>OW240912.1:161619946-161712263 GCA_933207985.1 Pelobates cultripes
TACCTAAATGTTTTACAATGTCTGGTGGTAGAATTAGTGCATGGAAAGTGTTAAAAAACCACCATTTGAAATACCCTAGGGTGTCTACTTTCCAAAAATATATGGTTTGGTGGGGGTAAAATACATTGGCTGGCCTTACAAATGTCCCAAATAGGACATGTGCGCAGGTTGACTACATGTCAAAATTCCAAGTTGAAAAATGGATATGCGCACCTGCCAAATGTGGCCTTTTAGCCCCCAAACAATCCGACAAGCCTATGCATGGGTGGTATCACTGTACTCAGGAGATGTTGCTGAACACATATTGGCGTGTTGTTTGGCAGCAAGACATAACAGGATCTGTAAGTTTATACCTGAATTGCAATGTATGTGAAAAAAAACAAAAAAAAAACTATCTATGCAAAGTTTGGCAAAGACTTGTGGTAAAATGGCTGCATAGAAAGTGTCAAAATATCCTTAGATGAATACCCTGGGTTGTCTACTTTAAAAAAAATATATACATGTGGAGTGTTTTCCAGAGATTTATGACAGATAATAGTGTTACAATGTCACTATTGATACATTTAAAAAAAATTTGTTTTGAAACCGCCATATCCTACTTGTACCTATAGCCCTATAACTTGCAAAAAAAGCAAAAAAGCATGTAAACACTGGGTATTTTTAAACTCAGGACAAAATTTTGAATCTATTTAGCTGTTTTTTTCATTCGCTTTTGTAGATGAGTAAAAGATTTTTCAAGTAAAAGTCAAAAAACATGTATTTTTTTCAATTTTTCATCATATTTTTTTATTTTTTTTAAATTAAAATACATGAGATTATATAAATAATGGTATGTGAAGAAAGCCCCTTTTGTCCTGAAAAAAACAATATATAATTTGTATGGGAACAGTAAATGAGAGAGCGGAAAATAACAGCTAAACACAAACACCAGAAAAGTGTAAAAATATTCCTGGTTGCAAATGTACAACATCGCAAAAACAGTCCAGTCCTTAAGGGGTTAAACAGCAACTGGATGAATACATGCAAAAGCATAATATTTAGGGGTAACATTATGTGGGGGGAATAGCTTCTTGATCCAAGGATAGATCTGTACTGGTATTTGCAGCAATGCTTCCTAGCTGGACTATACCTCTACTTACATACAAAAAAAGGTGGAGTGTAGTTGGTATTCACATATGGTATCACTGCAAAAGACAGAAAGACAAGGCCCAAGCCTAGTGCAATTCAGTAAAATATAATACAGTAATCAGATGAGTAACTCTAGAATATGGTACTCAGAAATATGGAGCCTATATGCAAGGCTCACCACAGGTGCAGGTGGGGAAGTTAGAAGGGATGATTAATGATGCTGTAGAAGTTTTCTTCTTTACCCAATAAGTTCACTGAACGTGATTTCCAAAAAGCGGAAAAAACTTTATTCGAACAAAAAATAAATTAAAAGCGAGTTAAAAAGTGGTATAATAAATAAAGTCCACATAAAATAAACTTGCAACTATACCTCTACTGCCAACTTGGGCACCACCAGCAAAAAAATAATTTACATACATGTACCTTACATGGTACCTGTCTGGCATCGGGAAGAGCACTTGATGTAGTGCTCCCTCTGTATCTGTGCCTCACTGCTTTCTATATATATGAATGTAGAAGAGACTCCCCTCTTTTGTCCTCCTAGACCAACCTGCACAGAACCTATTACTGAGCTATTGATCTGTTACTAAATGCTATGCCTATGAAGGTTAAAATAAAAGCTCTTTCACAAAGATAATAATTTCATTATTGATTAATATATTCATGCTGTACCAAAGCTTTCATACACCTTTCCTCATGCCCTGCAGTAGTCATGACTTTTAATTTTGTCCAAAAGAGAATGTCCCTGATACTTAAGGTTTATTGCTGTCAAAATGCTTAGCATATTTCCCTCATTACAGAGCTCTTTGATCATCTTAAGATATATAAAAAACTGACCAAATTGAATCTTAAGGCTTCTTATAAGAATTTTAAGACAGCCTTTGAAACAAGGACTAGGCATTATAATAACATTATAAAAACTTTTGCTCATTGTAATTATCTGTTTTCCACGACCTGATTGATTACATACTTAGGTACTGTTTGAATACATGTCAATGATATATTAGTACTTTCCTGTTATACAGAACCACCATATCTATGTGAGGAGAGTACTAACAAAATTATTACCAAATGGCTTGTACTGTATACCTCAGACATGTATATTTTTTCAAACCAGTGTGCATTTTATTTTGTACATTATTTATGCCGGGGGACTCCAAAACACAAGGTACATTTGAGTTTTCAGTATCATAGAATGGATAATTAGCTATGTCTCTGTCCATCAGTTATGGGTTGCACCACAACTGATATGAAGAAGTGCATTTGTACATTACAGTGGTCTCCAGAAGCTGTACCTGGAATTCAAGTTGAAGTCAGAAATTTCTTTCTGGTCCTGACTTGGATTGTCACAATTCTACTTGTCTCTTTGTATTTTATGTCAGTGACTCAAGGACTAGGGTCAGTTTTATCCTGCTTAAAAGATTATCTCATGGTTATCCATTACATCAATGTGAATTTTTTATATGAAAATTGGTCATAGTGCTTGCACCCAAGGGATGTGTGTACTGGCTGAGAGTGTGGTAATGCTTGGGTCGGCTGAGCATGATTGTGTGTTTGGTTCTGGCTGATTGTGATTGGATGTGGATGACTTCTCCACAACACATATTAATCAAGGCTCAGGCAGGAGAGCGGGGCTAGCTGAGGGCAACTGGGAGGGCTGGAAGCTGATTCAAGAGGCTGAACCAGGCAGTAGCCAAGCAACCAATGCTTAGGACTTTGTTATTTTAACTCCTTGGTGAAGATTAATATCAATATACTCTATTCTTTTAAATAGAGCCCATTACAGATAATTAGATAATATGGGTCATATTGGGGGTTTCAGCATTGTTAAGAAACTTGGAAAGAATATAGAATCTAGATATTCACAGGAAGTTCACCACCAAAAACTGTATAAAATACAGATATTATTTTTTCCTTAAAATACCCAGCATCCTACCCCTACCTTATAGCTCCACTTTGGGTTTCATCATCTCTTTTGTATATTATGCCTCCAATTTCTTATTTGTTAGAATTAATAAAACCTAAGAAAGAAATTAGAAGAGTTCAATCTGTGCCTTGCTGTTTAACTGAACGTATTATGTTCTCTATCTGCCACAGAGGCAAGCCAAGGTGAGCAGAAGGGGAATAAAGGAAGAGGTAAAGTAACTGTCATGGGAGAGAAAGTATGATGGGAAGATGAAGAAAGATACACAAGAAGAGGGAGGAATAAGGAGATTGACACATAAGAGGAATATGGGGAGTAAGAAACAAGAGTGATAATATTGGGAGAGGGAATTGTAGGGGGAACATGATAGGCATAGGTATGTGTTGTGGCTGTGACTTAAATATGAATATCAATCTTTTAAAATATAATAATTAAGCAATAAGTAACATTAATATTTCTTATAGTCCGTGGTATTATGGTCGAATATGTGGATAGAAAATACACAAAATGCTGAAATATTAAATGTGTATAAATATATATATATATATATATATATATATATACATAACTATAATAAATAAACAGATGCTAGCAGAATGTCGACTTACTACAATAATTATACAATACAAAACTGCAACATATTACTTACAAAAGGCTAAATGTTGCAATGGATTCATATTACTTACAAGGCCCCAGCCCTTTGGCTGGGGTTAAGTCAGAGCTGGTACTACATCTTAGGTTCAGTCAGATAAAGGCAAAGCGACAGAGTTCCTCCTACATCTGGTTTTTATTCAGTGTATTCCTAAGTAGGCTAGCCTGTGATGTCACTGCCAAAAGCACATGTCTTCCTGCACACTGCCCCTAGTGGTGTCTCCAAAGCATTATACTAACTACACTTTCTTTATGATGTAAAGTCATTAATTAATAACTACCATTACAATATGTAAGGGCAGAAAAAGGGATGGTATAAGAGCAAGGTAAGGAAAATATAAACATGAGAAACAAACATGAAAATGAGTGCATGCAATTAAATTATTTCCAGGTTTGATAAGTCCTGCTTTGCAGAAGGGAAAACAATTAGTCAGAAACTACCCTCGTTAACGGATATCTTTCATGCAGCATGTGAATTCTATGTGTTGCATGGCAACTATTTTAATGTACTGCCTAGCAGCCTGCAGATAAATTAGTTGGGAAAACAAGGCCGATCTGGCAAAAAGAGCTATAAAAAAAATGGTACCAAATAGAAAATAAATCAAGCATTTTAGACCCTTCAAACCCCTTCTCCTTACTAAAGTGAATTTGCAAGCATGACTTTTTCCAGCTTTCACCTGAGTTGCATGTCAATATAAAGATTGAACCATGCAAAGCAAATATGCCAAGGAGAAGCGTAAGTCAAATGTTTATGAAGAACAAGACCATATAGAACCAAACATTGGAAGGGGGGGGGGGGAGAGGAAGGCCTTAGGAACTATAGGGCTTTAAAAAAAAAAAAAACACTCATGAGTATAGCTCAAATAAAATAATATGTTCAGAAAAAAAAGTAGTGCTGCTTATGTGTCAGTTGGCTTAGGTTGGTTGCCTACTGCAAGAGAAGTGACAGAGTCCATTCATGAAGTCCACAGCTTGTAGTAAGATTGTCACTTGCAGAAGCATACAGCTCCTCCATAATGTTTTTTTTTTTCAACTTGAGAAAACCAATCCTGATAGGAAGGAGTTTGCTTAAAAAATTTGAGTATTAACAATATAGTAATATTCCGTAAAATAGACATCAGTTTGGAAACATTTGTGGGGAATAATTGGAATAAAATCTATTTTTCCTGTTACATTTTTGGATTGATTAGTATGCATATAGATCATAGTATTTGGTGTCAGTAGTTGTGGATCAGTGGGCACCAAATGTGTCTGATGATGCATACTGCTTGTCTACATAGCCATCATACATCAGAAATATCTGGGTTATATGTATGTAGGAGATTATGGTACCACCTAACCATGAAATTGTAATGGAGTTCTACCATAGATATACATAGATATGTGTACCATCTTAGAGATTGTTTTCCACTGATCATGTACAAGTTGGGAACCAAAATTGCATTACAATGACCTGGTGCATTGAGGATGTGAGTTTGAAGAGAGGAATAAAAACAGGAAATACAATTGAGAGAAGCTTGATGTAGTTCTCTTAAAATGTGCACAGAAGACTTCGAATGGTGTTAGAGCTCAAGGAGGAGGGAATGATATGTCACGGGAGCTGTACCCTAACATGCAGGAATGAGGAAACTGTCACGTGTGGCGGTCAAAAGCCCGGGACCCCTGTTGCTTGATGATGAAGATAGGAGTCACAGCGTGGAAATGGACTATCAGGGCCTGGTGCTGGGTAACAACACGCCCCCTGGTGTTGAGCACCAGCATTTGTGCGGCCACATACCAGGGCCCTGATGCAGCTTCTGTGGATCCCAGGTGCTAGATGATAATATGCAGACCTCCCAGGATCTGGATAGAGAGGCTCTGCAGCAGAGATGTATCCAGTATTGGAAACAAGGCAAGAGTAGAACAGGCACCAAACGAGATAGCAAGACAAGACTAGAAGAACCCAGAACCGGAGAAGGACAGAAAACAGAACCCAGAACATGTACACAATACATGAGGGAAACACGAACAAGACATGGACAGGTCAGGGCAGGACAGAACTGTACATGATCTGGGAATACCAAGACAAAATAAAACAAGTCAAGAGATACAAGGCCAAACCAGAGGAGAAATAACTAAGTACTATATATATATATATATAATAAACATTGGCAATTTAGACAAACATAAATGGGCAAGATTTATGCAGCCCACCATTGCGCCAAAGTACTCCAATTACGGTGGGTCCTAACAGCCTAGAAATGCATGACTAAAAGTACAATAATAAAACACACACAGTACTTACATGCAAGGAAAAGAACAGAGGAAATGAAGCCACTACCTGCAGGAACAGACTGAAACAAAAAGGATTACTGGCAAAGGAAAGGGTGTGGCAACAAAAAACAAACATTTAAAGGAATCCAAGAGTCTGGGAATTCCAGGAATAGAATAAAGGAATGAACCCAGAAAACCCAGCATAAAGAAAACCAGACATAGAATAGAAAACCACAAGAGTACTGGATACCAGAAGCCAGAAATGATCCGCAGCCAGGAACAGGATTCGACAGAAACCCACAAAAGGTGGATCCAAAAGGCGTATTACCGAGCCTTAGAGTAGCCGGACTTAACATGTTAATATAGCGAGAATCAAGGTCAAGAATACAGAAATACACAAAGTCAAGACAAAGCCAGGTCAGAATACCAGAAAATACCAGTCAAATACGAAGCCGAGGTCAGGATACAAGAAATCACAAGGTCAAATACGAAGCCGAGGTCAAACACAGGGAATCACCAGGAGAACAAAGTCAGGATCTATTCAGAAAAAACAGCAGGGCAAATAATATAGGCCAAAGCAGGCCTTAAGTAGGCTTGCCTGTGCACTGATGTTATCATTGCGACTCAAAATAGATTAGGATCACAATCAAGACGTGGTCACTTTAGGAACAAGCGTGACATGCCTACACTCTATATGAGGAAGTCATGCCACAAGGCTGCCTGGATCGGCTATATAGATGAACATATTACTGGGTCTAAGAATGGCCGTAGTTAACGTAGAAAGAATAGTTCAGGAAGAGGTCAGGATTATAGACAGAAACATAAACAGACAAAGCCAAAGGGTCAAGGATGCACTCTTGGATAATTAACTAGTGGAAACTATGACAGGACACTGAATACAAGGAGGTTTGGGTTTAAATAACCCTAAAACTCTGTTTATTGGTCCAAATGGGTCCTATGGCCCCAGAACGTGAGTATGCGTTAAAAACATGACAACGAACACACGTCATAATTGACGTTTTTGAGGGCGGCACTATAAATTAGCATGATACTGCAGTGGCTGGCATCCTTAATGCCGCTGAACCCGGGTGATGAAGCAGACGCGGCTCGGAGGGAGAGACGCCGAGAACCAGGTGAGTAGCCTCCCCCTCCACCAGCGTGACCACACAGATTATGCACCATGACAGTGGAAATATAATTTTTTGGATTATTGGTATTGGAAATGTTCTAGAAAAGATGTGAAGAATAATGAGTCTAAGAGAAGCAAACAGAACATGGTATAGGAGAAATTAGGAATATAAATGATCATAGACATAGGTTTACAGAATTTCAATGACAGGAAGGTGGTAGGAAGAAGAAGAGTATTGTGTGTAATTGGATATAGAGACCATGAAGGGGACAAAAACAGTGATGGTATAGACCAGGGGTAGGCAACCTACGGCACTAGTGCCATACACGGCATTCAAGATGTCTTTGTACGGCACTCAAGGCTGCTAGAGCCAAAAGGGCTCTGGCCTATCAGAAGTCCGAGTGAAACTCGAAGGTGGTGAAGGACAATCTTCAATTTATGCATTACAGCACATAGATGAAGTGATCTCAGATCACTTCCTCCTAGCACTTGTGAATGGGAATCCACACTGTAGTAGAGCAGCCTGCAGCTGCTGTTAATGCTCCTGTCCTTGACCTGTACCTGGCCAGCCTGGTCCCCACTGGAACCCAGGGAAGCCACCCACACTGCTAGATATACACAGAAATGCAGAATAACCCTCCCCTCATACAAATAATACAAACAGCCCACACACAAACATACACACAATCCGCACAAACGCAACACCACTAACAATACACATACATGCACACAACCCCACATGCAGCATCTCACATGCAATACCCCAAATAGCCCACACACACTACCAAACACACATTTCCACAAGCAGCCCTCATACACAGCCCACATTTATATGTATCATACACGATACCATAAACTACTAATGAACATATACAATCTAATCGCTCATATACACACAAATACAATGACACAAAGCAATTACAGTATAAATAACACAAGCAGAATACGGCAACATACACACATCAATTTTAAAAAAAATATATAGGTTCGACACGCTATGGGACATCACAATCCTATATCGGCACAGTGCTGCTAAAAGGTTGCCTTCCCCTGGTATAGACTATATATTTTAAGCTGTCTCCAAATCCAAAGGGTAGCTAGGATCAAAAAGTGAGAATTGTTCCATAGGGCTAAAATGTATGCATCTTGCCAAGGTAAGGATTGTTCGAGAATTAGCCAATACATTTGATTTAACGTTTGGGACCATTCATAAACTCTTATGAGTAATGTTACAATGTAGAAATGTCAGTGAAGCCCACGCCGCCTTTATATTTAGTAGAGTTAATGTCTTGAATGAGAGACAGGGAAGTTTGTGTATCTAATTAAATTCTGAATAAACTCTATAGAGTGAGGCTAGGTACCTGAAAGAAGGTAGCGCACTTATTTTTAAAATATTAATATACCCATCCAAAAAAGTGGGGTAGGTTCCATGTGTGGATAGCTGCCATTAAAACTTTCAGTAGAGATAAATAATTTGCCGTGCATACATTTGATCAGGTGGGAATAGTAGAATTCTTAAGTATAAAAAAGAGGAGGTGGTAATTTAATGGAATATGTTTCAGCTTTATTGTGAAGTATTATATATGGATTACACACTCATAATAAATCAGGACACAATTGTTTATTTGTTATACAATGTGAAGATCTTTAATTTATGCATTACAGCACATAGATGAAGTGATCTCAGATCACTTCCTCCTAGCACTTGTGAATGGGAATCCACACTGTAGTAGAGCAGCCTGCAGCTGCTGTTAATGCTCCTGTCCTTGACCTGTACCTGGCCAGCCTGGTCCCCACTGGAACCCAGGGAAGCCACCCACACTGCTAGATATACACAGAAATGCAGAATAACCCTCCCCTCATACAAATAATACAAACAGCCCACACACAAACATACACACAATCCGCACAAACGCAACACCACTAACAATACACATACATGCACACAACCCCACATGCAGCATCTCACATGCAATACCCCAAATAGCCCACACACACTACCAAACACACATTTCCACAAGCAGCCCTCATACACAGCCCACATTTATATGTATCATACACGATACCATAAACTACTAATGAACATATACAATCTAATCGCTCATATACACACAAATACAATGACACAAAGCAATTACAGTATAAATAACACAAGCAGAATACGGCAACATACACACATCAATTTTAAAAAAAATATATAGGTTCGACACGCTATGGGACATCACAATCCTATATCGGCACAGTGCTGCTAAAAGGTTGCCTTCCCCTGGTATAGACTATATATTTTAAGCTGTCTCCAAATCCAAAGGGTAGCTAGGATCAAAAAGTGAGAATTGTTCCATAGGGCTAAAATGTATGCATCTTGCCAAGGTAAGGATTGTTCGAGAATTAGCCAATACATTTGATTTAACGTTTGGGACCATTCATAAACTCTTATGAGTAATGTTACAATGTAGAAATGTCAGTGAAGCCCACGCCGCCTTTATATTTAGTAGAGTTAATGTCTTGAATGAGAGACAGGGAAGTTTGTGTATCTAATTAAATTCTGAATAAACTCTATAGAGTGAGGCTAGGTACCTGAAAGAAGGTAGCGCACTTATTTTTAAAATATTAATATACCCATCCAAAAAAGTGGGGTAGGTTCCATGTGTGGATAGCTGCCATTAAAACTTTCAGTAGAGATAAATAATTTGCCGTGCATACATTTGATCAGGTGGGAATAGTAGAATTCTTAAGTATAAAAAAGAGGAGGTGGTAATTTAATGGAATATGTTTCAGCTTTATTGTGAAGTATTATATATGGATTACACACTCATAATAAATCAGGACACAATTGTTTATTTGTTATACAATGTGAAGATATTATATATATATATATATATATATATATATATATATATATATACACACACTCATATATATTATAATATTGTTTACTTTAGCAAAACCTGTATCATATTTGTTTTACTTTTTTTCAGTGGAAGATTAAAGGACTTGCATTACTGTTTTGCATATTGCAGTTTGTGGCAATGACATGGTATGTTTTATTTTTATTACTATTTTATACTTCTAAATTACTAGCATTACATTTACTCATAATAGAAATGACTATGCACAATTTAGGAATGTGGTTCGTAGAAACCAGGGGGTTCTAATTACAAGTGCCTTGTCAGGATTTGTGTGTGTATATTAAATGTACTTCTTCCTCTTGTCTAAATGCATTTAATTTGGTAAATAAGGCCGAGTGGACTGATTGTGGGATAGATAGCCAACACAACATTTCACAAGGATTACAGGGAGGCACAACGTACATTAATAGAGGGATACTAATAAATACACGGAGATTTGAACAAGACCTGGGGACACGGGACACAATGTGGCTTAGATACCTGACGAGTAGACAGGATTATGACACACTTGTGAATAAATAACACTGGATAGCCGCCAAACATATCTTTCTCACACACTAGGGTGACACTCAGGCTAAATAGCACCACGATAAGTACCACATCGGGGCCAGACACGAGTACCTGGCAACCACAACTGGGCGAAGGGACTCCCGAACGCTACACGAGCTCGGCCATAGGTAACAATCAAGGGAATACCAGTGTTCCGAACAATGAATACCAGTTATAAGTGAAACAAAGCTCCCGTCTTTAATTGTTACACTTAGAACTGTACTGTCATACAAGAATTGGATATGCTTATCTCTCACTTTGGGGTAAGAGTAACTAGATATACACCTCGGAAAGTCAATACGGACCTGCGTGTCCACTCATTTCATAAAACAAGCAGACTCATAGGCCTGCAAGCTTGGTATGTTGTGGATTTATTTAATATTTTTTTTTCTCTTTCCCGATCTTTCTTTTTCATGGATTACCAGTTTTTCCTACCCCTGTTACACTTATAATGTATGCATACCTAGACCTGCAAGTCTTCAAACTGTTCTAACTGCTGATTATCTAAATAACTGAATAAACATATTTCCAAAAAAAAAAAAATAATAATTTGGTAAATAAGGAAAAATTATAAAGGAGGAGAAAATAATGCTAAAACATAGGGAGCGATCAAAGTTACATAGTCATATAGCTTAAAAAAACAACCAAAAACTAGATTCCATCATGATAATCAACATTTTCCTTGAATCCACAAACTGGATCCAGTTGGAGGAGGCAGGTATTGTAAATAATAGTGGTAATTATAAATTCTTCTATATTAATTTATCTCTCTCTCTGTATCGACTCTGTACCCCTTGCCCAAGCACTGATAAATAATGCCACTGAGGGTTACGTACGCATACTAGTCCTTTGTCCTTGAACCACTTTACTAGCTTATACCAGACACACAAATACACTAACTCTGGCCTTCAGTTTTATTTGATTAATAATGACTGTTTTCGGACGATATTTTTTGCGTTTTTCAACAAAATTTAATGCAAGCCAAAATTAGAGCAGCCAAACCTAATTTATCCGAGGCACATTTATTGCCCTTTTTAAATGACTAACCCTGTTAATCATTAAAAAAAAGATAGAAACTAAAAGCCTCTGGGGTCTAAAGTAGTATAAGGGAGGTCTTTAAACTCCTTCATGCTCCCACCCGCCATTTCATGGTGTGGAAATGTCTGCTAGCTATTAACATACATACACACACATATACACATATATATATATATATATATACACACACACACACAAACAAAAAAGGGAAGTATGAAGGCACTCAATTTTATCTAGTTCTATAAACGAAGAAACTCTTTAAGTAGTACTGCCTCGGTACTCCACAATGGAACGAGGAATGGGCACTTGTCGGACTTGGTTAGAAAAAAGTAAAAAAATAATTAAATGTGCAGCGTCAATGTTTCGGACCCACTCGTGGTCTTTTCTCAAGGTCTTGAGAAAGGACCACGAGGGGGTTCCGAAACGTTGACACATAAATGTCAGATAGACATCAAAGTCCAAAAGACACAAAAATGGTCCCTTATAATAAACCCAGAACAAAAATAATAAATTTATTGATTATATATTTTTTCATTTATTATTTTTGTTCTTGGTTTATTATAAGGGACCATTTTTGTGTCTTCTGGACTTTTATGTCCATTTGACATTTATGTGCTTTTGAGACACATAGGGTTACCCCCTTTCACAAACGTACCTTTACCCTGCACCCGCGCCGCTCCTCTCCTCTCCTCTCCTATGGCCACGCAGGCAGAACGCACCGCGTGGCCACATTGTCTCAGTCCTCGGGCCACGTGGCCTCAATGCTCCACGTGGCCATGCGGCCTGAATATAATACTTACCTTCGGTCCCGTGGACAGCTCCCTCTGCTGGTTGGTGGGACGAAGTGTAACCCCTAAAAATAAAAGAATAAGCCATGACGTCATTACCTTAAAGGGACCACGCCATCTAGGCGACCCAATGCTGTTTGGGCTTGCAGAAATGACGTGAACCAATGGGAACTCGTTTGAGCCTATTTAAGGCATGCTTTAGCCTCCATTCTTTGCCCTTTTGTGGTTTCTGTTTGGATCCACGTTTAGTGCTCCTGGTGATTCCCTTGTGATTTCCTGTGTTTGACCTCTGCTTCGAATTTGACTTCTCATTTTTGGTATCCTGTCCCTGGCTTCGTATTTAACTTCTGATTTCTGGTATCGTGACCCCAGCTTCGTATTTGACTCATGATTTCTGGTATCCTGACCCTGGCTTTGTATTTAATTTTTTTTTTTTATTCTTTATTTTTGAGTGCATAAAGAAGGATAACAATTGCAAATGTGTGTGCCATGCCCCAACAGCATGTACCCGCTATATAGTAGTAAACAACATTGGCATGACAGTGAAGTACAATGCACATTTGTTGTTTATAGTGACGGGAAGACAATTTGTTTAAACTTAGATAGTAGCGATATAGGTCTAGAATCGGAATATAATTGTCTAAGTGAGGGATGATACAGAAGATTCATACATGACGATCCCTAGACATGACGATTGTTAAATTAAACAATTAGGGGGGGGTAAACGAGCTAGCTGCGCACCTATGGTTGTTAGCTGCCGGAGTTGTAATTATGAACACTAAAATGTACTGTTCATTATACATTATAAGCAGATTATCTACTATGCGTCCCGATGTGGTGTATGGTCTGGCTGCCTAGCTAGTCAGGATGGTGCTGCTTAGATAACTGGTCTAGGTTTGGAAACAATAACAATATAGTATTACTCAGGATTATGCATGTTTAAGCAACAACAATAGAAAATAAACAGTGTGATGCAAGTTAAACTTAAGTGTTAGAAACCTTTGGGTTTCGTCTCGTTTGGTCTCGGTAATATTTAACGGAGAGTGGATGTCTGATACCCCATATATATTCGTTACTCAAACTCTGGCGTGTGTCCCTCTCTCGCTATCTATGGGGATAACAACGTGAGTTAGACTACCGAGAAGCTGGGATGTGTCCATCTAGTGAAGAATCCCACTCCCATAGCCAGGCAACCCCGTTCCAATCAAGCGCTGTGGTACAGGCTTTGGACTTGCAACTTGTTTGGCCTATATATTAGCACACCGTTTAGGGCATAAATATACTTCCCGGTGTGTCTCAAGGCCTAACAGGATGGGCATTAGAGTTAGAGAGGCATGTGTATCATTACAAATGTGTGATGCTGTACCTAATGTGGTTATTGTATGAGAAAAATCAATACATATAAATAGACTCTTGAGTCCCGGTATAAGCATGCAGAAGCACCACGACTTGAACAGCTAAGATGGATCACCCAGCGGCAGGAGAGTCTAGAACGTGGGGGACACGTAGATGGCCACATGAGCTGCAGCCCCCCGTGTCTGCATTGGGCTTGGTGACCGCATGTGGTAAGTATGTGTGGGCCTCAGTGTTAGGGTCCATGCCCCAATCAGGAAGTCCCCATAAGCTGGGGTGAGTCTCTGGTGTGTCAGGCCCTGGCTACGGTATACTTAGGATTTGTTATTATCAGGTAACAGGTGAAAATTGTCCGTTTAATTGGAGCCCACTGATTGTCGAGTGTTCCGCTTCGCGGTGGGGTGTATAGAGTCCACAGCCGGGAGTATTTTGTTCGGTCTGTGAATTAAATAACCAGGAAACAACAGTTGGGTATTAGTCCAGCGGCGTGTTGAGCTGCTCTCCAAGAGTTTCGAGTCCATCAGGGCAGTTTGTGGTGCCGTACAGGTAAGTGGGTGTGCTTGTTGCCCCTGTTTAGATGGTGACCGAGGCGTAGGCCTCTGGCGTATTACTTTTTGGTACAAACTCGGCAATTCGTGCCGGGTCCAAGCTGCGGGCTGGGGAGGCATGGTCTTGGGATCTCTCTTGGGTGCGTGGGTCCTGTGGTAGGCCCAAGGTTCGAAGGAGATTCGCTGTGTCCTGAGTGTCGTGGATCTGGTGCGTGTTTCCTCCTTGTTGTACGAGGAGTGTTTTGGAGGGTCGCCAGTGGTAATGTATGTTGTGTCGCTGGAGCAGGGATGTGAGAGGCCGTAGTGACCTACGCCATGCGAGGGTGCTGCCAAATAGGTCGGCGTAAAAGGTCAGTTGCATGTTCTCAAACTGCAGGGGGGTTTTACCCCGGAGGGCAGCGAGGATCGCCGATTTGTCCTTCCCATTCCTGAAGGTAATTATTGTATCCATTGTGGCTGTGACTGGGGCCCTGGGGGGTTTGGGGACCCAGAAGAAGTCTATTTTTTTTTTTTTTTAAAACAGAGCGCAAAAAAGGTAATCCATCTTCACCCATGGAGGGCACCGTGCAGACTGATGCTGCCCTAAAAGTGTAAAAGTTCTACTTACAGAGCCAAAACATATAGGGTTGGGGTCCAGGGGCGAGGACAATAGGTCCCCTCCTTATTCTAATTTAGGGCCCCCACCCACCGCTCAGGGGTGGGGGCCAGGGGGGAGGAAATAGGTCCTCCTCTCTTAATGGTATTTAGGCCCCCACCCGCCACTCAGGGGTGGGGGCCAGGGGGGAGGACAATAGGTTCCCCTCCCTTATTGTTATTTAGGGCCCCAAACCGCCACTCAGGGGTGGGTGCCAGGGGGGAGGACAATAGGTCTCCACCTTATTCTAATTTAGGGCCCCAACCCTCCGCTCAGTGGTGGGGGCCGATGGAGGAGGACAATAGGTTCCCCCCCTTATTCTAATTTAGGGCCCCCACTCAAGGGTGGGGGCCGGGAGGGAGGATAATAGGTCCCCCCTCCCTTATTTTACTTTAGGGCCCCCACCTGCCGCTCAGGGGTGGGGGCCGGGGGCGGGAGGACAATAGGTCCCACCCCTTATTTTACTTTAGGCCCCCACCCGCCATTCAGGGGTGGGGGCGCAATAGGTCCTCCCTTCAGGTTAGAAGCCCCACTCACTGTTTACTAGACATGTAGGGGCATAATTTACTAATACTAAGTAATCTTTAGTACATCCAATTGCCCTTCCTGCTTTGCTCGCTTAACAATATTACAAATACGTCTCCTGTCTCTGTGTGCAGTAGCTCCGTGAAGACATCTCACAAGACCACTATTGTCCAGCTCCACACCTCTTATGATAGAATCCCCCAACAACAACTGCTTTCTGTTAGGCCTCACCATAGTCTCCATAATATCATTACACTCGGTGCCTGAGTCTGTCTCCACAACACCATTACACTATCAAAGTGTGTCTTTGTAAATACACACACATATAATGCATATTCCTCCCATTTTACTGTGGTGCTGTACATGTTGGTGCTCTACATAAACTAATAATATATAGGTATAGATATATAAGTAAGAAAACACATTATGCTACACTCTCCCTCTTGAATCAGTTTTAATAAAGAACTAAGATACTAACAACAAAATAGGTATGCTACACCAGGCCTCCTGAAGTTGTTTTTTTTAAACGCTTTACCAGCTAAAATGTTTATTATTTATTTTGAATAATTTGTGCAAGGCTACTGTAATGTGTGGGGTTTTCATGTTTTTCAATCACAATGTAAAGTTTTTGCATTATACAAAGTTTTATAGAGTTGTACATGCATATAGATCACACCAATAAAAACAAAGTGGGGGATTCTAATCACAAGTAGTTGTTGGAAATGCAATCACCACACCAACCCCCAAAAAAGTAAAAGAATGGAAATAAACACAGACTAGCTGTGCTTGTCTTATCACAGACTTCTCAATGAGCTGTATCACAGTTCAATGAAAAGTATTTTCAAGACAGATGTGCTGCGTTTAGTTTTATGGAGCAAAACTAGCAGGAAGAAAAACATCTAGCTATATGATTGAACGCTGGGTAGGTTTAACAAGGTTAACTTATAAAAGTGCCGATTTCTATTGAAATGGGCACTTATTAAATTGTGGAAAAAATGTGGACATATTCTACACACGAAGCACTTAAGTAATCTTGTAGTGCTCCAAATTTTACAGTTTTAAAGGAACACTCTTGGCACCAACAAAGCTTAAAGGATCACTATAGTGTCAGGAAAACAAAACGGTTTTCCTGACACTAGAGTGCCCCGAGGGTGCCTTCACCCTCAGGGTCCCCCTCCCATGGTGCTGAAGGGGTTAAAACTCCTTCAGCAGCTTACCTTATTCCAGCGCCGGGCTCCCTCGACGCTGGTGACCTCTCCTCCCCCACCGACGTCATCTCCCCCGTCCGACGTCAGCGGACCTGAATGCACATGCGCGGCAAGTGCCGCGTGCGCATTCAAAGTGTCCATAGGAAAGCATTTCTCAATGCTTTCCTATGGACGCTCTGCGCAATGGAGGCATAATATGCCCCCAACGTCGCAGATGGGCCTCTTGTGGCTGTCCGGAAGACAGCCACTAGAGGCTGGCTTAACCCCAAATGTAAACATAGCAGTTTCTCTGAAACTGCTATGTTTGCATCTGAAGGGTTAAAGCCTGAGGGACCTGGCACCCAGACCAGTTCATTAAGCTGAAGTGGTCTGGGTAACTATAGTGTCCCTTTAAGTGCATTGGCTTTTGCCTCATGCTCACATTTCTTTCCCTTTTAAAATCTACTTTGATATGCTTAAAAGAAGAAAATGTTTTGCAGCTTTCTGCAACATAACTCCAACCTCCCATACATGTTCCCTGCTCACAAAACATCTGGGTGATTGGAAGTTAATTGAACATTAGTGAGTTGGAAATACAAAACTGTATTCCTAACGCTATAGTATATCTCTGTCCCTAACTTTAGGTCCAAGCCCCCCCTGTGACCAGTGGTGTATTTTGGATTTGCGCTGCCCTAGGCACTACTAAATTCAGGCACCCCCAAAATCTAAATTTGCCCCCCCCCAATTCGTGTCAAGGCCACTTTTTTGATTGACAGACACATGCCCTCATTGATACATGCACTGATATACACTCACTGACAGATACACAGTCATTGGCACACACATACAGTCATAACCAACACACACTTTCACTGACAGACACACACTGACAGGCACACACTCTCAGATACACAAAAAATGACATACACATACTGAAACACACTCACAGGCCCACTCATTCTCACTCACAGACACACACTGACAGCTACACTCACTCACAGTAAGGTGGACAGTCCCAGAACACGAGGCAAACAAGGCATTTCTGGGAGCTTGGGGTGGCGTTTTTTGGCGCCCTGTCCGAAAGTGCCGCCCTAGGCAAATGCCTTGTTTGCCTTGTGGTAAATACATCCCTGCCTGTGACAATTAAAATGTTAAAATCCTTTTTTCACTTATTTATTTAATTTTGGCATTTATAAAGCGCCAACATATTCTGCAGCACTGTACAATTGAGAAAAATACAATACAATATAAACAGACCAATACAAAAAGGTAGAGGGCCCTTCCCATTAACTTACAATCTAAAGGTTAAAATAGAGAGATGAGACAAGGGAGGTAGCAATGTCACGCAGATGGAGGACCTAATCCGTATGTTTTCCGATGGGGATTTCGAAGACTTTGGACATCAGGGTTAAACTCTGTCTCTAGAAGACAGCCATTAGATGATGTCTTAATCCTGCACCCAGACCACTTCAATGAGATGAAGTGGTCTGGGTGCCTATAATGTCAATTTATGCAGTATAGCCGAGCCAAAAAGATCAGTGTGACCTGAGCTGCTGACTTAATTCCACCTTCGCAGGCAATCACTTTCCTGCCTTTATATTATCAACACTTTCAACGCTTAGTATTTGTATAGTGTTTCAAAACCAAGGGGGAAGGGGACCAATGAATGATAAAGGGCAGTGACTAGCTATGGGGTGGGTGTGATATCACCTGCTAAGTACCTTCTAATCTCACATTGGCTGAGCTGAAAACATACTTAGAATGCATCTAATAAGGAAGTTACTTTGTGAAATGAAGGGAATGCTAGGAGGACTGCATAATGTTTTTTAAGCAAATGAGATGTAATTGTGAAGAAAACCACAGCATGAATATAATGCTAAAATCTGTCAGATGCATTGAAGTTGTGTTGGTACCCAGAGTATGCCTGTTGTGTCCATTTAAATTATGATCATATTCCTTCAAACAATACAATATAGGAAAACTGATTTTTATTTTTTTGAGACTTGCTTTCGGTGCTGAAGATGAATGGGTGAGTATTTCGCTGATACCTCTGGTTTTATCGAGATAGCCCCAGAGCTGCTAAAAATAGCATCTGTCAAGACTGAGATAAGGCTCTGCCCTTAGGGAATGTATTTCAACATAACAACATACTTAATGTTTACAGTTTTAAATTAGGCTCAGTCATGTAGATATACATTTCATTAGTTCAAACTCAATCATATTTGCATGTTTATTATGCAATCAGTATTCGATTTTAAACATACAGTATTTGCAGTTCTAATATAATGTCTAGCTATAAAAAAAAAAAAAAAATACATGTGTATGTGCTTATTTAAAGCAATTATACTTCTGTTGAATTGTGCAGCAGTATATGGCACCAGATTTTTGGAAAACAAGTAATACCCATATCAAAACTCAAAATGTCAAGTTCTACACTATTAGACAGGGTTAAATATACTCACCACTGCAAGCTTGGGGGATATATGGTACACTCAACAGGGGATGATTTTGCCAGAGCAAAATTTTGATCAATGGCTAGTGGGCGAGAATTTAGAGCCTTGCCCGTTTATGGTCAACAATGTATTTACTTTTTCAGCTCCATGATTCAATGGCCACTGTGACTCTAGGTTGTCATTCTACTGTAGGATAAAAAAATATTTTGATAAGAAACAGATACTTAGTTTTCATGAAATCAGACTAAGGATTTTTAATTCATTGTAATAATAGTATTATTCATAATTTAATATGGAAAATGTCTAAATTACTATGACTACTATTAGTAAAATAGTGGATTCAATGTATAATTTGTTTTGTTCTGTATTTTTTATTCTAGGTACAGCATTTCATACATTCCATTTGCAAGGTAATTTTTTTCATAACCTTCAACTGTCAACAATTAAAATGCTTGGGATTTGAGCCAAGTGCAAAGATTTAGGACTCTTCTGATTGAGGCCCTGCCCTTGCCCTCCTCTACCCTAAATCAACTTATTCAACCCCACTTCTTGATCTCTCAGATTCCACCTCAATGTCTCATATTTAAATTCAAATTGGGATGCTGAAGCAGACGTGGAAATACGCTGTAATAGATCTGTAAATGTTTAAGGGGACAGCAAACTTAAATAGGAGGGAACAAGGTCTGTGGCTAAACCAGCTGGTATCTGGGGCTTTAAACAGGGTGCATGAAAAGAGAAAATGGAAAGTTGCATGCATGAAACAAGTGAATATGGGAGATAGAGACAGAAAGGAAAATAAAACCGTAAAATAGGCAGAAGAGTGAAAGAAAGAGTAAGAATTGGAAAGGACACAATGCACACTCTGTTGGCAATATTACGAAATCCGCTGCTGTCCACAACCTTTTCCGCTCTTGTTTCCTAGACTTACTAGCCTTAACATAAACATGGCTCTCCCTCTCTGACACTTCTACCCCTGCATCTTACTTTTTCGTTACTTTCAATCACTTCCAATCAGTTTTAATAAATAACTAAGTTACTAACAACAAAATAAGTATGCTACACCAGGCCTCCTGAAGAATGCTTTACCAACTATAATGTTTATTATTTATTTTGAATAATTTGATCAAGGCTACTGTAATGTGTGGGGTTTTCATGTTTTTCAATCACCATGTAAAGTTTTTGCATTATACAAAGTTTTATAGAGTTGCACATGCATATCACAGTGGGCTAATTCTCCCACCCATGTAGCTAGCAATACCCTCAACCTCATTTTCTCTTATGCATGTACTGTGTCTAATGTCTGCAACACTCCATTTCCTCTCTCTGATCACCACCTCTTATCAATTGGTCCCCCTCACCCAACAACCTCAGCCTTACCCCCCAAGAGAAACCCTAATTTTATTGACCTCCAGCAGCTGTCAGCTGATATGGATTCACAACTCCTATCCATCCCTTCCCTCTCCTGCCCCTCACTGGCCATCTCCACTTATAACACTATCCTTACCTCTGCCTTGAACACTACAGCCCTGCTCAAAACATGCACCTCGAGGAGGACACACCCCCAACCATGGCACACTAAATCAACACGCTACCTGCAAAGATGCTCCCATTGTGCTGAACGCTCCTGGAGGAAGTATTGCACTTAGACTTTCTCCTTTATAGATTCATATTGTGTTCATACAGCGTAGCCCCTGCCCTCGCCAAACAGTCATACTTTTCCTCTTTCATTAGTTCATGCTCCTGCAATCCCAGGCATCTTTTTGATTCCTTTAACTCTCTTCTTTGCCCTGCTGTGGCCACCACCCAAACTTACCTTACAGCCAATAGCTTTGCATGCTACTTTACCAATAAGACTGAACAGCTAAGGAAATAATTCTCCCCACCTTGTCTCTCTCTTTCTCAACCACACGTAGATCATTCCTACCCTTCAGACTTTCTCCCTGGCTACTAAACAAGAGTTGGCTGCACTTCTCCTTTCCTCTCGCCTGCTTGATCCTGTCCCATCTCACCTTATCAGATCTCTCTTGCCTTGTCTTGTGCCTTTTTTAACACACCACTTCCACTGCTCTCTCTCTTCTGGCATTGTCCCTGCTGACCTTAAACATGCCACTGTAGTGCCCATTCTGAAAAAAACATCCTCAATTCCAATTCTCTCCTTAACCCTCATCAATCTGGCTTCCGCCCCCTCCACTCTACTGAGTCTGCTCTAATCAAAATTACTAACAACTGGGGCGTGGCTTGAACGCTGCAGCGGATGGCCGCACTTCACTAGCGCTCCGCTGCAAACTAGCCTAAGCAGCAACTTAACACAGCATAACCGATCGGAATAGACTTCCACCCACCTCCACGTTATGGCCAAGTAGAAGGGAAAGAGACACCCTGATCAGGGGGACATAACGGGCTTCTTTTTGGCCAGACCGGCCCAGGGTAAAGCCTCCAGCCAGCACGAGGCTAAGCAAGATGGTGGCGGGGACATCCTCAAAGCTTGTTTGGAGGAAATGTCTGACAAACTCATGAAAAACACTGTTTATGCACTGAGAAAGGACTTGCAGAAAATGGGGGAAACAATCTCGCATATAGAATACTGCATGGGCACATATGCTGAGGCCCATAACGATATGGCTGAGCATGTGCAGAATCTGGAAAAGCAGTTTGAAGCCTCTAAGCTAAAAATCTCAGGCCTGGAAGACCGCTCACGCAGACAGAACCTGAGGATCCGCGGCATGCCAGAAACTGTAAAGCTGGCGGAGATGCCTGAAATCTTTACTGGCAACTTCAAATGCTTAATGCCGGACATGGCCACGGAGATGTTGCTCATTGACTGGGTGCACTGCGTGACAAAACCAAAATTCATACAAGCAGAGACGGCACAAGAAACTTTAACCGATCCCCACTACTTTCACGTGAAGGAGGAGATTGCAAAAGCAGCAAGACAATGCACCGACATGCCGTTGAAATGTGCATCGCTACAGATTTTTGCTGCCCTTTCCATGGTAACGCTACAAAGGGATCCTGTACAGATGGGGGCACCCAGTCCACCTTATTATCCAGCGCAACGGGACATTCAACCACGCACTCACCCCTGAGGAAGGAATGAAAGCCAGCAAAATATGTGGCCTGCACACCCGAAAGTCGTCGGAGAAGGCCTCGCCACCCCCTGCGAGTATCACTGGAGTGGAAAAGGGTGAAGCCCTGAATACCACAGTTAGAAATGCTGATGCATCTAGAAGGACTTAAAGCTGCTGCTCCTGAACGGACACAAGCTGAGGTTCTGGTAGTACGAAGGGATACCTCATGCAGGGGGTTACATTTACACAGGGATCATGGGGGTGGGCAGACTTTCCTCTCATTGACCCGCAATATCCTCAGATGTGAGTAGTAGACAACACGGGGGGATTGCAGCCTTCAACCATGCCCATTGTCAAGTTATCGTTATATATGTTTTATTAATTAAGCTGCCTTTAATTAGGATTTCTTGGTGCACTGCGAAGAGAGCATGTACTCGACCCGAATGCACACGATAGAGTAAATTAACCCCAAAAAATAAAAAAATCAATACCATACCGTTTTCTCTGTATGTACTTATCGGGTTGTTTTTCTCAGAAATGCTACTTTAGTGTATTTGGCGATTAGGCGACTCCGCGCCACCCAAATCTCAAGCCCAAGTGGCGTTGGGGGTCGGACAATTGTCACCATGTTAACAACGACAACCCTGGGGAGTTGTGAATGGGACCAAAGTGGGAGGAGGTAGGATATGGATGGCCAACATGACAGAGGAGGGGGGTCTATAAGCATAGGGAGTGGGGCAAGGGATAGGGGGGAGCGAGACCCTTGGAAGTGAGCCCAGAACTAGGGGCCCAACTTGCAGCCGATGGAGGCGTAGGGATGACCTTACTATGCCCATAAAGCATATAAGAACCAAGGGATTTATGACACAGCGAGCCACCACATGAGGTTGTGGAATGATATGTCACTACCATAACTGATCCGATACAGAGTCTCCGCACCAAGCGCACCTAAATATGTAGCCAATAACTTTTTGTGTACAGAACACAGCTATCACTGACAGTTTAGTTTGTAACCCTTTTCTTTTGATATACAGGAGCTCCGGTAGTGTAACATGCACGCAGCATTAACCTTTTAGTTCGGAAAACCGTTTAAATAGTACTACACTTTCTATATTGAGCTAGTTTCCCACAATTTATTAGTTTGTTATATTTATAGCTGATATCAGTTGTGAGCCTCTAGAGCATCGGCTCTCGGTACTTTCAGCCCAACCAGGGCATGGCAGTCCTTACCGGATTCACTCTTTCTTTTTTACTTCTAACTAACTTCTAACTAAGTAAAACAATTAATTCGCCATCAATTAGTGTGTTTTTGCGTGTAGTGCTGTGTTTTGTGTTTTTATGTACTGTTGCCATATGAAAGTGCTTTAGCTGTGTGTAGTGTTTGCCTTTGAATGTAGAGGTGTATGTAGTGTGATGTTTGAATGCAGGGGTGTATTTGTGTGTAGTGTTGGAGTTTGAATGCTTGCAGATAAACAGATGCACACACAGGTACAGACATACAGATACACAGACATTCCCTGACACAGATACACACACACATACAAATACACAGACACACACACACTGATACACAGGCACACTAAATCAAATACACAGACACACAGACTGACACACACATGCAGATGCACAAGCACACACTGACACACATAACATCTATGCACACAGATAACTGTGTGCATGTGTTATTTGTGTATATATGTGTTAAGACACACACAGATAATACACACACTCAAAGAACACATATCTTTAGCTGGCCCCCTGCTTCCATACCTTTTTGGTGCAGGAGGGTGGCTTCTGTAGGGTCCAATGGCCTTTAGCTGTGATGGGAGAGTCAAACTTCAAAGAGAGTCAAGCTTTAAACTGTTTTGCCTTCTTTTGGATCAACATAAACAAATGTGAGAAAGGCTGAACCTGATGAACACATGTCTCTTTTCAACCTACCGGTATGTAATTAATTCTACAAAGAACGTCCATCAGACTCTTCCCAATGGCAGATTGGTTTCCGTTGAAGTGAGTAAGGCTATGATAACATTTTTTTTTATGACCAGTTGCCTTTTGCCTTATGAATACAATATGGCAGTTTGAAATTCATAGGGATCCATTGAAATTGCATGGAATATTCCTCCTGACCAAGAGAGCCACTAGGGTAATAGGATTTATTCTGTGCTAGTTATAAACAAAAGAAATGTATTTGTCTTAACAGCACTGTACTTCATTATTAACATTTTGATATATTTATTTTAACAGGGACGCTGTGAAAAAATGTTTTACCATGTGCATATCATAAACACATATGAAGACAGCAATTTGGATTATGTTATCAGCCATCAAAAGTTTTCATCAAACTTAATTATGTTACCAGCCATCTTCACTTTTAATTTTTTATAAACTGGTTCATTTATTATTTTTTTAAATCTGATCAGCAGTTTTTTTCTTTGTTTTAATTTCTAGCTAAGATGAATATATGTATTCATAATAATATGGAAAACATGTATTTCTTTCTCTCAGTGATGCCAAGAGGAAACCAATACAACTTCTGAAATAATATTGACATTATTATGAGTATATATTGGAGTTTAAAAATTGTGTTACAGTACCAAGGTGGAAAACTCTGACAAAAATAACCATAACTAATGGCTTGTCACATATCATTCCTACTTCCTCTTCCTAATCACATGCACACTCTCCTTTCAGCTGTGGGCCCTGCTTCTCTTCTTTCCTTCTCCTACTGCTTAGTTCTTAGATACTCTTACTGTTGCTAAAAAGTAGAAATTGCTTTGGTATGCCCTCTGTCCTTTCTACTTCAATGTATTGGGTTTGTTGAATGCAGACGATTGTCACAACTTAAGCTGAACTGTACCATTTCTACTTTACTTTTCTACTTGTACTTTTGTACTTCTATCATACTTAAAATGTTTATATAAATAAAGAAAATGGTGATTACAGATAAATGTATTGTAGCTTAGCTAGATTAAAAAATTAAAGTTTATTTAAATCTTTTATCTTGTTACTTGAGTTTGCATCGTGTAAGTTACTGACCAGGAATATATCACTACATCATGCAAAACTGTTCCCTAAAAACCAGAGATGTACCAGTAAGTACAAAACCACAGAAACTGGCTTGGTACTTGCCAAATCTACATCTAAATCTGCAGCTGCAAAATAGTAATATGTATAAAAAAACAGAGAATGAGTGTGCAAAGAATGTGTATAAAAAAACAAACAACCCAGTTAAAAATAAACATAAAATACTCTGATGTGACAAATCCATTTGTGCAAAGAGTGAATATACACAAAAATGCATTCCACCATGCAGACATTCAGATGTCAGAGTCCATTGGTTAAATGACATTTGAGTCACATTTAAAACAAAATGAAAAACAAATCAATGGCTACTGTTTTAAGATAAATAAAAGCAACAAGTATGCACTTACTAATCTGTAAGTGTTTAACCCCTTAATGACACAGCTTCAAAAGCTTGTCTTACCCTTAAGGACACAAGCCATTTTTGCATTTATTGCGGTTTGTGTTGAAACGCAATTTGCATCTTTGTCATTTATTGCACCAACACATATTATATACCGTTTTTCAGAGGACAAACAGGGCTTTAATTTTATGTCACATATACATAGATACATTATCATTAATTATAAAAAAAAAAGCCCAAAAATGAAAAAAAAAAATAAAATAACATTTTTTCACAGTTTTGGCAATAATAGCGTGTACATAATATGTCCAACTTAGAAAATATAATTCAAAATAAATTCATTTATGTGTCTTGATTTATAGAGTACATAATATGTATAGGAGTTCAGCTTATTTTGAAAGTTACAGGTTACAAAATACAAGGACTAAAATAAAATTTTTAATGTGAAACAATTTTAGAAGTCGCTATGTTTGTCTTGTAGGTTTAGTAGCCACCACAGAAAACAAAATTGCCACACAAAAGTATTTATTTATATAAAGTAGACATCACGGGCCATTTACCTAAGGTTAATTTGACACTTTATGTAACAATTTCCTCGCCAATCTCTTTTTTTTTGGCATATACACATATAACAAGCAGTGGCGTACATACCAGGGTCGCAGGGGTCGTGACCGGGCCCGGCCCACCAGGGGGCCCGGCCGCCCCTGCGACCCGGTATGTACACACTGGGCCAGCCTCTTCTCCAGAGGGGGCCCAGGAGCCGGCCACCTCAGGGCCCCCCGAGGATGGCCCTGCTGACACCCGGACGGATACCGGAGCCGGAAGATGACGTCACCCTCAGGGCACTATAGTGCCAGGAAAATGAGTATGTTTTCCTGGCATTATAGTGGTCCTTTAAGTGTGTGTGCATACCGCGGTCGCAGGGTCGCAGCCCTGCAACCCCTGCGACCAGGTGCCCGCCGCCATGTATTGCGGCCCTGACCCGCGCCGAGTAAGCGCGGGGGGGGGCACGGATCAATTTTTGCACCGGGGCCCCATGGGTCATGTGTACGCCACTGATGTGTACGGGGCCCCATGGGTCAAGTGTAATGGTAATAAGTGAGTTTGTGCTGTATATTTTGTAAACCTTCATGTTGGTTCATATGTCAGCTGAGTACAGCAATAACCCCCGTATGTACCTTTTCCAGGTATATGTGGACATTGAAGGGGCACATTTGAGACACAGCCATTCCAGTTTTTTTTCAAACTTTGAATTTTTTACGTTGTGTCCATGTCCCATGTTAGAGTATTTTACCAGGCTATATAATCCAACTACCCAATAAAGGCATACCATTTCTTAAGGAAGACATCCCAGGGTATTTGAAAAGGCATATTTTGAACCTTAGCGTGGGATAATTATTCCGCTAGCTTGTACCAAGTGTAGTGGTAATAAGCATTTTTTCTGCCTTTTTGAAACACAAAGTGGGTTTGCACAGTATATTTTGCAAACCTTATGTGTGCTACGACTGTATAATACTTTATATGTTGCTCAGCTATGTCGTATGAGTACAGCAATACCCCCGTATGTACCTTTGCCACGTATATGTGGATGTTGAAGGGGCACCTTTGAGACGCAGCCATTCAGTTTTTTTCTAACTTTGAAGTTTTACGCTGGGTCCATGTTCCATTTTGTAGTAGATTAGCTGGCTGATTATTCAAACTTCCCCACAAACACATACTATTTATTAAAGAACACAACACGGGATAATTCAAAAGGCATATTTTGAACCTTAGCGTGGGATAATTTTTTCACTAGTATGTTCCAAATGTAGTCATAATGAGCATTTTTTAATGTATTTTTTTTTACTTTTTAAAACTAATTTCTAAACTTTTTTACTTATTAAATGTTTTAAACTTTCACTTTTTTACACTTTTAAAACTTTTTATAAACTTTTTTTATAAACCATTAACCACTAACTAGCAGTAAGCCGCACTAACGGTAAATTCCCCACTTTCCAATAACTCCCACCCACCCCAGCCAGCAAAATATATAATTTTTAAATATTTAAATTAATTAAATAAATTAAACCCTTGAGGGTTAAAAAAGAAAAAAAAGTTAATCCTCTGGGGTTAAAAAATAATTAGATCACAGTATAATACTGTGATCTGTATTTTGATCACTGTAGGCAGTGATCAACTGGCAGGGAATGGGTTAATTTTTATTTGGACTTGGTAAAGGGTGGGAGGTATTTTTTCTTAACTTAAACGTTATTAAAACTTTTTTGAAAACTTTTAAAAAAACTTTTTAAAGCTTATTTTAAAACTATTTTTAATGTTAACCCCTAGCTAGCCTAACACCCAACCCCCCACTAACTTCCACCCACCCCAGCTAGCTAAATATATAATTTTAAAATATTTCAAATTAATTAAAAAATAAATTTAAACCCTGAGAGTTAACAAAAAAAAATTAACCTTCAGGGGTTAAAAAAATAAATAAATAAATATGACATTAAAGTGTAGTCCCTGCCAATTGATCACTGTAGTCCGTGATCATTTGGCAGGGAAGGGGTTAATTTTATTAAAGCAGGGGAAAGGTGAGTGGGATTTAACTTTAATTTTAAAAAAGGAAGAGCAGAGAGCAGGGAGGTGGATCGTGAGTACCTGCAGCACATGTTCTCGCTCTGACAGCCTGTCAGAGCGATCAATGCTGCAGGGGCAGTGGTCTTCCTTGAATACAGAGGCAGACGAGGTGAGAGTTAACCCCGCGGGTCCTTAACTCAAGGACAAGCTTGACGGAAATTTCCGCCTTTGGTCGGAAGGGGGTTAACTTCATAAGTACACACTTCATAAGTACACATTTCCAACCTCTCCTGTCTTTGTGACTTGCATTCTTGGGTCTCACTATTTCATACTGGTTTCCAATGGGAAGGGAAAATATCATGCTAATGATCAAAAGTCTGTCCTTAATTAAATTTTTTAGCTTAAATCAAAAGGAAATTCTTTATAGCATACATGCATCCCCATGAAATAAATTAAACGCCACAAACAATAAAAAAAACACATTATTTTGGCAAAAAGGAATGGCCAAATTATACAATAAAATAGCTTTCATAAAGTGTCAAGAGAATTAAAAATTTCTATTGCAACACTCATCAAAATTGTGAATTACCAGTTCTAAATGCATATTCTTTAAACGGTTCAAGCTCTATGAAATTGTCAGGGATCCAAAAACATGGCACATTACTTAATAATAACTAGATCACCACCAATTAAATTGCTGGTGCCCAATTTCAGTAAGGATCCAACAAGAGATCAGTCAAAGAGTAATGGTCTCCTAAATTCTCTCTTGGTTCAAAAAAAGAACAAAAAGACATGCAACCCTCTCATAAAAATAAAAAATGTGTTGGATACGACCACGATTAAATGTGAAACTAAGCACTAATGTGGTAAAAAGAAAATACAAATAACTCGAGTAACTAAATGATTTGATAGAGCTTTCATATAAGTTGGAACCCGAGAAAGCCAAACATTCTAACTCTTTCTAATTCTAACACATCATCTTCAAAGAGGAACATGCCCAAGTCACCAAAGGAGGAACCTACTGTTTACACAATCTGAGTTTTCTTTGTAAGACTTGGTTTTAATGTACAACGTTTTAATTTACCCCTTCACTACCAATTGATTTGCATAAAAACTAAACAAAAACTAAAAAATAGCAATTTGGGTGTCATGGAAAGCCATGTTTAAATGTATTTTTTGTTTCAGTACACGTTTAGTATATTATTTATAGGACAAACAAATTGGTTGGAAAGAAAAACTATTAAAAACCATGTACCAAATAATTAAGTTACAGATAATGAAACTGTAAATAAATATACATTTATTGTGTAATTATTATATATGTTGTCACATTTTATGATGTTGCCTATAACATATCGCCCTTACCCTGCAACTATGTTGCCTTTTTCAACACACACTACTGTATATACTCACCCTGCTAGATACACGCTCTCATGCGCACACACACATATACACAGATATATCAGACACAGGGCCGCCATCAGGGGGTGACAACCATGATGGTTGTCACGGCCCAGCGGTCCTGGGGGGCCCGGACTGCACAGGTAATCCTCTGCATGCCCGGACCCCCAGCCCTTTAATCTGCATATATACATAGCGAGTACCGTAAGAGGCAGGGAGGGGGGAATACATCTTTATTATTATTATTATTATTATTATTATCATTATTATAAAAATTCAATATAAAAAAACAACCTCCCAGCAACATTTGTCACACATCCACCACACACATACATCAAACAGACAAACTCCATCCACTACACAACCATACACATCATCCACTACACAACCACACACATCATCCACTACATAAACACACAAAATGCATCCACTACCCAACCATACACATCATCCACTACACAACCACACACATCATCCACTACATAAACACAAAATGCATCCACTACACAACCATACACATCATCCACTACACAACCACACTCATCATCCACTACATAAACACACAAAATGCATCCACTACCCAACCATACACATCATCCACTACACAACCACACACATAATCCACTACATAAACACAAAATGCATCCACTACACAACCATACACATCATCCACTACACAACCACACACATCATCCACTACATAAACACACAAAATGCATCCACTACACAACCACACACGTCATCCACCACATAAACACACATCATCCACTACATAAACACACCATAAACCACATAAACACACAAACTGCATCCACTACACACACCCACTCTGCATTCACTATACTCACACTACATCCACTACACATACACTCTGCAGTCACTATATACACACTACTTCCACTACACAAACACACACACTGCATTTACTATACACACAAACACTATATCCACTACACAAACACACACTCTGCATTTATTATACACAAAAACACTATATCCACTACACAGACACACTGTATTCACTATACACACACACACACACACTACATCCACTACACAAACACAAACCCTGCATTAACTATACAGACACACTACATCCACTACACAAACACGCAATCTGCATTCACTATTCACATACTACATCCAGTACACAAACACACACACTGCATTCACTATGCACACAATACATCCACTATAAACACACACTCTGTCCACTACACAAACATACAATCTGAATCCACTATAAACAGCGTATCCACTTTACTCACACACTTTGTATCAACTACACACATTCTATAGCCACTATACACACACAAACAAATTCAGTACACACACACACTTCATCCTTGTGGGTGGACTTAAGATGGGGGCGGGTTATGTGGGCAGACTTGGGGCAGGTCATGTGGATTGACTTGGGGGGGCCCAGATGGTGGGCTGTGTCAGGGGCCCCAAATTTATGGTGGCAACCCTGATCAGACACACTCATACTCAGTGACACACACTGATAGGCAATGTCAGAGAATTATATATATATATACAATGACAAATGCCAAAATATTCTGAAAGAAACAGTCACGCATATACATGCTGACAGGAACACTCTCACACACATATATACACTTTCTTCCTGCAGCTCACCATTGCCCCTCTGTGACTGTCCTGCTCTGTGTGAGTGTCGGTGGAATAGTATTTCTCCTCTTACTTTCAGCCTTGCACTCTGTGATTGAAGATGGCTGTCCCTTAGTGTCTGCCTGGCTGATGCTCTGCTGTGTTCACTAGGAGCACAGAGGATGTGAGGCAAACACAGGGGAGAATGAGCTGCTGACCTTCCCCTCACTGGACAGCAGGTTTATCAGCCGGGCTGCCATTAGATGTTTTGGGGGCGCCAGGGCCCACTTCTAAGTCTGCCCACAGGGCCCACCCCTGACTCCATGTATGTGAATGTTTGTGTTTAAATTCAGGCATGCATTTGTAGTGTATACACCAAGCATGTCAAACTCTCGGCCCACGGGCCGCATGCGGCCCCCAAGGACCATCTTTGCGGCCCAGCGAGCCGCGAGCGCATGCTCAGTGTAATAGCAGAGTAGGCACCTGTTTTCCCCATATTTCAGGTGCCTACTCTGCTAACACTTACCTGGCCGGGGAGGAAGCAGTATGCTGGCGGTCAGCGAGGGAGCTCAGTGTTCGTGCTCTTCACTGCTCCCTTGCGCACGCTGACTGAAGTGAAGCCGCGAGCCGGAATATGACGTCATATTCCGGCACCTGGCATCACTAAACAGCACGCGGGAGCAGTGAGGAACAGGAAGGACCCCAGGGAGATACCCCCTATCGGCTCCATAAGGTAGGGAGCAATAAGGTGTGAGTCTGTGTGTGTCTGTCTGTCAGTGAGTATGTGTGTCTGTGTCAGTGAGTGTGTCTGTGTCAGTGAGTATGTGTGTCTGTCAGCAAGTGTGTCTCTGTCAATGAGTATATGTGTGTCTTTCAGCGTGTGTGTGTGTGTGTGTGTCTGTCAGCGAGTATGTGTGCGTGTTTGTCAGTGAGTATGTGTGTGTATCTGTCTGTGAGTATGTGGGTGTGTCTGTCTGTGAGTATGTTGGTGTGTCTGTCAGTGAGTATGTGTGTGACTGTCTGTGAGTATGTGGGTATGTCTGTCTGTGAGTATGTGTGTGTATGTCTTTCAGTGTGTCTGTATGTGTGTGTGTGTGTCTGTCTGTTAGTAAGTATGTGTGTGTGTGTGTGTGTGTGCGGCCCACATACACTTAAACCTTGATTATGTGGCCCGTGCCACACTTTGAGTTTGACATGCTTGGTATACACTGGCACACACACTGACATACATGCAAATACACTTCACATGTGTCAGAGCCATGACTCTTATAACCATATTTCTCATGGTCTGGTGACCATATTGGTTTATATTACTAATGATGCAAAATGTAAAACTATATTGATAAAATGGAAATCTTTGTAATCTACTGTGTTATATGCAGTGTAATTGGATAACATACACAGTGTGTGTCTGTATGTGTGTGTCTGCCTGTGAGTATGTGTGTGACTGTCTGTCAGTGTGTGTGTGTGTGTGTGTGTGTGTCTGTCAGTGTGTGTGTGTGTGTCTGTCAGTATGTGTATGTGTGTGCGGCCCACATACACTTAAACCTTGTTCATGTGGCCTTTGCCACACTGTAATTTACTGCGTTATATGCAGTGTAATTGGATAACATCTAATTCAAAATATTACATGCATCTTCCAATTTACATATTCTAAATTCCCAAGAACATGGACTTTGATGCAGCGTCATCTGTTGGTTAAAGCCTAGGTACATACATTAACACAATGATTTCCATATATTTTCACATTTTGTGAAAATCATGTAGAATGCTCCAGGATTTAGGTTTTTCAGGTTTCTCCTGATGATCCCCTGTGTGACAGTTATATATTATATTGTATGTCATTGTTGCCTTTATGCTTCATGTACTGTTTTCAATATTTCACAATAAGTTTAATGTAGCATAGTTAAAGGTAGGCAACTTATGGGAGGTAGGCCCTTAGTGTACATATACTAGTGACGATACGGAGGGGTTAAATAACCTATTTTATCCTAAAAGTGCTCTCCTCTTTATTTGAGGTGGATGTTACTGTAACACAGAGGAGAGATCTGTGGATCACTGCTGAAGATATCATGGAGGATCTGTTGCTTTTTATTTTAGGAGATATTCGAATGGGTCATTGTTCCTTGCTTTCATTACCATGTCAGACATTGCTTGTTAAGGTCTCACTGTGATCACAGATCAATAAAACTCCTTGCTCCATGGTTATTCAATTATTATGCTATCAGTTTGGGGTTGTAGTCTGGGATCATAGAATCACAGACAGAGGTGGAATCTGCACCTGCCTGGCCCTGGGACATTCAACTTGACCAGTCGTCTGAAAGGTAAGTTATAGCATTATAACATGGCACTAAGGTAAATTGTCTGGGTATCTAAGAAGGGTGCAGGTAAGCCAGTCACTTATTCTTGGAAACATGTTGAGCAATGCAAAATTTAGCACGTGTCAACAGCAAGGTTCTCCTGTTTGATCAAAGCAATTTAATATAACATTTAAGATGACTGGCATGATATCCTTTAATTGCATACATGTGCTTTTTCATTCATTATTAACCCAGAATAGAAATTGTTTAACATATAATTGCTTAAAGGGATTCTCCAGTGCCAGGAAAACATATTTGTTTTCCTGGCACTGCAGGACCCTGTAGGGCCCCTCTCCGTCCCACTTCCCATCCCAAGTTGCTGAAGAGGTAAAACCCCTTCAGTGACTTACCAGAGTACAGCACCGATGTCTCTCTGCTCTGGCCAGGCTCTGCCTACTCTCCTCCCCTGCTGGCCGTGGAGACCTAATGTGCATGCGCGGCAATGACCGCACATAGCGTGAGGACGTCCAGGGCCGTATAACAAGCTTTTTGTGTTCTAAGAACACAGAAATCCCTCTAGTTGCTGTCTGATAGAGAGCCACTAGAGGAGGACTTAACCCTGCAAGGTAAATATTGCAGTTTATGAAAACTGCAATAATTATATTTGCAGGGTTAAGGGTAGTAGGAGTTGGCACCCAGACCACTACAATGGGCAGAAGTGGTCTGGGTGCCTGGAGTATCCCTTTATAAACACCAAAGGAAATATGAAGATCCAAGGTCACAAAAGTCAGCAGCTATTTTGAATATAAAAAGTTTTTCAAATTCATAAAGCTTTGTCATATTGTAACGGTCTTTATTAAGCTGCTGTATATAATATGTTGATTCCTTATCTCACAGCCATTTTGAAAGATAAGAAATAACTAATATCAAAACTTCTTAACAAGAGCTCTTTTAAAACAAAGTGGTTATAAGATTTATTGGCCTTACATTGCATGTGTCAGAGCCATAACTCTTATAACCATATTTCTCATGGTCTTGTGGCCATATTGGTTTATATTACTAATGATGCAAAATGTTAAACTAAATTAATAAAATAGAAATCTTTGTAATTTACTGCTTTACTGATTTACTTTATATAGCTTGGTTGCTTCATGTAAGTGCTGCTTCTAAATGTGTGGTTGGAGATATTCTGGAGAGTTTTACAGAGGCTTCAACTGTCTAAGATTTTTGCTAAGAGTTTTCTTTTCTACTGTTACAGGTAAGATTCATCTGTAGGAAAAGTTTACTGATTGCACAAGGTTTGATTTCCTGTTGGTAATTATAAGGCATTTAATTTGATTAGTTAGCTACTTCCTATTGACTGCTGGTTAATTAGCTATTGTTTGCAAATAAGCATAGGCCTACCCAGGTGCTAAACATTCCTAGTGGGAGGTGATTTTAGGAGTTATATAAGGGTTGTTGTCATCAGTTTGGTTGCTTCATCTAAGTGTGTGGTTGGAGATATTCTGGAGAGTGCTGCTTCTAAGTGTGTAGTTGGAGATATTCTGGAGAGTGCTGTTTCTAAGTGTGTGGTTGGAGATATTCTGGAGAGTGCTGCTTCTAAGTGTGTGGTTGGAGATATTCTCGAGAGTGCTGTTTCTAAGTGTGTGGTTGGAGATAACCTGGAGGTAATCTGAGGTATTCAGGAGGACAAAAATTTAAGATTTGTTTGATTTAAATTATTCACCTTATTGGTTTCACATTCCACTTTTTGGAGATTTGGATGCTGTCTAATCTGTAGACAGTTCTCTATATTGCAGCAGGAGATTGTATTTTTGCAGTCTGATATTTGTAAATTATCTGGTAAACAAACTCAGGCTGGAACTGCTGCAGAGCCACTGCCGCAGAGATGTACTAGGAATGGCAGATGGATTACTGTAGGATCTGGTAGACTTAGAGTTGTGGATAAAAGGCATATTGCACAGCCTGTTGCTCTACATAATTCCTTTTCTGCACTTTCAGAGTGTAATGGTATTATGGAGACATTCCCAGGCACCAGGTGTAGTGGTGTTAAGGAGACAGTGACTGAGGGTAGTGGTGTTGTGGAGACAGGCTCAGGCACTGAGAGTAGTGGTGTTGTGGAGACAGGCTCAGGCACTGAGGGTAGTGGTGTTGTGGAGACAGGCTTGGAGACTATGGTGAGGCCTAATAGAAAGCAGTTGTTGTTGGGGATTCCATCATAAGAGGTGTGGAGATGGACAATCGTGGTCTTGTGAGATGTCTTCCCGGAGCTATTGCTCACAGAGACAGGAGACGTATTTGTAATATTGTTAAGCGAGCAAAGCAGGAAGGGGAATTGGATGTACTTCTCCATCTAGGGACAAATCACTTTTAAGGAAGGTTTTAGTGTTTAGGAAGGTTAAGGAAGTTTTTAGTGTTTTTGCCAATGATATATGGCAGGTTGCTTCAACACTGTCATTCTCTGAAGTTCTGCCTGTGCATAACACTCAGAACGACAGGCAGATGCGTATTAGGGAAACTTGTGGCTTGGTGAATGGTGTTGGGAGCAAGGATTTTGCTTCATTTCCCATGGTAGTTCTGTTTGGAATGGAAATAAACTGTACAAAAAAGATGGTTTGCATCTTTCTCAAAAGGGAACAAATGTTCTCAGTGAGCAGTTCAGAGGTTTTGCTATGATGTATTTAACCCCTTAAGGACTGGACTGTTTTTGCGATGTTGTACATTTGCGACCAGGCATATTTTTACACTTTTGTGGTGTTTGTGTTTGGCTGGAATTTTCCGCTCTCTCATTTACTGTTCCCATATAAATTATATATTGTTTTTTTCAGGACAAAAGGGGCTTTCTTTACATACCATTATTTATATAATCTCATGTATTTTAATTTAAAAAAAATAAAAAAATATGATGAAAAATTAAAAAAAAAACATGTTTTTTGACTTTTACTTGAAAAACCTTTTACTCATCTACAAAAGCGAATGAAAGAAACTGCTAAATAGATTCAAAATTTTGTCCTGAGTTTAAAAATACCCCGTGTTTACATGCTTTTTTGCTTTTTTTTGCATGTTGGGCTATAGGTACAAGTAGGATATTGCGGTTTCAAAACATAAATTTTTAAAATTTATCACTAGTGACATTGTAACACTATTATCTGTCATAAATCTCTGAATAACACCCCACATGTACATATTTTTTTTAAAGTAGACAACCCAGGGTATTCAATATGGGGTATGTCCAGTCTTTTTTAGTAGCCACTTAGTCGAAAACACTGGCCAAAGTAAGCATTCATATTTGTTTGTGTGTGAAAAAAGTAAAAAAACTAAATTGAACGCTAATTTTGGCCAGTGTTTGTGACCAAGTGGTTACTAAAAAGACTGGACATACCCCATTTGCAATACCTTGGGTTGTCTTCTTTTGCAAATGGTATGCCATCATGGGGTAATTCTCATTCCTGGGCTACCATACGCTCTCAAAGGCAACGTAACCAACCTGGCCATTTTCAATGTAAAAATATTTGACCCATATATTTGACCTTGTAACTTTCAAAAATGCTATAAAACCTGTAAATGGGGGGTACTGTTTTACTCGGGAGACATCGCTGAACACAAATATTAGTGTTTAAAAACTGGAAAACGTATCACAACAATTATATCATCAGTAAAAGTGCTGTTTGTGTGTGAAAAATGCAAAAAAAGTAACTTTCACTGACAATATCATCGCTGTGATATGTTTTACTGTTTTGGATCACTAATATTTGTGTTCAGCGAAGTCTCCCGAGTAAAACAGTACCCCCCATGTACAGGTTTTAGGGTGTCGTAGAACGTTACAGGGTAAAATACAGTGCTAACAAATTCAATTCTCTGGAATTTCGGCCTGGGTTGGCAGGCAGGTCCCTCAAATTGCAATCAATAAAATTACTGAATTATGTAAAATATTACATAAATACGCACGTAGAATTTAAATATATATGCATATTTATATATTTGAAGTCTACGTGTATATTTATATAATTATTTATGTAATTTTGTATATGGACATATGTATATTTCTTATTATTTTTATTTATTTTTATATACATAGATATATACAAATTCATTCTAAGTGTATTTTGATATAAATATATATATATATTAATTTTAAAATACAGTTAGAATAAAATTTCATATAGATATATAATTTTTTTAAAATTTTTATTATTATTTAAAAAAAATTATTTAATTTAAATTACTTATTATTTATATTTTATAATAATATATATATACAATATATATAGTTATTATATATATTATATATATACGTGTGTAATTTAATTATAAGTGTATTTTTATATTAATATAAGTGCATATTAATATAAAAATACACTTAATATGACATTATATATATGATATATAGACATATAGACTGTTTTTGCGATGTTGTACATTTGCGACCAGGCATATTTTTACACTTTTGTGGTGTTTGTGTTTGGCTGGAATTTTCCGCTCTCTCATTTACTGTTCCCATACAAATTATATATTGTTTTTTTCAGGACAAAAGGGGCTTTCTTTACATACCATTATTTATATAATCTCATGTATTGTAATTTAAAAAAAATAAAAAAATATGATGAAAAATTGAAAAAAAAACTTTTTTGACTTTTACTTGAAAAATCTTTTACTCATCTACAAAAGCGAATGAAAAAAACTGCTAAATAGATTCAAAATTTAGAGTTTAAAAATACCCCGTGTTTACGTGCTTTTTTGCTTTTTTTTGCAATTATATATAATTTTTTTTATTTTTTATTAACACTAACTTTATTTTTTTTCTGATTTTACACTAGCAGGGAGACTGCCTGTCAGCACAGACAGTCCCCCTGCAGGCAGACACATGGACACCTACTGTGACCATGTGATCGCTGTGTTGAGCGATCACATGGCCCCAGGGGTCCTAATCCTCCATGGGGAGACTGTCTGGGCTGCAGGCAGTCTCCCCACAACCGGAGCAATGCTGATCACCGCCGGGGGAACGACGGCGATCAGGTAAGTAACGGAGACCGTTAGGACGGTTCAGGACCGTCATCGGTCTGCAAGGCAAAAATGCCGATGACGGTCCTGAACTGTCCTAGGTCGCGAAGGGGTTAAACTAGGAGGGGGGGGCAAAAGGGTGATAAAACATCAAGCCAATTGCCCCCCAAAACAAGGACAGAAGGTGCCTGTAGCAAGTGTGTTAAAAAATGATATGCTTAGAATCATGTCTACAAATGCTTGCAGTTTAGGGAATATGATCCATGAACTTGTGGCAATAATGGCAACTGATAATGTAGATTTAGTCACTGTTACTGAGACATGGTGTAATGAGAAAAATGACTGGGACATAGCAATACCAGGGTACTCTTTATATATAAAAATCATGGAAGGCAAGAAAGGGGGAGGGGTAACCCTGTATATGAAGGATAGCATAAAATCTAGCCTATTAAAAGTTAGTGAGGCAAACATAGAGTCCGTTTGGGTTACGTTAGAATTTGGTAATCACACAGTAACTCATGTAGGTGTGATTTATAGGCCCCCAGGACAAATAGAAGAGTTAGATAATCTACTAGTTGAGGAAATAGCTAAAATGACAATGAAGGGGGAAGTTATCATCATGGGTGACTTTAATCTTCCTGATGTGAATTGGAAAACAAAAATAGCTACTTATGCCAGGAGCACACATATTCTAAACTCTCTACTGGGATTGTCTCTAAAACAAGTCATCGAGGAGCCAACTCATAAAGAGGCCATACTAGATTTAGTGTTAACAAATGTAGATTTGGTTTCAGATATTACTGTAGGTGAAAGTTTAGGATCCAGCGATCACCGGTCGGTGTGGTTTCCATGAGTCATTTGTACTTTTTGTGAGTTATCAATATTACATACCTCCTCTGTTCTGAGCTTTCCCCTTCCCCCATCTCCACCCCCTTTGTTCTGAGCTAAAGCCCATCTCCTTTCTATCCTATCTACATTTTCTAGATTGCTTTAACCCTCCCCCCCAGTACTAGTTTAAAATCTCCTTCAACCTTCTAGCCATCCTATCCTCCAGCAAAGCAGTCCCTCTTCCGTTTAGGTGCAATCCATCACGACTATACAGGTTGTACCCAAGCACAAAATCGGCCCAGTGCTCTAAAAACCCCAAACCCTCTTTCCTGCACCAAGATTTCAGCCACGCATTGACTTCTCTAATCTCCCGCTGCCTTTCTGCTGTAGCGTGCAGCACAGGTAATATTTCTGAAAATATTACCTTGGAGGTCCTTTTCTTTAGCTTACTTCCTAGATCCCTGAGCTCATTCTTTAGGACCTTCCATTTTCCTCTGACTTTGTCATTGGTTCCAATATGGACCATGACAGCTCGGTCATCCCCAGCCCCTCCCAATAATCCCTCCACTCTGTCGGCAACATGCCGGACCCGAGCACCCGGGAGACAGCAACCTGTCCAGTTGAGTCGATCAGAGTGGCAGATTACCCTATCTACTCTCTTAATAATAGAGTCCCCTACCACCACAACCTGTCTAGACTTCCTTACCCTCTCAACCCTACCGTTCTAGAGGGGCTGTTCCCACAGCTGTTAGAAGGAACAGCTTCCTGCAGTACAGCTACTCCTGAGCTGATGCTCCATACATCTTCACTCAAACGGGCAAATCTGTACTAAAGGCTGCACTAGATCAGGACTAGCTAAACCTTTCCTCTTCCCTCCCCCTCTGCTTCCTCGCCCCACTGTTACCCAGCTATGTGCCTGCTCTCCAACTGTCTCATCTCTTCCCACTCCACTACCTGTTGTTATCTATTTAAAAATTTTTATTGAATGTGTTCATTATCATTTTTTTTCTTTATGTTTACTTTTATTATCCCCTGCTGTTCTTTTAAAATATTAGCAAGATATGTATTTATTCACTTTTTAAACTTAAGTTTGTTTACCATTAATATAATTGCCAGTAACATTAGATAGACTGCTTATTAAATATGCTAATATCTGGCACTGTCTTGGTGGCGCTGTGTTGTGGGGGGAGCGGCTATCGGGTGGAATGCATCCACTTCCAGGTGCGTTCCGCTCGCCGACTACGTTTCCCATAATGCATTGCCACCTAATGGGGGAAGCCCCGCCCTAGAGAATGGCCTGTTTTGGTAATCCAGTGGCCCTCCCGTGATCCTGATTTAATACAGTTATAACTAGTATTATAAATACAAATGTGGGTCAATCCAACTATAGGGAAATAAAAGATAACATAGTGCAACTTCATATGATACTTTTGTAATAGTAGTATGTGCCAAATGGGTCACTCACACTTTAACTGTATGAATAGGCCATATCAAAAATCCATGTGGCTCCCAGGCAATATTCTTATTCCAATATGTGATCTTCCAGGTCTCAATAACATAGAAAAATAGAATGCATCCAAAATGAAAAGTAGAAAGATGTGCACAAAGTAAAAAAATATTTATTACTTACACATAGGTAAGGATCAATCAGCATAAAAATTAATTAAAACTGTCCACCATCTGTCCAACGCGTTTCCTCCCACTCCAGGGACTTCCTCAGGGACTTTACAGTAATAATGACAGGTATGACAATGAATAAAAAAAACTTAGAGGGAAGTTATTCATATTTTTTATTCACCAAAGGCACTTGGTGTTTTATACTATATTGGTGAAATTCTAATGTCACAGAGTGATACAGTGAAAGAGTTTGCATTTTTCTCTATATTTGTATTCTTTCCTAATTTTTTCTTTCACTTAACACAGTTTTAAAATGGCTGTCAATTGCTTTACTAATATTCAAAAAGGTAGAAAAGCCAGATTTGAAAATATGTTCCATCAGGATATAGAAATTATACCTTTAAGGGGAGAGGATAATTTGTATTTTTCTAAATTGGAGAGTTTAATGAAAAAGGAAACTAGGAAATGGTGGGAGATTTCATATTTAGAAGGATATCTAAAGGAAGGGCTAATACCTATGGGATTAAGAGTAGAAAAAAAATCCAGCATTTGGGATAGAGAATGCGGAGTTTATGAAAAAATGGGATGGGGTGCTAGAAGATTGTTCCAATAACCTCATGAAACTTATCGTTGAATTTGAAAAACAAAATAGAAAAATAGTTGAGGAAGAAATAAATGTTCTAGAAACACAGGAGGGTCTGGAAAGAGATTCCACAGAATTTAAGGAGAGAACAATTAATTAGTGAAAGAGTAAAAGAATTAGAAGAAAAAATAGCTAATACAAAAAATAAGAAAACAATTAGAGATAGGGAAGATAAAAATAGAAAAACCTTTTCCACTATAAATAAAACAAAAATACAACAAACTAAACCCACTTACAGAAGGCCAAATAAAACGGAGAAATCCGGGCCATATGATCATCATCATGCCCCTAGTTCTATCCCATTTAGACATAGAAAATTCTCTTCGAATAAATCACCAATTAAAAATAGATTTCAAAATTACAGAAAAAGTAATTGGAGGGAGGAGGAAAGATCTTTACCTATAAGATCTAGGAATTTCCAGCAATCTCTCAAAATGCCCTATAATCAAGAAAAAAGATCAAAAACTGATGTTAAAGGACCACTCTAGGCACCCAGACCACTTCAGCTTAATGAAGTGGTCTGGGTGCCAGGTCCAGCTAGGGTTAACCCATTTTTTCATAAACATAGCAGTTTCAGAGAAACTGCTATGTTTATGAATGGGTTAAGCCTCCCCTATTTCCTCTAGCGGCTGTCAATGAGACTAGAGGCGCTTGCGTGCTTCTCACTGTGATTTTCACAGTGAGAGCTTGCCAGCGTCCATAGGAAAGCATTATGAATGCTTTCCTATGTGACCGGCTGAATGCGCGCGCAGCTCTTGCCAGCGTGCGCATTCAGCCGACGGGGAGGAGAAGAGGAGGATCGGAGGAGGAGAGCTCTCCGCCCAGCGCTGGAAAAAGGTAAGTTTTAACCCCTTTCCTCTCCCCAGAGCTGGGCGGGAGGGGGACCCTGAGGGTGGGGGCACCCTCAGGGCACTATAGTGCCAGGAAAACAAGTATGTTTTCCTGGCACTATAGTGGTCCTTTAACCCCACTAATAATCATTCACCCTCCAATAGGAAAACTTATGCTGAAGCAGCCAGCTCCTCTTATAGAAACACACAAGAAGTAGAAGAACGTTTTTTAGGGAGGGAGCTAGACCAAAAAGAAAGGCGAATCACACAATTTTTCAAACCTCAAGAGAAACCATGGGAGAACAGATTTTCTCCTCTGGAAGATCTCACAGAAACTCCACCCAAAAGGAAAAGGTCGGAGGAAATCTAGTGGAGGGAAGAAAACCACAGGAGAAGAAACTAGAGAAACAAGCAGGAATATATAATTTAACAGAAATTAAATTAACCCCAACAGATATACAGGCATTAAAAAAGGGTTTAAAATTTGCCCCAAATAAAAATATTAATCACTTTGACACTTATGTGGACCTCCAAAAATATATTAAAAGAATGACCCTTAAAAGTTTTTTTTCTCAAACAAGAAAGAGAAGACATTTCATTAACTTCAGATATAGATGTAACAAAAAAGAAAGAGTTCAAAAATAAATCTACTTTTTATCCAACACATCTAAAAGTTCCCCATTTAGAGACCTTTAATAATATGGTAATTGCAGACCTAGAACAACTAGAACTCAATTTGAATAAACAAAAGAAAAACTAATTCAATCTTAGTAGAGAGGAAGCTGATAGCATTAGGAAACTACAAGGCATGGAAGAAATTATCATCAAAGAGGCAGATAAGGGAGGAGCAATAGTGCTAATGAAAAAATATTATTATCTTAAGGAAGCCTGTAGAATATTGGGGGATAAAAATACATATATTCAATTAAAAAAAGATCCCACGGCAGATTTCAATTTTGAACTAGAATCCTTATTAAATTTTGCAACACAAAAAAAAACATTATTACTAAAGAGAATGCTCAATTACTTTTTAATAAATATCCAGTAATTCTGATTTTTATTTTTTGCCGAAATTACATACAAATTCTGTTGAACCCCCGGGAAGACCCATTATTAGTGGGATAAATTCAATAACTGCACACCTATCAGAATTTATAGACTATCATCTACAAAAATATGCCCAAGAAGCTCCCTCTTACATACGGGACTCATCCCATATTTTAGAAATTCTTGATAATCAACAATGGGACCAAAACAACATATGGTTTACGAAAGATGTGACATCTTTATACACCATTATCAAACATGAAGTGGGTCTGATAGCGGTTGAAAGAATCATGGGATAAGATATACACATGCCAAGTTCTTTAAAAAAAAAAAATTATTAAAAGTTATACATTTCATTCTCCATCATAATTATTTTTATTTCACTGAAGCTTTCCATCTTCAACAAACAGGTACAGTCATGGGGACCAGGTTTGCCCCCAGCTATGCCAACATTTACATGAGAGATTGGGAAGCCAACTCAATCTGGAGGGGGCATAGCTGGGTTGCAAACCTGGTCCTATGGAAACGTTTTATAGATGACGTTTTGTTAATTTGGAAGGGCACACAGCAAGAATTGGAAGAGTTCTTACAATATATAAATATTAACAATTACGGTTTGAAATTCACACATACGTATGATACAGATAGTATTAATTTTTTGGATATAACTTTTTTTGTTAATCAGTGCAAAATTCAATCTAAATGCTATTTCAAAGAAACGGAAGGAAATAGCTTTATACACAAAAAGAGTTGCCTTCATGATAATTGGCTCAATTCAATACCAAAAAGTCAACTTATTCGAATCAGGAGAAATTGTTCAAAAGATAGTGATTATTATGAACAGGCCAGTCATTTATCTAATAAATTGGTCTCTAAAAAATATGATAGAACTATTTTAAAACAAGAGGCATCCAGAATTGGAAAATTAAACAGAAGAGAATTATTAAATAAAAAAAAGAAGGACAAGGTACAAAAGGAAGTTTATAAATATTCCTTCATCACCCAATTTAATGCACAACATTATGAGATCAAGAAAATACTAAACAAACATTGGAATATTCTATTGAAGGATCCTATTTTGGGAAGAGTACTCCCAAGAAAGGCACCAGTAATTTTTAGAAAGGCAAAAAACTTAAAAAACATATTGGCACCCAATTATGCCTTAAAAATACACATAGAAACATTAAAATAGAAAAGAAAAAAGAAAAGAAAACGGAAAGTCTGTCCTACTCGATATGAGAACAAATCAATAGATGTAGCAAAGAGCAGTTAAAATTATGTACTTTATTTAACAAATCAACAAAAAAGGGGGGGGGAGGGAAAGGAAGAAAGAAAGCAGAGAGAAACCTACATGTATAGATAGGAATTACCAAGAAAGGTTAATACTATGCACAGTGATAGCTGATGCAACAATGTATCAGAAAAAGTGTTATTAGGAGACTTGCTGGAGTGTGGGGTTAATATTTTCCGGTTATAACCAATAATTATATTCTCTGCCGGTATTATGAAACGATCTGTCCGGAACGTGTAGAATTTAGATGGTTGATAATTGCCTCAGTTGAACGTATGATTTACCGATCAGGGTACCTATTAAATATGAGTAAAGCTGTAGGACCATTATCACGACAAGATTGTACATACAGTTACTCCTTCTAATCTACTTTACCCTTTACTATACCAGTTGCCCATGAAGGCACCTTTCTATCTATTTTCTCTTCTGTCTACAGCTCTTTGAACACTATTGCTTTATATTGCAATGACTAGCCTGTGACATTGGAGAACATTAGATGAACTAATAGTTTATTTTGGGTATATATATACATCTTTACGCACTATTAACCCATTCTTTTCCGTTTTTGCTATCTCAGTTCAGATTACAGCCTAGTGTCTAATATACACTCATTACATCTATAGATTATTCTCTGGTGACTCCCATGGATTTGTTCTGTGGGGGTTCACCTTATGAGATTACCATAGCATTTGATTATTAGTATTCTCTTTGCTTTACAGATTACAAATACATGATCATATGTTTTGAGGATATTATTATTTATTGAAATGAGCTTGTAGTTCAACGATAACTACAATCCTCTCCATTATCAATCTCTTGCATGCCTTGTCAGTTCTTATTTATACTCTGAGGACTGACAATAGGAAATAGCAAATTATTAGCATTTTTGTTGATATACTATTCTTACTCTTAATATCTGGCGGATTATAGAGGTTAATAGTTCTAATCGATTGTATTTAGAGTGCTGTATGTCTTCTTATATCTTTGCACTGTTGATACACCCTGTTGATACACCGTTGCTAAAGATTATCTGAGCCTTATGTAACAAACTTATAGTTACATTACACAGCCTCAGACACTTTTTTCTGATACATTGTTGCATCGGCTATCACTGTGCATAGTATTAACCTTTCTTGGTAATTCCTATCTGTACAGGTAGATTTCTTTCTGCTTTCTTTCTTCCTTTCCCTTCACCCCCTCCCCCTTTTTTGTTGATTTGTTAAATAAAGTACATAATTTTAACTGCTCTTTGCTACATCTATTGATTTGTTCTCATATCGAGTAGGACAGACTTTCCGTTTTCTTTTCATGATTCACCCCATTAGGGTTACCCCCTGGTCTGTCCGTTCCTTTTGGACAATTTTTTGGCCAACTGTTCTTTATTTACTTATTAGAAAATAAAAAAGGTTTTCACTCATGTAATAAATGCAAAGCTTGTAGAACCCAGAGATTATTAAATGTAAAAAAATGTAAAAGTACCATAACAGGAAAAGAGTGTAATATAAAATCTAATATAAATTGCGATACTCGAAATATAATATATGTCCTACAATGCCCCTGCGGGAAACAATATGTGGCTCTGTCTTGTAGGAAATTAAAAGAACGCATCTTGGAACATCAAAACAATATTCGAAAAAAATCTAATAAACATATAGTCCCTATTCACTGTAATATGTGCAACTGGCAAGACTTCTATTTTTTAGGGATAGAAAAAATTGAAAATTATTGGAGGGGTGGTAACCTCATTAAGAAATTGGCCCAACGGGAAACATACTGGATTAATACATTAAAAACCCTACAACCAAGGGGACTAAATTTAGATATGGATTTATGGTGCTTTTTGGATTAAAATTGGTCCACTGAAGCCTTGCATTGTGTATTAGTTTTATTCCATTTGACCTTTATCCTATGGTGTCGGGAATCTCTCAAATAGGATTTTCAATTTCAATTCATATTTTAATTTCATATATTTTTTATTCTTATTTTGTATTTTGAGGTCTTTATGGTTTCTCTATCTGAGTCCTTCAAATTCTCTTTTGTTTTTATAAGAATGTAAGGAACCTCTCCACACAACCATATATAAGAGAAGAAAAAGAAAAAGGAGAAAGAGGAAAAAAAAAAAAACTTCACAAATTGTAGTCAGAAGTAAAATAAGTTAATTCATTAACAATGACACAAAGAAAGATTTAATGGAGAATTTCTGTTTAAAATAGATGTTGATAAACAAACAAAGAAAGATTCAATGGAGAAATTTTGATATATAAATAAACAAAGATTCAATGGAGAATTCCTATTTAAAATAGATTTTGATATTATATTAAATTACAGCCATATAATTATAAAAGAATGATAATATATGAAAATGCTTTTGTATTTGAAAATTTGAAAATATAAAACAATAAGGGAATTTCTTCATAAGTTTGTATGTGGTTGCTTGCAGAGACTCTATTATACTTTATATATGTTAATAATGTTACATAGAGAATGCATTCATATTGTATAAATATAAGCAATTAACACAAAGAGAAAGTGTGCTTAAAAACTTTGTTTTATATGTTTTTATTCCCCTCCATGCCTTTATTATATAATACACCAATTTCAAATGGTCCCATTATGGTGGACCGCATGTGGAACGCAAGAAACACAGCACTACTGAAAAAATATTGTGGAACGCAAATGGATTGCAAGTGGAACGCACGTCTGACGTCCGGAACGCAACGTAATGACGTCATATACCCGGAACCAGGAAGTGATCGCAATCTGACCGGGAGCAGCTGAATCTCATCGGAGACACACATGGATGGACTCAAATTGAATTATGGGGTGTATTTAAGGGGGAGGGAGGGTGATTGTTTTTTTATTCATTGTTATACCTGTCATTACTACTGTAAAGTCCCTGAGGAAGTCCCTGGAGTGGGAGGAAACACGTTGGACAGATGGTGGACAGTTTTAATTAATTTTATGCTGATTGATCCTTACCTATGTGTAAATAATACATATTTTTTTACTTTGTGCACATCTTTCTACTTTTCATTTTGGATGCATTCTATTTTTCTATATTATTGAGACCTGGAAGATCACATATTGGGATAAGAATATTGCCTGAGAGCCACATGGATTTTTGATACGCCCTATTCATACAGTTAAAGTGTGAGTGACCCATTTGGCACATACTACTATTATAAAAGTATCATACGGAGTTTCACTATGTTATCTTTTATTTCCCTATAGTTGGATTGACCCACATTTGTATTTATGTATTTGTGGAAGATCTTCGGGTTTAAATCTACAACTTAGAGGGAAGTTATTCATATTTTTTATTCACCGAAGGCACTTGGTGTTTTATACTATATTGGTGAAATTCTAAAGTCACAGAGTAATACAGTGAAAGAGTTTGCATTTTTCTCTATAACTAGTATTATGACCAATTCCCTTATATTGATTGATGGAACCAAATTGTTGAAAAACAGTCCAAATGGATAAAGTTGTGCCATAAGGAGCAATGTCGCCTCATGGTTACCAAAACCCGTTTGTCCACTAAGGCCCCTACTTTACCTATTTTGGACACTCCTCCTGAATCTGATCTCTCCATTGCACCGCCCTATTCCTTCTTTCAAGCTAGCTAACTGGTGTTTTCACTTCCTCTGCCCCATTGTCCCCGCCTACCCACTTACCCATCTCAGATACCAACGTACTTTCCTGGACACACATATTCCTGTGCCTTCCCCCACTGGTTCTTTGTACCCTGAACTGACGTCCTTTTTGGTTGCTGGACAGCCTCCTCCCAGATATCCCACTCACTAGACTGTCTACCAATATGCCTGACTTGCCTTCCTCTACCCACCTATCGACCCCACAACCAGAAGTTGTTAAATCACATTACCCTACAAATGTACAAAATCCTGTTTTAACCGGTCAGACTACCGGTACCCTTAAAACCCGGGAGTTACAGATGCCCCTCTGATATACACCTGGTCCAACCCACATCGATGGTAATGGTCAGTTGAAGTCTGGAGACCCTGTATTTGTGTACGGCCCCTTCACCACTACTGATTTGTTCAATTGGAAGACCCATAACCCCTTGTATACGGACAAACCACAAGCCATGACAGATTTGGTCACCTCATCCTCTATCGTTCAGACCCATAAACCTACATGGGCCGATCTTCAGCCACTATTGTTAACCCTATTTAATTCTGAGGAAAGGATACATATCAGTCAAGCAGCCATTAAGGCTCTTTAAGAAACTGCCCGTACACAAAATCAGGCAAACCCAGCGGCTTGGGCTGCTACTCATTTCCCTAATGCAGACCCTAACTTGAATGCAAATGGTGCCCATTTAACACATTTGGAAGCTTATCAACAGACTACTATTACAGGCATGAAAGTGGGTGGGAAAAAAGCCATCAATATGTCCAATATAAATGACATCATACAAAAATCTGACAAATCCCCTAGTGCTTTCTATAAGAGATTGATTGAGTCATACCGACTGTATACCCCTTTTAACCCTGACGCCCCTGAAAATTCACGTATGGTAAACACAACGTTTGTTAGCCAGGCCCAAGGTGATATTAGGAGAAAGTTACAAAAGCTGGAAGGGTTTGTAGGGATGTCTATTACAGTTAATGGAGGTTGCAAATAAAGTATATATGAACAGGGATGTTTAAAAAAAGCGAGAGGGGGAATGTAGGATGAAAAGGAAGGTGGATATGTTAGCTGTAGAAATTACAGGACTGGGCAGTCAAGGAGAATGGGGAGGGGGAGGTGAGATTAGGAATAGTGATGTCGCAAACCCAAAATTTTCGGTTCGCGAACGGCGAACGCGAACTTCCGCAAATGTTCGCGAACCGGCGAACCGCCCGAAACGCCATTGACTTCAATGGGGAGGCGAATTTTAAAACACACAGGGACTCTTTCTGGCCACAATAGGGATGGAAAAGTTGTTTCAAGGGGACTAACACCTGGACTGTGGCATGCCGGAGGGGGATCCATGGCAAAACTCCCATGGAAAATTACACAGTTGATACAGAGTCTGGTTTTAATCCATAAAGGGCAGAAATCACCTAACATTCCTAAATCACAATCAATATGGATTGACACCTGACATATGACATATTGACACCTTGACATATGGATTGACACCTGTCCTCAGAGCCCTGATGCACACTGACACAGAGCAGAATAGGGACTGTTCCCCCTACATAGGGTCACTTGGCAGATATGGATTGACACCTGTCCTAAGGATCCCTGATACACACTGACACAGAGCAGAATAGGGACTGTTCCCCCTGCATAGGGTCACTTGGCAGATATGGATTGAAACCTGTCCTAAGGTTCCCTGATACACACTGACACAGAGCAGAATAGGGACTGGTCCCCCTACATAGGGTCACTTGGCAGATATGGATTGACACCTTGTTACAAACTGCTATTTGTAACGGGCCCTTTAAATGGCAAATTGCCCTGTTTCCCTGGGTTGTGGAGAAGCCTCTTTGCCAGCCTCCTCCGCATGACTATGGCCCCTGGGAGATTGTGAAAATGTATGCACTTTTATTTGGTGTGTATGGCCCTTTAAGACTGTCGGTGGGCATATTAGGGCTTATGGACTCTTTATGTGACTGGTGCTGGCCCTTTAAACACCTTTTTTGGGACATCAGGAAGATTGGGGCACTGCCCCTTTAAGGCCGTGTCCCCAGACTTGTTGGGGACACGGCCCCTTTAAGACGGTGTCCCCTGTGTCCCCAGACCTGGTGCAAACCCTTTGTGCCTGCCTTGCTATTTCCCACTTGGTTCAGTAAATGGGAAATTATTTCAGCTGCAGAGACTAAGTCCCATTCGCGATGGGACTTAGTCTTTTCAACTGTTTTTTCAGCCTTATTTCAGCTGCAGAGACTAAGTCCCATTCGGCGATGGGACTTAGTCGTTTTTTCAGCCTGAAATAGACCGACCTCACAGCCCAAATCTATGGAACTGTTTTGGGCAGGAAAATGTGCTTGCGGTCGGTCATAAAGGGACCTCCAGCTAACTTTTTAACCCCTGGATGGATTTGGCTGATTTTTGGTTATGTTTATGTTTTAAGTGTGCTGATTCCAAATATGTAATTATGAAGATGGGATGTGTAGTTTTAAAGTTACAGGGTATGGCTAAAAACTGTATTTTTACTGCCTGTGTTTAATTATGTTAATCTCTTCCCAAACGTCATTTCGTTCAAAGTGGAGAGAATGTTAAAAAAATATATTTTTGTTCTGAGTGTGAGAAATGCTTTTCAGCGCTTCTAATCTTAAGCATCATTTGAGGAGCCATACAGGAGAGAAACCTTATTTGTGGTGTGTTTAGTATTGTTCTGATCAGTTTAATACCTTCCGCGTCTCCTATCAGTGGACGTGTATATGGCAACCATTTTAGGAACCGTACACCTGGGACCCGAGCAAGGTCACCTCGTTCAACAGGCTTGCAGCGTATCCTCCAGGAAGAAGAGCCTGAACCCTTACCGGCTGCACGTGTCTTACCTGTACATGGAAGCTGCTGTGGTTCCTTGATGAGCCAGCTGCCCGTGAGTTAACATGTCCCGTGGAGAAGCACTCTGTCCTGTAAAGCCTCACCAAAAAAAAGGAGTGGCGTGTTTAGTATTGTTCTGATCAGTTTAATACCTTCCGCGTCTCCAATCAGTGGACATGTACACGGCATTGATTTTTGTAACAGGGAGATGGAAGAAGAGGCTTGGTCGGTCCTCTTACTGCAAATTTGGGGCACTGCGCTGTCAAGCCAATGTGACACCAGATAGGAGTGGTGTGTTTAGTATTGTTCTGATCAGTTTAATACCTTCCGCGTCTCCTATCAGTGCGGACGCGCGGTACACGGCAGTGATTTCTGTAACAGGGAGATGGAAGAAGATGTTTGGTCGGTCCTCATACTGCAAATTTGGGGCACTGCGCGGTCAAGCTAATGTGACACCAGATAGGAGTGGTGTGTTTAGTACTATTTTTATCAGTTTAATACTTTCCGCGTCTCCTATCAGTGGACGTGTACACGGCACTGATTTTTGTAACAGGGAGATGGAAGAAGAGGCTTGGTCGGTCCTCTTACTGCAAATTTGGGGCACTGCGCGGTCAAGCTAATGTGACACCAGATAGGAGTGGTGTGTTTAGTACTACTTTTATCAGTTTAATACCTTCCGCGTCTCCTATCAGTGGACGTGTATATGGCAGCCATTTTAGGAACCGTACACCTGGGACCCGAGCAAGGTCACCTCGTTCAACAGGCTTGCAGCGTATCCTCCAGGAAGAAGAGCCTGAACCCTTACCGGCTGCACGTGTCTTACCTGTACAAGGAAAGCTGCTCTGGTTCCTTGATGAGCCAGCTGCCCGTGAGTTAACATGTCCCGTGGAGAAGCACTCTGTCCTGTAAAGCCTCACCAAAAAAAAGGAGTTGTGTGTTTAGTATTGTTCTGATCAGTTTAATACCTTCCGCGTCTCCTATCAGTGGACGTGTACACGGCATTGATTTTTGTAACAGGGAGATGGAAGAAGAGGCTTGGTCGGTCCTCTTACTGCAAATTTGGTGCACTGCGCGGTAAAGCTAATGTGACACCAGATAGGAGTGGTGTGTTTAGTACTATTTTATCAGTTTAATACCTTCCGCGTCTCCTATCAGTGGACGTGTACACGGCATTGATTTTTGTAACAGGGAGATGGAAGAAGAGGCTTGGTCGGTCCTCTTACTGCAAATTTGGGGCACTGCGCGGTCAAGCTAATGTGACACCAGATAGGAGCGGTGTGTTTAGTACTATTTTTATCAGTTTAATACCTTCCGCGTCTCCTATCAGTGGACGTGTACACGGCATTGATTTTTGTAACAGGGAGATGGAAGAAGATGTTTGGTTGGTCCTCCTAACTGGAGACTGTGTTGCTGTACGGGTGGCAGGTGGAGCCATTTATAAAGTACACACTGCTTTATAAAGCCATTTATAAAGTACACACTGGCTGCTTGAACCCAAGTTGGTGGCGGATAAGTCACGCAAGTCAACAGGCATTCAGAGCTAAAATACAGCAGCGTGTGGACCATTTTTAGCCCAAGGCAGCTCATCTCATCAGGCCTTTTTTACATAGGGTCACTTGGCAGATATGGATTGACACCTGTCCTAGGGATCCCTGATACACACTGACACAGATCAGAATAGGGAATGTTACCCCAACATAGGGTCACTCGGCAGATATGGATTGACACCTGTCCTCAGAGCCCCTGATACACACTGACACAGAGCAGAATAGAGACTGTTCCTCCTACATAGGGCCACTTGGCAGATATGGATTGACACCTGTCCTCAGAGACCATGATACACACTGACACAGAGCAGAATAGGGACTGTTCCTCCTACATAGGGTCACTTGGCAGATATGGATTGACACCTGTCCTCAGAGCCCCTGATACACACTGATACAGATCAGAATAGGGAATGTTACCCCAACATAGGGTCACTTGGCAGATATGGATTGACACCTGTCCTAAGGATCCCCGATACACACTGACACAGAGCAGAATAGGGAATGTTACCCCAACATCGGGTCACTTGGCAGAAATGGATTGACACCTGTCCTAAGGATCCCTGATACACACTGACACAGAGCAGAATAGGGAATGTTACCCCAACATCGGGTCACTTGGCAGATATGGATTGACACCTGTCCTTAGGATCCCTGATACACACTGACACAGAGCAGAATAGGGAATGTTACCTCAACATAGGGTCACTTGGCAGATATGGATTGACACCTGTCCTCAGAGCCCCTGATACACACTGACACAGATCAGAATAGGGAATGTTACCCCAACATAGGGTCACTTGGCAGATATGGATTGACACCTGTCCTCAGAGCCCCTGATACACACTGACACAGATCAGAATAGGGAATGTTACCCCAACATAGGGTCACTTGGCAGATATGGATTGACACCTGTCCTAAGGATCCCTGATACACACTGATACACACCTACTTGGATGGTATAGACATTTTTAGCAGCTCCTGGCCCGAACACCTGACCCACATAGGAGCCGTAATAGACCGGATTAGGGAGTCCGGACTGACCCTAAAGCCCAGTAAGTGCCATATAGGAACGTGTAAAAACCTCCCCAAGATAGTAGTATGGGCCCCAGAATGTGAACAGGCCTTCCAACAGCTCAAGACGGCGCTCATTAAATCACCTGTACTTTCTTCTCCTGATCCAACTAAACACTTTCTCGTCCATACAGACGCTTCTATGCTTGGATTGGGAGCAGTACTGAGCCAAGTCGGAGCAGATGGTGGCGAGCAACCCGGGGCTTATCTAAGCCGTAAACTTTTGCACAGCGAAGTATATTCACTGCCATTGAAAAGGAGTGCATAGCGGTGGTGTGGGCCCTCAAAAAGCTGCAACCTACTTGTATGGACAACCGTTTACCTTACTCACAGATCACAACAAATTTGGGGCACTGCGCGTGCAATCTAATGTGCCACCAGATAGGAGTGGTGTGTTTAGTACTATTGTTATCAGTTTAATCACTGTTACGTCCCCTATCCGTTGATGTGGAGTTAGACGCAGCAGCAGAAGAGGACTCAGCCGAGGAGGTTATGGAAGAGGATGGAGTAGGAGGAGTAGAGGAGGTGGCAGCATACTTTCTGCTTATACCGGGGGTCTAGTAGCGTGGACACCCAGTACAGGTCGTTCTCCTTCAGCCTTTTTATACGAGGGTCCCTCAACAGGCACGACAGCATGAAAGACCCCATTTGCACAAGGTTGGATGCCGAGCTACTCATTTCCCGTTCCTCCTCCTCACTGATGTCAATGAAGGTATTTTCTTCCCCCCAGCCACGTACAACACCACAGGTACCAGATAGGTGACAACGAGCACCCTGGGATGCCTGTTGTGGTTGGTCTTGCTCCTCCTCTTCCTCCTCCTCAAAGCCACATTCCTCCTCTGACTCCTCTTCCTCACAATCCTCTTCCAGCGTTGCCGCAGGTCCAGCAAGCGATGCTGATAAGGCTGTTTCTGGAGGTGATGGTGACCACAACTCTTCCTCTTCCTCTTCACGCTCATCTACGGCCTGATCCAGCACTCTTCGCAGGGCACGCTCCAGGAAGAAAACAAATGGTATGATGTCGCTGATGGTGCCTTCGGTGCGACTGACTAAATTTGTCACCTCCTCAAAAGGACGCATGAGCCTACAGGCATTGCGCATGAGCGTCCAGTAACGTGGCAAAAAAATTCCCAGCTCCCCAGAGGCTGTCCTAGCACCCCGGTCATACAAATATTCATTAACGGCTTTTTCTTGTTGGAGCAGGCGGTCGAACATTAGGAGTGTTGAATTCCAACGTGTCGGGCTGTCGCAAATCAAGCGCCTCACTGGCATGTTGTTTCGCCGCTGGATATCGGCAAAGTGAGCCATGGCCGTGTAGGAACGCCTGAAATGGCCACACACCTTCCTGGCCTGCTTCAGGACGTCCTGTAAGCCTATGTACTTATGCACAAAGCGTTGTACGATCAGATTACACACATGTGCCATGCACGCACATGTGACAACTTGCCCAACTTCAATGCCGCTAACAAATTTGTTCCGTTGTCACAAACCACTTTGCTGATATCCAGTCGCTGCGGAGTCAGCCACTTTTCCACCTGTGCGTTCAGGGCGGACAGGAGTGCTTGAAACCGTGTGTGTGGCAAAACCGACCTCGCCACGTGTCCTCGGAGGGGGCTGCTTGCCCGCCTCTTGCCTTTGGACTATGGCCCTGCAGGTTAAACTGTTTATTTTCCCTGCAGAAAGGCTTATTCGTGTGATCTGAGTGCCATTCATCTAATAATGTGCAGTCAGATCCAAGCTATCTGGGGATATGTAGAAATGTGTGTTTTATGTACCAAATGTGTCAGTATGTAATTTTATGTCTTTTACTGTCTTTTTGTCTGCCATGTGGGTAATGGAGTTTGGCTCTGTCTTTGGAGATAATTAGATTCCTTCTCCAATTATCTCCAGGGCAGAAGGGAGGAAGCCAGGATGCATTGTGGGGATGTTTTACTTTTACTGTTTGAGCCAGGGGAAACAAAAGATACTTTTACTAACTTTTGAACCCCTGGTCTGATTCATGCCATTTTTTAATATGTTGTTCCCCTGAATGGATTGATTGTGAATATGTATTTTATGCGAATGTGATGTATATTTTGGGAGTTATGAATGTTGTGTAAAAACTGTATTTTCCCTACCTATGATAATTGTATTTTCCTGTGTGTACAGATAATTAGTTTACAGGTAGAGGGGAGGGCTATGTGTGGGATGTAACTATTGTGTGATTGGTTAATGTACGTTACTGTGTGTGTCCCTCCCCTTCATGGGAGCACCTATTAAAAAGGGCTGCAAGCTAGCAGCCAGAGAGTTCTATTTTTACCCTCAACTTGAGTCCTGTCTCTTATTGGGGGAATCTGCTACAAGGGATTGATATGCTAGGCATATTCCCTTGCTATAATCACTGAGCTCTTGTAAGAGCTTGTTCCTGCTTCGTTCTGAAGGGAGATAGCTGCAGCCTGCGGTGCTTATGGTGTCTGGTGGAGTGCTTGGAGTCCTCTGGAAGCGCTAGGAGCATCTTTCAACGGAGGTACCCAGTCGGGGTGCCAGTCGATCCGTTACAGTGTGACTCTCTGCTTTCAAGCAAGTCAAACCCAAGACGGCGTGACACTGCCGTATCCGGGATGTGGAATAGTACCTGGGGAGCTGGGGGGGTGCCGTTGATGTGGAGCGTGCAATCTAATGTACCACCAGATAGGAGTGGTGTGTTTAGTACTATTGTTATCAGTTTAATCACTGTTACGTCCCGTATCCGTTGATGTGGAGCAAGACGCAGCAGCAGAACAGGACTCAGTCGAAGAGGTTATGGAAGATGAGCGTGAACTGCTCAAGGCGGGAGGCGGAGTGGCGGATGGTTGAGAGGGGACAAGGAGGACAGCAGTGGTTGATGTGGCTGAAGATGCTGGACCAGGAGGAGGCTGGCGGCTTAGAGTAGGCGAGCTGCTTGTAATCATGTGTTGATCCCATAGGCGCCTGTGATGTGAGATCATGTGCCTACGCAAAGCAGTTGTACCTAGGTGGGTGTTGACTTCCACGACTCAGTTTCTTTTGGCACAGGTTGCAAATGGCACGCTGTTGTTGTCAGAGGCAGACACACAAAAAAAATGCCACACTGCTGAGCTCTGCAATGACGGCATTCTGGTGGTATGATATGAGTGGCACTGTAAACTGGCAGAGTACACGCTGTAGGGCTGACACACCCGCTTTAAGGACACTGACTGCTATTCAGTCTATAACAGTGAAAAAAGTTTTTTGTTTTTAAATCCAAGCTATTGTGACACCAGATGTAAGTGGTGGCACTGACTGGGGAAATGGGCACAGTATACACTGTGAGCCTGACACAGAAGCTGGCAGCAGTGGCAGACAACTAAGTGCAATTACATTACATAGAAAAAAAAAATCAAAAAAAAGCATACCCTAACCCTAACCTAGCTATGCTTTTTCCTATCTTATGAACAGCAGCTACACTTTCCCTCCTCTTACTAAGCATGCAGCTTGAGAATGAATCTAAAATGGATGCCTTCCAGGAGGTGGGAGGGTCTGCTAGGGAGAGTGTGCTGCTAATTGGCTGGAATGTGTCTGCTGACTGTGAGGTACAGGGTCAAAGTTTACTCAATGATGACGAATAGGGGGCGGGTCGAACCGCGCATATGTTTGCCCGCCGTGGCGAACGCGAACATGCTATGTTCGCCGGGAACCGTTCGCCAGCGAACCGTTCGGTACATCACTACCGCTGGGGAGGAAGGACGACACCTTCACTTTGAGGGTTAAGCAGGAACTCCCTGTACTGTCACATACAGTCTCTTTTATTCCCAATCCACAAACATAGTACAGCCCACAGGGCGTTACAAAACAGCCAATCAATCCATACACTACACCCAGACACTCCCACACAAAATCCTCCCTCTGGCTGTGATATGATTACTGAACACAATGGGTAATCTAATTATCACAGCCAGAGAAATACAGTTTCATAAAACACATCACATGGACCCCAAAACATGCAATAACCCCATAAAAAGTATATCCTTGGAACTGGGGATCTGGGTGAACCACATATCCAAAATTCACCCAGATCCGTTCAGTACTTTGGAAAATACAGTTTAATGCAGATTCTGCAGAACATATACAGGCTAAATAAAAAACAATCACTGTATAATGTGTCCCCTGCTGTATAGTCAAAACCACCGCACGATGTCTCTGTGCAACAAATACTGGCGAGATGGCACCGTGTTGAAAAGTCCACACAGTGTCTGTGAGTTAAAATGGCCGCCATCCATTGTTCTCACCATGTGCTTCTGATACAGGAAATGGTGGCCATCCAGTAACTCCACAGTATGTCCCCAGATGGTTCTTAAAAGGGCTAGCAGCAGCACAACACAAATCCATTATGCCCAAATCATGTCTTTAAAGGGCAATACATCCCAGGGGCCATAGTCACATATCGGGAGGCTGGCAACCAGGCTTCTCCAGTGCATAGTGGCGAGGTTGGTTCCGCCACAAGGTCCACACTCACTTTTATCCGACCGGTGAGAGAGTGTTACGAACAATATTGGACCCTCAGTCTACATACCTGGTACTCTTTGCTTTTTTCACTTGGGACATTTTGATATTTTACTTATGAGTCTTTTATATATATATGTGTATTGTACTGACAGTATTAATGTGCCAATAAAATCATCTGTAATAAGCACTCTGTCTGCTACACTGTATAACTGACACTATTTCAAGGACTTTTAACCCCCTTAGGGGGTAAGAGTCATTTATCCATTTTCTGATTTATTTTATTGTATTTTAATTTGTATAGGTTCTCTCACATTGGTGTTTTAGAACCATTAATATTATTATTTTTTCAGTGATTCTCAGTTTCCCCTACCCTTGTAAATGGGAAGTATTGATCCGATTAGCTGATACATTTATATTTTACAATTCATCAAGATATTTTTATCCTTAAATTCCATTTCCACTAAGTCCTGTTAATACTATTGATTTATTCAATACACATACACCTTGTATCCTCTTTAACCGCAGGTGGCGGCTATTTTTGCAGTGATTAAGTGGTTATGGTAGTTGTATTTGGTCTCATTTCCCAACTTTAAAGGTCATTCACCATTATTACTGGTGTTCACCTATTAAGATATTTTTTGTTTATGGTGGGAATTTGGTTGGCCCCAGCGAATTTGCAACAATCATCCAGATGCATTACTATCATGCATTACCTGCACATCTCAAATTGGACACGAAGACAGGTAAGGTGTTTCAGATTTTGTACTGCATTTCTGAAGATACCTTTAGCAATGAACACTGATTTTGAAACAGTTGTTTTTTTTAAACAACCATGACCGCTTGTCATGGTCCCGGCAGTCATTGGGAGCCCAGGTGCCTGGTTCCCACATTTGCCTACTAATTTGGGCTATAAGGCGATTGGGCGCAGCGATGGTTCTTTGCCTGTAAGCATGAGGGGAGCAAAGAACTATATATTAAATATATTTTTAGTCTCTGTGAGAGACTGTCATTTTCCTTTTCCCCAAACCCTATCACACTTATCCAACGGAGATCTGTGTGTGTATTTGTGTGTACGCTCCAGTGTGTGTATCTGTGGTTGTCATGGTCATCTCTGTGTATGTGTGAGTGTCTGTGTATCTGTATGTGTATAGGTGTATGTGTGTGGCAGTGTATACTATATACACAAATGCATTCAAAAGCTAACATTCACACACACATACTCCATATAAAAACATGCTTACATTCAAACACCCAAACACTGCTCAGTGCTAAATACAACCCTGCAAGGATGGGCAAATTGTAGATCCCCAGTTAGCAAAGCATTGTGGACTTGTCCGACAGATGGGATCTACATTTTGGCCACTTTTGTGCTAGAGGGCAGTCCAGAAAAAAATTATTGCCCCTGCGGGCCCTCTGCAACTTGTATAATGAAGAGGGGGGCCAGCATATGCTATCTTTATCTTCCAGAAGCTCTCATAAAATCTCGCAAGCCTCTTGCCGTCAGAGAGTTGCTGTGGGTTACTGCAGGGAATAAAATTAATAACCAAATCATAAAAAAACAAAAAAATTCCACAGAAGGCAGTCCCTATCCTACCCCCATATACACTCACATGCTGTGCATCCACGACACACACACCCTCCATTATACACACTACATCCTCCACACCAGGGGTGCGCAAAAGTTAGATCCCCAGATGTTTTAAAATTACAGCTTCCGTGATGCTTTGTCATTCTAAAGGCATACAAAGCATCATGGGTGTTCTACAGTATCTGGGGACCTGCCTTTTGGGTACCTCTTCTTTACACAAACACGTACACTGCATCCACTACACAAACATACTGCATTCACTACACATTCCACTCTACACACACACTGCATTTTTGTGGGCATACTCGGGGGGCAGGCACTGTGGACAGACTCAGGAGTGAGCCCTGTGAGCTGAACTTGACCTTTGTTAGAAGCCTTAAAATTTCTGATTGCAGCCCTGACTATGATCCAAAAGGATCAGTGACCAGAAACCAGTCATGGACTGCAGCTTTGACTTTGTGTGTCTCATCAGCACAGTGCCAGTTCTGGTCTTGAAATTGAAGTCTCGTTGAGAGCATATAGCTTGATACCAAAAAGATTGTAGTTGTCAGGACTTATCTTTTCAGCTCCGTTACGGCATTTCCGGTATGCGGAACAGTCCCCAGAGCAGAGAAAGCACTCACTAATTCACTTTGGAAAAAACCCAGTGTTGCTACAAGAATCCCTAGTAAACCCCTGCAACCAATTGAACCTATGGAAATCGGTTTTATTAGGAAAAAACAACTGAGGAAAAAACAAGAAGGAGATAATTGAATCTCTGCATGTATTGTGCTTCTAATGAACATCTTTTACAAGAATGTAATCTATTAAGACGCTCTAAGGGAGGTAAGGCTAGAATTAATACTTCAATAGTGAAAACCCTTCCCTCTTTCTCCTCTCATCAGTTTGTTATATCTCTAATTTTACAGTGGGACAAAGAAAGAATCAAGACTGATGCCATTATTGATTCAGGAGCTATGGGGGTGTTCCTAGATTTATCCTCTGTAGAAAACAATAAAATTCCTTGTGTGCAAAAAGCATCTTTTGTCTCTATCCGAGTGGTTCTTTAATACCCTCTGGTCCCATAAAATATGAAACTATTCCTATTTTGACAACTATCAATCATAACCATTCCGAGTTTCTTGTTTTTGATATTGTGAAGTCCCCTCTTTTTCCAATCATCTTGGGTATCAATTGGTTACAAACTCATGATCCTCTCATCCACTGGGCTCCCTTCTCTCTCTCCTTTGAGTCAAATTATTGTAAGGAAAACTGTCTTCCACATATTCCTATACTTCAATTAAGTGAAGAAAAACTAATACCTGAACAGTACTCGGAGTTCTCTGATGTTTTTAGTAAAAAAGAAGCTGAAACTCTTCCTCCTCATAGGATTTATGATTGTCCTATCGACCCAATTCCTGGTGCTCCCATCCCCTATGGTCACATATACCCTCTTTCTGAGAAGGAACTAGAAACCCTTAAGGAGTACCTTGAGGAAAACCTCCATAAAGGATTCATACGTCCTTCCACATCTCCTGCTGCTTCCGGAATCTTCTTCATAAGGAATAAACTATATGTCCCATAATTGACTACCGCGTATTAAATAAAATAACAGTTAAAAACCGTTACCCTCTACCTTTGATTCCCAAATTAATTGAAAGATTAAGAACGCAACTATCTTCACCAAACTTGACCTCAGAGGAGCTTACAACCTAATTAGGATAAAAGAAGATGATGAATGGAAAACAGCTTTCCGTACTAGATATGGCCTCTTCGAATATCTCGGACTCTGTAATGCTCCCGCTACTTTCCAACATTTCATCAATTATATATTCAGACACCTTTTAGACACATGTGTTATCATCTATCTAGATGACATTTTAATTTATTTCAATGACCTTAAAGATCACAGGATGCATGTACGCTGGGTACTATCAAGATTAAGGACACACAAACTTTATGCTAAACCAGAAAAATGTTTATTCGAAGTTAATTAACTCAGCTTTCTTGGCTATTTTATCTCTCCTCACTCAAGAATGGATGATTCTAAAATAAAATGCATTCTTAATTGGCCCATGCCTTCCTCTACCAAAGATGTGCAAAGATTTCTTGGTTTTGCAAATTTTTACAGAAAGTTTATTAAGAATTTCTCTGAGATAGCTCATCCTCTCCATATCCTTGCTTCCTTGCTGGTAACAAACATCAATTTTGTTGGAATGACCACACCCAAGATGCCTTTGATACTCTAAAAAGAATTTACAACTGCTCCCATTCTACAACTTCCAAATCCTTCATATCCTTATGTCTTAGAAGTAGACGCATCTGAAAATGCAATTGGAGCAGTTCTCTTACAACAAAAGACTCCTCAAGAACCTCCCCATCCTGTTGCTTTTTTTTTTCAAGATCTTTAACCTCGGCTGAGAAGAACTATCCCATCGGAGAAAAAGAATTATTAGGGATAAAAGTATCTTTCGAGAATTGGCGTCATCTTCTAGAGGGAAATAAAATTCCTATAGTTGTTTATACAGACCACAGGAATCTTGAATACCTCAACACCAACAAAACTTTATCTTCTAGACAAGTAAGATGGAGTCTTTTTTTTTCATCGTTTCAATTTTCAAATTGTTTATAGACCTGGATCTCGTAACAAGAAAGCTGATGCTCTTTCTAGGATCCCCCACAAACCTCCCTCAAAGGATAAACCTCTATCAATAGTGTCAGACAACAAATTTGTTGGACTATCATCTACCATATTGGATGAATTAAAACAATTATCGCTTGAAGAACTTGAAATACCCTCCACTCCTAAACTATTCAAAAAGGAAGGAATTTTTTATTTCAAAAATAGGATTTATATTCCTCCAAAACTGAGGAACAAACTTCTAAAATTAATTCATGACTCTCCACTTGCAGGACATCCTGGTATTAAAAAGACATTGGAACTCTCAACTAGACAATACTGGTGGCCCCGTCAAGACAAAACCATTGAAACTTATGTTAAGTCCTGTCCTGTATGCCATAGATCCAAAATTTAACATCACCTTCTATACGGGTTATTGACGGGTTTACCAGTTCCTGTGAGACCCTGGCAATCTATTTCTATGGATTTCATGGTGGAACTCCCTCCTTCACAAAAATACACCACCATACTTGTCGTTGTCGACTGTTTTACGAAAATGTCACATTTCATTCCCTTGAAAAAGTTACCTACATCGTCCGAACTTCCCCAAATCTTCTTAGATAATATAATCAAATTACATGGATTCCCTGAAGAAATCATCTCTGACAGAGGTACCCAATTCACTTCACGATTCTGGAAGGAGATGTGTTCCTCTCTTCAAATCCAACGTAAGCTCTCTTCTGCATACCATCCTCAAACCAATGGTGAAACAGAACGAGTCAATCAATGTTTAGAACAATACTTTCGTTGTTATTGTACATATTTGCAAGATGATTGGTTTAATTGGTTGCCTATGGCTGAGTTTGCCTACAACAATTCCATACACTCAAGCTGCAAGATGACCCCATTCTTCTCAAATTATGGATTCCATCCGTCTCTGTTTCCTCATTAACCCAAGTTAACTTCTAACCCGATGGTTTCCATTCAAAATACTGAAATGTCTTCATTGTTTAAACAATTAAAAAAGAACCTTGAAAATTCTATGGTCTTGCATAAAAGGAATTATGATACTAAGAGGAGAGCTCCTCCTAAATATAAAGTCGGTGATACTGTTTGGCTGTCTTCAAAGAATATTTCTACAACCCGTCCTTCAAAGAAAGGAGTCCTCTCTTTCTTGGTCCTTTTGAGATTGAATCCATTATTAACGAAAGCGCTATGAAGTTGAAACTCCCTCCTTCGCTTAAACTTCATCCCGTTTTTCATGTTTCCCTTCTTAAGCCTTTTCTCCCGGAATCCATTCCATAGAGAACAACTGTCTAAACCTGACCCCATCATAGTGCAGGGTGAAGAGGAATATGAAATAGATAAAATTCTTGACTCAAGATATCATAGGGGTTCCTTACAGTTCCCTGAGGAAGTCACCATAGTGACGAAACGCGTTGGATACTACTTTTGGACTTTTTATGCTAATATACAGCTGTTATTATAGTCCATTTGTTATTTTTATTTATTTTATTTTATATTTTTTTAATTTTGTGTACCTCCATTTTGGGATCTCTCTCTACTTTCACCTGGAGACCCGGCCATTACTTCATTATGGAGATATGCTGTCTTACTTCTGATTTCTTGTAAGTGCAATATTTGGAATAAATTTTGTTATTTTTATACAATCTGCACTATCTATATTTTTTCTTTTGTTCCTGAGCTGAAGGAAAAAGGGATATTTTATTCCTGAGCTGAAGAAAAAGTGATATTGTCAGTCCTCGCCATATATATTCGGTCTCCAATGTGGAAAGTACCCCTGACAGGATGACAGGCGTGATTACTACTCCCTTCTTGTAAGTTTTCTACCACGTGCAAATCCAATTTTGCCTAACTTACTTCACTATATTTTGTATTTTGCTATTTTATAGATTCCACGTTCATTTTCAGCCATATTCAGGTTGTATTGTTCTCAACCACCTTCTATTTGTATATATCACCTTTGGGTTTTTATATATACGTCCTTGTGTTTATTCTTTATAGTGTGTGTGTGAGGTACACTTCTCTGAGGGTGTGTTTTTCTAGTGTATCATATAGTAAGCATATCCTTTTTTGTTCCTTACAGTATCTTATCAGATGGAAGGGTTATAGAACTGAAGACGACACTTGGGAAAATTCTTCTGATGTACATGCTAAGAAATTAATTTCAGCTTTCCACAGACGCTATCCTGAGAAACCAATGTAGTAGCACCCTGAGTGTGCTCCTTATGTGGGGGGGTACTGTCAGGACTTATCTTTTCAGCTCCGTTCCGGCATTTCCGGTATGCAGAACCGTCCCCGTCCCCTCTCTGACACGGCTCTCTCAAGCCTTATAGAGAGACCGCGCCAGATTCAAAATTGCTTAGTGATTTCTGGTTGTTACTTCCGCAATCACATTGCCGGCTAAGCTCTTCTCCGTTAATACTGTGTTCCGGACTTTGGACTGTTTAAACGGATTCCTGCCTTCTCATCTCCCTTTGACCACAGACCATGTATTGGATTTTCCTGCTCTCTTTCTAATTATTGGAAACCGGACTGTTTAATGTTTAATCATCCTGCGGACTCAAACTAACTTGTCTTTTTAGGACAACTCCCAACAATCATAAGTATACAATTTGATACTACCTGAATTCTTACTTTGCTAATGAACTGTTACCTGCTTGCTAAAATCTGCTACTACTAAAATACTATTACAATTATTAATGCTTTATGTCTTCTAACAACCTGCAAAAGCCATGCTACCTTAAAGCTACAGTAACCTCATTAAAGGATTCTCATTTCACTCTCTATAATAAAAATAAGGAAATTTATAATCTGCAGTTGTGTTCCACCTTTAAACCACTTGTGACCTAACAGTAGTGAGGCAAAACATGATACAACTCTGAGCAGTGCAAATAAAATAAATGATCCAAAACCTAAACATTGTCTATGATCCAAAAGGATCAGTGACCAGAAACAAACCATGGACTGCAGCTTTGACCTTCTGGGTATCATCATGCTTTAAGTAGTGGCAGTCAGTAACTCCCAGTCACTGTTGGAAAAACTTTACAGTCAGTAAAATTATTGCAATAATTTGCGATCAGACTTGATAATAGTATTGGACAGATATTTTAGTGAGTAGCAGCTGGCTGGAAACATAGTGACAGCATTGAAAATGAGTCCTAAATTATTTCATTTGCTCCTTGAATCTTTTAGACAATTTGCACCTTTATCTTTATTCATATTATTCAGCTCAACATAGTACATATACACAGCAGAGTTAGATTACCCATTAGGCAGCATTGATGTCCAGTTATGGCCCGAGCTCTGGCTCTGTCTTTGATGCCTTCCCTGAGCCAACAGGGCACACTATTTCACCATCCATATACTCCCATCACTTCAATGCCTTCTTCCTTGTCTTCCTATCTTGTCTTCCTTGTCTTCTCCAATACATCACTCTTTTCATGTCCTATCAACACTCCAACCCAGACCCATTACACCCAGCCATCCCTACACTGCCACCCCCCTTATGCTCCCATCACTGCAATCTCTCATTTCTTACCCTCCATCACTCCAGTCCCTCCGTATTCTCCATCATTCCAATCACTCATTTTCTCCCTGTTTTCCTTTCTATTCTCCTGTTGCTACCAGCCATCCCTATCCTCCTATCATTCTATTCTCTCCCTCCTTCTCCTGTGAGCACCCCAGTCCAACCTCCTTTTCATGTTCTCTCATCCATCCAATCCATCTCACCCTGTCTTCCTCAGTCTCTTCTTGTTCTCCCATCCTTCCAAGCCATCCCTATGTTTCCATCACTCCCATCCTTTTCTATGCTCTGATCACACCAGTCTTTCACATTGTATTCTCCGTAACTACCATCTATAGTTAAAATACTAACCAAAGAAAAGAGTTACTTGCACACTATCCCAAATCCCTATGCATATTTAAGGAACTGGAGGTTTTTAGGATCACTCCAATGGCCATTAGATGTAAGCTCCACTGCCATGTCACACCTCTTATTTAATTATGCATAGAGATTTGGGATTGTGTGCAAGTAACTCTTTTCTTTTTTTATTGTATGTATTGGGGCTTTGTGTACTATGGTCATTGCTGCCACCCAGGAGTAATTGGAGTATGAGCGCAGGACTTATTTTTGTGTATTTGTATTACCATCTATCCTTGTATAGAAGACTCATTCTCACGTCTCTGGAGAGATTACAGCAATTAGTGCTTGGAACCCTGGATTTTTCTGTCTATCAAACACATTTTTGGGCCCTCTATTACTGGACATTTTTACATTCAGACTTAATCACCAGACAGATCAATTCTTTAGCTGGCTTCCAGATCCCTGTTGTCTGGCAGTCGATGCCTTCCTCCAACAATGGCTGAACACAGAAGCATACTAAACTATAGAATTAAACAGGAAGGGCATATTCATGATGATGCATCTCATGTTGAGACTGGATGTTTACAGGAAAGCTCTGTTTTATATTTTAGAGGTTACCCCCTCCTCAAGGGTATTTTTAAACAAAGAAGGATCCAAATGGGCAGAGTCCTCAACAAGAAACAAGACATTGCCATCTCTATGAAAGCAGAAAAGGACGGCACCAAAAAGTTCCAGTAATTAATCTATCTTTGGTGAAACATTCAACTGATGAACAGCCCTTGCTGTCTAAAAGTTAGACTTTTCTGCCCTATATATACCTCTAACAGAGTTGAACTTGACATTGATTTGTTATATTTTTTTCACAACCTCAGGTTAAGAGTTTTTTCAGTAAAACTTTGATTACTTTAATTATTGCTGCCAAGGACAGGAATAAAGCAGACATTAAGCTGAGCAATATCAAATTGAGAAATAAAAGATCCTTTAACCCGCCAAGTAATGATCATGTTGTAGAAACTTACATTAATCTAGTAAGTAAAGACATTGATTCTTTGACTCACTCTATCAATAGTGATGCACCGAACGGTTCGCTGGCGAATAGTTCCCAGCGAACATAGCATGTTCACGTTCGCCACGGCGGGCAAACATATGCGTGGTTCGATCCGCCCCCTATTCGTCATCATTGAGTAAACTTTGACCCTGTACCTCACAGTCAGCAGATACATTCCAGCCAATTAGCAGCACACCCTCCCTAGCAGACCCTCCCACCTACTGGAAGGCATCCATTTTACATTCATTCTCAAGCTGCATGCTTAGTGAGAGGAGGGAAAGTGTAGCTGCTGTTGATTAGATAGGGAAATGCATAGCTAGGTTAGGGTATACAGTGTTCACTACAGTCCTGAAGGACTCATCTGATCTCTGCTGTAAGGACAGCACCCCAAAAAGCCCTTTTTAGGGCTAGAACATCAGTCTGCTTTTTTTTTTTTCTGTGTAATGTAATTGCAGTTAGTTGTCTGCCACTGCTGCCAGCTTCTGTGTCAGGCTCACAGTGGATATTGTGCCCAGTGCCACCACTCACTCACTGGTGTCACAATAGCTTGCATTTAAAAACAAAAAACTTTTTTCACTGTTATAGATTGAATAGCAGTTAGTTGTCTGCCAGTGTCTGTGTCAGGCTCACAGTGGATACTGTGTCCAGTGCCACCACTCACTCACTGGTGTCACAATAGCTTGCATTTAAAAACAAAAAACTTTTTTCACTGTTATAGATTGAATAGCAGTTAGTTGTCTCAAAGTGGGTGTGTCAGCCCTACAGCGTGTACTCTGCCAACCTCTGCCAGTTCACAGTGCCACTCATATCTGGTGTCACAGTAGCTTGCATTTAAAAACAAAAAACTTTTTTCACTGTTATAGATTGAATAGCAGTTAGTTGTCTCAAAGCGGGTGTGTCAGCCCTACAGCGTGTACTCTGCCAACCTCTGCCAGTTCACAGTGCCACTCATATCTGGTGTCACAGTAGCTTGTACGCATAGTACCACTAATCGAAAAAAAAAAATGACAGGCAGAGGCAGACTACCCCGCAGGGGCCGTCATGGTCGTGGTGCTGTGATTCCCTTTTGCCCTAGAATAATGCCCAGTTTTCAGAGGCCAGGTACCCTGAACTTGAAAAGTTCTGAGGACATAGTTGACTGGCTAACACAGGACACCCAATCTTCTACAGCTTCCGCTCGGACCCTTGACGCAACATTCTCCTCCAGCTTAGCTTCGGGCACCTCTCAAGATACCACTCACCCGCCTGCCGCCACCACCAACACTAGTACCACAGCCGCTTCACTTGGTATGTCAGAGGAGTTATTTACACATCCGTTTGAAGAAATGAGTGATGCGCAACCATTATTGACAGAGGATGTAGATAACAGGGATATGTCTCAATCAGGCAGCATTACACATGTACAGTGTGATGATGATGATGTTGTACCCGCTGCTGCTTCCTTTGCTGAGTTGCCAGATACAAGTGAAGCGGTTGATGATGACGATGCGTCCATGGATGTCACGTGGGTGCCCACTCGGCAAGAAGAAGAACAGGAGGAAAGTTCAGATGGGGAGACAGAGAGGAGGAGGAGACGAGTTGGAAGCAGGGGGAGGTCGTTGCAAGGAGCTAGTGGCACAGTCAGACAGCATGCATCAGCACCCGGGGTCAGCCCGACAGCACGCCAATCAACGCATGCTGTGTCCACCACCAGAATGCCGTCATTGCAGAGCTCAGCAGTGTGGCATTTTTTGTGTGTGTCTGCCTCTGACAACAGCGATGCCATTTGCAACCTGTGCCAAAAGAAACTGAGTCGTGGGAAGTCCAACACCTACCTAGGTACAACTGCTTTGCGTAGGCACATGATCTCACATCACAAACGCCTATGGGATCAACACATGAGTACAAGCAGCACACAAACTCAAAGCCGCCATCCTCCTCCTGGTCCAGCATCTTCAGCCACGTCAACCACTGCTGTCCTTCTTGCCCCCTCTCAACCATCTGCCACTCCGTCTCTCGCCTTGAGCAGTTCCTGCTCATCTGCCCACAGTCAGGTGTCTGTCAAGGACATGTTTGAGAGTAAGAAGCCAATGTCAGAAAGTCACCCCCTTGCACGGCGTCTGACAGCTGGCTTGTCTGTACTATTAGCCCACCAGCTTTTACCATACAAGCTGGTGGAGTCTGAGGCGTTCAAAACATTTGTAGCAGTGGAAGGTACCCAGACGTAATTTCTCTTCACAAAAGGCAATCCCCAACCTGTACTCGATTGTGCAAAAGGAAGTAATGGCATGTCTGGCACACAGTGTTGGGGCAAGGGTCCATCAGACCACTGATACCTGGTCTGCAAAGCATGGTCAGGGCAGGTATATCACCTACACTGTGCATTGGGTAAACCTGCTGAAGGCTGCCAAGCATGGAATGCGTGGCTCTGCAGAGGAGTTGGTGACACCGCCACGACTTGCAGGCAGGCCTGCTGCCACCTCCTCTACTCCTCCTACTCCATCCTCTTCTGTAATCTCCTCGGCTGAGTCCTCTTCTGCTGCTGCGTCTTGCTCCACATCAATGGCACCCCCCAAGCTCCCCAGGTACTATTCCACATCCCGGATACGGCAGTGTCACGCCGTCTTTGGTTTGACTTGCTTGAAAGCAGAGAGTCACACCGCACAAGCACTCCTGTCCGCCCTGAACGCACAGGTGGAAAAGTGGCTGACTGCGCAGCAACTGGAGATCGGCAAAGTGGTTTGTGACAACGGAACAAATTTGAAGTTGGGCAAGTTGACACATGTGCCGTGCATGGCACTTGTGTGTAATCTGATCGTACAACGCTTTGTGCATAAGTACACAGGCTTACAGGACGTCCTGAAGCAGGCCAGGAAGGTGTGTGGCCATTTCAGGCATTCCTACACGGCCATGGCGCACTTTGCCGATATCCAGCGGCGAAACAACATGCCAGTGAGGCGCTTGATTTGCGACAGCCCGACACGCTGGAATTCAACACTCCTAATGTTCGACCGCCTGCTCCAACAAGAAAAAGCCGTTAATGAATATTTGTATGACCGGGGTGCTAGGACAGCCTCTGGGGAGCTGGGAATTTTTTTGCCACATTACTGGACGCTCATGCGCAATGCCTGTAGGCTCATGCGTCCTTTTGAGGAGGTGACAAACCTAGTCAGTCGCACCGAAGGCACCATCAGCGACATCATACCATTTGTTTTCTTCCTGGAGCGTGCCCTGCGAAGAGTGCTGGATCAGGCCGTAGATGAGCGTGAAGAGGAAGAGGAAGAGTTGTGGTCACCATCACCTCCAGAAACAGCCTTATCAGCATCGCTTGCTGGACCTGCGGCAACGCTGGAAGAGGATTGTGAGGAAGAGGAGTCAGAGGAGGAATGTGGCTTTGAGGAGGAGGAAGAGGAGGAGCAAGACCAACCACAACAGGCATCCCAGGGTGCTCGTTGTCACCTATCTGGTACCCGTGGTGTTGTACGTGGCTGGGGGAAGAAAATACCTTCATTGACATCAGTGAGGAGGAGGAACGGGAAATGAGTAGCTCGGCATCCAACCTTGTGCAAATGGGGTCTTTCATGCTGTCGTGCCTGTTGAGGGACCCTCGTATAAAAAGGCTGAAGGAGAACGACCTGTACTGGGTGTCCACGCTACTAGACCCCCGGTATAAGCAGAAAGTGGCTGAAATGTTACCAAATTACAACAAGTCGGAAAGGATGCAGCATTTGCAAAATAAATTAAAAAGTATGCTTTACACAGCGTATAAGGGTGATGTCACAGCACAACGGGAATCTAACAGGGGAAGGGGTGAAAGTAATCCTCCTCCTCCCATGACCACACCGGCAAGGACAGGATGCTTTACAGACGTTGTTGATGGAGGATATGCGGAGCTTTTTAAGTCCTACGAATCGCCACAGCCCTTCGGGATCCACCCTCAGAGAACGACTCGACCGACAGGTAGCAGACTACCTCGCCTTAACTGCAGATATCGACACTCTGAGGAGCGATGAACCCCTTCACTACTGGGTGTGCAGGCTTGACCTTTGGCCTGAGCTATCCCAATTTGCGATAGAACTTCTGGCCTGCCCCGCTTCAAGTGTCCTGTCAGAAAGGACCTTCAGTGCAGCAGGAGGTATTGTCACCGAGAAGAGAAGTCGCCTAGGTCAAAAAAGTCTAGATTACCTCACCTTTATTAAGATGAATGAGGGATGGATCCCGACGGGACTGACAGTGGGCAATACATCCGACTAAAAAAGGCCTGATGAGATGAGCTGCCTTGGGCTAAAAATGGTCCACACGCTGCTGTATTTTAGCTCTGAATGCCGGTTGACTTGCGTGACTTATCCGCCACCAACTAGGGTTCAAGCCGCAATGTTTTAGGGAAGTGCTCCCCAACCATTTTATCGCCGCGGACCAGTAAACGTTTGATCCACGTACCGGTCCGCGGCCCGGGGGTTGGGGAACACTGTTTTAGGGCACTTTCTGCCTGGGAAACAAACATCAATTCTTCTGGCTGCTGCTACAGCAGTGGCTGCAACAATACCTAATTTTTCAGGCATGTGTACATGCCTAATTTTTCGGGCCTCTGGTGCTGCACTGTGGTTTCAAAAACCAAACCAAAAAAAGGCACATAACAGGGATTAAACTGATAAGAATAATACTACTTAACACACCTTATAATAACGCAGAGAGAGGCAATGCAGAGAGAGGAGTCTGAAGAAGAGGAGTCAGAGGAGGAAGGTGGCTTTGAGGAGGTGGAAGACCAAACACAGCAGGCGTCCCAGGGGGATTGTTGTCACCTTTTGGGGACCCTTGGTGTTGTACGTGGCTGGGTGGAGGAAGAGACCTTCAATGACATCAGTGAGGACAAGGAACGGGACATGGCTAGCTTGGTATCCAACCTTGTGCAAATGGGGAGTTTATGGTTGTGCAAATGGACTGTTTGTGGTTTTTTGCGGTGCATTAAACGAGGAGTTTGGTCTGTCATTGTGAAGCGGGCGTAACCCTTACACTACCTGATCGATACAACATCATACAGTAGGTCCCCCCCCTCATTATTTTTATGGCCCCCACCCACCGCTCACAGGTGGGGGCGGGCAGGAGGAGGTTCCCCCCCCCATTGAGATTTATGGCCCCCACCCACCGTGCAGGGGTGGGGGCAAGGGGGGAGGACAGTAGGTCCCCCCTTATCCTTATTTACTGAATATTCCCCTGTATAACAATGTTTGGCATTTAGTGAATATTCCCTATTCTGCTCTGTGTCAGTGTGTATCAGGGGCTCTGAGGACAGGTGTCAATCCATATCTGCCAAGTGACCCTATGTAGGAAAACAGTCTCTATTCTGCTCTGTGTCAGTGTGTATCATGGTCTCTGAGGACAGGTGTCAATCCATATCTGCCAAGTGACCCTATGTAGGGGAAATAGTCTCTATTCTGCTCTGTGTCAGTGTGTATCAGGGATCCTTAGGACAGGTGTCAATCCATATCTGCCAAGTGACCCTATGTAGGGAGAACAGTCTCTATTCTGCTCTGTGTCAGTGTGTATCAGGGGCTCTGAGGACAGGTGTCAATCCATATGTCAAGGTGTCAATATGTCATATGTCAGGTGTCAATCCATATCCATTGTGATTTAGGAATGTTAGGTGATTTCTGCCCTTTATGGATTAAGACCAGACTCTGCATCAACTGTGTAATTTTCCATGGGAGTTTTGCCATGGATCCCCCTCCGGCATGCCACAGTCCAGGTGTTAGTCCCCTTTAACAAGACAAAATATACAAAAAGTATATAGTTGTGTAGGCGCTTCCAACCTTAAATGCAAACAATATGAGTGAGTGTGAAAAAAGGTGTAATCCCTTAACACCCAAAGACAAAATAGAAAGATAAATAGATAGATTCACACACACTCAAAAAAAAAGTATATACAAGATATATACATAAATAGGTATACCACCTATTGTAGACGTAAGTATGTTGGTTACATCTGAAAAACAAATGGAACATACATAGTGCTTTCCATATAGATTAAAATAAACAAGTTATAATATATGTGGATTGAACTCACAAAGGTGGAGCCTCATAGGCTCTATGCACATCACTCTTGGGTGCCTATTCAGGCTCTCGATAGATTCCTATTGGAAGAACTCGAGGTCCACAGTAATAGATGTAGATACAAATTTATTGAAATAAAATATTGAAATAAAATATATAAATAACTAGGGACAAGGCAGGTATAATCATGAAATATAATACAGTATTGCACCGCAAATATGGCCAAAACTTTAAAGCAGTGGAACACTACAATACATAAACAATAAGAAAATACCGCCAGAAAAAAGTCCCAATAGAGAAGTCCAGTAAAGTCCCCTTTAAACAACTTTTCCATCACTATTGTGGCCAGAAAGAGTCCCTGTGTGTTTTAAAATTCGCCTGCCCATTGAAGTCAATGGCGGTTCGCCGGTTCGCGAACATTTGCGGAAGTTCGCGTTCTCCGTAGTCACGACACCTAGTGAGCCAACACACAGTGACTATGATAATAGATTAGGTAACGTTTACCGGTCCTTAGAATGGCCGGGTTATATGTTATTAGAATAGAGAATGGTAAGGGACAAGCCGAGTCAGGTAAGCCAAAATTCAGGGAAGCGAAACTCCTCTTCAGAGACATACTATGCATCAAAATGTAGGTCTTCGTCTCGTGATTCTCACGATATAAAGCTCTTTGCTGTAGGATTTATAGTTTTTAAAATACGACCGTTTGAAGATGGCAACCGACAGTGAAGTGAGCAATTTGGAGCAGTTTGTTTTTTACCACTCTTCTCTACCCTATTTGAAATCTATTCGTTCCTGTTGGAAGTTGGTGGAATGTTCGAGGGATTTGAAAGATTTAAAAGCTGTTCTCTGCCCTTGCTGTAGAGTGAGTGAACCACACTCTAACCTTTCAACAGTTACTCCAGCCACTCCAACCACACAACAGTTACTCAAGCCACTCCACCCAGTTACTCTGCCCACTCCAGTTGTAGACTACTGGTGGAGGCAAGAACACTTCACACAATTTCCCCAGAAATTGTAGCTTTTCTAGTTAAGTGTTCTTGTACAGCAAAGACCACTTAATGTTATCTCACATATATATTATTATTATTAAGTGTTCTTGCATAGCAAGACCACTTAATGTTATCTCACATATATATTATTATTATTATTATTATTATTATTATTATTATTATGATATTTATAGAGCACCGTCAAATTCTGCAGCGCTTTACAATGGGTGGACTAACAGACATGTAGTTGTAACTAGACAAGATGGACACACAGGAACAGAGGGGTTGAGGGCCCTGCTCAATGAGCTTACATGCTAGAGGGAGTGGGGTAAAATGACACAAAAAGGTCAGGATAGTATTAGACTAGTGACAGTTGCAGAAGAGGAATCAGTCAGGAGCTATTAACAGTTTAATGGATACGCTTTTATGAAGTGGGTTTTTAACGATTTTTTTGAAGGAATGGAGACTGGGTGAGCATCTAACGGAGGAGGGATGCAAATTCCACAGGAACGGTGCAGCCCTCGAGAAATCTTAAAGGCGAGCATCAGAGGTGGGAGTACGGACAGAAGATAGACGTAAGTCTTCAGCAGATCGTAAGGGCCTAGATGGGACATACTTGTGTATAAGGGAGGATAGATAGGTGGGAGCAGCATTATATAGAGATTTGAAAGCAAGAACCAGAATTTTAAATTCAGCTCTATATTTTATAGGAAGCCAATGTAGGGATTGACAGAAGGGTGAGGCATGGGAGGTGCGTACGGACAGGAAGATGAGCCTTGCCGCCGGATTCATTATGGACTGTAACGGCGCTAGTTGGGAGCACGTAAGACCACTGAGAAGCGGATTACAGTAGTCAAGGCGAGAAAGGACACTGGAATGGACCAACACCTTAGTCGCATCTGGCGTTAAGAATGGGCGGACGCGCGCAATGTTTTTTAGATGGAAATGACCGGATTTGGCGATAGATTGAACATGAGGCTTGAAGGAGAAGTTGGAGTCAAAGAGAACACCTAGGGAGCGAGCCTGCATGGTGGAGCTGATGGTAGCACCGTTGACTTGGAGGGAGACAGACACAGGAGTAACAACACTTGAGGGAGGAAAGACCAGAATTTCAGTTTTGGTCAAGTTTAGTTTAAGTGGGAAGCCATCCAGTTAGAAACAGCAGAGAGGCAGTCAGACACTAGTCAAGAGGGACAGGGAGAGATCAGGAGAGGACAGGTAGATTTGCGTGTCATCTGCATAGAAATGATATTGGAAGCCAAAGGAGCTAATGAGTTTACCGAGGGAGGCAGTATAGATGGAGAACAGTAGGGGACCAAGGACTGAACCTTGGGGAACACCAACAGAGAGGAGTTGGGGAGAAGAAGCAGAGCCAGAGAAAGAAACACTGAAAGAGCGCTGGGAGAGGTAGGAGGAGCACCAGGAGAGAGCAGTATCTTGTAGACCGATATTGCGGAGGATGAGAAGAAGCTGTTGATGATTAACAGTGTCAAAAGCCGCAGACAGGGCAAGGAAAATTAGGATAGAGTAGTGACCACGAGATTTTGCAGCGAGTGGATCATTGGATACTTTGGTCAGTGCCGTTTCCACAGAGTGCTTAGTGCAGAAACCAGACTGAGCGGGTCTAGCAGAGTTGGACTCGAGGAAGTCTGTCAATCTCGCATACACAATTTTTTTCAAGAATCTTGGAAGCAAAAGGCAGTAGCGAGATAGGACGATAGTTGGATGGGGAGTTAGGGTCAAGATTGGGCTTCTTTAGAATTGGGGTTACAGTTGCACGTTTGAAGGGCATTGGAAATATACCGGAGGAGAGAGAGAGAGATTGATAATTTTAGTGAGAGGTGGAGAAAGAGAAGAAGACAGAGTACGGATGAGATGCGATGGAATTGGATCTAGGGAGCAGGTGGTGGGGCGGGAGGACTGGAGCAGAGCAGAAACCTCTTCCAATGTAGCGGATGCGAATGAACATAGAACAGCAGAGGGAGTGAAGTTAGGGGAAGTATTACAAGGGGAAGAAGAAAGATGAGATATCTCTTCTGATTGTAGAGATCTTGTCAGTGAAGTGAGTTGCAAAGTCTGAGGTGGTCAAGTTAGTAGGTGGAGGAGGAACAGCTGGGTGAAGAAGAGAGTTAAATGTGTGAAATAGTCGTTTGGGTTCGCGGGAGAGTGTGGTTATGAGAGTATTGAAGTAATTAACTTTTACAGAGGAAAGAGCCAAGCTGTATGAACTCAGCATAAATTTATAGTGGAGAAAGTCAGATGCATAGCAAGACCACTTAATGTTATCTCACATATATATTATTCTTATTCTTATTATAGCCAAATTTACCACTTTAACTCCTCCCACAGTTTTTACACTACATAGACAGTAATATACCGAAACGTGCAGATTGTTCCCAATTGGATTGCTATTACTTTGTTTAACGTTTCGCCGAATGGTTCACGGAATATCGTTGTTCTTGTGGCGAAATTGGTCCCATAGGAATGAATGGCAAAATGTTCAAAACTAGAGTGGGAGCTGGCAAAAGCTGAAAAATCAGGACATGATTTCTAAACTGCCACCACTCCCTCATTTTCAAGCCCACCTACACAAATCTTATATCAAAACGTTCAGCTATTCCTGCTGCCACTAAAAATGTCCACAGCTAGGCCATGATAGTTTTCACAATATTACCATTTGTTAGCAACTCACGCCGTCCATTGACATTCATTGAAACTTCACTCTACAAAGCTCAAATTTGAAGTGCAATTTCTAAACTGCGACTGTGCCTTCATTGTTAGTACTTCAGAGACATACTATGCATCAAAATGTAGGCCTGGGTCTTGTGATTCTAACAATATAAAGCTCTTCACTGTAGGATTTATAGTTTTTAAAATACGACCGTTTGAAGATGGCAACCGCCAAAATACTCTGACCTGTACCAGGCTGCAGCAGCAAGTGATGTCATAGACAGGGCCTTTTGAACACCTGCTAACGTTTTTATAAATGTATGGTTTAATGTAACTGTGCAACAACGTTGCAATTAAATGTGCTATATAAATGATAACAGTTACTCCGCCCACTCCAGTTGTAGACTACTGGTGGAGGCAAGAACACTTCACACAATTTCCCCAGAAATTGTAGCTTTTCTAGTTCTTATTCTTATTATAGCCAAATTTACCACCCTAACTCCTCCCACAGTTTTTACACTACATAGACAGAAATATACCAAAACGTGCGGATTGTTCCCGATTGGATTGCTATTACTTTGTGGAACATTTCGCCGAATGGTTCACGGAATATCGTCGTTCTTGTGGCGAAATTGGTCCCATAGGAATGAATGGCAAAATGTTCAAAACTAGAGTGGGAGCTGGCAAAAGCTGAAAAATCAGGACATGATTTCTAAACTGCCACCACTCCCTCATTTTCAAGCCCACCTACACAAATTTTATATCAAAACGTTCAGCTATCCCTGCTGCCACTAATAATGTCCATGGCTAAGCCATAATCCTGATAGTTTTCACAATATGACCATTTGTTTGCAACTCACGCCGTCCATTGACATTCATTGAAACTCCTCTCTAGCCAGTTCAAATTTGAAAGGCAATTTCTAAACTGCGACTGTGCCTTCAATTTTAATACTTCAGAGACATACTATGCATCAAAATGTAGGTCTGATTCTCACAATATAAAGCTCTTCGCTGTAGGATATATAGTTTGTAAAATACAACCGTTTGAAGATGGCAACCGCCAAAATACTCTGACCTGTGCCAGGCTGCAGCAGCAAGTGATGTCATAGACAGGGCCTTTTGTACACCTGCTAATGTTTTTATAAATGTATGTTTTAATGTAACTGTGAAGCACTTTTGGCAACAACGTTGCAATTAAATGTGCTATATAAATAAATAAAAGTTGAAATGCATTTCTTACTCTCTCAATATCGGCATCTTTAGTGGCCGATACCGATATTGCCGAAAATACCGAATATCGGCCAATAATATTGGTAAAAACGATAATCGCTCAATCCCTAGTTGTAGACTACTGGTGGAGGCAAGAACACTTCACACAATTTTCCCAGAAATTGTAGCTTTTCTAGTTTTCGCTATGTAATGGCGCGTGTCAACGTGGATTGAATCAAGCAACACAATATTTATTTTGATGTTTTGAATGTAAAGATCAAGAGTGGATTTTTTATTTCTATTTGGAAATGTTTTATTTTCAGTTTAGCACACTGGATCACCAGGTATCTGAATGTCCCCCTCCCTGCAAAATAACAAAAGGCAGGGTGACAAAAACTTTGATTTTTTTTAAAAAATAGTTTTTAAAATAATTAAAAATACCTTGTGCCACCCCTTTAAACTATCTTCACCCCATATACACAAACAGTAGCACCAACAATATACACAGTACACCTCTTATCACACACTATGCTGCCTCTACACATTTACTATACCCCCTACACACACATTGCACTCCCTATATACATTCACTCCAACCCCTATACACACACTACACCCCTTATACACATTCACTATACACACACACACACACAACTATGCAAGTAAACATCTCTCCTATACCAATATATAACACCCCACCTATATACAGATACACTCACCCTCCACCTCTATCTATGCACACACTATATCCTTGTATACACACACACCTCACCCTCTTTATACACACACTACAACTCGTATATCCCCAAACACTACAGCCCCTATAAACATACACAACAGCTACTAATGCACATGCACCATGTATCTCTATACACAAATAAACACAGCCATTAACCACACTCCAGAAACAGACCCCTTTGCACAAATACTACACCACAAATACACCTGTCTATGAGAGTTCTAAGCTGCCTAATGTCATTTATATGCATATTTGGTATCTGTTGTCAGAATGTTTTGATGGAAAATGCAATATTCAACATGCAAAATTCAACAGAAGCTGCCCAAATCCCCCCTCAGCCTGGGAGGGGGAGTAGCATCAACAGAGGAAGATAAGGCCAAGAGTGGATCAGGCCTCGGCAAGGAATAGGAAGATACATTTATTACCATGCCTGCAAGGCTTATTCCATTTAAAAAAAAAAAAAAAATTTAAATCACAGTTTTTACTCCTTAACATTAAATTGAGCCCTGTGGGTGAGTCTTGCCTGTGTAGCTCTCATGTAACCATTCTAAGTGGTTGTATCTTGTAATAACTTGTCCAAACCATCAGGTAGTCCTGAAACCTACATCTTTTACAAAAATGAAGGTGTAATTTCTTACATGAGAACCTGTCTCACTCCAGCAGAATTTTTAGGCATCTGTAAATGGATAATTGTGTATCTTTTCCGCTGCTATGACCAATCTATCTTTCTTTGAAGTAAGCCATCAACAATGTGCACATATATAGTATTTTGTTTCCTTTCTCCTCTTTCTGGCTCACCTCTCACCTCAGGAAGACATAAAAATATTATACATGCCAAACTGTGAAAAAGACATTAAGGGGATGTTCTCTGTTTTAGTCATACTTCAGGAACAATGTAGTTCAGATGGTATAAGGGCAATTTCTAAACTGCGACTGTGCCTTCATTTCTCCTGTTTTCTTAATGCAAATAGAAAAAAAAACAAAGTGCAACATAAATTTGCTGGCACCACGTATAGTGGCATTGTGCAAAATGACCCGTTTGCGCTCTTGAATCACTGCAATGCTCTTTCATGTTTTTTATAAACCATTTTTCATTTTGGCCTAGGTTCATTCCAAATATGCAGCTTTCTGGACAATCTCACAAAATGAAAAAAGACATACATTTATTTTTTAAAATTAATGTGGCAACTAGGAAATCTGTTGTAACCAATTAGTCAAAAGATTCTGTGAAAATTAACTCTAACTGATGCACAAACTTTCACCACATTTCAACAGCCTATAATAAATTGTGGGAAGAGTGGCTTTCTTTTTTCATAATAGAGTGTATCAAGTGTAAGATATCCCCCTTTGCGTTCTTTTGATCTTTTTTCATCTTTCTCTTTCCCTAACATATCTTTATTTTTACTGTTTGCATAATTTAAACTTTAAAATGTTGTCTAATGAATGTAACACACACATTGCTTGTTCTGCCTATATATCTTTGATTTGTCTGTTAAATAACTAATTTTTAAAAGAAACATACCATAAATACAGTTTATTTATTTATTATTGCCATTTATATAGCGCCAACAGATTCCGTAGCGCTTTACAATATTTTAAGGGGATGTAACAATAAATAGGACAATTACAAGAAAACTTACAGGAACAATAGGTTAAAGAGGACCCTGCTCAAACGAGCTTACAGACTATAGGAGGTAGGGTATTAGAAACATTAGGACATGGAATATCAAGTAGGAGTGAAGCAGAGCTGGAGGAGAGAGCAAAGCACTGTCCCATAGGAGAGAGCAGGAGATAGGTATGTAAGGTAGAGATTACTCTGGGAGGCCATAAGCTTTCCTGAAGAGATGGGTTTTAAGGCCCTTCTTAAATGATTGAAGACTAGGGGAGAGTCTGATGGCAGTAGGCAAGCTATTCCATAGGAGAGGAGCCAGTTAATTGATTACTGGCAGATATGGAGTTTTAATTAGAACATAGAAGTGAATGAGATGCTGAGAGAGTGCAGAAAAAGTGTGTGTGTGTGTGTGTGTGTGTGTATATATATATATATATATATATATATATTCCTGTGTCATATGTGTCAGTCAGCATAGTACAACAATCAATTATTTACCATTGTTTTGAGTCTTACTAATCAGTTCTACAAAAGGATTGAATTTTCCATGGTAATATTTAAACAAGAAATTTGAATGATTACCGGTACTTTCATTAAAGCTTACAAAGGGATTTTAATTATGACGTTCTACCCACACTAATGTATACCATTGAAAGGCTTTGAGCTTTGCACTTTTTTCCAATTTGAAAGAAAATAATCTAATATGGTCAGAATGCATGCACTAGCAAATCATTATGACCTTTCAATGTAATTTTCTGTACCATCTGACGGACTATATTTGCAGCCGTAGACACTGTGCTAATGAGGCATGGGGTAAACACAGAGGGATTTGATATATAATCAGTAGACAATGGCATAGGATATTCAGTTTAGAGTCCTAGAATAAAAGGATATTTAAAAATTATACAGAGACATATCTTAGCATTATGCATGAGCTTCCTAGGGATGCAATCATGTATTCATAATGGGCATTTTCCAACAAACAGAAGGGAGAAAGCTTTACATAAACATACTGTTCTTAAATCAAACTGATGTATAGAACAATAGATTTCTGGATTTGGCATGATGATACACCATTTTTTAGTTTATTTATAAAACTTTTTATATTTTACAGGAAATTGAAATATTTGGATTATTGCTACACTACACTTGATTTTGAATTTTAAAATTACTGTAATTTTAGCATGAGAAATGTCTTGGTAAAGCAAGATTTGTAACGGTATAAACACAGTACTCATATAGCCAGTGACAGACACTCACATACACGAACAAATCATGCTGTCACATACTTATTGCAATGGTCACAGTTAATTATACACTAACTACAGTTAATGTATACATTTGTGAGTGTCATTATGTTGACTGCTGGGTTGGCACACAGCAAACAGCGTGGAATTGGCTGTATAACAAATGGATTTGGATGAAAAATAGTTTGTTTTCTAACTAAAATTGTACTCCATAAAGAATATCACCAGAAAAAAAGAATGGCAGATGTCTATGAGTGATAATTACTCATGCATTAATTTGATTACATGTTACACATTGTTTCATTATATTTATTAATTTTATTTATAAAATATTTTACCAGAAAGGTTAAATTGAGATTTCCATCGTGTGTAAAAGCAGCTTCTCCAATCTGAAGCCTTAGCAAACCCTTCCCCTGCTTCCCCAGCCCAGACTTTCTGTCAGTATCCAATTACATACTTCCCAATTCAGCTCAATAAAAAGTCTTTGCAAGGCTGGTGCTATGCTAATTCTACCTCTTGAGCTTATAGGACACACTCTTCACACAGAAAGCTATTCAGCAAGTTTAATTTCTTTAGGGGTCTGGAGTGTCCCTTTAAGCTCCTCTCAGTAAGCAAAAGGAAGTAAAAGAACGGGATGTGTGATTGACAGCCAGAGGGATGTAACAAGGTTTAGTTATAAAAGTGGCAATTATCTATTAAAAGCTGCAACATTTTTGTAGAATGAAAAAAGACACACTCTTCACACATAAAGCACTTCAGCAAACAAAAGCGTCTTCTGTATGGAGAGTGTTACTTTAATGTAATTGTAACCACATGGCAATGTAGAAGCCAAGTGGCATAATCTATTAGGGTGTATAGCTATACCAGAGCTTTTGGCACTATGGATGCAAATCATTGCTTGAGGCTTGCTGTAAAGCTAAAGCAGCTGTGTCACTTTGCAGGTTTTACTTTGAAAGAAATTCACTTTTTAGTTATATATAAGAAAAAGTGGGTACTGTGATCTTTGACTAATTTTAGCAATGGGCAGACCTTGAAGGGACAGTCTAGATCCCTAAAGCACTTAAAGGGACTCTCCAGTGCCAGGAAAACAAACCCGTTTTCCTGGCACTGCAGGATCCTGCAGTGCCCCCCTTCCTCCCGCACCCCATCCCATGTCACTGAAGGGATTAAAACCCATTCAGCTACTTACCTGGATCCAGTGCTGATGTCCCTGAGTGCAGAGGCAGGATCTGTCCACACTCCTAATGCGGGTGTCACGTATTCATCCGCTTACTAAAATGTGGTTAATGACATTTACTGACCACACAGAAAAAGTTGTGCCGAGCAACAACCAAATCCACAGAAGGGTTAATGCTGAGCAGCAATTATGTAAATGAGATCTGGTAACTGCCTTTGGGGTCAAAGGCCGGTTACAGCCTATGAGACCTATAGGAGGGGTATTTAGGCCCAGTTCTCATCCTGCTCAGTGCCCTGTCGTGGTTTCCCTTGTGGTTGTCCGAGAGCGTGTTATTGATTCTGGTTATTCTGCTTATTTGACTCTGGCATTGTTTTTGCCTTCCCTGTTTTCTGGCATCCCTGACTCCTGGCTTTTCCTTATCGTTGTGTCTCTTTCTGTTTCCCTTGACCTCGGCTATTCCTGACTATTCTTTTGTACGTTAATCCGGCCATTCTAAGGTCCGGTATACGTTACCTATCAGTCCTCTGTGTTACACAGTTCTACGTGCTGGATCATTCTGTAATCCTGACAGCGGGCAATCGGCAATGGCCGCGTGTGCATTAGACCTCCCCATAGGAAAGCATTATTCAATTTCCTATTGGGAAAATCTGACGCTGGAGGTCCGTGAGGACCTCCCGCGTCAAATAATTGACCAAAAGTCTGTTATGAATCTGGAAGCGCCCCTAGTGGCTGATAGACAGCCACAGAAGGAAGACTTAGAGCTTATATATATATATATATATATATATATATATATATATATATATATATATATATATATATATATATATATATATATATATATATATATATATATATGTATATGTATATGTAAAAAAAACAGATAAAATTCTTATCTTGTAATACCTTTTTTTTATTGGACTAACAGAATTTTTTAATGACAAGCTTTCGGGAGAACCTCCCTTTCTCAAGTCTGAAGCATTTCTGAGCAAAACGACACATAGAATTCAAAGTTGAGTTGTGATACAGGGGTTAAAGCGACATGAGTGTAGATAAGACACAGGTTTGTTAGAAAATAGACACCATCTTAGCAGAGGGTCATAAATATCTTGTTGAAGAGAAGAGTAGGGGGGAGAGAGGGAAAAGAAAAACAAACAAGCAGACAGTGCACAGGATGATACACTTTATACATGCACACACACAGAAATATGTATATGTGAACGCATAAACACATGTATATATAAGAATTTTATCTGTTTTTTTACATCTACATCACTGGACTAATACGGCTACAATCTCTACTTGAACACTATGGAAGATATATATATATATATATATATATATATATATATATATATATATATATATATATATATATATATATATATATATATATATATATATATATATATATATTTACATCATCACTCTCATTTATTGGTCGTCTTCTCACAAGAATCATCCTGAGGGTTGCAGAATCAGGGTCAGCCTTTGGAGTGTATGACTTGTGTGATTGGAATTATACCATCCATACATAACACAGCAGAGCTCTTTGTTAGTACTGAAAAACGTGAGTGAATCACCTACATGAACCTGCAAAAAACTGCACTTTATCTATACTGTATTGAACTATTATTTGTTTCTGTTTACCTTTCAAGGTTATTAACATCAACATATCCTGAAAGATATATGTTTTGCTAATATTGCATTTATAAGCCTTTGGGGCGGTATTGCTTTGTTTTCTTTGGTTCAATATATAAGATTTTGGGAATTCCTGTGTGATCCACCACTGCCTTTACTATTAATTCATAATAGTGAGCAACTATAGAATTTAAGTAAATCAGGGGCTGCTTAAAATTACATTTTAGAATATTTAGATTTTTTTTTAATTTACATTTTTTTACATTAATGTTTTTTATTAAGGAAAAAAAGAGACTTGCATTTACAAAACAATCTGTGAGTGTATGTCTGTGAATCTGGGGTGTAGGTGTTTGTATCTGTGAGTGTATGCATAAATCTGTGAATGAATTTGATCAGAACTAAAGCAAGAAATTGTCTGGATCCTTAGCATTATTTGCACTGTGCTATGTCTGTCATCATAGAGCTGAATCTGAAAGAACTTGCCCATGCATTGAAAGAACATCACAGTAGCTACTAAATAGTCAACAAGGGTTGCCAGGTCAAAACATATTCAGTATTCATAGTCACAACCAAAAATGTTTGGAAACAACTGTCCTATGGGTTCATAAAGATTATTTGTGGAGAGATATCACTTGACAAAATTCAGCTCAAAACAACCAAGATGGCAAAAACGTACACTTAGCTATTCCAAGCTCATCATAACTCTCCAGTTAATAGGTTTCCATTCATTGTTCTTTGTATCATCTGAATCACTTACCTGAACCACCAAAGATCCTAAGACATAGCTGCAAAGTTATCATTCTATAAATGTGTCCCTGATGACCATAGGCCCATGCCTTTTATATTAACAATGGTTTGTAGTTATACACTGAACAAAATTATAAATGCAACACTTGTTTTTCCCCCATTTTTCATGAGCTGAACCCAAAGATCTAAGACTTTTTTTATGTACAGAAAAGGCCTATTTCTCTCAAATATTGTTCACAAATCTGTCTAAATCTGTGTTAGTGAGCACTTCTCCTTTGCCCAGATAATCCATTCGCCTCACAGGTGTAGCATATCAAGATGCTGATTAGACAGCATGATTATTGCACTCGTGTGCCTTGAGCTGGCCACAATAAAAGGCTACTCTAAAATGTGTATTTTTACTGAATTTGGTGGGTCCTGGGGGGTCCAAAAACCAGTCAGTATCTGGTGTGACCACCATTTGCCTCAAGCAGTGCAACACATATTCGCACAGAGTTGATCAGGTTGTTGATTGTGGCCTGTGGAATGTTGGTCCACTCCTCTTCAATGGGTATGCAAAGTTGCTGGATATTGGCAGGACCTGGAACACGCTGTCATATACGCCAATCCAGAGCATCCCAAACATGCTCAGTAGGGGACATGTCCGGTGAGTATGCTGGTCATGCAAGAACTAGGATATATTGAGAGAAATAGGCCTTTTGTGTACATAGAAAAAGTCTTAGATCTTTGAGTTCAGCTCATAAAAAATGGGGGCAAAAACAAAAGTGTTGCGTTTATAATTTAGTTCAATGTATAATAGATTTGTGCAAAGAGGAAAAAATTTAGCTTGGACGAAAAATAGTTTTTCCGAAATTTGAAAAATTTTCAGGTGAGCAGACGTGTGGCCATCCTCTGATTCAGGCTGTCCAAACTTTAGTTGCATGATTGTGGTTTAAATTAAATTCAGACAAACTGATTCCGTCTTAACTTTTAACTCATTGCCAGCAAATGGGGTTTTAATAATGGAACAGCTAAAGTTAATTGATTTTAATTTGAAATTAACTAAAAGCCTGTAACCCCCATATAAGTACAAGATAGGTTTTATACCTCCAGCATGCACCCACATGCCATTAGGGGCATGTCTGCTAAACAATTTCATCTATTGCTGCCCAGTTGCAAGTAATCTGCACGTAATCTGCATCCATGGACATCGGGTGGAGACTTTGATTTAAAGAAAGAGAACCAGACCATGCATCTCAGACCTTTTCCACCAAAAAGGGCAGAACAGATCCAAAATACAGGCTGGCTCTCTCTGCACGAGAGATACAGCAACCCCAGACAATTGTTTCAGCCTTGTTAGGCATCATCAGTGAGGCATAGCTGATATCTCTCTAGGCACCGTGAGCAAGGGGTCCACGTCTGGATTACCCTTTAAGCTTAAGGAGAGCAAAAAAACAAGTCGCAAGAGAGTGCTGAGGACAGACAACAGCTCAATTAGCCTGCCCTTCGGTGCATCAATGTGCATCATTCGCGCCAAACGCATGTAAGGCATTTGTTTGTCTGCTCTTTATTTTACATTTATTTTGAGCAAATTATGTAATTGTTTTTGCATCGTTTATTTGCTAGTGAATGGGTTTATTTAGAGATCCTGTTGACCACAGCTCACTGGATTCTGTGCCTGGTCATGTCGGTCAGTTTGTCTTAGGAAACAGACCATTAACTACGTTCTACAGTGTAGGATTGTATTACAATACCTTCTCGTGATATTTCAGCCTGGATATCACTTGTAGAGCTGTCCCTTAGTTTAGTTTAAATTGTTAATATTTCAGTGGGAGACTTTGAAGCTCTTGCTGGCTTTGGGGGACACCCATCACAGGGCTCAGGTGGATTGCTTCTTTTTTTAAAAATATCTTCTAGCAGAAGGATTGTTTTTTGCTGGCTAGTGATATTTTCTCAAGTATATACAAGCATACCTGCTACAGCACTCTCCTTTTTAAACACTAATCAAGAAGGCATAATTCTAACCTCAGAAATTAGTGATTCACACATCACATATTTAGACCTAAATATCTATATTAAAAATAACACAATTCATACCAAAACTCACTTCAAAGAAGTCCATGTCAATAATTATATCGACACTAAAAGCTGCCACAATAAAGTATGGCTAGACAGCATTCCAAAGAGTCAAATGCTCAGATTAAGAAGGAATTGCACAGAAACTCCAGTTTTTAAGCAGCAAGCAGAAACAATAAAAGAAAGTTTCCTAAAAAAAGGGTATAATAAAACTACCATTCAATCTACTTTCAATCAAGCCCTGTCGATTAATCAGAAAGACCTATTAACTAAGAAGAGAACCCAAAAGGAAAATATATCATTACCTGTGATATTGGATTATAACAACAAAAACAAAGAACTTAAAAGGATAATTAATAGACATTGGAACTTATTGAAAGAAGATACCACTCTTAAACACTTAATACCAGAAAAAACAAAAATAGTGTTTAGGGGAGCACCTAATTTAAGGATGCATCTTACCAAAAACTACACTAAACCTGAAAAAAGCATAGGGGATAGTTTTTTAAATGATAGAAAAGGTTTTTACAGATGCAACACGTGTATTGCATGTAGAAAAACCAAACCTACACCTAAATTAAGATCCAACTTCAAATCAAATAGTAATGCCAAGTCCTATAATATAAAAGAGATTATCACATGCAACAGTAAAAACGTCATATATTTATTGGAATGCCCTTGTGGCCTACAGTATATAGGACGAACAATCAGACCATTAAAAATTCGTATCGCTGAGCATTGTAGAAATATAATTAAAGGTTTTAAAAATCATTCTGTTTCATCCCACTTTTGTATTCATGACAATGACCCTAAAAATCTTACTTTCATGGGTATTGCCACTGTCAAATCTCACTGGAGAGGAGGTGATTTTATTAAAAAAATAGGACGGACAGAGATGGAATGGGTTTATAATATGAATACCTTACACCCAGATGGCTTAAACATAGAATTCGATTTATTTAATTTTTTATAAATATATATATTTTTTTTTTTTTTTTTCTCCCATCTCATTTTACACCCTCCTATTTTTTCTATTTACTATATTCGTCTATTTTACTATTGTCAGTTTTATTGTATTTTTATGTGATCTTATATATATATTTATTATTATTTTTTATGTCATACATCTTACTTCATCGCTCTCTTTACAAATTGGACTACGATCATATTTACAATGGATTATTGGAAGTCTAAGACTGTTTTTAGAAAAAGGACGTTATGGACTGCACAAATCTTAAATTTTTACATCAAATAAGAAGACGTTGTGCTATTTCTACATACGGATGAAACATTTTTTGTGCACTGCTGGATGTCAGGATTATTTGGCTATGAACTTTAAGAACTTTCTATTTTATAATTTTTTTATTTTTTTTTTTATATAACCATATTTTTCTATTTCTTGTTGCCTATATATATGTTTTTATTAGACATAATACCTTTTGTATAATGCATGATACCTGAATGGTTTGGTATGAGTATATATTTTTTCTGCTTGTTTCTTTGTCTATGTGTAAATTGGCTTATTTTGTTATTTGCACATATGTTGCACCTTAACAATATGTTTGTATCTATCTCTTTATTTATGTAAAGATTAGCATTTTTCGTTATCTGCACATATGTTGCATTTGAACAATATTTATGCATTGGTTTTTATCTATGTGAAGATTGTTCTCCTTATCTTTTGCACATATGTTGTATTTTAACAAATTTTTGTCTCTGCATCTTGCTGAGCCATCTATTACGGCCGCGGCCACTATGCGTTCCACGGTGGAACGCATGCCTGCACCTTTACTATGTGAGTGCCGTGCCATTTCCGGCGCGACGCGAGCGTCCCGCCACTATGCGTTCCATGGTGGAACGCATGTCTACATTTTTACTATGTGAGTGCCGCGCCATTTCCGGCGCGACGCGTGCGTTTCGCGGTGAATAAGGCTACACACGCGAACGCCGCGTCGCTTCCGGTTTGGACGCGTGCGTTCCACGCTGGTTACTTACACCCACGTGGTCGCCGCACTACTAACGGTCTCTGCCCACGAGCGGTCTGTTTGTCCGAGGCACACCAGGATGACATTATCAATCATGTTCACTATGTAAGTTACATATTTAAAGGAAGTTTTTTGATGTATGTTTTTTACACTTCTGATGAAGCCATTGGCGAAACGCGTTAAGTGTTATTTTATATAGCTTTTATTTTATTCTGTTTGTTACATTATTAAATATATATCTTTTAAAGCTATATTCCACTTTATTATATTTTATTTGCACCATCTTACTTCCTGGCCTGTATATCCTACAGTGGGGATTATACCACTGCAAGCCTTATAAACTAGAGCAAGTTTTCTGCTCTAGTAAATGTGAGTATATATATTTCTATTTATCCATTTATACTTGGAGTTGGAACTATTACACTATTGGAGTTTCTTGTTTTCCATTTTTATCTGCATTACTACACCATTGGAGTACCTAAGACGTTGGACTTCTTATCCTAAGACGGGGATTGTACCGTCCAAGCCAATTATGGTAGAGCTCCCACAGTAGCTCTACCAAATGTGAGTGAAAAATACCTCCGTTTTATTTATCACTTTTTCCTAATATTATTTAACATACTACACTATTGTATATACTCTTTCTGTTTTCTTTTTGAGGATAAATTATCCGAAACTACCAAGAGACATCAAGTGTATGTATATATAATTTATGTAAGGCGCGGTTTCCTCCTTTTTCTCCTACAGCACTCTCTATATTGGTATTAAGTGGTCTTGCAGAGCAAGACCACTTAATAATATATATGTGAGATAACATTAAGTGGTCTTGCTCTGCAAGAACACTTAATAATATATATGTGAGATAACATTAAGTGTTCTTGCATAGCAAGACCACTTAATGTTATCTCACATATATATTCTTATTCTTATTATAGCCAAATTTGCCATCCTAACTCCTCCCACAGTTTTTACACTACATAGACAAAAATTTACCAAAACGTGCAGATTGTTCCTGATCGGATTGCTATTACTTTGTGGAACGTTTCGCCGACTGGTTCACGGAATATCGTTCTTGTGGCGAAATTTGTCCCATAGGAATGAATGGCAAAGCTAGAGTGGGAGCTGGCAAAAGCTGAAAAATCAGGACATGATTTCTAAACTGCCACCACTCCCTTATTTTCAGGCCCACCTACACAATATATCAAAACGTTCAGCTATCCCTGCTGCCACTAAACATGTCAACGGCTAAGCCATAGTCCTGATAGTTTTCACAATATCATAATTTGTTTGCAACTAACGCCGTCCATTGACATTCATTGAAACTTCACTCTACAAAGCTCAGATTTGAAGTGCAATTTCTAAACTGCGACTGTGCCTTCATTTTTAATACTTCAGAGACATACTATGCATCAAAATGTAGGTCTGGGTCTTGTGATTCTCACAATATAAAGCTCTTGTGACCAAATGGCTACTAAAAAAGATTGGACATACCCCGTTTGCAATACCTTGGGTTGTCTACTATTGCAAATGGTATGCCATTGTGGGTGTAAATTTCATTCCTGGGCTACTATAAAGTCCCAAAGGCAACGTAACCAATCTGGCGAATTTCAAATGTAACGTGCTATATTTGACCCTGTAACTTCCCAACACGCCATAAAACCTGTACATAGGGGGTACTGTTTTACACGTGAGACTTTGCTAAATACAAATATGTGTATTTTATTGCAGTAAAAGCAAACAGTATTATGACATTGACCGTTAAAATGTCATGTAGAACTAAAAAAATAAACAAAAACCTTATTTTCTCCCATTTTTTTTCATATTAAATTATGTTTCATAGCTAAATATTTGATATTAAATGAAAGCCCTGTTTCCCCTGAATAAAATGATATATAATAAGGGTGGGTGTATTTACTATGAAAGAGTTGAATTACGGTTGGACAGACATGTAGTGCAAATGCCAGGTTTTGTTTACATTTTGTTTCGTTCACAACGTGTACATTTGGCTCCGTCCTTAAGGGGTTAATGTAACTGTGCAACAACGTTGCAATTAAATGTGCTATATAAATGATAACAGTTACTCCGCCCATTCCAGTTGTAGACTACTGGTGGGGGCAAGAACACTTCACACAATTTCCCCAGAAATTGTAGCTTTTCTAGTTATTATTATTATTCTTATTCTTATTATAGCAAAATTTGCCACCCTAACTCCTTAATGTTATCTCACATATATATTATTAAGTGTTCTTGCATAGCAAGACCACTTAATGTTATCTCACATATATATTATTAAGTGTTCTTGCATAGCAAGACCACTTAATGTTATCTCACATATATATTATTATTATTATTAAGTGTTCTTGCATAGCAAGACCACTTAATGTTATCTCACATATATTATTATTATTATTATAGCAAAATTTGCCACCCTAACTCCTCCCACAGTTTTTACACTACATAGACAAAAATCTACCAAAACGTGCAGATTGTTCCCGATCGGATTGCTATTACTTTGTGGAACGTTTCACCGAATGGTTCACGGAATATCGTCGTTTTTGTGGCGAAATTTGTCCCATAGGAATGAATGGCAAAGCTAGAGTGGGAGCTGGCAAAAGCTGAAAAATCAGGACATGATTTCTAAACTGCCACCACTCCTTTATTTTCAGGCCCACCTACACAAATCTTATATCAAAACGTTCAGCTATCCCTGCCGCCACTAAACATGTCAACGGCTAAGCCGTAGTCCTGATAGTTTTCACAATATGACCATTTGTTTGCAACCAACGCCGTCCATTGACATTCATT
>OW240912.1:161730756-161759635 GCA_933207985.1 Pelobates cultripes
TTTTTTTACTAGGTCTGCGTCTCCTCACCACATATGAATTCTAGCTGAGGTTTTGTGTGCTCTGGATTTGTGTGTGTAGTTGCGTTCCCTAAGATGAAATAGTCTCCAAATATCGTAAATTTCATTTTCTTGCCAAGTCTACATAATGAAGATGCTTGTTTAGCTAGATTCTTATCTATCCGTTGACCGGGATTCAAGTCTTTATATAGGATTGGATCTGCCACACCGTTAAAGTCTCCTGCAATAAGTAGTGTTCCCTTACGTATTACTTTGATTTTATTCAATATTTTAGACAGATATTTTACTCGGGCTTTATTTGGTAAATTTATGTTCGCTAGGGTATATTGTGTCCCATTGATTGCACCTATCCATATAATAAATTTACCCTCACGGTAGCTTTCAGAGTATTTGCATAGGTGCTTAATTATATTTGAAAAAATTATTGCAACTCCTCTTCTTTTTTTGCATCATAATGGCAGTATCCACAAGGGGAATCTTATTGAAATTCCATCATTGTTGATCCTCCTTTCTGGTGTGGGTCTCCTGTATAAAACATATCTCAGCCCCTTCCATCAGAAGAGTGTTATACAGGAGTCCTCTTTTGTTTGGGGAGTTAAGCCTTTGGGCATTAATAGAGATTAATTTAATCATTACATTTTTGATTTGATCTTTTCTTTCTTTGCTCTTTTGTATATTCATAGTTCTTTTTCTTTATCACAAATAGCCTTGATATATTAAACAACATCACACTACATCAAACAACAACATCCTATTTAAGATATAAGGAAGCCAATAACGCTTGCAAAAAGGCAATTAAAGTGGCTAAACTAGAAAATGAGAAATTGATAGCTAAAGAATGCAAAACCAACCCCAACATTTTTTTCAAGTACATTAATTCTAAAAAAACAAAAAATGAAAGTGTAGATACACTTGAAACAGAGTTGGGTTTATTAGCTAATGAAGACCAGGAAAAAGCAGAAATTTTAAATAACTATTTTTCTTCAGTATATATTAATGAGGATCCTATGGCAAGAGATATGCAAATGATTGCTGCAAAAAACTTGCAAATAACTTGTGATTGGATAACTCGAGACAAGGTGCTACAGCTCCGGGGCCTGACGGTATTCACTCACGAGTACTTAAGGAGCTAAGTGGGGAAATAAGTGAACCTCTGTATTTAATTTTTAAAGATTCTTTTTTTTTTCAGGGGTTGTACTGGAGGATTGGAGGAAGGCAGATGTTGTTCCTATATTTAAAAAGGGTTCAAAATCCTTGCCTGGAAAGTATAGACCTGTGAGCTTAACTTCTGTAACTGGGAAAATATTTGAAGGGCTATTAAGGGATAATATTCAGGAATTCATTGGGAAGAACTTTGTTATTAGCAATAATCAGCATGGTTTTATGAAACATAGGTCATGTCAAACTAACCTAATTGCATTCTACGAAGAAGTAAGTAGAAGTATAGATCAGGGTGTTGCAGTGGATGTGATCTAGTTGGACTTTGCCAAGGCATTTGATACGGTTCCTCACAATAGGTTAGTCTTCAAACTAAAAGAAATTGGTCTAGATGAATATTCCTGTTCATGGGTAGAACATTGGCTTAAGGACAGAGTACAACGAGTTATAATTAATTGTAAATTTTCAGGCTGGACAAAAGTGGTAAGTGGCATCCCTCAGGGTTCTGTTTTGGGACCACTTCTATTTAACATATTTATAAATGATCTTGAAATAGGCATTGAAAGCCATGTATCAGTGTTTGCAGATGACACAAAACTTTGTAAAGTAATAAAATGTGAGCAGGATATTGCTTTGCTGCAGAGAGATTTGGATCGATTGGGGGACTGGGCACTAAAATGGCAGATGAAATTTAACATGGAGAAATGCAAAGTTATGCACTTCGGGGTTAAGAATGCACAAGCAACTTACACACTAAATGGTAGTGAATTAGGGATAACCAAACACACGAGAAGGATTTGGGAATTGTTATAGACAACAAATTAGGCAGCAATATGCAATGTCAATCTGCAGTTGCTAAGGCCAGTAAGATTTTGTCAGGTATAAATAGGGGCATAAATTCTTAGGATGAAAATATAATTTTGCCTCTTTATAAATCGCTGGTAAGACCACACCTTGAATATGCTGTGCAATTTTTAGGCGCCTGTTCTAAAGAAGGATATCATGGCACTGGAGAGGGTCCAGAGACGAGCTACAAAATTGATAAAAGGAATGGAGCATTTTAGTTATGAAGAAAGGTTAAAAAAACTAAATATGTTTAGTTTGGAAAAACGGCGCCTGAGAGGGGATATGATAACTTTATACAAATATATTCGGGGCCAGTACAAACCTTTATCTGGAAATCTATTCATAAACAGGGCTATACATAGGACACAAGGTCATACATTTAGGCTGGAAGAAAGGAGATTTCATCTAAGGCAAAGAAAAGGGTTTTTTTACAGTAAGAACAATAAGCATATGGAATTCTCTGCCTGAAAAGGTGGTTTTGTCAGAGTCCATACAGATGTTTAAACTGAAATTGGATAAATACTTACAAAAACATAACATACAGGGATATAATTTCTAATTAGTGGGGTAATAGCTGCTTGATCCAAGGAGACATCTGACTGCTATTTTGGGGTCAAGAAGGAATTTCTTCCTAGTTTGGGGCAAAATTGGAAGCGCTTCAGACCAGGTTTTTTGCCTTCTTTTGGATCAACTGCAACAACATTTGTGAGGAAGGCTGAACTGGATGGACGCAAGTCTCTTTTCAGCTATGTAACTATGTAACTATGTAAAACAACATATAAAACATGACAAGATAAAATTGTATATGTTAAAAAACATTATACAGAAAAAAAAAACCTGCAAATGTTGCAGCAGTTTACGGTTGGAGTTCGAAAAATCTCCAGCTTCAAAGTATCAAAAAGATACCCATAAGGAGGAAACAAGTTGGTATTTCTTCATAATATTCATAAGCAATTTATAGGCAAGCCTCTTAATTATTTAAGTATTTTAGCTCAGTTGTTTATATCTTTCTCTCTGTTTCATCTCTCTCCTTGTGCTACCTCCTCTCTTAATTGGGTTCCTCTTCTGTCCCCCTTTCAAATATCAAAATGGAAGACACCACGCATAAGGGAGGGAGGATTCTCAGTTGTGTAACGTTCTTGTAGGGGAGAGGCAGTATAATCCACAAATTCTCCGCTGGGTAACAGGAACAACATAAGATAATCCAGGGGAATCAATACAGCATACAGTAATCCAGGTAGCATTGTAGTAATCCTTCCTTCCCAAGAACTAGGCTGGGAGTCAACTGAGGTCTTTATTCACAGCTCCACAATTTATACAATTCCCCATGCAAGGGGTTTCCTGAGTCCCATCCCAGGGGCATTACTGGAGTGGACTACATGGGAATCTTAATGTACAGAGCCTTTCTCCCATCAGGCACTGCTGCACGAGAGGGATACTCCCACTGGAATATACCGTTAAGTGGATTATCCCTCCGTGCAGCAGAACCGAAAAATTCACATTAAAATACATAACGTTTTGAATACTTGACAGATTTAAACGAATGGACGTTCGGTAGATGGGGTCTGAGCACACCGTTCGTGTGAATACCGCTCAGATCCCAGCTAAAACAACCGAACACTGTACGAAAAACTCATTATTCATAACACAAGTTAAAAATACCGATTGACATAAATGAACCAAACTACCGAACGTCCCGGGACTCCCGAACGCTCTGGAAGCCCAGCGGTGTTTGCGCCGTTGAGTAGCTGTTTTCAGTTTCATGCGCTCAACGACCAAACACCGCTGGGGAACAAAGGATCCAAGATGGCCGACCGCCGCGTGGTCGGTACCCGAACGGCGGCCACCTAGGAGAGCCTCTAATTACCGATTGCAACATTGTTGCAATCGGTTAACAAGCGCCACACGTCCCTTAGTGTGTGGGCTATTGAAAGATAGTTCATTCAGTTCACGAACAGCTCGCAAAGGTGTCGTTCGTGAAACAAAATAGAAAATGACTATCTGCTTTCGGCAGATAGCCAATACAAGCAATACAGCAGGCAGGATACAGCGGATTACCAACAGTCACATACACAAAATATACTGGCAACCCTTAAAGGCATATTGTCCCTGTTTAGTCCAAATGGCTAGGTTTGCCACAGTTCTTCAATATCAATTAAGTTATCATTTTCCCATAACCCCTCTATTTCTCTTCTACTTCTGAATTTGTGGATAAGTCATAGTTTATTTATAGTTGCCACTTTATTTGTGGTTATATGTGCAAGAGATTTTTTTTGTGTGTTTACATTCCCTAACTTTGTGGTTTAACACCTAATATCCTATTTTTAAATGTGAGTGAGACTATATCTGATACTTATTAGTTTAGTGAGATTAATCTGTGAAACATTAAACTTTGTTTTCTCTTATAATTCCCCTTATTTATTTCTCAATCCTCTCACTCTCTTCTTTGTACTTCTCTTAATAATATTTAAACACGTGCTCTTGTTCTAATATCTGTGAGTATTTACAAAAACTTGAAGTGAATCTTACTATTGTTAAGTTATATTGTATATTCAACCATTCTCTCTCTTATAGAGAGAGAAAAAAAACACAATTCCCTTTGTTTTTTGCCTTCTCTCCTTTTAAATTTCAAAATTATCTAAGATAGATGGAATTTAACCATTGCCTAGCCGCATCATATGTCTAGAATGTTTACCAGTCATTGGGCTGCAAAATATGGAGCGAAGCTGGGTGTCGCCATCTGAATTTTAACATATGTTTTTTCAAAGTAGAAAAGATTGGAGAAGATTCTCTTGTTTTAAGTCTTGTATTATATGAGATATCTGAGAGTGCAAATATATCCTTGAAAAATTTCTTCAGAGATTTTCTTCTTTTTTAGTGTTAGTAAGATAAGGTTCTTAAACTCATATTAATGAAATGCGACAATAACATCTCTTGGAAAGTCATTTTTCACATTTGGTGATTTGTAGATTCTATGACAGCGTTCCATTTTTGTCTCTTGAGAGTCTGTTGAAATGTTCAAGGCCATATAAAATTCGGTCAAAAAGTCTCTTAATTTTTCTTAATCAGTTATGTTTTCTGGGATGTTTTTAAATCTTAAGTTTGTTCTGCAAGCACGATCTTCTAGGTCAGATGTGTTCTCTTCCAGAAATACTATTTTTGACTCCATTTTATTGTATGTTTCTTTAAATGTTTGGACCTGAAATTCCATATGTTTTTCTTTCCCTTCTATATTTTGAATTGGAGTTCAGACCTTGGAAAAAAAATCACTTTTAAGATTTGTAAACTTGTCTTGAATTTCCATTTAATTTTTTTTAAGGGTATTGTCCAAAAGGCTTTTCATCACTTCTGCAGTGATATTATTTTGAAAAGTACAAACTCTTTCACTATATCACTTTGTGATATTATAATTTCACCAATGTTACATATAACACCAAGTGTCTCTAGTGAATAGAAAAATATGAATTAGGAAACTTCCCTCTAAATTGTAGATTTAAACACGAAGATCTCCTCAGATCTTCCACAGATACATAGATACAAATATTGGGTCAATCCAACTATAGGGAAATAAAAAATAACATGCAACTCGGTATGATACTATTATAATAGTGATATGTGCCAATGGATCACTCACACTTTGACTGTTAAAACAGGGCGTATCAAAAATCCATGTAGCTCTCAGGCAGTTTTCTAGTTCCAATGTCTGGTCTTCCAGATCTCAATTACATAGAAAATAAAATGCATCCAGAATGAAAAGTAGAAAGATGTGCTCAAAATATAAAAAGCATTTATTACTTACACATAGGTAAGGATCAATCAGCATAAAAATCTATTGAAACTGTCCACAATCTGTCCAACATGTTTCCTCCCACTCCAGGGACTTCCTCAGGGACTTTGCAGCAGTGTGACAGATATAATAATAAAATCTGATATTATTTTGGTCTGAAAAAATAGGTACTACTGGTAAGGAAGAGTCTAAAGGTGGATCTTCATTTATCTCCTCATTTGCTTGAGGAGAAAACAAGATGATAATCTCTTTTCTTGCTTATTAGTCATTTTGTCAATTTTATTATTCATTTTGGTATCTTGGGACCATTTGCTTGCCATTTTCTTTTTAAGGTTTGTTTGATGGATTTATGAAAGAAAAACAAAACAAAACCAAAAAAAAAAGAAAAAAAGGAGAAGTTGAGAAAGAAAAAAAAGGAATGGGGATGATTCACCAAGTTATTTATAATTATTTTTCTCTGTTCTCTTCCTCTTCTATCACCTCCTCACCCTCTCTCTCATTCCTTTCCTCCACTTCTCTATCTCCTCTCCTCTCCTCCCTCTTCGTGTTTTTGTTTGGGTGTTTTTTTTCCTTTCTTTATTCATTTGCAGTCTTATGGGAACTTTAAGTGTTCTTATAGTCTTCTTTAGCCAAGAAAGCCATTTTGCTGAATGTCGCTTGACAAACCCAATTAAAATGTAATTGAGGTCTTTAAATAGTTTTTTCTATAGTTAGTTTTGGTCTCGCTTATGTTTCTTCAATATTTGTTTATCTAAACCACTTTTTATTAGATGGTTAGATGTATCGAGATCACTAGGTTTTTCCTCTACTTTATAATTTGTTCAAGTTGCACCATTGAACTGAATCTTTAGTTAATGCTTCTCAATTTTTTTAATTGACTTAGTTTGTGTATTTCTTGTCTTATCTTTTCTCCTCTTCCCCCTTTCTATAGTCCTCTCTTTATCACATTTGCTTTCCGTTGCTGGAATACATGCTTGTCTTTATTTTTTTAAAAGTTTAACAATATAGCTCTGGTAAGCTTTTTTCCCCTTTTTTTTTATCACGAGGAGAATCTTATATATTAATTCCAATACAATTTGCAAAAAAAAAAAGGAAAAAAAAACCCAGCAAGAGTATACAATCAAGCGTGAGCCCGGGAGGGTTCCGAGATGCGGCGCCACATGAACCGAATTACTGTGTACCTCGAGCGCCGGGTGGCCCGGAGGCTCACCCCGGAACTAGAGGCAAAACTAGACCAACCCCTGACGATCGAGGAACTGGCTCGGGCCATGAAAGTCTCCAAGCCACACCGGGCTCCAGGACCGGACGGATTGCCACAATCATACCTCCGCACTTTCAAGGACATATTACTACCGAGACTCCTGACAGGCCTCAATTCAATAAGAATCGGTGGCCAGTTCCCCACGGACAACCTGAGTGCAATAGTTGCAATCCTTCTGAAGGAAGGCAAAGATCCCACTAACTGTGCTAGCTATCGACCAATTTCGCTACTGAATGCGGACCTGAAGATATTCGCCAAAGCAATGGCGCTCAGACTCACACAAGCTCTACCGGACCTGATACACCCAGACCAGGTTGGTTTCATACCCGGGAGGGAGGCCAGGGACAATACCATCCAAGCCCTCAACATCATCCATGCAGCTACACGTAGTAAGCGGGAAGGGGTGCTCCTGTCGACGGACACCGAAAAGGCGTTTGACCGGGTAGACTGGACCTTCCTCGCAGAGACTCTTCGACACATGGGGTTTGGACCACACATTCGAACATGGGTGGCCGCATTATACACTACGCCAATGGCACGCATACGGGTTAACAGAGTATTGACTAAGCCGTTCAGCATCCACAACGGCACCAGTCAGGGCTGTCCCCTGTCTCCCCTCCTGTTTGCCCTCACTCTCGACCCTCGAACCTTCTCGAAGATCGAAGGAGGAATCATCCGCACTCATGTACTACCAGGCGACTCACACCGACTGGTCGACTGGCATGCCAACCCAAACACTAAGCAATGGGTGAACATGGAGCTCCAACAAGCACATGGGTAGATCCCCGCCTTATTGCGTCTGGGAGAGGCTATGTTCAGAGATGTCCGCACATGCAACCCAATGGTTGATGCCACCCTCAGGGTCTGGTGCGGGGTGCGGTATGCCAAGCGGTTCACCACGTCGCCCAACCCGCTCACACCTATAACTAACAACCTGAGACTGGTGGGAGGGCTAAGCTCTGCTACCCTTAAAAACTTCCAGGCATCTGACTGGGTTTACCTCCGCCAATGGTGCAATGGCCCAAACCTCAAATCCCTGACAGACCTGATACAAGACCGCAGACCAACCGGACTAGACAAATTCCACTACCACCAACTCATAACCTAGTACAACGCTATTGCGGGGAAGGACCACATGCACTGCCCCTTGCTGTACCTAAAAAAACAACTATGCACGGCCAGACAACATCTCTCACACGGTGTATCAACCCTGTATACCGCACTGGTGAACAGCAGAGACAAGGGCCCTTTGGGCTTCACGGAGCAGAGGGAGAGAGAGACAGGGATCCAACTCACAGATGCAGAATGGTCCAAGATCTTTCAGCTGACACAAAAAGGGTCAATAAGCTCAAAATACCAAGAATGCAGCTATAAAATACTGACGCACTGGTACAGGACTCCGGACATCCTTCGACACGTCCAGTTGATTCCCAGCGAATGCTGGAGATGCGGAGTGGTGGTGGGCACGGGGCACCAATTCTGGTGGGCATGCCCTCTCATTGTCCCATACTGGCAGAAGGTAAATCGCACAATTAAAGAAATCACTGACACGGACCTCCCACTGCAACCCCTGACGATGCTGCTAAACCACATACACACACCACACTGAAGGCATACAAAAAAGGACTCCCCATACACCTGCTCACGGTGGCAAAAACGCTTATCCCCACTCACTAGAAAAGCACTACAGTGTCCTCCTTCCGGCAATGACCAGGGTGGAGGACATCTACAACATGGAGATGATGACGGCCTCCCTGCAGGGACACACAGACAAATGCGCAAAGACCTGGTACCCATGGATGGTCTTTGTGGCCAAGAGGGCTGCGGTGGCTGGCCCGCGGGGGAGGCAGCACTCGCCCCGGAGTTAGCGGCCACCAGAGCCTAGCACAGACCCGGACCACACACTTACCCGTTGCCACTATACCTTACCCACAACTATCCCTCCTCCCACCTTACCAACTTGACTACAGACAAATAACCAACACACAACAGCCAAGGACAGCCAACCTCCCCCCCCCGCATGCTCGGAACGGTTAGGGGAGGCCCAGAGGGGATGAGCGGGGTGAGGGAGCCACCCTCGGACTCCACATTAACACATATCCTGACAACCCACAGAGGATGGAGACATAGGACAGATGACACTGACACAGGAATTAAGCACAAGTGCTGTGGGACGCTATGGCCCCCCAAGGGAGCCAAGCTGATACCTCCATGCACAAAGACACCGGGAATCGGCAAAACAATGGGGTTAACCCTGGGGGGCACCATGACAACCTGGGGTAGAACTACAAATACCAACCAACCAACAACCCCTCAGGGGACCAAAATTACCGGCCCCACTAAAATAGCCCCGGGGAATCCATCCCAGCCTTGCGAGGTCACCGCAAACATGCCCCGAGACACAATTGTATCCTCATAACACTTGGTCGCCACACGCCAGGTGCAGACCCAAGGTATAGAGTCAAAAGTGGGTAGACTACCCTAGCTAGACGGCAATCTCCTACACACACGCGACTGAGACAAACTAGGCACACTCTAGACCCCACAGGTCTCAGCAAACAGCAATCGATTGGAGGTCTCCTGCCGGGGTTATCACTCAAAATCACACGGCAGGGCACAACACAATCCCGGGGACCCGAGGCTGAGGAAAAGGCGAGCGGGGGATCACAGGCCTACGGGCCAATGTAGGGCTTTACTTAACACATACAGACACACACCTTCACCCCACGGGAACCCCTGAAGGCACCCAACACATATTGGTAGACTGATTTCAATAATGGTTCCGCTGTTATGAACCTGGGCTACAAAGCCCACACACCCAACTATAATGACAGATGTTGATGTTTATCTGCCTTACCCGTTCAGGATTGCATTTTAAAAAGATCGAATGTTATCGATGAAGAGTTCAACATGTATTGTTTCACACTTGCTAAATCTATTTTGTAATGCTTTGACATACATAACAAAAATAAAGAATGTCAAAAAAAAAACAGCAAGAGAGGGAGAGAAGAAGAAAAAAAAATGGAGGAAAAAAAAAAGAAAGGCCTGGAGGTGTAAATACAAAAATTACAGTTTTTTGGGGGGGGTTTCAGTAAGCAGCAGTAATTTGTCAATTTCTTTATTTCTCTTTTGTGTTGGAGTAAGGCTGGTGGATATCAATTTGGAATCACTTTGCTTCTATTAGAATTTTATAGCTGAAGGAAGCGTTATGTCTGGAACTTTAACACTCAAGTCAGGACCTGGTGAAGTTTACCAGTGGGAGGCAGCATTAGATCTGCAACTTTGGAATCCCTATATCAGACCTCGATCAAGTTACTGGGTTACTCGTGGCAAACAGTGTGGCAAAGCAGGTTTACAACTTGTATCTGCTCATGGTAACACTCTTGGTGTGGCGCTGGCATGGAGTTCTTTTTTAGTGGCTTGTCTTTTGTGAGTATCTCAACAAGCGGTTCCCTCCCCTCATGGCATGCATGTCCCTATGTCCTACGTCATGTGGGCCCTTCGATCTGCATTTCTCCCCTTTTAATTACACCAAGAATTGGCACTGTACCTATGTAGATAGGTAGATCATTCCCTCTATATTCTACCAATAGCTGCAACTCTGTTTACTTATTTAGCCATCACTTCCAAACTTCCCCTGCTACCGCTTGTCTCAAATTCCCACGGTATCCTTTAGATTGTAAGCTCATGGGCTATCTAGCTAAGCACTTTGTATAAAAGAGCTTAAATGGCTAGAACTACGGGTAGGGCCCTCTCTACCTTTTTGTATTTGTCTGTGTATATTGTATGTTCTCCACTAATTGTACAGTGCTGCAGAATCTGTTGGCGCTTTATAAATACCAGTAATAATAATGATCTATAGATAGGTAGTTAGATATACCTTAAAAAACATGATCCTCAATTCAGGAAGTGATTTGTGAACCTTCTTACTTTCCGTGGATAGTGTTCTCCCTGGGATCCATTCTAACACCACAATCTACCTCAATTCTCTTGGCCACAATGTTTCCATTTTGTCCAAGGTCCCAAACTCAGCTAAAGTTTGCACTATGTCACTTAGTTTAGATGGACATTCTGGAAGCAACAAGGCCAGCGTTTTAGTGTCACTAAGATATTTGCCTTGCTTAGGGAATTGTTCCTAAGTAGGGGAAATCAAAAAAGAGCAGAACAGGAGCCAAGGGCAAACAAAGATTAATCTTTGTTTTACAAGATTTAAAGGCCACAAATGAGCATGGTGCTTTGAAAAGGACTGATGATAACATATAATATATATATATAAAAAAATTACCGTAACTATATTTCCACACCATCCTTGTTTTGCATCAAGCTGATATGTATCCAAGCGTTGATTGTTGGTAATGTTGTTATAGTGGTAGACACAACCAGAAGAAGCGTTATTCAGGTAGAAACTGTTGTAATCATATCCCAGGCTTTGCACAAGACATCTGCTCACCGAGGCGGATATTATATCACTATCACAGATCACAACTGGTTTTAAGTCTTGTTTTGCTGCAAAAAAAAAGAATCTCTCATTAGCAATACCTTGAACACATATTTATTTACAATGCAAATATCATTAAATGCTAGAAAAATGTGAACATTTCTTTGAAATTTGCTTTTACATTAATATACAAGATGTAAAAATTGTATGAATTTATAATTTTATGCGGAACTGTCATCTGGGGACTTTGCATGATGCAAAATTAACTTTGCTGCTGGGTTTCCAGTGGTCGGGAGAGGGGGCAGGGGGGCGGGGGAGGGGGCTTGGAAAGCTAAGTTTAACTTACCTGAACCTGTCACTCGCAGGAGCTGCCATCTTCTTCTGGCTGGTCTTCTTCTGCTCCAGTGGCAGAATGTCACTTCTGTATTATTGTCCTGTGTCAAGAAGCATCATGCATAGGAAAAATACTGAGATAAAATAGTCCCCACTTATCCATCCAGTGCTTTTCATGTAGAGGGATTGGAGATGAGAAGTGCATTCACAGTGCTTGTTCAATCAAATGCTTCTCATAGGAAAACATTACATCAAATAATAAGCATTTGATGAAATTCTACATAGTGATGTTATGCTCAATGACAATGAACATAGTATATATGTATATATAACAAAAAAGAGGAATGCCGCACACTTATTAAAATCTTGGTGCAGCCAGACCTGGTTCAGGTTCAGTTAAACAGCAAGTTTATTGGAAAAAAAATGCAATGTTTTGATCCCACAATGGATCTTTCTCAATCGTGAGAAAGATCCCTTCTGGGATCAAAACGTTGCACTCAAGCTCGAGAAAGATCCCTGGTGGGATAGAAATGTTACACTTTTTCCAATAAACCTGCTGTTCAACTGATCCTTGAGTGCCTGGACAACAACGACAATGAACATCATGAAGCCGAGTCTGACTTGCTTGGTCTTAACTGCATAAGCACCCTCAAATGGCTGTCAGGAAGACATAGAAACATAAAATGTGACGGCAGATAAGAACAATTCGGCCCATCTAGTCTGCCCAATTTTCTAAATACTTTCATTAGTCCCTAGCCTTATCTTATAGTTAGGTTAGCCTTGTACCTATCCCACGCATGCTTAAACTCCTTTACTGTGTTAAGCTCTACCACTTCAGCTGGAAGGCTATTCCATGCATCCACTACCCTCTCAGTAAAGTAATACTTCCGTATATTATTTTTAAACTTTTGTCCCTCTAATTTTAGACTATGTCCTCTTGTTGTGGTAGTTTTTCTTCTTTTAAATATAGTCTCCTCCTTTACTGTGATAATAACAAAGTATTTATCCAGGAAAGGCACATTCAGATTACTCTGATTTTTAAGTATGTCCTGGGGATGTTACCTTAGCCCAACATCCAGGGGTTGTTACTATTTCCCAATTTAATGGTACTCATTTTATCTACCTCGGAAGAATAAAAAGCTGAGTCAACCCTGCGACTTAGAGTTGAACAGATTATACTGGTGATTCATGAGCCCACTGAACTATCTCGCTGGAGGTGTGTTTGGCCCTGCTAAGAGAACATTGTTATAGCTACAAACGACAATGTTTTATATTGGAGCCCTAAAACAACAGGGCCGCTGCATTCAGACTATTTCATTGGTGCTTTAGCTGCACATTTCTGTTAAAATGTTTTAAATTGTAGTTGTTTTATGTGTGCTTGTTAAAAGAACACAAAAACATGTTTTTTTTATGTGTATTTTGTAAAGTTGATGTTACTACCGTACAAAACCCAGAATTGTGTTCAACTATAACTATGAAACTATAAATATGAGTACAGTAATATCGCCAACACCTTTGCCACTAACCTGAGAAGCAACAGTGCCACAGGGGAGACCTGACCATTTTAACTTTAAAAGTGAGATTTTTCATAGATTAATTTGATGGACCTATGTCTAATTCTGGGGCATACAGAGTCTACTGAATGTGCAGGGAAGTTACACACAGCACAGAGAATCCAGCAGACAGCTCCCAGCCAGCAGACAGACTGCATATCAGGTAAGTAAGGCATGCAGTGGCGGATCCAGGGGTGCAACAGGACAATTGCCCCCCCTCCCCTGAAGAAAATAGCACAGCCCTCCCTCTCCCCTGTCTTCCCTCCGCTCTCCCCTGCAAGGCCAGCGCTATCAGAGATCTCCCCTCTGGCCCACAGGCACATGGCTGACAACCGGCAGGGGTGGGAGAGAAGATCCGGGGGAGCTCAGCCTGTAGCTCCGCTTGGTCTCCTCTTGCAAGGTCGGAACATTGTCAGGTTACCACGGAAACACTCCGAAACTAGCAAGAGTGAACTCTAGCCTGAGCTGCAAGCTAGAGTTCACTCCCATCTGACCACCAGGGATTCTCCACCAGACCACCAGGGTTTGCAGGAAATGTCCCCCCTTCCCGAGCAAAGGTAAGAAGGGAGAGGGGATATACAATTTAATCATTTTTACACACTACCCACCATACACTACAGCACCCCTCGGCAACACACACGGCTCCCCTACACTCACTGCAACCCTCTCACACACACTGCCCCCATACACTCACTGCACCCCTCACTCACACATTGCCACCCATACACTCACGGAACCCGTCACACACACACCTCACGGAATCCATCACACACACTGCCCCCATACACACACTGCCCCCCCATACAATCACTGCATCCCTCACATACACTGCACCCCCACACACACTGCTCCAAGCATACACACACTATACCTCTCACACACTACACCACTCATAGACACAAACTGTATCTCTCTCACACACAGTATCTCTCTCACACACTACACCCCTCATGTACACACACTACACCCCTCACACTTTGCACCACACACAGGAGGAGAGACATAGATTGGGGGTTTGGACAGGATTACAGACACATTCTGGGGTCAAAAGGGATTTTCCCCCTAGTTTTAAGTGCTTTAAACTGGGTTTTTGTGCCTTCTTTTGGATCAACCGCAAAAATAGGAGGAAAGCTCAATTTGATTGACACATGTTTTTTTTCAGCATATGTAACTATGTAACTAAGATATTTAGTATATATACCTCCACAAAAGAAAAATCATGCATGTATTTTTTTTTCTTGTCTGTAGAATTTTAGTCTGTGCTGAGGAATACTACAATAGGAGGCTCCTCGCATAGATGCTCTGCTTTACAAAATGCCTTATAAAATCCAACAAAAGTAAAGGAATAAACCACTGGTAACTATAACAATAAAATAATGCGGGCAGCTACATACAGATACAAGCGACTTAAAAAGAAGAAACTCAAAATATAAAGGATGTAGAATGTGCGCTCCTAAATTGTGTACAAAACAAAAAAATAAAACAGATAAATCTTTAATCTTTAATCAACACATAAAATAGTGAAATTCTACTGAAATCCTTACTCCTCTCAAACACTATATAGAGACAATTCTCATATGCAAGTAAATCCTGATAGTTACAGGTAGGTAAATATTAAACACCACAATCACAGCACACTGTGGCAGCAGGTTCTGCTAAATAATCAGAATAAAGGGCTTAATTTATGAAACAAACGGGAGAATTGTGGTATTTAAATATAACAGAATACATGCTAGTAAAAGTCTCTATGGGTGTCACTTAAGACAGAACAAATCTGTTAAAGATAAGATGTATCGGCTGTTTCCTGCTCTCCAATAGATCTCCAGAGATTGTGCCACTATTTACTGCGGTCTTTTTCAAAGATCCCAACCACGGTAGCTATTCAGCTGACATCCAGCCTGAGACCACTTGTCAGTTCACTAGTAACTGAATGTCCAGCAATGAATATTTGCCTTCACTGAAACAACCAGTTTCTTTTTTGCATTTTCCATCGCTTGGCTTTTTTACCTCAGGTGGGGGTCCACACTGAGGTCAGGTACTTTTTATTTAAAGGGATACTCTAGACACCCAGATCACTTCTGCCCATTGGAGTGGTCTGTGTGCCAACTCCCACTACCCTTAACCCTGCAACTGTAATTATTGCAGTTTTCATAAATTGCAATAATTACCTTGCAGGGTTAACTCCTCCCCTAGACAGCCACTTCCTGCTCTATAGCACAGGTTTTCTGCAGCATCACTCAATTCCCCATAGGAAAGCATTAAAAAGCATTTTCAATGCTTTCCGATGGAGATCTCTAATGCGCATGCGCGACATTGAAGGGGAGGAGCTGCGGCGACCCAAAACCACCGCCGAGGGACATCGGCGGGGGTCTCAGGTAAGTGACTGAAGGGGTTTTCACCCCTTCAGCAACCGGGGATGGGTGGTGGGAGGGAGAGGGGAACCTGCAGTGCCAGGAAAACTGATTGTTTTCCTGGCACTGGAGAGTCCCTTTAACAGATAGTCACAATTGTGGATCTACATATTTAAAGCCCAGATCTCTGTTTATTAGCACTCATTCTGGTATATAGTGTATTTCTTGTGATCCTATAATCAATACAGCACTGCTGACAAGACTTATTATTGTGTGTAAAGTATTGGTTTTCATACCACTATCTTTTCAAAACTGTTGAACACAACACTAGGTGTTTTATATTTGTTACTTGTTGACATTTTATAACCCCTCACACTGGGTTGCAACACGCTGCTTCGTTTTTTGAAACTGTTGCAATATTCCCTGCCTGAAGTGTTTTGGTGGTACAAGTACTTATTTTTATTTATCTATTTGTTGGTTTTCTTAATTTTATGACATCGTATGGGATTGTGGTCTTTGAATTATACACATTGCCCGTGTTGTGGTCTCTAGAGTATATACCTCTCCCTTTTTTTTTTTTTTGGAAGAAGGTATATCTTTAACATATTTGTTCTGTCTTACAGGGACTCTCCAGTACCAGGAAAATAAATCGTTTTCCCACTTCTCATCCCCGGTTGCTGGAGGGGTCAAAAACCCTTCGTTGAATTACCTGAGGCAGCACCGATGTCCCTCGGCGCTGCTTCTGGGTCCACCCACGCTCCTCCCCGTCACCACGTCATCCGGCGGGGGAGACCGATCACGCCCGCCGGCGGGGGAGGCATAATGCACATGCGCGGCAATGCCGCACACGCGCATTAGACCTCTCCATAGGAAAGCATTGAAAATGCTATGGGGATTCTAGCGTGAGGACATCCAGCGAAGCTATAGCACAGAAAACCTGTGCTATGAACCAGGAAGTGCCCTCTAGTGGCTGTCTAGACAGTCACTAGAGGAGAAGTTAACCCTGCAAGGTAATTATTGCAGTTTATAAAAACTGCAATAATTACACGTGCAGGGTTAAGAGTAGTGGGAGTTGGCACCCAGACCACTCCAATGGGCAGAATTGGTCTGGGTGCCTGGAGTGTCCCTTTAAGTGACACCCATAGAGACTTTTACTACCACGTATTCTGTTATATTTAAATACCATAATTCTCCCATTGGTTTAATAAATTAAGCCATTTATTCTGATTATTTAGCACAACCTGCTGCCACAGTGTCCTGTGATTGTGGTTGTTAACATCTGCCTACCTATAACTATCAGGATTCACTTGCATATGAGAATTTTCTCTATATACAGATGAGAAGTGTTGTTTGAGAGGAGTAAGGATTTCAGTAGAATTTCACTATTGTATGTGTTGATTTTATTTCCTATTAAAGATTTTTCTATTTCTTTATAGAAACAGTTTTTTTTTATTTTTTTGTTTTGTACACAATTTAATAGTGCACATACTACATCCTTTATATTTTGCCTTATAAAATCCACCCTATTTGCTTAAATACAGAAATGCATTCACACAAAGCAGAGCAAAATTCAAGCCATTAATAGCCATGCTGGATCTATAGCAAAACTGTAGATTTTTTTTTTTCCATGTCCACTACTTTTGCATTAACTAGTTTGCTTTCCAATTCTTTACACAAGTTTTTTTTTTTTTTAATTTAATGAATAAACCTCGGTAGTTTAATCCCTAAACTGTGAATGTGAATTAAAATATTAATTGTAAATTGTTGACAAAAATATTTGATTTGATAAAATATTCAAATTCAGCTTAGGCAGAGCTGTTTAAACCTACATTTTGTAATTCATTACAATTTGATGTTTAGTGAATACACTCTATGTATTTGTATATATTGTCTACGAAGCAGACAGCTTGTTGCTGGGTCCATTGATAGACCATTCACAAGAGCAGTTTAATCTCCCCAGACTGTAGAGCAATCCCTTTAGGCAGTAGAATCAAACTGTAAAAATTTTTTTTTTTTTTTTTTTATGATTTACAGAATTTTACCCTTTTTCAAATGTATAGTTTTTACTCTTTTGTTAATCCTGATTTACATACTGTGATGTTATATCCGGTGATGCCACATATATAATTAATTATGCTAATTAGCATGGCTGGTATTTTTTTCAAAGAAAGGTGGCAATCCTAGGCACATACCAGGCTATTACTAAATATTTAGCATGTGAATTTAGCTCCTTCCTTGTAATACAGAAATAATAAGAGAACTAGAGGGGAGACTAGGAGAAGGTAAATTGTCTGCACCTCTCAAGTCTTCCCTCTGAAGGAAGGGGGAGAGCAACTCTTAGTAGAAGTTTAAAACATAATTTTTAATTATTTAAAGTACCCAAAACATAGATGTACAAAAAATTATTATAATTGTCAAATAGATGTTAATGCATACTGGTTCACAGTATTAGTATGCAGGTATAAGAAATAAAAACTATAGCTATGGGTTGAAAGCAAAACAAAGAATAATGAAAATAAATGTAAAGGTAGGGATCCGTGTATCTAATAGTCACTATTAGAGGAAGTTTCAGCCCTAGATTTTTGTTAAGGTGTGCCCTCGAAGGCACGATAGGGCACTAGCTGGTTAGGATTAGTGGACTCGTACCTGGCTCTCCTATTTCCCACTATTCCGTTAGTAAGGGTTGCTCTCCCCCTTCCTTCAGAGGGAAGACTTGAGAGGTGCGGACAATTTACCTTTTCCTAGTCTCCCCTCCAGTTCTCTTATTATTTCTGTATTTATGTATAGGGGTTACCCCCCAACCTCATGAGCAACCTGACACACTCTCCCTGCGTAACTCTCTATTTTTCAATTTCTCCTTCCTTGTAATAAACCAAAAGAACAAACAAAGAGGTCTTCGTTCATTCGTTTTTAAATTTCTATTCATTTATTCGTGTTTCTAAAGAATAAATGAATAGATGAAATTCCTGTTCGTATGCCCAAGTGTTTAAGTGGGTATGCGCGGGAATTTCACAGCGCTATCTAATGTGGGTAGATGACGTGTCCCACAAGGACTTCATCTACCCACACAAAGATGGTGGTGACCAGGACCTAAAAATAGGTACAATGGGGGGCTTAGGGGCATTTGGGGTGACTAGGGGGACAATTAGATGTAGTGGAGTCGGGGAAGGGGGTTACAAAACATGGGATTTGGCCATGACAGTACTGCTTTAACTCTCAAAAAGGCAGCGATGCTCTCTAAACTTTACTCATTAGCAAAAAGCTTGCAAAAGTAGGTGTAACATGATTGTGCGATTGTGCTGCCTTTTACAAATGAAACTAAACTGCATTATATTTGTGTTTGTGAGTGAATCCACCATCATGACCAGAGCACTGCAATAGTCAGGAACATTGTGAGCAAAATGCTCAAAGAAATGTCTACAGATTTTTTTTTTACAGTAAATTACAGTAAAGTAAAGTACAGACATTCAAGGATATTGTGAGGAATATGAAAGCAATAAAATCACATTTGAATTATATGATTAAATCAGTACGTGGAATGCTAGGGCGTGATATTTGACTGTCAGATGATCAAGAAGGTCATATATTGCATATCTTTACCAATAAATATTAAAGAAAAAAAACGATTTCCTCAATAGAGCGAACATTTGTGCTGTTGTTCTTCATATTAATGTTGTGGTGCATACTATGTAGCTCCCTTTTCAGATTACAAATACATTCAAATACACTCTCCAAATTCTGCCAAATTTTCAAGTTTTATTTAATTGTAAAAAAAAAAAAAAAAAATGAGTAACGTGCCCAAAAACTGCAAAAATATAAATAAAAAACGATAATTGAAAGATAAGTACAGATAAATAAATACATCTGGACATAGCTGTAGCGGGCCTGCTAGCAACCCGGCTGGTTGTCCCTGCTCAGCCATGTCCTCCCCTAGAAGGGAGACCCATTTCCCACCCAGTAACCAGACAACACACAGTCCTGGGGGTACAACAACAACTTTGTTGGCTTTATACTTTTTCCCATGCAAGGTGTGGATCACACAGAAAACAATGTCCCCTCACAGGGGTCGTATAACGGATCTGTAATCCCAGTCCCTTTGTCCTCTGTTCCTGCCACTCAGTGTCCCCTTCCTGTGCCCTCCCCATCCAGCGTTCTTTATCCCTTGAGCCTCTGTACCTAGGAGCCCCAGCACAGCAAAGCTTCTCGCCTCCTGAAATCCCAGTTACAGAAAGCCCGCCCAAAGAGTGTCCTCATCAATCTCAGGGACCCCAGAACGGTAACCACCTCTGTTCGCGGGGTCCCTGGTTGAAGCCCAAATTCCGCTGGGGTATCCCAGGGAAGGGGTTCTGGGGTGTGCGGGGCAGTACTGGGAACTGGGGTAGAAGGTTTGGCCCGGGTGGTCTGCGTGCAGGGGCGGCTACGGGGACCAGGTGTAGGGGGACTAGTGCTGGCATGCAGGGGTGCCTCTGAGGGGTCGGGGTGTAGGGATGGGTGCCTACCTGAGCCTCATATGGTGAGCCTTGCCAGGGGTTGTGGGCCTGCTGCCAGGTCATCACAGGGTAAGCTTCGTCGAGGGTATTGACAGGGAGGTAGTTGAAGGTGAGGTGGCCCAGGTCATTGCCGAGCAGCACTTCTGGTCCATGAGGTCATCTTCGACCTTCTGGGCTCCAGTGCCCCAGTCAAGGTGAACATGGGCCGTGGGTAGAAAGTGGATGTTTCCATCTGCCATTTGAAGAGCAATGTTTCGCCCCATCCTCTCTTGGGATGAGCTAGGGACACATAGGCAGCCTGGGCTGGGTTTGCCTCATGCAGAATGGTCCAAGCTTCTTTGTTGGGGCTCTGGAAATCTGTGGTGTCACCTTGGTAGCAGCATCTTGGCTGCTGCCCAGTTTGCTCCAATTTTTGTGACAGTTCTGTTTGATGTGGCCAGGCTGGTTGCACTGGTAGCATCACTGGTCTGCCCGGGGAATACTCGCTGCGGGGGGTGGCTGGACCGGGAAGCCCCGAAGGGGAGCTGTGGTAGTGGGGTTGGGTTGTATCAGAGGTCGGATGGGGGGTCGCTTGCTGTGAGAGGGAACAGGGCATTGGGACTGTCGAGTATCCACATACTTGTCGGCCCAGTTGGCTGCTTCGGTCACAGTCTTGGGATGCCAGTCTCTCACCCATTCCTGCACCTCAAGTGTTCGAGCATGAAAACTGGAGAATCTCTTCAGGGGTCTTGGCTTGCTGCAAAGCCATACAGCTCTGGGTGGCTTGGACAATGCGGCAGGCCCACTCAACATGGGAGTCCTTCTCGCCTTACTTGGTCCCCCTGAACTTTCTGTGGTACGACTCCGTAGTCACCATGTACCAGGCTAGTTGGATTTCCTTGATGCACTCATACACCCGGATCTTGTCTGCTGGGATATCTTGGTAGGCATTCGCTGCCTTCCCTGTTAGCATCTTGACCAAAATAGTGACCCATTCTGTGGGAGCGACATCCTGTAATAGACACTGGCACTCAAAATCATGTAGGAAGTCGTCAATGCCTTCTTCTGCCTCCCTGAACTCTTTCAGGGGAGCAAAGGGCAATTTGGGCTTTGGGGCCGGGTGGCTGGACCTCTCTGGTCCGTCGTTCATCTGGTTGTGGGGGGTTCGCCCACTTCTTCTGGGTGAGGACATATGATTGTTATTTGGTTCATGGTTTCCTATGAGGGGGTCTCCTTATAGAGCGACAGGTGCCACATAGCATCTTCTTCCCCCTACAACTGGCACAGCTGCCTCCCTGCGTGTGCGGTTGTCTTCCATGAGGATTGCAGTCAAGTCAGCCTTGTTCAGACTTCCAGCTGATAACCCTCTGGCTTCCACCAGGTCGTGTAATGTTTGTCTCTTTAGAGTGGTGTAGTCCATGGGTCTGTTCAACTACTAAATGCTGGTTCCGTGTGTCTGGGATGTGGGATCGCGCCGCTTGCCACAAGTTGTAGTGGGTCTGCTAGCAACCCAGCTGGTTCTCCCTGCTTAGCCACGTCCTCCCCTAGAAGGGAGTCAGTTAAAATACAGAGAGACCCATTTCCCACCCAGTAGCCCGACGACACACAGTCCTGGAGGTAAAACAACAACTTTATTAGTCACACTCGGCTATATACTTTTCCTCATGTAAGGGGTGGGTCACACAGAAAACAATGTCCCCTCCCAGGGTCCTCTGCCTCCCAGGGTCCTCCACCTCCCAGTGGTCGCATAACGGATCCAGAATCCCAGCCCCTTTTGTCCTCTGTTCCCCAAACTCACTGTCCCCTCCCCCTCCCATGAATCTTTATCCCATAAGCCTCTGTACCTGGGAGCCCCAGCTCAAGAAAGCTTCCCGCCTCCTGGACTAGTTATAGTTACAAAAAGCCTGCCAAACTGCCATTGTCCCCAAAGATTGTCCCTATCAATCTCAGGGACCCCCAAAATGGTAACTGCTATGAGCCTCCTCCATTCGCAGGGTCCCTGGGTGAAGCCAAGCAAGGAAAGTGTCTCCTTTCAGGACACAAATGCTCCCCCTTGCTGCCACCCAGGGGATCACTCATTAATTACTTCCCTTGCGGTTTCAAGCTTATGTTGTAAGTTGCCAACGTTCTAATTGATTTGGGCAAACATTCCAAAGGGCACTGGGGAGGTCCTCATTCGGAAACCAAACGAAGTGGGCAGCAATCCGCGAATGCTCCCCCTGTACGGTGCTTGTTTAACGAACGGGCCGCCACTGAGGGGAGGCACGCGCTGAGGCTCTCCCTGCTGTTTGTGGTTTTGACACCTCATTACAAGGTGCAAACGTTCTAAACCAACATTCTATGGTGAATGCATTCCCTTCGTGTAGGACCTCCCAAACGGGGAGCAGGCACATTCATACGAAAATTATGGGGAAATACAGAGAATATAATACAACAATTCACAGGCAGCGGTCCTGCCACAATATCTACAAAGGTACTTTTTGCAGCATCCCACTTCTGTTATTTGCTTTATATTTTTTTACAAATGGAACATGCATTTATTTTATTTTTATATATATATATATATATATATGTTTTTTTTTTTTTTGTAATGATGAGCTATCTCTGCTCACAAACGGTACTTTAACCCCTTAATGACACATGACATGTGTGACATTTGTTTAATATCAGTAAATTTTTTATAAGTACATTTGTTTAATATCACCAAATAGTTTTATGCCATATGAAAAGACTATGGACTTACTTTTGTTAGTGTACATGCTTTTATTGCATTCACAAATTTTATTATCGTCTTGAAATATACACTCTTCATCAGCAGCGCAGATTCGATTGCATGTTTTTTCCACTGAAAAAAAAAACAAAACATTGTTAAAAAAATGTGTTGCTTAAAGCCTTATTTCAGTTAGACTGCTATTTAGCTCAAGGCTAAATGATATTTAATATAAAGTGTGTTCTCACCTGTGCAACATGCTTTTGAAGAATCCCACGAGAATTCAACAGGACAACAGTTGCTAGGATCTAAATCGCATGTACTGGGAAGGCATGTGCTATTATCAGAACAGATACAGACGTTTGAAGTGAAACAATCTGAATCACAGTCATCACATTTGGTGTAGGCATTTCCAGCTGTAGAGAGAAAAAAAGCCAACAAAATTTATGATGTGTTCATTTTCACTTACATCTGGGTTTAACCCCTTAAGGAGGCAACTTCAAAAACCAGACTTACCCTTAAAGGACCACTATAGGCACCCAGACCACTTCAGCTCAATGAAGTGGTCTGGGTGCCAGGTCCATCTAGGGAAAACTGCTATGTTTACATTAGGGTTAATTCAGCCTCTAGTGGCTGTCTCACTGACAGCCGCTAGAGGCGATTCAGCTCTTCTTACTGTGAAACTCACAGTGAGAAGATGCTGCCGTCCATAGGAAAGCATTGAGAAGTGCTTTCCTATGGACTCATTAAATGCGCGTGCGGCTCTTGCGGATGACGTCGGAAGAGGGAGGAGAGTCCGAGGGAGCCCGGAGCTGGAGAAAGGTAAATATTTAATCCCTTCCTCCCCCTTCAGCCCGGTAAGAGTGGGACCCTGAGGGTGGGGGGAACCCAAAGACCTTATAGTGCCAGGAAAATGAGTTTGTTTTCCTGGCACTATAGAGTTCCTTTAAACCCTTCAGGACGGAGTCAATAGTACACTTTCTGATCAAAACAAAATGTAAACAAAAACTGGAATTTGCGCTATATGTCTGTTCACCCATAGTTCACCTCTTTCATATTAAGTGCACCCACACTCATTATATATAATTTTGTTCAGGAGAAACAGGGCTTTAACTTCTCATGAACTATCCATATATGAAACATAACTTATTATGAATAAAATAAAAAAACTGTGAGATTTAATGTTTTAAAATAAAAAAAACCACAACAAGAGGACATAGTCTTAAATTTGAGGGACAAAGGTTTAAAAATAATATCATCTAGTATTACTTTACTGAGAGGGTAGTGGATGCATGGAATAGCCTTCCAGCTGAAGTGGTAGAGGTTAACACAGTAAAGGAGTTTAAGCATGCGTGGGATAGGCATAAGGCTATCCTAACTATAAGATAAGGCCAGGGACTAATGAAAGTTTTTTTAGAAAATTGGGCAGACTAGATGGGCCGAATGGTTCTTATCTGCCGTCACATTCTATGTTTCTATGTTTGTGTGTATATATATATATATATATATATATATATACATACACAGGTGATACTCGAAAAATTAGAATAGCGTGCAAAAGTTCATTTATTTCAGTACTGCAACGTAAAAGTGAAACTAATATATGAGATAGACGAATTACATGCAAGCAAAATAGTTCAAGCCGTGATTTGTCATAAATGTGATGATTATGGCTTACAGCTCATGAAAACCCCAAATCCACAATCTCAGTAAATTAAAATATTGTGAGAAGGTGCAATATTTTAGGCTCACAGTGTCCCACTCTAATCATCTAAGTAAGCCATATCACCTGCAAAGAGTTTCAGAGCCTTTAAATGGACCGGACTGGGGATACGGAGCAGCCCTGGAAAAAAATCTATGCCAGCCCCATAAGTCATTGTGCTAACTAGTGTGTGTGATATGTAGAAAGGCCATTAGGCCTGAATTTGTGGGAGGAGTAAGTCCCCTACTTAAACTCCCAGCCCCTACTCACCTCTGCCGGTAAAGTTGATTGTTGTATCTCCATAGCAACCAGCACTTCCGGTCTGAGCTTCCCACCAAACAGCTCCAGTATCCAGCAGCAGAGGTGTCAAGCTGAATCCTCCATCTGTTCTGCAGCCCTGCCACCCGGCTTCTCCCCGGTCACAGTATTTGGCTTCCGGTCACGAGACCGGCACGCTCACGTAAGCTTGTGAGGGAAATAGCTTTTGGCTATTTCCCTCTGTTCGGGCCTAAAAACATAGGGGTAGGCTCCCTTTTTACTTATATATTACCTGTTCGTGCATACTTACACGTTCGTGCACTTCCGCATTCGTGTGACTAAATTAGTCGAACGCCGGCTATACTTACGTTTCGTGGGTCCTTTGTGCTGTCTAAACTGCTGACCTTTGTTGGGTAAACTAGTGCAATTTCGTTAAATTCTGGTGTACCGTTTGTTCAGACGAACTAACTATGTACATATATACTTACCCATTCAATTAGTGATTTGTGCAATATTCTGTTTATCCCTTGCATACTTACCCATTCATGCACTTCTTCTATTCGCTACGGAATTAGGCGAATGCACACTATACTTAGCTTCAGTGGGTCCCCCGTGCGGTCTAAACTGCCGACCCCTGTTCGTGCAAATATCAGCTATTCATTCATACAAACTAAACAAAAATATATTTATATATACTTCCCGTTCGGTTACTTAACTGTTAGTATTAAATCTGTCAGTATTAGTTAAAAAAATCTGTTTATTACTACAACCATTTGCTACTATCTCTGTGGTTTTTGGTTTAATTATGTTTTAATATAAGATCCTCAGATTTATGACACTTTATCTCAGTACTCGGTTATTTATTCCAAGGCCCTTTGGATTTAACCCTCTGTGTTTTAGGTACGTTAAACACTTAATAAATTCTTCCTGACACCCTAGTACTTTGTCTGCATTTTTCAACTCCACACCAACCCTGTACGCCATTACAAACTTATATATTAATATATAGCACGATCCTCTGGGGGAATTTTTCAAACCCTACATTTCATAGTATTCTCTATTTCTCTTTAGTTTACGCAGATATTAATTTTAGCCTCTGTTACATTTCTTTGGTTTCCACAGTTTGCCCGTTTGTCTTGTATTTCTGCATAAAGTTGTCAAGTTCAAGTTCTTGTATTTATAATCCAGGTATAGTATTTACTCACTTCAGTTTCAATCATGTCAAGGCTTCAGGCAGCCTTCACTCTAAACTTGTCACAAACATAATTTGTTAATTAAAATATACTGTCATAACCATTGCTAATTTTAATAATATATGATGGCTTTAATCCATAGCTCCAACACTATTCTAGGCTTCCTCCGGTTTTCATCGTAAAAAAACACTTACGCTCAGGGCCGGACTGGGAAAAAAATTAGGCCCGGGCATTTTTCAATTAGAGCGGCCCCCCAAGAGCTCTGGCATTAGAAAAAGGCCCTGTATTTGTTCTGCGCAGCGCAAGCAAATGTAATAACATGCTTGCGCTGTGTTTGCTTTTAAATTGTCTCTGGTGTCTCCACAAGTGGGATATCGGAGGACAAAAGGGCCAGGAAAGTGTATGGTGCATGTGTTTGGCGCCTGCTTGTGGGATTGCCTGTGTGTAGAGTGTGGTGTGGTATTGTGTAAATAGGTGTAATATGTGTTGCTAGGGGCTGTAGAGAGTGCGTGTATAGGGGCATAGTGTTATAGGGGATGTAGCGAGTGTGTGCATACGGGCAGTAGTGTGTGTGTGTATAGGTGACGTAGTGTGTGTCACTTATACACACACACTACTGTGTGTAGAGAGGGTGTGTTTAGAGAATGTTGTATGTCTTTCCTTACAAGGAATATAGTGTGTGTGTAGGTGGTGCAGTGTGTGTGTGTAAGAGATCTAGTGTGTAAAGGGACCCAGAGTGTGTATAGAAGATTGTGTGTGTGTAGAGGATTAAGAGTGCATATAGGGTAAGGGATCTAGCGTGTATCTGGAGCGTAATGTGTGTAGTGGTGCAGTGTGAGAGGTGCTGTAGTGTGTGTGTGTGTGTATATATATATATATATATATATATATATTTGGACATATTGTATGTGTGAGGTGCGCAGTGTGTTTGTGTAAGAGGGTGCTGTGTGTGAGGGTGTTTTCTTTGTCTGTTAACTCACTGAGGGTTATTTTATATAATATATAATATATATATGTGTGTGCTGTATATGTGTGGGAGTGAGGGTGCTGTCTGTCTGAGGGTGTTGTGTGCGTCTGAGGGTGCTGTGTGCGTCTGGGGGTGCTGTGTGCGTCTGGGGTGCTGCGTCTGCTGTGTGTGTCTGGGGGTGCTGTGTCTGGGGGTGCTGTGTGTGTGAGTGAATGTATTTTTTATTTAAATTTAAATATTTGTTTTTACTAATAATAAAAAAAAAAATTATTTCCCCCCCTCCCTTCTTACCTTTATCCTGGGAGGGGGGGAGGGGGAGATCCGTTATGCCTGAGGGGTGGGGAGCCATGCTGCCTTCCCTGGTGGTCCAGTGGTGAGAGTGAACTCTAACCTGCAGGTTAGAGTTCACTCTCGCGAGATCTGAGCGTTGCTGCGGAGCTGCTTGTTAGAGCTCCACCGGGTCCTCCCTCCCTCCCTCACCCAGCCGGCGGCCGCATCTCCCTGCCTCTGGGCCGGTGAGGGAGATCTTTGACACATAGCAGGGCCGGCGCTCGGATAGCGCTGGCCCTGCAGCTGCCGGCCGGGGAGATCCCACGGCCATCGCGGCCCACTGGGCATTTGCCCGGTATGCCCGATGGCCAGTCCGGGCCTGCACAAACTCATCTTGCAGCCCTTACAAATACAAACACAGATTCACACAATGCATTCCTTACACACATATCAGGACATCCCCTACACACTCCACCCCCTGTGAACAAACTCATTGGTGGAACATGAAGGTGGACCCTGGGACCCAGACCTTGAGCTGTGTAAAGGGCCCTCAAATGGAGCTGCTTCCTGTTCTCCCAGAACAGTGATTTTTGTGACCACAGTTACAAACCGCCTCCAGAGAGCCTGTTCTACACCAGACCAGTGGAGCCAGACGGCAGCTAGAGCCCATCATCATCCTCATCTGGTTGTAAGTAGGCAATCTAGTATATTATTCGTGGCACTAATCTCTAATTTACCTCACATTAAAGGGACACTATAGTCCCCAGAACCACTGCAGCTTAATGTAGTGGTTCTGGTGTCTAGCCTGTCCCTGCAGGCCTTTTAATGTAAACACGGCGGCACTGCAGCACTGGTGTTAGTTAACATGGCAGATCATATGGGTGGGGCATTGTGATGTCACATGGGGGGGCGGCAAACTTTACTTTTGCCTAGGGCGGCAAAAATCCTTGCACCGGCCCTGCAGACACTGCATCCCTGTGGGCGGATTCGGGGGGGGCAGCACTTTGGGTGGACTTGGGTGCAGGCACCCCGGGGGGCCCAGACCTTGAGCTGTGTCAGGGGCCCCAACATTTCTGATGGCAGCCCTGCGGACACACATGCACATACAGAGTCACACTGAATGACACATATGCAGATACACAGCCACACAGATACATACACATACACAGACACAAAGTAGAAACACAGATACACACATACAGATACACAAACGCATCTCTGTCTAATTAACAAGAAGGAAATTTTAAGAAAAAAAAAATCTGCACAGTTAAATTACCCATCTCATAGTAAAGCAAATGGTTCCTGCTCGGTTACTCTGTCCAGATATGACAGGGTTAATGTCCGCATTCTCACTCCACATTTAGAAACCGAGTCACTGCAGTGTAATGTTAGATCACCAGAAGGTCCGAGGTCTTGTTATAAGACGAGGTATTTTTTGTTCTAAAGTTTTTATTTTGTTTTTGTTTTTTTAAACCTCATCTTATAATCGAGCAAATGCGGTATGTCTTAAAATAAGAGACAAGTAAAAGTACAACACATTAAGAGATTCTTTATAAAACGTAAAG
>OW240912.1:161762942-161780345 GCA_933207985.1 Pelobates cultripes
CTAAACTTGGGCTGCTGCCACTATTGGGTAGACCTCGAAAAGGGCGGAGGTGGTGTTGAATGATGGTAATGTTACTGTTTCAACTGGCCATGTGTCTCTGAACCACTTGTTACCAAAAATTGCTGCATACCCTGAGTGGGCTGCTGTGTCTGTCCATATAACTGGGGAAATCTCTGTCCAGGGTGGTATGAACATATTGATCCCATTCCATTAAGTCAAGAATTGAATCCACATGGATAAGTCTGATCTAGCTTGTTGGTCCAGAGTGACTATGCTGTGGTTGGTTGATAGTTTGGGTAAGAGGTTGAGTAGTCTGGAAATAAATGCTTGACCTTGTGGGATAATTTTCATGGCAAAGTTCAGAGAACCAAGGAGGGATTGTAGGTTTTTTCCGGCTTGTAGTACCTCTTTTGCGGAACAACTCTACCTCTGTCCTGATTCTCTGAACTTTGTCTGCGGGTAGACTTGCCTGCATAGTGACTGAGTCTAGGCATATGCCCAGAAATGACAACCTGGTGACAGGTCCCACAGTTTTATCCAAGGCTACTGGTACTCCCAGGGCTGAAAAGAGTGCAAGTGTTTTAGTTATGTTTAACGGTGTGGTCTCGTGTTTCTCTATGATCTCCACGAACAAATCGAATAACTTTGGGCTGCCTTTTGCTCCAAAAGTTAATTGGTTAACAAAATAGTATGAGATCCCAATGTAACGGATCGCCCGGCACCCCGACTGGGTACCTCCGTTAAAGGATGCTCCTAGCGCTTCCTGAGGACTCCAAGCACTGCAGCAGACACCACAACCACCGAACTGGAGAAGCATATGAATCCTCTCAAGCATTTGAATGCTGTAGACAGTTGAATAGGAACCATACGAATAGGTTTACTCTCCTAGCAGTCAAACTGGAACAGCATACAATGAATCCTTCCCCCAATAATGAGACGACACTTCACTTTGAGGGTTAAAACAGGAACTCCCTGTACTGTCACATACAGTCTCTTTTATTCCCAATCCACAAACATAGTACAGCCCAAAGGGCGTTACAAAACAACCAATCACATCACAGTTACATCCCACATATTCCCTCCCCTTATCCTGAGAGGAAACTCAATTATACATACAGTTAAAACATACTTTCTACCCAACTTTCATAACTCCAAAACCATACATCACATTCACATAAAATTACATATTCACAATCAATCCATTCAGGGGAACAACATATTCAAAAATGGCACAAATCAGACAAGGGGTTCAAAAGTTAGTAAAAAGTCCTTTGTGACTAAATGAAGCATGGCTTTCTGGCCCAAACCAGTTTCAGAGTCTTCTATCCTGGAGAGTAATTCAATTATCTCCCAGGACAGACACAAGACTCCATTAAGCACATGGTTGCAAAAAGACACAAAACACTTTAAAATACATAAAGTAACCTTTTCACATAACACACAGACATTTCACATATCCCCAGATAGCTGGGATCTGAGCGCACAAAACTACTGAAGAGCGCTCAGATCCTATTCACACAGTTCAATTGCTATGGAGCCGAAGTCTTTAACTACACAAATGGGCTCCATGGCATAGCTATCTGGGTTAACACATTCTCATAAAGTCTGGTCCATAGTCCAAAGGCAAGAGGCGGGCAAGCAGCCCCCTCCAAGGACACGTGGCGAGGCCGGTTTCGCCACATTTCTCCCCTTTACCATCCAGACTAACAGGGTATCTGACCTCCTGCCGGTCAGTGCCCTGGTTAGTCCAGCAACCCACCCACGAAGCACAAACAGCAATACAGCCCACCCACAATAACTGGTTACTACACCTGGATAAAATAGCAACTTGTCCATGTCCAGGTGCCTCACCACGGCTGTGCGGGGGGCTGGTAGACTGCCTTGGTGGGTTGCTGAGTGGGCAGAGACCAGCGGTACTCTGCCCGGGTGCCAGCGCTACCACTGAAGTAGCCTGGTTGGAGCCTGGTTGTGGGAGGGGGAGACCGACTGTCTCCCCTCTGGATACACTGCTCTGTGGCTGGGGGACAGGACCGACCGTCCCTACCCCTGGTGCTGCAAGTGCAGAGACTACAGTCCCATCTGCATAGTTGTGGGGCTTAACATCTCCCCTTGGTGGGTTAGGTTGCCGCTGGAGAGAGGGTGTAACAAGCTCCTCTCTCTGAACTGTAGACTGCCGCTGGGGAGAGGGGGTAACCTGCTCCTCTCCCTGACACTCTCTTTGCTGGTGAAGAGGGGGACCAACTGTCTCCCCTTTCAATATTTTGTCATGCGGCTGGGGTGCGAGACAGACTGTCTCTGCTTCCTGGGGTACACACTGCCGCTGGGGAGGAAGGACGGCACCTTCAGCTCCCTGGGGTACACACTGCCGCTGGGGAGGAAGGACAGCACCTTCAGCTCCCTGGGGTACACACTGCCGCTGGGGAGGAAGGACGCCACCTTCTGCTCCCTGGGATACACACTGCCGCTGGGGAGGAAGGACGACCGCTTCGGCTCCCTGTGACTCACACTGCCGCTGGAGATCTGGGCCGACCGCCCAGCATCCCTGTAGGGCCGGTAGAGAGACCGCCGTCCCATCTCCACCTGCCATCTGTGGGTCTTCCCAGGACCAGTCTGTGAGGTCCCTCAACATTTGCGAGTAAGGACCACCTGCTTCCGCACCTGGCAACTCCGGCTGCTGCTGGGGATCTGGGCCGGTCCCATCTCCACCTGCCTGTTGTGGTTCCTCACAGGACCAGTCTATGAGGACCCCTACTTCGGGTTCCTGCGGCCGCCTCAGGGGGAGACGGCTAGCCTCCTCGGATGCAGCCTCTACTCGGCTGCTGTAACACTCCTTCCGCTGAGCATACTCTCTCTCTTTCGCCAGCCGGAATTCTCGGGCCAGCCTTGTGTTTCGCTCGGCCGTGACCTGGTTCCAGATCACCCGGCGTACCTCCATGGGTAAATCATCCCCATACTGGGCCACTCGCTGCCTCACCTCGGCCATCCAATCATCGCCAGAGCATTCCATACTTGTCTGCTCCAAGTCGCTGGATACCTCTGCTCCCAGGGGCGCTGCACGTGTGCTAGCGTTGCCCTCAATTTGTAACTCCACGAACGGTGTCTCTGAGCTGCTTTACCTCGCACTAGGACGCCATCCCACCGCTTGCCACCAATGTAACGGATCGCCTGGCACCCCGACTGGGTACCTCCGTTAAAGGATGCTCCTAGCGCTTCCTGAGGACTCCAAGCACTGCAGCAGACACCACAACCACCGAACCAGAGAAGCATATGAATCCTCTCAAGCATTTGAATGCTGTAGACAGTTGAATAGGAACCATACGAATAGGTTTACTCTCCTAGCAGTCAAACTGGAACAGCATACAATGAATCCTTCCCCCAATAATGAGACGACACTTCACTTTGAGGGTTAAAACAGGAACTCCCTGTACTGTCACATACAGTCTCTTTTATTCCCAATCCACAAACATAGTACAGCCCACGGGGCGTTACAAAACAACCAATCACATCACAGTTACATCCCACATATTCCCTCCCCTTATCCTGAGAGGAAACTCAATTATACATACAGTTAAAACATACTTTCTACCCAACTTTCATAACTCTAAAACCATACATCACATTCACATAAAATTACATATTCACAATCAATCCATTCAGGGGAACAACATATTCAAAAATGGCACAAATCAGACAAGGGGTTCAAAAGTTAGTAAAAAGTCCTTTGTGACTAAATGAAGCATGGCTTTCTGGCCCAAACCAGTTTCAGAGTCTTCTATCCTGGAGAGTAATTCAATTATCTCCCAGGACAGACACAAGACTCCATTAAGCACATGGTTGCAAAAAGACACAAAACACTTTAAAATACATAAAGTAACCTTTTCACATAACACACAGACATTTCACATATCCCCAGATAGCTGGGATCTGAGCGCACAAAACTACTGAAGAGCGCTCAGATCCTATTCACACAGTTCAATTGCTATGGAGCCGAAGTCTTTAACTACACAAATGGGCTCCATGGCATAGCTATCTGGGTTAACACATTCTCATAAAGTCTGGTCCATAGTCCAAAGGCAAGAGGCGGGCAAGCAGCCCCCTCCAAGGACACGTGGCGAGGCCGGTTTCGCCACACCCAATGACTGGACGACACACAGCATTAGGAGAAGAACTCACTTTTATTCCACACAACCTCCTTTTAAAGCATTCTCCCAAGGGATTCACATTCATTAGTACAGTATCCAATGGAGTAGCAGTTACCTCCCACACATCTCCTCCCCTCAGTATGACACTTAATCCTATTACAAAGGCTATAGTTTTCCCCAAGTTCTGGATGTACCGTAAGATCAGCAGATACACCAATACTTTAGGTACCCCATGGTAGCCCTGATCTGGGTGACTAACATATCCAAAATTCACCCAGATCAGACCAGGGTTCGGGAGTTAGGTGGAGGGTGTAATTTGACCGACCGCACACGAGGTGGTATCCGAAAAGGGTTCCATGTATTTTGGCTCTGCAGTCGGTCTCCGTTTGGGAGTTGAAATACACACAAAAAGCTGCCATCCACGAATACTATTACATTCGTATGACTCCCCTCATTCGGTACTTTAAACTTATCGAACGGGGGACTGATTCGCCTTCCCGTTCGGGAGTTACGGAGCTCTGGAGGTGTCAGCGGTGTTCGGGTAATTGAGTGTCGGATTTGAGTTCCAGACACTCAACAACCAAACACCGCTGAGCCTTTCGTGCATAAGATGGCCGCCGCCACGTGTTTGCATGCCGAACGGCGGCCACCCAGATACATACATGAAATACCTATTAACCTGCATTTAGAGAGAAGTGCGAAGCTTAATGAGGGACACACTTCACTCTGGGGTGGTCTATTGGTTCGGTAGTTTCCGAATGGAAACTACCGAACAATCCCACGATTCCTACTTACAATTTAACTAAACATAAGAAATATCACACGAATTGCAGTAGCATCATAGTCTTTAAGGACAGCCATAGTACCATCCGCTACACTGCTCCCCCTTGCCCACAAGCCGGCATACACAGTCTGATCCAACACGGATCGGCTTGGGGATGTCCGGGTATGCTCACGGATCATTTCTCCAGGTCTGTTTGTCTTGACAACCCGTCAGCATTCCCATTCTGTTTGCCCGGGCGGTACTGAATGTTAAAGTCAAAGGGCTGAGCGCCAAACTCCAACGCAGCAGCCTGGCATTGTCCCCAGCCACCCGGTTCAGCCATACTAACGGGTTGTGATCTGTGAGCAAGGAAAAGGGCTGTCCATACAAATACGGCTGCAATTTCTTCAGGGCCCACACCACAGCCATGCATTCCTTCTCGATGGCGGCGTAGCTTACTTCTCTGGGTAACAATTTGCGACTGATGTAAGCCACGGGATGTTCTCCGCCATCGGCCCCGACTTGGCTCAATACTGCTCCCAATCCAAACATAGAAGCGTCTGTGTGAACAAGAAAACGTTTAGTTGGATTGGGAGCTGCCAAGACAGGGGCATTTATCAGTGCATTTTTCAGGTGCTGAAATGCCTGTTCACACTCCGGGGTCCAGGTTACTGGGCGTGGAAGGTTCTTACGGGTCAGGTCGGTCAGGGGTTTGGCCAGGGCGCTATAGTTAGGAACAAATTTCCGATAATACCCTGCTGTCCCTAAAAACGCCAATACCTGAGTCTTAGTCCTAGGGGTGGGCCATTGGGCTACGGCCTCTACTTTGACTGGTTCTGGTTTCTCGTTCCCACAGCCCACCCGATGGCCCAGATATTGTACCTCGGCCATCCCTATACTACATTTGGCTGGCTTCAGCGTTTGACCTGCTTCCCTAATTCTGTCTAGGACCGCTCCTATATGGGCCAAGTGCTCCTGCCAGGTATGGCAATATCATCTAGATATGCACAGGTATAGTCTTGGAACCCATCTAGGAGGCGGTCCACCATCCGCTGAAAGGTAGCCGGGGCATTTTTCATCCCAAACGGCATGACCTTAAATTGGTACAAGCCGAATGGGGTGACAAAGGCCGACTTAGGGATGGCGTCCGGGGCCAAGGGAATCTGCCAATACCCCTTGCACAAGTCAATGGTAGTGAGGTAGTGGCTTCTCACCATCCTATCCAGCAGTTCGTCTATCCTGGGCATGGGATAGGCGTCAGACACGGTCTTCTCGTTCAGCCTCCGGTAGTCCACACAAAAACGGGTCGTACCATCCCGCTTTGGTACAAGAACTACCGGGGAAGCCCAGGGGCTATCTGAGGGTTCAATCACCCCAAGCTGGAGCATCTCCTCGATCTCCTTGCGCAAATTTTCCCGCACCGCCTCAGGGATGCGGTAGGGGGGTCTGGCGCATGGGAAGTTGACCTGGGGTTTCTACCCGGTGAGTGGCCAGAGGAGTGTATCTAGGTACATTAGAGAAGGTGTCTTGCTTCTCCCTTAACAGTTGTTGTACCTCGATACGCTCCTGAGGGCTCAACCGGTCTCCCAGTGCAACCTCCCCTAAATCTCCTGACAACTGACCGTCTCCTAGCAGGTCTGGGAGAGGAAGGCTGTCAAACTCATCCGAGTTGGGCGCACATATAGCGGTCACCTCCTCGGAGCGCTCCTGGTAGGGTTTCATCATGTTCACATGGAGCATGTCGCGCCCTCCAGTTCCAACGCAAGAGCCGATTATATAAGTGGTGTCACATCTCTGTTCCACCACACGATAAGGGCCCTGCCAGACGGCCTGCAACTTATCATGACAGACAGGTTTTAAAATTGAAACTTTCTGTCCGACCTGAAAGCTATGGTCCATGGCGCCCCGATCGTACCATGTGCGTTGGCGGGTCTGAGCCGCCTGAAGGTTTTCCCTTACCATCCTAGTCAATGCTTCTAGGCGGTCTCGGAATGCCAACACATATGGTATGATGGGAGTGCCGTCTGCGCTCCGGTCTCCCTCCAAATGTTCTCTAATCAAGTCTAGTGGCCCCTGTACCCTTCTCCCGAATAACAATTCGAATGGGGAAAACCCGGTGGACTCCTGCGGCAACTCCCGGTAAGCAAAGAGGAGGTGTGGCAGGAATCGCTCCCAGTCCTTGTGGGTCTCTGCGAAGGTTCGGAGCATTTGTTTCAATGTACCGTTGAACCGTTCGCAGAGCCCATTAGTCTGGGGGTGGTAAGGGGCACTAATGATAGGTTTAATGTCACAGAACTTCCAGAGGCGTTGGGTGACTTCCGCGGTGAATTGAGTACCCTAATCTGAGATGATCTCCTTGGGTAATCCCATCCTGGAGAAGATCTGCATGAGGGCCTCAGCTACCGTTTCAGCATGAATATTAGTCAAAGCCACCGCCTCTGGATATCTAGTGGCATAGTCTACAACAGTCAGGATATATTTATTTCCTGAAGGGCTAGCTTTCTGGAGGGGTCCTATTAAATCCACAGCTACTCGGCTAAACAGCTCCTCAATTATGGGTAGGGGGTGTTGCTTGGCCTTGTGCCGGTCACTCCTTTTTCCTACCCTCTGGCACGTATTGCAAGTGCTGCAATATCTGCGTAATTCCTGGCTGATTCCTGGCCAAAAGAAACTTTGGGTCAGTCTGTACCTGGTCCAACTGACCCCTAAGTGTCCGGATAGCGGAATAACATGCGCTATCCGGAGTAACTCGACTCGGTACCGCTGTGGTACCACTAACTGCCTCATAACTATCTGGTCTGACCCGGCTATCTGTTTGTCAGACTCCCTGTATAGGAGCTGCTTATCCCAGATAAACCTCTCGCCCTCCCCCCGGGTGGGACCGCCGTGACCTTGTCCCTATATACTTGTAATGTGGGGTCAGTCATCACCTCTGCTGCAAATTCGTTAGGAGGGGCCCAGGGGACACAATCTAATGAAGGGGAAGGATCTCTTACCTGAACCTCCAGCAGTGTGTGTTGGACCTCGTGCGGGCCTGTTGTCTGGTGGCCACAGGATGGACTTCTCTTGTGATTGGGGTCTGGGGCTCAAAAGCGGACGTGAGCCTTCCCAGATCTTTTCCCAGTAAAACCTCCGCTGGCAATTGTGGCATCAACCCCACCTCCAACTCTCCTGATCCCGCTCCCCAGTGTAGGTGAACCCTTGCTGTAGGTAGCTGGTATACTGCTCCCCCGGCTACCCTGACTGCTACGGTCTTGCTGGTCTTAACTTTATCCGAGACCAGGTGGCTTTTGACCAAAGTTATAGTGGCTCCTGAGTCGCGGAGCCCTTGCACAGCTTTACCCTCTAGGTATACGGTCTGTCTGTGATGCTGGAGGTTATCCGCGTTGGACTGTACAGGGTCTGCCTCGTGTAGTACTTCCCACTGTTCCACGGTGGTAATGGGAACTGCTGATCCATAGGGTGTCGGGATTACGTCCTGGTAGTAGTGGGCTGCGGCTGCTCTTGGTGGCTGTGGTGGTCCTGGTCGGATCCAGTTGGATCGGTCCCGGAGTTGTGGGAATTCTCGTTTATAGTGCCCCCATTTCTGGCAGTGGTGACATTGCACAGAGCTAGGCTGGCGGAATCGTGGTTGTGCAGTAGGTGATGGTGGTGGTAGTTGTCGTGGTGGAACTGTGGGGTAGTTTGTCCCCCCAAAGGTTTTTAATGTGATCTTTGGCATACCCATTTTGCGTGGGTATTGTTATGTTGATAGTAGTTCGAATTGAAACAAAACTGTATAGAGATATTCCTAATTTATTACCTACTGACTGAGTATTTCCTATAAAAGTTATTCCCCTTGCGATGTTTTGGTATGTATAATATGCTGCTGGATTTATGTTTCTTGCAATGCTTGTGTTTGTTACTGTACCCCCTCCTGTATACTTGTTTGGATCACATAATTTTCTCAATGTACTGTGTATATTAATGTACCGTGTTTTACTGAATTGGTATTTAACCGTGACTGAACCGTCAGAGAGTACAAGTAAAAATCTGAAAGGACATGAAATAACATATGCATCGTATGTGGGTAAACACAAAATACAACTGCTGGATTAATTAGAAAGTTTCCGCAAAGTAGACACTGTTTATGTAAGCATGACTTCAAAATGACAAAACCCCTTAACCATTATATGTATCAGAAGTAACTTAGTTTTGCTCATGTAGACATGTGTATTCATATTCACGTGGTTGTTGTCAGATAGATGGCAGTGTGGGTACGAGACTTCATTGGTTTGAGTGAAAGTTTGTATAGTAGTTTGTCTTTGTGGTTCTCGTTTGTATAATTTAAGCGTTCATGTGAGTTAGCCTTTTAGTAGCCACTCACCAAAAGTCAAATTAGTTTTTTTTGCATTTTTCACACACAAACAAATATTAACACTAACTTTGGCCAGTGTTTGTGACCAAGTAGCTACTACAAAAGACTGGACATACCCCATTTGCAATACCTTGGCTAGTCTACTATTGCAAATGGTATGCCATTATGGGGGTAATTCTCATTCCTGGGCTACCATACGGTCTCAAAGGCAACATCACTGACATCACTGAATACAAATATGTGTATTTTATTGCAGTAAAAGTAAACAGTATTATTACATTCACAGTTAAAATGTCACATACAACTAATATTTTTTTTTTAATTCTTATTTTCTCAATTTTTTTTATATTTTATTCAAATTAAATTATGTTCCATACCTCAATATGTGATGTTAAATGAAAGACCTGTTTCCCCTGAATAAAATGATAAATAATAAGTGTGGGTGCACATAATATGAAAGAGGTGAATTATGCCTGAACAGACATATAATGCAAATTCAAGGTTTTGTTTTGATCACAACATGTACATTTGGCTCAGTCCTTAAGGGGTTAACAAGAGAACTGAAACACTTATATACAAACATATACAGGGTCAGTATAAACCACTATGTGCTAACCTGTTAATTAGCAGGAATATACAACACACAAGAAGTCACCCATTGAGACTGGAAGAAAAACATTTCTCTTGTCGCAGAGGAAATGTTTTTTTGCATTAAGAACAATAAAAATGGGGAATTCTCTATCTAAAGGTGTTGTGTTATCAGATTATAAAGATATTTTGCCTTCTTTTAGAGTAACAGCATAAAAGACTGGGTTTTACTTGATGGACGTATTTCAATCTAGATTAGTATCTAACTATGCAATTGGTTTTTACAATTAGGAAAACACATGCGTTTGATTTAAAAGTGTAAGCATCGGATTATATGCACCATTTCTTTTTCTATATTTGTAAATTTTGCAGATATTATTATTTAGGTCAACACCATATTGTAAATGAACACTTCATACACCATCACCACTTCAGTTAGTGTAAAGATATAAATTACTGTTTTACTCATTTTTACACAATATTTATACCACAACATTAGTTAAGACTACTTGTGTGAATTCTCACATTGCAAATTTCAAACAGTGCAGATAATTTCAGATACAGAATAATGAAATATTATTGACGTAAAGTGATCTATAAAGTAACAGAATTGTACAACTATTTTGTGCATTGTCTGTAACAAATTTTACATGCGAACTTTATAACACTTTCTTTCTGTTCCTTGTACTTTTTTTTTTTTTATAGATATAAGACTGTTTTTAAATATGTGGATGGTAAATGTGCCGTACTTAAAAACTATTTAATTTCTCATGTGAACACTTAAAAAAAAAATCTACCCCGTGTCTAATAATACTAGTCTAACAAATAAATAGTTACATTTTTGGTGGCATTATGTTAATCATGGATGCTGTTTACAGTACAAATTAGTTATATGTTTTTAAGTTTTTGACTAGTATCATGTATTTTGTTTACAGTACTGCTGTCTTAAAACCAGTTAATGGAGAGGGTTCATATACTGTTACAATGGCTGCCTTTAAAGATTCTGAATTCAATAATATAATTCAAGCAGATGATTCTGTTGAAATCGGATCAAACATCTTTCTAGAAATGGTAGTTACAGATGCTGATGGAAATACCTTTGCTCTGAGTGCTGTTCAATGTGTTGCAACCCCTACCAATAATCGTACTGATACAAATGCAGTTCAGCTGGTCAGTGAAGGGTAAGTGTGTATTTTTATAGATCCTTGGTCTAATAACAAATTCTGTGTAATTCAAATATTCTTGGCATATAAACTTGTCCAACATTTCTTTAATTACTACCGAATTATTTATTTTTTACTGGTATTTTAAAAAGCATCAACACATTCTGCAGTGCTGTACAATTAGTGGAGGACATACAATATACACAGACATATACAAAAGGTAGAGAGGGTCCTGCCCGTAAGCTGATATGTAGCCATTGAAGCTCTTTTATTCAAAGTGCTTAGCTAGATAGCTTACACTCTAAAGGATACAGTGGGGATTTATCTGCTAAATCTACTAAATATACCATCTAACATGAAAGTATGATTTATTTCCAGCTGTGCATCTAACAATGGGGTTGAAACAGAAGTGTTAGAAAATGGAGTGTCTCTGGATGTAAGAATTAGAATTCCGTCTTTCCAATTTAGTGGCTTTCCGAGCGTGTATCTTTTCTGTGACGTGATGCTATGTGGAGTAAATGAATGCACAGGGGTAAGTAAAATGTTACAATGCATGCAGTTGTAAGGACCTATGACACGTAGAATTTCCACCTTTCAAAGACATAAAGATATAGTCCCTAAATTGATAACTATGGAGAATTAGAATTAGAAGGAAGTTGCAATGATGTATTTGAGCTAAAATATGACTGCATTGGAGAGTTTTGAAGTTGATCTATTTTGTTATAAAATTCTTACTTTCTTTTTTTTCCAAAAATGATCAGATTAGAGCAAAGCAGAATTGTTCAGCTCAAAGGTAGCTGGTGAATAATTTAGATATTGGTGCTGACATACACATATGTGCATACATATATATTAATATATGTGTTCTTCTAAACCACTCTTACAAAACAAACAATAGACCTAGATATATTTACACACGCTTTTCCCTAAACTCTCCTGTGTCAATAGTGAGGAGGAATAAAAGCTCTTCAGTGACTATTGGCCACCATTCCTAGTGTCTAGTTAACAGGAGATGGTGATGTGAAATGGTCATTGGCACAGTACAAGACTGTTGCTTCACTGGGCAGTGATAACATAATAGATCCACAGGCAGTAATAATGTTCAGTATAAGACATAGGAGCAAAACAAGCACTTAATTGCAAATATTAAAGATCAATCAAAAATGAATGAGTAGCAAATCATAATAAAACAGCACCATGTAAATATAACTGGAGATCAGATATTTACAAATTGAATTACAATCTTAAAAAATACACTCCAATGGTATAAATGGGTGAATAATAACCTTATAAAGAAACCAAAGACAAAGCTAAAATGCCTAATTTACATACCTCACAAATGAAGCACCAAAGACCAATCGTAAATAAAGCAGGTATCCACAATTTTAAAAAACATTTCAACTTAAGGAGGCAGTAATAATGTAACATCACACATGTAATACAAGATAACATGATACACAAGAGCAGTGATTAGAAGACAGGACACACAGGTACAGAGAAGATATGATACACGGAAGCAGTCATGACAGGACATAACACACAGAACATTCAGAAATAGCAAAACTAAACTATATAAACCAACATCTGCATGCTTCTCTTAGTATCACCTTAAAAATTATATACTTTTGCTGCAGAGAAATCTTTCAATATCATAAATGTATTGATTCAAAAGAGCTTAAAGAAAAAAACTAAATTATGGTGGAACAAACACATAGCACACATCTTAGGTTATGTTTTGGTGCACAAGTTGTACAATTGTTTCTCTATATGCAGCCCCAGCCACACCTTCCCTAGCTGTGACTCACACAGCCTCCATGAAAATTATACTCTGTAACCGCTTAAGACCGCAGGGCGTTCTATGCCGTCCTTATTTAGATGGCTCTGAACGCCGCAGGGTGGCATAGAAAGCCCTGCGATCTTTTGTACTTACCCGGTCGCCAGTGATCCAACGCCAGCGATCGCGGTATGGGGACTTACCTGGCAGCCCAGGGAGTCCCCCTCCGTCCTCTTGGGCCCCCCTGGGCCATGTGATCGCAAGGTCCTTGCGAAAACCTCACGATCACATGGACGGCATAGCCGTCCAAGGCATTGCCAGCAGGGGGAGTGCCTGTAATGACAGGTACTCCCTCTGCTGCCTGAAAATAAAATAAAACACGTTAAAACAGTGTAAAATTAAATAATATATACTTAGATCATATATATATCTATTATATATGATCTAAGTATATATACACATATACAAACATACAAATAAATACACATACTGTCTACGTGTATTTTAATATTAATATATACATAATTATATATATATATATATATATATATATAATAATTCTACGTATATATTGATGTAATAATTTTACATAATTAGGTCATTTTATTAATTAAAATTTTCAGGACCTGCCTGACAACCCAGGCTGAAAGTTCAGGGAATTAAATTTTCTAGCACTATATTTAACCCTGTAACTTTCCAAGACACCATAAAACCTGTACATGGGGGGGGGGGGTACTGTTTTACTTGGAAGACTTCGCTGAACACAAATATAAGTGTTTCAAAACAGTAAAATGTATTACATCGACGATATCGTCAGTGACAGTGAAATTTTTTGTATTTTTCACACACAAATGGCACTTACACTGACGATATAATTGTTGTGATACGTTTTACTGTCTCCCAAGTATAATAGTACCCCTCATGTACAGATTTTATAGTGTTTTCAAAAGTTACAGAGTCAAATATAAGGCTTGCGTTTCAGTTTTTTCACATTAAAATTCGCTAGGTTGCCTTTGAGACCGTACGGTTGCCCATGAAAGGAAAATTATCCCCATGATGGCATACCATTTGCCATTGCAAGTCACCCTGCGCACGGTAATTGTACATACTTTTTTTCCTTTTTTTCCACTTGGGCCTTGCTATGGCCACCCCCCAAAGCAAACGCTGCCCTTCCTCTGAGACAAGGGAGACGCATCCTACACCCGAAACAAGGCACCAAATCCACTGGGTACACTTCACCGATAGAAAAACACAGACGGTCTGCACTGCTTGTTGCAGCTGGGACATGCAGCGCCCTCGAATAGACCTCTACCCCTAAAACACCTCTCATACCCGCAACAGGGTTAAGACCCCTATGTAGATATATACGCATAATGTAAGGGGATAAACTCCCCAGTCAAAAGACAACAGCTGGGCAGAGAACTTGGCTCACAGAGGGCAGATGTTGTCTATATCGATTAGCAGACGTGACGTTCACACCCCACTCACACGTACTAAATAGAGACGGCAGATATGCAATGGTCATAGGCACACTTAATGGGATCCTGCACAATATGGTCAGCATATATACACCCAACTATGGGCAAAGGAATTTCTTTCAGAAAATTCTTACTAAAATAGTAGAAAAACAGCAGGGCATTACTATAGTATGCGGAGACTTTAACTACGTCCTCAATCCCGCTATGGACACTACACTTCCTGCCCATAGCCCCAGAATTAGACCTCTAAAAAGGCAATGCAAAGCGATGCATAAACTGCTACACACATCATATGTATGATGCGTGGAGAATACTTCATAATAGTGAAAGGGCCTTCACGTTCCATCCTCAGTGTATAATTCGTATGCAAAAAATTATCTGGGACAACTATATGCACAAAGCTAATAACGAGGGGAAACCTGGAACTGAAGAGCCCTCCCCCTAACCTTTTAGTTGTGAACGTCTTGACAGGAGGTTCATGACTGTGGGGTGAAGGTGGGAACCCTGTGGGCCTCACCATGCCCCCTACTATGCCCTAGGATAACCTAGTATATCATTAGGAACAGCTAATCAGTGTACAAACATAATAACACAAGAGCTATAACCACCTTGTTCGAAGTCAAGACGAAATTACCAATATATGCATCCCCTACCTACCCACCCCTCCCCTCCTTTTTCTTTTTTGTACCCTACCCCCAATGTCAGTCCATAATGTTAAATTTCAATCACGAACGGTTGAGGAGTGGCAAGGCATGGCTCCTTGATAGAACAAAACAGAGCGTAGGTAGACCCAACACAGGTCCAGAGGAAACTACCAGATACTGGTAGTATTGCTTACTTGATTGACGATTACCCCCTGAAATTCCTCTTTTCTGTACCCCGAAAATTCTATAAAAATTGCCAAATTAAAAGCATATACTATACACCAAAACCATTTCATTAACCTAAAGTTATTTTGGTGCATAGAGTGTCCCTTTAAGAATTTTTGAATGAGAATGTTTTTAATGAATCATCAGCACTTTTAATGCATTTGGACTATTTATTGACGAACTAGGACTGAACTTTGCCCATTGGCACTCCCCAAAAAGCTGGCTTACTGTGTATAAATTACATACTGTAAAATTATTTTTTTTTAAATAGAAATTAAAACGGCTTTGCTTTACAGATGAATTCTGTTTTTAAATAAATTTTAAAACAGTTTGACTAATTTTCATTTCTTTTAAAGACATTAACAGAGTTGCAGCAAATACTTTTCTTTTCTTCTAAAAAAAAAATCTCTGCATGCAACAAAGGATATTACTGCATACCCACAAAAAAAAACACACACACACAAAAAAGTATTTTCTTCTTTTAACTGATATACTGTATAAACTTAAAAAAAAAAAAGAAAAATACCTGCCACAATATAGAATAGTCAGGCTACACTAAAAATTCCTGTAACCTGACCAAAAGTCAAATCAAATACAGGTAACTTACTAAAACTATAAAGTAGCATTCTGGCTCCTTCAGAACTTAATTATTCATAAGTCAGTTGGGGCTTGAATGTCCTTCATTATGACACATTAGAGAAACAAACTAATGAACTCTCTTGAAAGTTTCAGGAATGTGCAACCTGGTATTATACAAATGATAAGTAAACCCAAGAAGTAAGAAATTCATTACTAATTATTAATTATTCAACCCAGTGACTAATTACAATTGTATCAAACCAGAAAAAAAATGTAAACTCCATAAAAAGGAGATTGGCATTCTTTGTTCCAACCACTAGTTAGAGCCTGAACATTAGATTTATCAGTGCAGACCAATGCTCCATATGGCTTTGTAAATAGAGAGTAAATGTATCAAAAGTCAAAACTTTGCATATGTTCCTTGTACTAAGATACATGATTTAAATTGATAAGGTGCGATGATCTCTCCCCTCCCCCCAAGCTACATACAGAAAGAATTAATCAATCTATCCTAAGTCTTACAATAAAGACACAAGAAATAATATATTAATATGACCCTCTAATAGTTTGACAGTCACTGTGAAGGGTACTCCCAAATGTCATTAAAGAACATATAATACATGTTATTGAGTCCTATTGCACCTGAACAGGGCCATTGCAAGAATTTTTGCTGCCATAGGTAAAAAGAAAATGTTGCCGCCCTATTTGCTCCATCCACTCATGCAGACTGACACTCACCTGCAGACTCACATAGACACACACTGATTTAAGCAGACAGACTGACACACACACACACCAACCCATGCAGACTTACTCACATTCACACACGCAATGATCCATGAAGACTAATATGCATGCACACTGACCCAAGCAGATTGACACACACTAACCCCAACACACACACTGATCCATGCAAACACGTGTACACAGACACTGATCCATGCATACACACAAACACACACTGATCCATGCATACACACAGTGACCCATGCAGACACACTCTGACCTATACAGACACACCCATACACTGACAGACTGACACACACACTGACTTATGCAGGCTAATACACAGACAAACACACTGACCCAAGCAGACTAACATACACAAACAAACTGACCACTTCCTAAATTTCTCTCACAGACTTGGTTAGAAAGTATGTTGTCCAAAACGGTAGTAGATAAATAACCCACCAGTTCTGCAAATCTCTAATTTAGAGAACCCATTCCTGCTCTAAACAGTCACCCTAAGACGATGGCATACTGCAATCACCGAACATGGGACAATCAAAAATGTTGCCAATATATTATCAACACAGTTTATCAAGGTTAAATTGATTAAGTTCCACCAAAAGATTCTAAACTGTAATGATAGCCATATGTATAAACATTAATACTTTGTCTATGACCTTTCTAGTGAAATAATCACTAGAATCCATGATGATAACACATCCCTACTCTTATTAGGAACACATATGGTTATATCTGATTTATTCTTAGTGTTTAAATAATTTTTTTTTGAGAAACCACAATATTTGACATTGTAAAAGGAGGCTGACACACACACACTGACCCATACAAACACACACATACCCATACACACACACGCACATACACAATGTCCCATGCAGACACACACTGACCCATCAAGACACACACGGACTCAAGCAGACTTACAGACTGAAACAGACAC
>OW240912.1:161780445-161793895 GCA_933207985.1 Pelobates cultripes
GAGGACAGTAGGCCCCTCCCTTATTGTTTTATTAGGGCCCCCACCCACCGCGCAGGGGTGGGGGCCGGGGGGGAGGACAGTAGGTCCCCCCTTATTGTTTTATTAGGGCCCCCACCCACCGTGCAGGGGTGGGGGCCGGGGGGGAGGACAGTAGGTCCCCCCCCTTATTGTTTTATAAGGGCCCCCACCCACCGCTCAGGGGTGGGGGCCAGGGGGGGAGGACAGTAGGTCCCCCCCCCCATTATCTTCATGGCCCCCACCCGCCGCTCAGGGTGGGGGAGGGGGGGAGGACAATAGTTCCGCCCCCCCTTATTGTAATTTATGTAAAAAAAACACAGGCTGCTCACTGTTTAGTAGACATGCCCCTACTCGCTGTATAGTGAGTAGGGGCATTTGGGAGATTTTAATCTCCCTTGTGCTACTATGGGAGTCATATTGACCCCCATAGAGTGAGAGGGGGACCTGGGGGGCTTATGAAGTGGTGGGGAGCACTGCTCCCTGCCGCTTCTATCTTTACATATTACAAGGAGGGAGCTGCGTGCCGGTAGCTCCCTCCTTGTAATAACCTGCACGAACAAACATACACTGATACATAGTGTTTGTTTGTTCGTCTGACATTTCTATTCATTCATTCGTCTGTCTGATGAATGAATGAATAGATGAAATTCCCGTTCGCATGTCCAGGTGTTTCACTGGGCATGTGTGGGAATCTCACAGTCTGTCTAGTGTGGGCAGATGACGTGTCCCACAGGGACTTCACCTACCCACACAAAGATGGCGGCGCCCTGAATATAGATCGGGGCAGAAAATAAAGATTTAAAAAGAGGTAATGTGGGGGGCTTAGGGGTATTTGGGGGTGACTAGTGGGTCAATTGGATGTAGTGGAGGCGGGAGGGGGGGTTAAAAAAAAAAACGGGATTCGGCATGACAGTGCCGCTTTAACAAGTATAACTGTTATATAATACTGATTCCCAATTTTTTTTACATTTATTTTGTAATCTCGATTGTTTTCAGTTTTAAAGCATCCAGAATCCCCAGTTTTAAGCATTTAAGTCTGAATTTCAGCCGTCCTGCGATATTCAGTCCGACTGAAGTCTGGGCCTAATTCAGGCTCATTCAGAGCCTGAGTTGCATTGTTAAATAGTGTGAATAATTTATGCAGCCCGGTGGCTATGCACTGTTCAGACTTTAGCGACTTTCTGGAAATTCAAAGTTAAATTAAAATTTTAGGTCACAATAACCACATGGAAAAATATTTCAAATAAGCTATGTTTTCAGTTATGCTATTTTAGCCTAAAATTTTAAATTCACTTTTAATATTATATTTGTGCTGCTCTGGCACATTCTTGCTGATTACCATTGCTAAACATTTAACAGTGTTAGCTGCAAATACTTGCTCGATAAAATACCTACTAAGTAGCCATAAATCAATAATAAAAACAAAACAAAAACAAACTTTAGTATACACTTCAAACACTGCATACACAAATCTTCTGTTGAACTCCTCACCCAAAACCACACACACAATGTCAAGAAATGTATAAGGTTATTGACAATATAGTGCATCAAGATGGACAAATATGATAAAGAATGTATTCATTTCTTGACATTGTGTGGTTTTGGGTGATAGGAGATTTGCATTTGAAGTGATTGGAGATTTGCAGTGTGAGAAGTATACAGTATACGAAGTATAAAAAAGTATTTCTTAACAGCACTCATAAGAGGATGTTTTTTCTTGTGTGAGTATCACTCTGTAAGTGCTCACACACATTCTATACAATTATGTAGACATGTGAGGTGCTTTTATTATTATTGGCATTTATAAAGTGCAGCACTGTCCAATAAGCGAAAAAGACAAAACAATATACACAGACCAATAAAAAGGTAAAGAAGGCCCTGCCTTGAGCTGAAGCCATTGAAGCTTTCTTTAAATACAAGATATTTAGCTAGATAGCCCGTGAGAATACAATCTCTTATCCCTTGATAGAACTTAAAGGTTTATATGCATTACGTGATTCCAATTATACAGCGCTACAGAATTTGCTGGCGCTATATAAATAATAATATATACTCTCATGGTGATAACTATATCAATCTCTTTATAGCCATTTCCTGGGCTACGTTGGCTGGATCTCTGCTCACATTTCTATCCATTAAACTTGTCTGAAGAGACCTTTGGAATTTGAGTTGCTGACTTCGATCAAGATTGATCCGGTTTTGGGAGTCATAATAAAAATGTAATTCTCAAGGACTGAAATTATTTATTTTATTTGATTAATCATACTATCTAAATTTGGGTGCCTAGGATGGGGAACTTTTTAAGTGTTGATGGATTTTCACTTAATCATTTTCTAATTTGCAAAAGGCAGACAGTCAAATATTTGGCCTGTTTCATCAGGCATAATCAAATCTTTGACTGTGTTTTGCATAATGTACTTTATATAATTACTATATTTATTCACTCTGTTTATGACATTAAGGGAACTCTCCAAGTACCAAAATAAAATATCTTATTGTTGTAGTTATGGATCGTAGAAGCTACGAGTGCAGTCTATACAGTTTTTGTTAAATAGTTTTTAAGCAAAGGTTTTCCTGGAGCCCAAAGCACACGTATACTGCTAAGTATGACAGAACGAGAAAGTTTCACTTCTGTATTATGCATCAGAAATCTTTATGCAGAGTATAGGGTGGTTTGGATTTTCTAAGTCTTTGCAGCCATTGCAGCCTTTGTAAAACCCTGTTAACCTTTTGACTCCACCAACTTGAAATAAGCTCCTTTTTACAATTTGGTGTCAAAAGGGTTAACAGTGATACAAAGGTAACTTCCTTCTTATGTTTTCTCAAACCAAGCTTATGGACTTTAGCTACAGGGGCAACCTTTCATTTTTGTCAAACAATACCAAGTACTTTCAAATCTTTTTAAAAACCAGAGGCTCAGCACCTACAGAACCATAACCACTGTAATAAGCTGATGTGATTATAGAAAACCAAGTGCCTTAAGTTTCATAGAATGCATTTGCAGTTTATCTGTAAAGTCCAATAATGATATTAATTTTTGCTAAATATGTTCACTAATTTGAGTTAACCTATGAATTTTGAGTCTTGAATTTTAATTGATAAATTAATTAAGCCTCTTTGTAGTATATGCAATTACTATCTGCTGTAATACATATAATTTTAATTAAACGTATGGTGCATGGAACTGTAAAAGTTAATGTCTTTAATCTACCCTTATTGAGATAGGTACTTTATAGGATCCCAAAGACATGTTTTTATGAATGTTGTCTTTTCCTTGTCTCAAAAGTTTCATTCATTATACTGGTTAGCTTCATAAAAGAGTGTGGGGTGCTTAGAAACTATGACAAAAAAAAATAATTACCTCCCACTATACAACTCGATTTACTGGAGCCCAACAATCCTTTAACAATCTTATGACTTTGTTTATGCAGCCCTATGTACACCTCCCTGCATGTGACTTGCACAGCCTTCCTAAACACTTCTGTAAAAAGTCATCTAGTGTTTACACTTTATTTAGTGTAAATTCAGTTTAATATAGAATGTATTATCTCCTGCTTTGTTAATAGTTTGCTAGACCCTGCAGGAGCCTCTTGTATATAATTTAAGCTCAAGTTACAGAGTAGGAGATACAAACTTTATAATTAAGTTACTTCTGATTGAAAATTAAACCATTTTGTTTTCATGCAGGTTGTGTCAGTCACAGCCAGGGGAGTTATATTAAGGGCTGCATAAACAGAAACAAAAGTGATTTAACTCCTAAATGAGAATTGAGCAACGAGGTTGGAGGGGCATTATGTATACACCCAAACTGCTTTATTATGCAAAGGTTTACATATAACATTGATTTATGTACAAATCTATGTTACAAATTGATTAGAATTGTATAATTGGAAATCCAGTCCTTGCTTGATTACTTGGTTGGATTCTATGATTGGATAATTGTGATATTTTAGTAAATTTCAAGGAAAAAACACACCTTATTTTTTGTGGGAAAACACTGAAGAATACACACACAGTCCAGACACAGGTCAATTCAGGAAGCAAAAACAGATTTATTGTAACCGGCCGTGTCTCAGCTGACACGTGTCCAAAATCTGAGCACTGAATTATAGGCTTTTTATAGACTTTACATCCCCAATCTGTACCCTTACACCAATCAGCAAACAGTATTTACAGTATTACCTTATATGGCTAGGCAACATGGCACTAGGGGAGAATGGAATGTGGTTTCAGATCGTGGGCATGCTCATTACATTGATGACAGTATCTTAGTTATGTGTGACTTACAGATTTGTCTACTTGTATATGCCACATGAAGATTTTAGGCCTAGTAATTTTTGGCCTAATTGAGGTCCCGTCACATTCCCCCCCTTTGATGCCTCTGTTACTATATACTCAGTTGCATCACTTACCAGAGGTTGCCAATTCCAATCAGGTAATAACAGGACAGGAGAGACCAACAGGACTTTTGGCTTGCCCCTGGTGCCCCCATATAGCTTTATCAGGGTTCAAAAACTGAAGTACATATCACCTCTCTAAGCTAGAGGTTTATACTTCCAAATGGCCATAATATGGGTGGCCGTTTTTCTCTCAATGGTGTTATCAATGTTACTACATATAGGGCTTATAACCAAGGAATTTAGCAGGGTATTAAGAGTCTGTTATGCTACTTCAATTAATATATGGAACTCAACTGCAGAGGACGTTGAATTAATTATTTAATGAATAAACTGAAGCAAATTTTACTAATAGTTACAGTTATTGTAGCTTTAAGAACTTGAGGATGGGTGTTAGTTGTTGAAAACGGAACAAGCAGCAGCAGATTTGCAACAGTGTAGCAGTAGCAATTATAATTAATCCAAGTATAAGGAGAAGAGTTTCAAAGCCATTATTAGTTTCAGGAGACAGAAAATAAAATTATTATATAGCAACAGAGTGGCAATTGCTAAAGCAAGCAGGCAGAGTCCAGAATGAACATGAAGTAATTCTTCGCGTTTAGTGGGAGATAGTTCCAGAACTCTTATTTAATGTTGCATTCAGTGATAGTGAATACTTCTTATGGAGCAGAAGCAGAGGTCCTATTCAATCCGAGGTCAAGGTGAGGAGAAGGTAGGTCAACGATTTCCACTCCAGGTTTGGTACACGTAATTGTAGTTTGCAGTAGTTGTAGCCGGTCTGAGGATCTTGGGGGAAGCCTCATCAATAATCCAGCATTTTGAATCTGGCGCGGTCTCCCTATGTAGCGTGAGGAGACCGCATCAGAGAAGGGGGCGTGGCGGTGCTCCATCTACCCGGAAGTGCCTGGGAAATGGTGATGCCGACAGCTACAACCTGACAGAGACAGAGACTGATTCTAAAAAGTACTCCCCCTCGTCTGCCACCAATAGATAAGAGTCAGCCTATATTTAGTAGATTGCTGATCTCATATTGGTATTCTGTTTGACCACGAGGTTGAGAGCTTCAGCAGTTTCATTGGTAATTGTAGCAGAGTAGAGGAATAACCCACGATATCTCTGCTGGTAAATGTAGTCAGCATACAAAATCCAAGTAGCGTAGTAGTTCCAATCCCTTTTTCCCAAGAACTGGATGACACACAGTTTGGGAGTCAACTGAACTTTTATTGCACCACAGCTGGTTTTATACACATCCCCATGCAAGGGGTTTCCTTAATTACATTCCAGGGGTTTTCCCCTGGTAGACTGTGTGGAAAACGTAGTGCACAAGAATATTTCCCATCATCCTTTTCTGTACTGGAGAGATAATTGCGTCAGAGTATAACTTTAATTACATTATCTCACTGTACAGAAAATTATACAATATGGTTTAAAAATACATAATTCCTCAAATATGTGCCTGAACTTCACGAAATTCATTGAATAGCTGGCCTCTGAGTGCCTAGTCTGGCGAAATACCGCTCAGATCCGTTCGTTAGAATGGAAAAGCCATTCGAATGAAGTTATGGAACGGTTAGCCACGAGGCGAGAGCCCCAGAACAGTTCCAGGCAATTGTGGGCTTTGACCAATCTTCTTTCGTGAGTTCTGACAAATTAGCAAACGAACATACATATGAATAGACTGCATAGCTGTTTGTAGGGAGGTTGTGAGTCTTATTTAACCAAACGCCGCTCTATTTTGACGAATGGGTCTATTTGCGCGAATTGTATGGAGGTGCAGCGGTGTTCGCGAGGTCGAGTAGCCAATTTTTGTTCCATGCACTCGACGACCAAACACCGCTGGGCGTTTGTGCGCAAAGATGGCCGGCGCCACATGTTCGTTTATACGAACGGCGACCACCCATTAAACCATTAGAGTTTCGCGTTTTTTACTATGTTGCCAACATTAATGGTCCTCCATTCGACAGTTCATTCGTTTTCACGAACAGTACATTCCTATTCTGTTCGTGAAGTTAACATACGAATGCATATAACCTTCAGGGACCTTAAAGGGGCCAACCAGCTCTCTTCCTATGATTCCGGCCCAAAACATGACTCCACCACAGCCTTGCTGATGTTGCAGCCTTTTTGGAACAGGGTGGCCGTCCACCAACTATCCACTGCTCCATCCATCTGGACCATCCAGGTTTGCACAGGACTCATCAGTAAACAGGACTGTTTGAAAATTAGTCTTCATGTATTTTTCTGCTCAATACAGCCATTTCTGCTTGTGAGCATTGGTTAGTGGTGGCCGAATAGAAGGTTTATGCACAGTTGCAAGACTCTGGATGACTCCACACCTTGATGTCTGTGGGACTCCAGAGGCACCAGCAGCTTCAAATATCTGTTTGCTGCTACGTAATGGTATTTTAGCAATAGCTCTATCTGGCAGAAATCTTCCTCAATGTGCCTTTATCTGCACGAACCCGTCTGTGCTCTGAATCAGCCACAAATCTCTTAATAGTGCAATGATTTTTTCGTGAAATATCTAATGTTTTCATACCTCGTCCAAAGCATTGAACTCTTTTCGGCAGCAGAGAGATCCTTTTTCTTCCCTATATTGCATGAAAATGGTGTTCTGCTTAATAATGTGGAACACCCTCCTTTAGTAGTTTTTCCTTAAATTGGGCTCACCTGGCAATCTAATTATTACAGGTGTCCGAGATTGTTTTCAGTGATCAACAGAGCCCTGAGATACAATGCCATCCATGAGTTAAACTGAAAAACAAAATATTTAATCTTTGTGACACTTAAATAGAATTTGCATAATAATTTGGAACAGGGTGTATAAACTGAACCTGATCTGACTATACATACATGGCCAATTGTGGATGTTTTTAATTGCCATTCTGACTTATCCCGTATAGTGACTTGATTAGTAGGATTGGAAGGCAATTGCTGTTCATTTGTTTCAGAACCAGGGTACCATACTTCACTAATCTCCCATATTTGTACCTCCACAAACAAAGCAGTTAGTTACATTAAAACTACTTGCAATACTCTCTGCCAGATTTATGAATAGGTTTTTACTAGGGCACAAGTATTTATCATTAAACCTGTAGGACTGTTCCCAATTAAGGTTGCCACATCTATTCTGGGGTTTTACACTACCAGAATTTGCTTTACATGCATAAAATAGTAGGATGCCCATAGATGTGGTAGTACTAATTAGGGTCTTATTTATTAAAGTCCCCTTGGAATGAACATTTCTAAGAACCAACCAAACTGTACGAGGTTGGCGTTGTGGGTCAAAACATTTTGGTTCACCTGAAACTGGCTGGCAGACATTATAATCAGTTTCTAGGTATCTGCATTTATACACAGATCCTTTGCACCCATAATACGAATGCCAGATGAGAGCTTCGGATATTTGATTGCCTGTTCTCGTAGTCTTAATGCAACAGTCACAACTGGTTAGATCTGATTCTTCCCATTTCTACATTAAAAAGGCCATTAGGCCTGAATTTGTGGGAGGAGTTATGGCCCCTACTTAAATTCCCAGCCCCTACTCACCTCTGCCGTTCAAGTTGATTGACATTGACTCACCTCAGCAACCAGCATTCCAATCCGAGCTCCTGCCAAAAAAGTTACCGACGCCAGCAGGAGTCCTGTCGCCAGCAGCATCCTCTGCCCTAGCAGGGCCTCACCTGTCACTTGACTATAGTTAAGTTCTTAGCCACAGCACTAGTCAGCAAGCCAGTTCTGCGAAGGTCTTCTTCTTCCTTCCTACCCCCTAAACATATTAATTCATTATTCCTTTTTCAGAATGTGACAAGAATCCATTCCCATCGATGACCTACCACTGGACGAAGTACCCAGAACGCCAGCGAGGCCTGGGTCCCCAGAATTATCCCTCACCCCCTCTACCCCCAGGTCCCTGAGATCATTGACTATCCCAAAAATTGCAGAAGAGCTAAGACTCAGGGGCAACCCCTTTCCAACCACTACAAGAAAGGCAGAGCTGTACAGACTTTTGACAGCACAGGCCAGAGATCCTAGGCCTGGCACTAGCTCATAAGGGCTGTCTACCAGCCCCCTCGAATCCCTGACAGCCATACTGGCCAACCTCCAAACCATGAATAGTAGACTGTTAAAGGTGTAATCAGCCATAGCCACCCCAGGTGACCTACAGGCAGTGGCGTACATACCAGGGTCGCAGGGGTTGCGGCTGCGACCGGGCCCGGCCCACCAGGGGGCCCGGCCGCCCCTGCGACCCGGTATGTACCCACAGGGCCAGCCTCTTCCCCTGGGGGGCCCAGGAGCCGGCCACCTCAGGGCCCCCCGAGGCTGGCCCTGCTGACACCCGGCAGGCGGGCGCGCGATGGAACACTCAGTGCTTCCTCTTCAGCTCCCTCGCGCACCGCACTGAGCCGGAAGATGATGTCATCTTCCGGCGCCAGCATCCCTACGCGGCGCGCGAGGGAGCTGAAGAGGAAGCACTGAGTGCTCCCTTGCCCGCATGCCCGACCGGCCACCCACTAGAGGCTGGATTAACCCCCAGTGAAACATAGCAGTTTCTCTGAAACTGCTATGTTTTCAGCTGCAGGGTTAAAACTAGAGGGACCTGACACCCAGACAACTTCATTGAGCTGATGTGATCTGGATGTCTGTAGTGGTCCTTTAACCCCTTAAGGACACATGGCGGAAATATTCCATCATGATTCCCTTTTATTCCAGAAGTTGTGTCCTTAAGGGGTTAAAGGACCACTATAGTGCCAGGAAAACATACTCGTTTTCCTGGCACTACAGTGCCCTGAGGGTGCCCCCACCCTCAGGGACCCCCTCCCGCCTGGCTCTGGAAAGGGAAGGGGTAAAACTTTTGCTTTTTCCAGTGCTGAGGGCTCTCCCCTCCTCGATCCTCCTCTTCTCTCCCGTGGGCTGTATGCTTAGCGGCAAAGGCTTCAATGCTTGTTCGGCGGTCACATAGGAAAGCATTCGCCAATGTAACCACAGACACTGGCACGATGCTCTCACTGTGAAATCACAGTGTAACCCCTGTAACCCCACGCGCAGGTGCGCTAAAATCCACAGCCCTGTAACCCCTGCGACCAGGTGCCCACATGTGTGTTGCGGCCCGACCCCGTGGGGGGCACGGATCAATTTTCGCACCGGGGCCCCCTGGGTCATGTGTACGCCACTGCCTACAGGCCATTCAGGTCCTCCTCTGGTAATCCCTATTCTGCCGAGCGGCACCATCCCCCCCCCCCCAAAACCACTACCCCATATGTCTCACCTGCTCACTCCATCCTAGCATCTATAAAAAAGGAAATACTGGATGCTAAAGACGTGAACTTAGTTTCCCTACTCATTGCCTCACAGGATGTCCTTGAAAACCGTGCATATAACTACAGGGACATCTCAGTGGTATTAAAAACTAGAGACCCACGCCTTAACAAAAAGCTATCTATCCTGCAATTTGTAATAGCTTTCGGGATAAATAGAGACGTCATTTGCTCTGTGTATCCACATAGGAGGGAGGAGCTTGATCTTTATATGCATAAAGTGGCTGGCCTAGGCATTAAGTACGGGGGGGTCCTCTTTCTATGACTATTACAAGTCCGTGTCATCCAAGGCAGCAACTCATCTGGCCCAATTTAATATCAGAATTGACTGGTGCCAGATGGACACGGAGTTGTTCTGCCGACACTTTGCCGGATTGAGGCCCCTGTCCTGTGCCACCTGTAGCTCAACATCCCACTCCACCGACTTGTGCCCTTGTGCGGCAGACCCTTCCTCCTCTCACCACTCCTTCACCCCATACACTAGGCAAGAAGGCGGGCAGAGGCACAAGCTGGGCAGACCCATTGCGTTTCTGGGCAAGGCGCAGGTGTGCAACAATCTTAACGCTGGCGCATGCAGTTTCAGTGCATGCAGGTTGTTGCAAGTCTGCTTCATTTGTTTCAGAGCGCATACCAAGACCAAGTGCCCGGCCCGACTTTCACCTAAAAAATGACTGACCGAGGTCAATATAGATGTTGTGGCTTACTACCTACGCTTACACCCAGCCTGGCATTTTTGGTGACAGGTTTTTCAAAGGGTTTTCACACAGGCCTCATTGCCATCCCCACAGGCACTCTCGAATGCCCAAACCTGTCAGCTTCTAATGACCCTCTCACGGTGGACCACCTACTGTCCACAGAAACTAAGGCAGGTGTCATGACTGGCCCTTTCACTGTATTCCCTTTTTCATCCTGGCGTACCAACCCCATCGGGGTAGCTGTGCACAAGTACTCTAATAAAAAAAAGATTGATTATCGACCTTTCAGCACCTCATTCTTCTCCCATCCCCAGCATAAACTCTCTCATACCAGCTGAGGAGTTTTCATTACACTACGCAAAGATCAACGACGCTACGCAAGCCATCATCACAGCAGGCAGCAAGGCATGGCTAAGCAAGACCGACATTACCAATGCCTTCAAGCTCTTACCCATTCACCCCTCACTATGGCACTTACATGGTGTTAAATCTAGGATAGGTATTATTTTTCTACCCGGCTCACTTTTGGGTCTAGGAGCAGCCCTAAGCTGTTTGACATATTCGCAGAAACGCTCTGCTGGCTGCTCCTAAACATAGTTAGGTGTCCATTATTCACTATTTGGATAATTTTTTGTTGGTAGAACCAGGCTCACAAACACCCAGTAGCATTTACAGCACCACAGCCCTTTTCACTACACTAGGGGTGCCCTTGTCACCAAGTAAAACACTTGGACCCTCCACTAAGCTAGTTTTCTTGGGCATCGTTTTGGACACAGAATCTTTTCAAGCCAGCCTACCACCAGAGAAACTGACCCGCATTAGGGACGAAATCAGTCTATTCCTGAGGAGTGCACCAGGAGGAGACTCCACCCCTTATTGGGGTCCCTTAACTTTGCGATGCGAATCATTCCACAGGGCAGATCATTCGTCTCTAGGCTACTGTGTCTACTCCTGCCTAATTACAGTGAATGATCCAGCCAGGGCAGATTTGCTTGTGTGGAGAAACTTCTTGTCTGAGTGGAATGGAGTCTCCCTGTTTATTCCTCCACTATCCGATCTTTTAACTACTATTTACACAGATGCAGCAGCTCATATTTGCGGTCATATTTGGCAACCACTGGTTTAGCGATAACTGGCCCACTGAGACGGATGCCTTGCTGGTATTTAGAGAAATGTCCTAATTGTTCGAGATTTACCCCATCGTGGCGGCCGCTCATACATGGGGTCATCTTTGGACCGGCAAGACAGTTAAATGCTGCTCAGACTATTCAGCAGCCTGTGAAATGATCAAAAATGGGCAATCCTTCTCTTTAACTATAATGTGGCTGGTATGCAAGTTGACTTGGCTAGCAGCAACCGCTCAGTTTCACCTATTCTGCATTCACATTCCCGGTATTCATAACACAGCTGCTGACACTGTTTCCCGCTCACATTTTCAGGTATGCTTCCAGGCACTCCCTACGGCCCACCTCCTACCATCCAGGATACCACCTTTTCACGAGCTACTCATGGACTAACTGAGCTACTACGCCACGCTCAGGCACTCAAGCACCACGCACACTCACCCAATACCACTACCACTTACGCTAGGGCACTTACCATTTTCCATAAGTTCACTGCAGAGTTTCACTTGCAGGGAGATTTCTATTAAAACCATGGTGGCTTTTGCCTCCTTCTGTCACCTACACCTCAAATTATCTCACAACACCATTAAGCTTTACCTCACAGGGGTACAAGACCATGTCCCCACTAACTTTCTTAATCACACACCTTTTTTTAGCATCAAACCCTATTAATAACATCCTCAAAGGTATTCATAAGGTTACAGTACCCCCTGCCACTAACAAATTGCCTATAGATAGACCTATTTTTAGACTACTTAGCGGCCTACTGGACAAATCCCCTTTCGATTATCACACTAACTCTGTTATAAAGGCCGCCATCTTTATTGCTTTCTATGGCTTTCATAGACCTAGGGAGTTTACAGTTGTTCGCCAGGTAGATACCACATCAAGCCTAAAACTGTCTCACCTAAAGAAAGTTAATGACCACTATGTCCTTTCATTACCTTCCATGAAAACTAACCACACCAATCATCCCACTACCATTCCTCTGGTGCCCAGTCAAAGTACCCGACATTTTTCTAGAATCTCACGCGCACGCACCTGACACCTCACTATTACTACTCCAAGGGCACCCACTCACCACAGCTAAATTCACATCTCATGTCAGAACTCTGCTGTCAAGGTTAGGCTACAACCCGGCTTCCTTCTCCGGTCACTACTTCTGTATAGGCGCAGCATCATCAGCATCTAGCTTAAGCACACCAGTCCACATCATTATGAGACTGGGCCGCTGGAAATCTTCAATTTACAATACTTACATCCCACGACCGGAGAAAGAGCTACGACAAGCATTTAGAAGTTTAGCATTATAACATGCAATAAAGTGTGTTTTCTGTGCATTCTCCTTTTGCCATCTTTTATTACAGGCCTACTCTTTCATTGGTTTTGGCACACCTCAACCAACTATGCATCGTCTTATACAATCCATAACCTATTAAATTCCGAGAACAAGTTAAAAGGCCATTAGGCCTGAATTTGTGGGAGGGGTTATGGCCCCTACTTAAACTCCCAGACCCGACACACCTCTGCCATTCAAGCTGATTGATCCCAACCACCTGCACCCATCATATATTACATTATCAACTTTGTGGGCCCTCTTTTATTACAGGCCTACTTATGGCCATCAAAACACCTACTTGTAGCTCTTGATGTTCACTCAGTAAAGGCGTGGACTTGCAGTTAAAGTCCGGTCTCTGTGATTGCTTGGCCACGCCTTAATGACTGGATATTATCATTTACCCAGATTTTGCAAAGGTTCTCATGATCAGGGGTAACTTGCCATGAGTCTGCCACTAGTTTGACCCTAAAGTAATGTAGTCTTCTTTCCCTGTAGCCCCTATAATAGTGACAGTCTTTCCGGAGAATGGGGCTATTAATTTTGTTACCACTAAATATTC
>OW240912.1:161793995-161834521 GCA_933207985.1 Pelobates cultripes
TTGTGTGTATGGTTTAGTCTCTGTGTGTGTGGGGTCAATCTGTGTGTGTATATGGGCCAGTCTGTGTGTGTATGGTTTAGTCTCTGTGTGTGGGGGGGTCAATCTGTGTGTGTATATGGGTCAGTCTGTGTGTATGGGTCAGTCTGTGTGCGTATGGCTCAGTCTGTATGTGTGTGGGGGGGGTCAGTCTGTGTGTGTGTGGGGACCAGTCTGTGTGTATAGGTCAGTCTGTGTGTGTGTGTGTGTGTGTGTGTGTGTGAGTGAGTGTGTGGTTCAATCTTTGTGTGGGGGGATAAGTCTGTGTGTGCATGGGTCAGTCTCAGTGTGTGTGTGTGTGTGTGTGTGTGTGTATGTCAATGTCAGTCTGTGGGTGGGGGGTCAGTCTGTGTGTGCATTGGTCAGTCTGTGTGTGTATGTATGGGTCAGTCTGTGTGTGTGTGATTCAATCTGTGTGTGGGGGGATCAGCCTGTGTGTGCATGGCTCAATCTCAGTTTGTGTGTGTGTATGTCAATATCAGTCTGTAGGTGGGGGGTCAGTCTGTGTGTGCATTGGTCAGTCTGTGTGTTGGGATTCAATCTGTGTGTGGGGGGATCAGCCTGTGTGTGCATGGCTCAATCTCAGTGTGTGTGTGTGTATGTCAATATCAGTCTGTAGGTGGGGGGTCACTCTGTGTGTGCATTGGTCAGTCTGTGTGTGTATGTATGGGTCAGTCTGTGGGGGTGGTGGTAGTGTGTGTGTGTGTGTGTGTGTGTGTGTGTGTGTATGGGTCAGTCTGTGGGGGGGGTGTCAGTATGTTGGATTGTATGGGTCAGTCTTTGTAAGTGCTTGAGCTCCAAGAGAGAGTTCATCTCATCTCGTGTCCTCCCCTGTACCTGATGGATAAGCAGCCTCACAATCACCACAGAGCCTGTCCCTGCAAGGTAAGATCAGGGGAAAGGAAATATTCTTTTTTTTTTTTTTTTAAAACAATTATTAAAGTCAAAGTTATAAAGCCCTTCCCTATTCCACTCGCTACACCCCCCAGAACACAGTATACCATCACAGACAGTGAACTCCCCACATACAGTACACTCCCACTCACACAGAGTAGACTTTGCATACACACTTCATACCACACTTCATCTCTTCACCGATATACACACTTCATCCCCACATGCATTCACCCCCACAAACACACATACATACTTCTCCCCATTACACACTGAATCTCATATGTGTGTATATATATATACATATATATATATGACATACACACACACTGACAGACACATGCGCACACAGACACATACATTTTCTCACACACTCACAAATTGCTATTTTTATTTTTATTTAAATTCATCCAGCCTCCCTACCTTTGGGAGAGCTGAGTGGATCTTTCCCTGGCATTCAGTGGGTCTCCGCTCTAATCTTCCTGCAGTCTCTCTTTGCTCCACTGCACACTCTCTGTAGTGATGCTGGGGTCAGAGTGACATCATGTCACTAATCAGCACGCAAGGGAGCAGAGAGGAATTGCAGAACTGCAGGAAGGTTACTGCTCCCTTGCGCACGATGGAGCTGGCCTCCTCCATGCTCCTCGCGGCAGCCAGCTTCAAAGCTCCCTGAGGCAGCCTGCTTCAATGTTTCCTTTGCAGCTTATGAAAAGGCTGACAAATCCCAGATGCCAGGGTGAAATTTCTAGTCGCAATGGCGACCTGGTGTCTGCGATTTGTCGAGCCCTGTTTATATATGTGTGTGTATATATATATATATATATATATTTGTGGTCAGGGAAATTAGCCAAGTAAGGGTTGATCGTGTTATTAGCTAAATTCGGTTGTGGTGTGCAGAAACCGAATGTTCAAGCAGGCCTGTAAAATAAAGAGAGCCCGCCAAGGTTGAATTTGTAGATATGTGTATATGTGGAGTGGTGGGTGGGGTGACCAATCAACGTCAGCCTGGTATGGAGGTAAGTTTGTGTTTATGTGAAGAAAATAGACTTTGGTTCGGTATTTTCTCCTATGTTCGGGCTTTTGGTACATTATTTGCTGCATATTGACTCTATTGGTTCGGTAGTTTGAAACTACCGAACACCGACCACCCTCCTGGCTCATTAACTTCCAAAGATCCGTCTATTAAGCGCTCTCTCTGGGAGGCCACTGTTCGTATAGCTGAATGCTACGTGGAACAGAAAACGGCTGCCATCTTGTTCGCACGAAAGGAGGCAGCGGAACTTGGTCGTCAAGTGTCTGGAACTAAAATCGGACACTCGACCGCACGAACCACCGCTGAAATTACCAAACGCCTGCTTCCTTTAGTTGCCGAACCGCCAGGAGAGTGCCATGCGGTAGTTTTGTGCGAACGGACAAGGGTGCAATCGCTCCTATGAGCCAGGAGGATCCATACGGTACTTTGTTCGGTTTTTACCTTTTTCTGAATTGACCAACCGCACACTCTGAATTAGTGGAATTATTTTGGGCAGGAGCCTCGTGTGTGGTCTGTAAAATATGACTTCCACACTTTTTAAGAACCCCTGAACCGATCTGGGTGAAATTTGGATATGTTGGTCTCCCAGATCGGGGGATATGTAATTTGTGGGGATACCTTGTGGGGAAAAGTGTTCTAAGTTTTGGGGAAATTATGTGCTCTCTGCCTGGAGATAATTGGTTTATTCCTTAACTTATCACAATATCTCAAAGGCAGAGAGAGGGCGGGGATTACTGTAAATCTGTATGTTGATTGGTTGTTGTCTTTGTTTGCTGTGGGAGGTCCTCTCGCAGGAGGATTTCTCATAATAGCCAGTGTGTTGTCAATAAAGATCAGTTCTGTTACACCCTGCATGAAGTCTAGGCTCATGTTTGGGGAATATTTCATCTGCTGGGGAGAATCATCTTGGAAGCTGCATTCATCTACACTATTCCTCTACTCCTTGCTGCAGCTATAATCACTTATGCTCAGCCCTTGGGAAAGGAATAGAAGACCGCAGTACCATAACCATTGCAGGTCTTAACAGTTTATATAGGCCAGCTCATTCTCTCCCACAACTACAGGCTCCGCCTTCCCATTTGTGGTCAGGGAAATTAGCCGAGTAAGCGTTGATCGTGTTATTAGCTAAATTTGGTTGTGGTATGCCGATACCGAATGTGCAGGCAGGCCTGTAAAATAAAGAGGGCAAAAAGGTATGGGCAAAATATCTTTATTACTTATCAGTTGAAAACAAGATCTGTGCTTCTTATTTGGTTAAGTCCTTAGATGCTTTTTTAAGTTCTTTTTCCAGTTGCTGCACCTATGTGGAATGAATGACTGGTGAAAGCTGATGGGTTGCACCCTATTTTTGTAAAGAGAGTCCATACGTAGATCATAAATTAGGATTTTGTTAGCGGGTTACCGTGTAGATTTAGTAGGGGGGGGGCGTTTTTAATCTTGTATTTTTAAACATGCACATAGTTGGTCAAATAACTATACTGGGCACCATTTGTTGCCTGTGGAATATATTGGTATTTTGTCGGGTGGTCCTGTTTGATTTGTTTTGGAGTGTCGAAGTGTCAGAACATAGTGGTCCCCTATTTTGTTAAGGTCTGCCATTTTTAGCATGTTGGTGTTATGACTGGTTTGTTCTATGGTGAACTCGTTTGGTCTCAAGAACCCGTAGAAGGCTAGATAAATAGCAATTTTAAGGTATTGTTTGTTTCGTTTTCGAATGGCAGTGTATCCAATGTGTCGGATAATGCCTGGAATTTGTTTGCGTCTATCAGTTTACATTTTGTGGGTTTGTATTCTTCTAGTCGTAAGATACCTTTCAGAATGTTTTCTATGGGGTTTGTGGACATGAATGTCCTGTGATTAGGATATGTGTTTGTGAGGTGATATAGTATACCTTTCAGAATGTTTTCTATGGGGTTTGTGGACATGAATGTCCTGTGATTAGGATATGTGTTTGTGAGGTATAATTTTATCATATTGTGTGCCAGTTTTAGGTGTAGGTGGCAAAAAGATGTAAATGCCACCATGGTATATAATGACCACGGGTTACTGATTCTGTATTCTGTGATGAACCTATTGAATATTGTTAGGGCTCGGTTGTACGAGCATTTGCTAAGAGTGCCGATTGTACCAGCATTCTGTCGTGAGCCATGAGTTTATTTAGTCCAGGATGAGTTCCTGGAATAGCGGAGGTCTGTATGGGTTTGTCTCGGCTGTGGGATGTTCTTGACGGTACACCTGTAAGTTAGAGCGAGAAAGGATATCAGCGGCTGTGTTGTGGTGGCCCAGTATGTATTCACACGTGAAGTGAAAGTGCTGTGTGGCTGCCAACCATACTAGTTTCCTGACTAACCTCATGATGGTTAGGGTTGAGGATCTGCCTTTGTTAATTATATCGCATGTTGCTGCGTTGTCTGAGTAGCATTTTACTGCTTGTCCTTTCCAAGGGCTTCCCCAAACTTGGACTGCTGCCACTATTGGGTAGACCTCGTAAAGGGCGGAGGTGGTGTTGAATGATGGTAATGTTACTGTTTCAACTGGCCATGTGTCTCTGAACCACTTGTTACCGAAAATTTCTGCATACCCTGAGTGGGCTGCTGTGTCTGTCCATATAACTGGGGAAATCTCTGTCCAGGGTGGTATGAACATATTGATCCCGTTCCATTAAGTCAAGAATTGAATCCACATGGATAAGTCTGACCTAGCTTGTTGGTCCAGAGTGACTATGCTGTGGTTGGTTGATAGTTTGGGAAAGAGGTGGATTAGTCTGGAAATAAATGCTTGACCTTGTGGGATAATTTTCATGGCAAAGTTCAGAGAACCAAGGAGGGATTGTAGGTTTTTTCCGGCTTGTAGTACCTCTTTTGAGGAACAACTCTACCTCTGTCCTGATTCTCTGACCTTTGTCTGCGGGGAGACTTGCCTGCATAGTGACTGAGTCTAGGCATATGCCCGGAAATGACAGCCTGGTGACTGGTCCCACAGTTTTATCCAAGGCTATTGGTACTCCCAGGGCTGAAAAGAGTGTAAGTGTTTTAGTTATGTTTAACGGTGTGGTCTCGTGTTTCTCTATGATCTCCATGAACAAATCGAATAACTTTGGGCTGCCTTTTGCTCCAAAAGTTAATTGGTTAACAAAATAGTATGAGCCTCTCCACTTTATTCTGTGCAGATGCCACAGTGATGGGCATATTGGGATCAGTTTTAAAGCACTGGAAATGTCTGTATTTTGCAACCAAGGTGCCTCCCCTGCCTCCAATATTTCCTGTATGGCATTGTCTACTGTGGCATACTGCAGGGAGAATTCTTCTGAAGGTATGAGTGAGTTAAGGTTTGGCGTAATGACAGAATGAGAAGCCGACAGATCTATGATTAATCGTTTTTTATTGTTTTACTTGCCGGTAGCAACATTGGGTTCGATGGAGCACAAATTGGTAGCGTGAAAGTTGGATGATCAAATTGTGCAAGCCGGTGGTACCCGCCCAGTGAAGTGGCAGCAGAACTGTTCTGTGTCCGTGTGGTTCCAGTTTATTCTGATGTTAAACTGAGCAAAAGTTGCTGCCGCCTTGGCTTAGAAAGACTTGTGATAGTCATAGAAAGTTGTGCAACCGTACTTGTTTCCCAGGTCTACCAATTTGTGCATGTAAAGGTCTAATTCTGCGCCGTGGGAAGTTGAAGCAAGTTGAAGCAAATAACATCTCTGTACAATCCGAATGCTAACACGAAGTCTGGTATGGAAAGTTTTTTGTTTAATCTGGGGTCTTTGGCTTTAAAGACAATGGACAGGTCATCGTAATTGTATGTTTTGTTCTCAATTACATCCTGGGACGCTATCAGTAGTGACATGAGATTAACATCCTTACCCTCAAAAATATCCTTTATGTTGGGAGGGACCACGTGTGCAGGTGTGATGATGTGTGTTACTGAATCCTGTGAGGGTGGCATGATGGTGATATTACCCTGTGTGACCGTTTGTGCGGTGGTTACAGTGGGTGAGAGATCTGCGGAGGTTATGTTAGCTGGGGTTGTAGATTCCAGCTTCTCCATTCTCGGATTCAAGCTATTTATGGATGCCAGTGTAGCGGAGGCCTGATATTTCACAGGTTTACTCCACTAAGATCCCAGTGAGGCTCAGGAACAAGTGATGAAAAATCCCATAAAGTAATAATTCCAGCAAGCAAGGTAATCCAAGAATATCCCCATACAGATCCCAATGACTGGACGACACACAGCATCAGGAGCAAAACTCACTTTTATTCCACACAACCTCCTTTTAAAGCATTCTCCCATGCAAGGGAGGGATTCACATTCATTAGTACAGTATCCAATGGGGTAGCAGTTACCTCCCACACATCTCCTCCCCTCAGTATGACACTTAATCCTATTACACAGGCTATAGTTTTCCCCAAGTTCTGGATGTACCCTAAGATCAGATGTACCCTAAGATGTACCCTAAGATTAGCAGATACACCAACCCTGATCTGGGTGACTAACATATCCAAAATTCACCCAGATCAGACCAGGGGTTCGGGAGTTAGGTGGAGGGTGTAATTTGACCGACCGCACGCGAGGTGGTATCCGAAAAGGGTTCCATGTATTTTGGCCCTGCGGTCGGTCTTCTTTCGGGAGTTGAAATACACACAAAAACCTGCCATCCACGAATACTATTACATTCGTATGACTCCCCTCATTCGATATTTAAACTTACCGAACGGGGGCTGATTTGCCTTCCCGTTCAGGAGTTACGGAGCTCTCGAGGTGTCAGCGGTGTTCGGGTAATTGAGTGTCCGATTTGAGTTCCAGACACTCGACAACCAAACACTGCTGAGCCTTTCGTGCGTAAAATGGCCGCCGTCACGTGTTTGCATGCCGAACGGCGGCCACCCAGATACATACGTGAAATACCTATTAACCGGTTAGAGAGAAGTGCGAAGCTTAATGAGGGACACACTTCACTCTGGGGTGGTCTATTGGTTCGGTAGTTTCCATTCGTATGGAATACGAATGGAAACTACCGAATAATTGGAAACTACCGAACAATCACACGAATCCTACTTACAATTTAACTAAACATAAGAAATATCACACAAATTGCAGTAGCATCATAGTCTTTAAGGACAGACATAGTACCATCCGCTACAGCCAGCGTTGCCGACATTGTGGCTTGAATCCCGGCTAAAGTATTGTTGATGTTGGCTTGTGTGCTAGACCCTGGTTGAGGATTGTCTGAGTTGGCCATCAGCAGTCTATATAATTCTGCCTTCCTAGTGGTGGCTGGATATGAAATGCCTTAGTTCTATGGCAATTTTAGGGATTGTCCACGACCTCATTGAACAGGGGTTTGACGTGTCTAGGTTTTCACCTGTGGTAGGGGCTACGGTTGGTGTGGATGGTCTAGCCGGTGTGCTTGGCAGTGAGAAGTCCTCTCCTTGGTCCAGTGGGTGAGACATACTATAATGACATATAAAAGGCATTGTAGTAATACTGTAAGTATATTTACTCTAACTGGCTAGGATAGGGAAAGGGACGTTCTGACTGCTCCACTTGTGGAGTGTGTGAGACTCTAACTATGATTTGGGTCAAAGGGCGAAAATACCTCTGTGTGAGGGTGGGTGTTCGTCTCGCGGTGATAGTTTTGAGCCTGAGCATGGTGTTGCCTGCCAGTTAACCATACATGAAATGAAGTAACGAGAGCACATGCCTACCTGAAAGTTTTATCAGTGTCTTATTCCGTGATGAAGTATCTTACTGGGTAGAATTGATCGCCTGTAGAACCCTAAAAGTGGATGTCACTTTTTTAAAATGTAAACTTTCTTTTTTTTTTGGTTGTACCTACCTTTGTATTTAGCTCTTTAACTTGAGGGGTAGTAATAACGTTGGTGTCTTGAACCTAGCAGATTGAGGGATTGAAGTGAGAGTTAACTATTTGACCTAGTAAGCTATGGCGTGTTTGTCTGTGTTTCTCTATTATTGGTCATATCCGTTATGTATTTACTGTGACTTACGAGTTTGGTTGTAGAATCGAAAGCGTATGCTGAACTTTAGCATACCCATTTTGCGTGGGTATTGTTATGTTGATAGTAGTTCGAATTGAAACAAAACTGTATAGGGATATTCCTAATTTATTACCTACTGACTGAGTATTTCTTATAAAAGTTATTCCCCTTGCGATGTTTTGGTTTGATATGTATAATATGCTGCTGGATTTATGTTTCTTGCAATGCTTGTGTTTGTTACTGTACCCCCTCCTGTATACTTGTTTGGATCCCGTAATTTTCTCAATGTACTGTGTAATTTTCTCAATGTACTGTGTTTTACTGAATTGGTATTTAACCGTGACTGAACAGTCAGAGAGTACAAGTCAAAATCTGAAAGGACATGAAATAACATTTGCAACGTATGTGGGTAAACACAAAATACAACTGCTGGAATAATTAGAAAGTTTCCGCAAAGTAGACACCGTTTATGTAAGCATGACTTAAAAATGACAGGACCCCTTAACCATTATATGTATCAGAAGTAACTTAGTTTTGCCCATGTAGACATGTGTATTCATATTTACGTGGTTGTTGTCATGAGTGATTTTGGCAGATAGATGGTAGTGTGGGTACGAGACTTCATTGGTTTGAGGGAAAGTTTGTATAGTAGTTTTTCTTTGTGGTTCTCGTTTGTATAATTTAAGCGTTCGTGTGAGTTAGCCTTTTAGTAGCCACTTAGTCACAAACACTCACCAAAATTAGCGTTCAAATTTGTTTTTTTTGCATTTTTCACACACAAACAAATATTAACACTAACTTTGGCCAGTATTTATGACCAAGTGGCTACTACAAAAGACTGGACATACCCATTTGCAATACCTTGGCTTTTCTACTATTGCAAATGGTATGTCATTATGGGGGTAATTCTCATTCCTGGGCTACCATATGGTCTCAAAGGCAACGTGAGACATCACTGAATACAAATATGTGTATTTTATTGCAGTAAAAGTAAACAGTATTATTACATTCACAGTTAAAATGTCACATAGAACTAATTATTTTTTTTAATCCTTATTTTCTCCCATTTTTTTCTATTTTATTCAAATTAAATTATGTTTCATACCTCAATATGTGATGTTAAATGAAAGACCTGTTTCCCCTGAATAAAATGATAAATAATAAGTGTGGGTGCACATAATATGAAAGAGGTGAATTACGCCTGAACAGACATATGGTTCAAATTCAAGGTTTTGTTTTGATCACAACGTGTACATTTGGCTCAGTCCCTAAGGGGTTAACAAGAGAACTGAAACACTTATATACAAACATATACAGGGTCAGTATAAACCACTATGTGCTAACCTGTTAATTAGCAGGAATCTACAACACACAAGAAGTCACCCATTGAGACCGGAAGAAAGACATTTCTCTTATCGCAGAGGAAATGTTTTTTTTTGCAGTAAGAACAATAAAAATGGGGAATTCTTTATCTAAAGTGTTATCACATTATGTAGATATTTTGCCTTCTTTTAGAGTAACAGCATAAAAGACTGGGTTTTACTTGATGGACGTATTTCAATCTAGATTAGTATCTAACTATGCAATTGGTTTTTACAATTAGGAAAACACATGCGTTTGATTTAAAAGTGTAATCATCGGATTATATGCACCATTTCTTTTTCTATATTTGTAAATTTTGCAGATGTTATTATTTAGGTCAACACCATATTTTAAATGAACACTTCATACACCATCACCACTTCAGTTAGTGTAATCATATAAATTACTGTTTTAGTCATTTTTACATAATATTTATACCACAACATTAGTTAAGACTACTTGTGTGAATTCTCACATTGCAAATTTCAAACAGTGCAGATAATTTCAGATACAGAATAATGAAATATTATTGACGTAAAGTGATCTATAAAGTAACAGAATTGTACAACTATTTTGTGCATTGTCTGTAACAAATTTTACATGCGAACTTTATAACACTTTCTTTCTGTTCCTTGTACTTTTTTTTTTTTTATAGATATAAGACTGTTTTTAAATATGTGGATGGTAAATGTGCCGTACTTAAAAACTATTTAATTTCTCATGTGAACACTTAAAAAAAAAATCTACCCCGTGTCTAATAATACTAGTCTAACAAATAAATAGTTACATTTTTGGTGGCATTATGTTAATCATGGATGCTGATTAAAGTACAAATTAGTTATATGTTTTTAAGTTTTTGACTAGTATCATGTATTTTGTTTACAGTACTGCTGTCTTAAAACCAGTTAATGGAGAGGGTTCATATACTGTTACAATGGCTGCCTTTAAAGATTCTGAATTCAATAATATAATTCAAGCAGATGATTCTGTTGAAATCGGATCAAACATCTTTCTAGAAATGGTAGTTACAGATGCTGATGGAAATACCTTTGCTCTGAGTGCTGTTCAATGTGTTGCAACCCCTACCAATAATCGTACTGATACAAATGCAGTTCAGCTGGTCAGTGAAGGGTAAGTGTGTATTTTTATAGATCCTTTGTCTAATAACAAATTCTGTGTAATTCAAATATTCTTGGTATATAAACTTGTCCAACATTTCTTTAATTACTACCAAATTATTTATTTTTTACTGGTATTTAAAAAAGCATCAACAAATTCTGCAGTGCTGTACAATTAGTGGAGGACATACAATATACACAGACATATACAAAAGGTAGAGAGGGCCCTGCCCGTAAGCTGATATCTAGCCATTGAAGCTCTTTTATTCAAAGTGCTTAGCTAGATAGCTTACAATCTAAAGGATACAGTGGGGATTTATCTGCTAAATCTACTAAATATACCATCTAACATGAAAGTATGATTTATTTCCAGCTGTGCATCTAACAATGGGGTTGAAACAGAAGTGTTAGAAAATGGAGTGTCTCTGGATGTAAGAATTAGAATTCCGTCTTTCCAATTTAGTGGCTTTCCGAGCGTGTATCTTTTCTGTGACGTGATGCTATGTGGAGTAAATGAATGCACAGGGGTAAGTAAAATGTTACAATGCATGCAGTTGTAAGGACCTATGACACGTAGAATTTCCACCTTTCAAAGACATAAAGATATAGTCCCTAAATTGATAACTATGGAGAATTAGAATTAGAAGGAAGTTGCAATGATGTATTTGAGCTAAAATATGACTGCATTGGAGAGTTTTGAAGTTGATCTATTTTGTTATAAATTCTTACTTTCTTTTTTTCAAAAATGATCAGATTACAGGGAGTGCAGAATTATTAGGCAAATGAGTATTTTGACCACATCATCCTCTTTATGCATGTTGTCTTACTCCAAGCTGTATAGGCTCGAAAGCCTACTACCAATTAAGCATATTAGGTGATGTGCATCTCTGTAATGAGAAGGGGTGTGGTCTAATGACATCAACACCCTATATCAGGTGTGTATAATTATTAGGCAACTTCCTTTCCTTTGGCAAAATGGGTCAAAAGAAGGACTTGACAGGCTCAGAAAAGTCAAAAATAGTGAGATATCTTGCAGAGGGATGCAGCACTCTTAAAATTGCAAAGCTTCTGAAGCGTGATCATCGAACAATCAAGCGCTTCATTCAAAATAGTCAACAGGGTCGCAAGAAGCGTGTGGAAAAACCAAGGCGCAAAATAACTGCCCATGAACTGAGAAAAGTCAAGCGTGCAGCTGCCACGATGCCACTTGCCACCAGTTTGGCCATATTTCAGAGCTGCAACATCACTGGAGTGCCCAAAAGCACAAGGTGTGCAATACTCAGAGACATGGCCAAGGTAAGAAAGGCTGAAAGACGACCACCACTGAACAAGACACACAAGCTGAAACGTCAAGACTGGGCCAAGAAATATCTCAAGACTGATTTTTCTAAGGTTTTATGGACTGATGAAATGAGAGTGAGTCTTGATGGGCCAGATGGATGGGCCCGTGGCTGGATTGGTAAAGGGCAGAGAGCTCCAGTCCGACTCAGACGCCAGCAAGGTGGGGTGGAGTACTGGTTTGGGCTGGTATCATCAAAGATGAGCTTGTGGGGCCTTTTCGGGTTGAGGATGGAGTCAAGCTCAACTCCCAGTCCTACTGCCAGTTCCTGGAAGACACCTTCTTCAAGCAGTGGTACAGGAAGAAGTCTGCATCCTTCAAGAAAACATGATTTTCATGCAGGACAATGCTCCATCACACGCGTCCAAGTACTCCACAGCGTGGCTGGCAAGAAAGGGTATAAAAGAAGAAAATCTAATGACATGGCCTCCTTGTTCACCTGATCTGAACCCCATTGAGAACCCGTGGTCCATCATCAAATGTGAGATTTACAAGGAGGGAAAACAGTACACCTCTCTGAACAGTGTCTGGGAGCTGTGGTTGCTGCTGCACGCAATGTTGATGGTGAACAGATCAAAACACTGACAGAATCCATGGATGGCAGGCTTTTGAGTGTCCTTGCAAAGAAAGGTGGCTATATTGGTCACTGATTTTGTTTTTGTTTTTTGAATGTCAGAAATGTATATTTGTGAATGTTGAGATGTTATATTGGTTTCACTGGTAATAATAAATAATTGAAATGGGTATATATTTGTTTTTTGTTAAGTTGCCTAATAATTATGCACAGTAATAGTCACCTGCACATACAGATCAGGGCCGTCTTTAATAACGAATGGACCCTGGGCAAGTGTTTGCTTGGGCCCCCTGTGCCCTGCCGCTCTCGCCCCTCACTCCCTGGTATGCAATCACGGCATCCATCCCAGCGCAGTGGCGGTACTAAAGTAGAATGAATTTTATTGGGACCCCCAATTGCAAGGTTGGACTAAAGGTAGAACCCCATCTGTCGTGCAACTCCAGCAATGCTTTGACAGCTGGGACTCTACCAATTTCCCATGCTTGCAGGGTTGTATTTAGCACTGAGCCATGTTAGTATGTTTGAATGTAAGCATGTGTTTGTATGGAGTATGTTTGTGTGAATGTGTTTGTATGTGGTACTGGAGTTTGAATGCAAGTGTGCGTTTATGTGTAGTGTTTGTTTTTGAATGTAGGAGTGTGCTTGTATGTAGTGTTGACGTTTCAATGCAGGAGTGTTATATGTAGTGTTGAAGTTTGAATGGAGGGGTGTATTTGTATTTAAAGTTGCGGCTCAGATGCACAGGTACACACTCTGACGCACAAGCAGATACACAGATACATACACTGACTACATACAGATAAACAGGCACATACACTGACACACACACAGACACATACACTGGTAGACGTACTGACAGACATACTGACACAGGCACATATACAGACATACTGACACACAGACACATATACCGACATACTGAAACACACACACATACACTGATCAACATACTGACACACATACACTGACAGAAATACTGACACCCACACACTGACAGATATACTGACACCCACATACACTGAAAAATACTGACACACACACACAGGCACATACACTGACACACACAGACTGATATACTGACACACACACACACAGACATACTGGCACACAGACAGATATACTGACACATGCATACACATGCACTAACAGACATACTGACGCACTGACAGACATACTGACACATACACATACTGACACACACAGATATACACACACACATATATACTGACACACACAGACATTCTGACACACACACACAAACATGCTGACACACACACAGACATGCTGACACACATACACTAACACACACATACACTAACACACACATACACTAACACACACTAACACACACATACACTAACACACATACACTAACACACACATACACTAACACACATACACACACACAAACACACACACACACACTAACACACACACTAACACACATAAACACACACACACATACATACACTAACACACACATAAAATAACACACAAACACATACACTAACACACACAAACACACATACACTAACACACACAAACACACACACACAAACACACATACACAAACACACACATACATACACTAACACACACATACTAACACACACATACACACACAAACACACACAAACACACATTTTTTTTTAAAAAAATGTAATCCCCCCAGCCTCCTTACCTTTTGGAGTGCTGGGGATTCTAAGTCAGATGGTGCTGCTGGGCTCCCTAAGTGACGGTCCCGGGCAGGAAGCGAGGCCTTGTGAGGAGCACTCACTACTTCTTTCAGCTCCCTCGCTGGCGCGGCGGCCAAGGATGCCCGGCGCGGAATGGCGTCATCTTCCGGCGCGGCGATAACGTCATCTTCCGGCTCCGGCATCAGTGCGGTGCGCGAGGGAGCTGAAGAAGAAGCACTGAGTGCTCCCTCGCGCGCCCGCCTTCCTGCCCGACCGGCCACCCGCCCGCCGGGGTCAGCGGGGCCCACGGGGCAGGTGCCTCGGGCCCCCCAAGAGAAACTGGGCCCGGGGCAGCTGCCCCGTTTGCCCCGCGTTAAAGACGGCCCTGACACAGATATCCCCCTAACATAGCTAAAACTAAAAACAAACTAAAAACTACTTCCAAAAATATTCAGCTTTGATATTAATGAGTTTTTTGGGTTCATTGAGAACATGGTTGTTGTTCAATAATAAAATTAATCCTCAAAAATACAACTTGCCTAATAATTCTGCACTCCCTGTAGAGCAAAGCAGAATTGTTCAGCTCAAAGGTAGCTGGTGAATAATTTAGATGTTGGTGCTGACATACACATATGTGCATAACATATATATTAATATATGTGTTCTTCTAAACCACTCTCACAAAACAAACAATCGACCTAGATATATTTACACATGCTTTGCCTAACCTCTCCTGTGTCAATAGTGAGGAGGAATAAAAGCTCTTCAGTGACTATTGGCCACCATTCCTAGTGTCTAGTTAACAGGAGATGGTGATGTGAAATGGTCATTGGCACAGTACAAGACTGTTGCTTCACTGGGCAGTGATAACATAATAGATCCACAGGCAGTAATAATGTTCAGTATAAGACATAGGAGCAAAACAAGCACTTAATTGCAAATATTAAAGATCACTCAAAAATTAATGAGTAGCAAATCATAATAAAACAGCACCATGTAAATATAACTGGAGATCAGATATTTACAAATTGAATTACAATCTTAAAAAATACACTCCAATGGTATAAATGGATGAATAATAACCTTATAAAGAAACCAAATACAAAGCTAAAATGCCTAATTTACATACCTCACAAATGAAGCACCAAAGACCAATCGTAAATAAAGCAGGTATCCACAATTTTAAAAAACATTTCAACTTAAGGAGTCAGTAATAATGTAACATGACACATGTAACACAAGATAACATGATACACAAGAGCAGTGATTAGAAGACAGGACACACAGGTACAGAGAAGATATGATACACGGAAGCAGTCATGACAGGACATAACACACAGAACATTCAGAAATAGCAAAACTAAACTATATAAACCAACGTCTGCATGCTTCTCTTAGTATCACCTTAAAAATGATATACTTTTGCTGCAGAGAAATCTTTCAATATCATAAATGTATTGATTCAAAAGAGCTTAAAGAAAAAAAACTAAATTATGGTGGAACAAACACATAGCACACATCTTAGGTTATGTTTTGGTGCACAAGTTGTACAATTGTTTCTCTATATGCAGCCCCAGCCACACCTTCCCTAGCTGTGACTCACACAGCCTCCATGAAAATTATACTCTGTAACCCCTTAAGACCGCAGGGCGTTCTATGCCATCCTTATTTAGATGGCTCTGAATGCCGCAGGATGGCATAGAAAGCCCTGCGATCTTTTGTACTTACCCGTTCGCCAGTGATCCCACGCCGGCGATCGTGGTATGGGGACTTACCTGGCAGCCCAGGGAGTCCCCCTCCGTCCTCTTGGGCCCCCCTGGGCCATGTGATCGCAAGGTCCTAGCGAAGACCTCACGATCACATGGACGGCATAGCCGTCCAAGGCATTGCCAGCAGGGGGGGTGCCTGTAATGACAGGTACTCCCTCTGCTGCCTGAAAATAAAACACGTTAATACAGTGTAAAATTAAATAATATATACTTAGATCATATATATATCTATTATATATATATGATCTAAGTCAGTGATGGCGAACCTATGGCACGCGTGCCACAGGTGGCACGAGGGGCCCTTTCTGTGGGCACGCGGCCACAGGTTCGCCATCAATGCAGAGTAGGCGCCTGCCCGAAACGGCAGGCGCCTACTCTGCTTCCGGGTCGGGAGGCATGGGGAGGGATCCAGGAAGCAGCTCCCCTGTCCTCCCGCGCGATGCTGTGTGGAGCGTTGCCGCGCATTACCATGGCAACGCTCCACACAGCATTGCGCGAGAGGACAGGGGAGCTGCTTCCTGGAGCCCTCCCCCTGCAGTGCTTACCACCACCGGACCACCAGGGATCGCTTTGTCCCCCCCCCTCCCCCCTCATTAAAGGTAAGAAGGAGGGAGGGAGGGGGTGTATACTGACACAGCACCCTTACCCCCCCAGAAGTAGCCCTACCACCCAGCACCCCTACCCCCCCCAGCAGTAACCTACCCACACCCCAGCAGAAACCCCTACCCACTCCCCAGTAACCCCTACCATCCCCAGCAGTAACCCCTACCATCCCCAGCAGTAACCCCTATCCTGCCCAGCAGTACCCCTACCCTCCCCAGCAGTGAAACCCCTACCCTGCCCAGCAGTGCCCTACCCCCCATACACGGTACCCCCTACCCCCATACACGGTACCCCCTAACCCCCAGCAGTAACCCCTACCCACTCCCAGCAGTACCCCTGCCCTCCCCAGCGGTAACCCTACCACTCCCCAGCAGTGCCCCTACTGCCCAGCAGTAACCCCTACCCTCCCAGCAGTAACCCCTACCCTCCCAGCGGTACCCCTACCCTCCCAAGCAGTACTTTACTACCCCCATACTGGTACCCCTACCCCCATACACGAGTACCCCCTAACCCCCAGCGGTAACCCCTACCTCCCCAGCGGTAACCCCTACCTGCCCAGCGGTGCCCTACCCTGCCCAGCAGTAACCCCTACCCTCCCCAGCAGTACCCTACCCTCCCCCAGCAGTGCCCCTACCCCCCATACACAGTACCCCTACCCCCCCCAGCAGTAACCCCTACCCTCCCCAGCAGTAACCCCTACCCCCCCAGCAGTACCCCTAACCCACACAGTACCCCTACCCCTCCGCAGCACCCTTACACATATAGCACACACACACAGAACACCCCCCCACACACACACAGCACCCCTCACATACAACACTCACCCCCCACCTCAATGCAGTATGTGTGTATTCAGCAGTCTGTGTGTGTGTGCGTGTATTCAGCAGTCTGTCTGTGTTTGCGTGTATTCAGCGGTCTGTGTGTGTGTGTACTCAGCAGTCTGTGTGTGTGTGTGTGTGTACTCAGCAGTCTGTGTGTGTGTGTACTCAGCAGTCTGTGTGTGTGTGTACTCAGCAGTCTGTCTGTGTGTGTATTCAGCAGTCTGTCTGTGTGTGTATTCAGCAGTCTGTGTGTGTATTCAGCAGTCTGTGTGTGTACTCAGCAATCTGTGTGTGTGTACTCAGCAGTCTGTCTGTGTGTGTTTTCAGCAGTCTGTCTGTGTGTGTATTCAGCAGTCTGTGTGTGTGTACTCAGCAGTCTGTGTGTGTGTGTACTCAGCAGTCTGTATGTGTATTTATCAGTCTCTGTATTCAGCAGTCTTGTGTGTGTGTATTCAGCAGACTGTGTATATGTATTCAGCAGTCTGTCTATGTATGTATTGCATTTGTTGGAGATACTAATAAATATAAGCTTAATTTTATCTATTTATATCATTATTTAAAATTTGTATCATTGAACTCTCTGTGTTCTTTTAAAACAAAAGTTATTAGTTCGGACAACAGTACGAGTAGTTTTTTCTAAACTTAAACCTCAGTATTTGGGTTTAATTGCCGTGTTGGCACTTTAAGGAGAAAAAATGTTGGCATGTATTGCGGTTTGGGCACTCGGGCTCAAAAAGGTTCGCCATCACTGATCTAAGTATATGTATACACATATACACGCATACACATAAATACACATATACTGTCTATGTGTATTTTAATATTAATATATACATAATTATATATATACACACACATATATATATATATATATATAATAATTCTACGTATATATTGATGTAATAATTTTACATAATTAGGTAATTTTATTAATTACAATTTGCAGGACCTGCCTGACAACCCAGGCCGAAAGTTCAGGGAATTTAATTTTCTAGCACTATATTTAACCCTGTAACTTTCCAAGACACCATAAAACCTGTACATGGGGGGGGTACTGTTTTACTTGGAAGACTTCGCTGAATACAAATATTAGTGTTTCAAATCATTAAAATGTATTACAATGACGATATTATAATTTTTTGTATTTTTCACACACAAATTGCACTTACACTGACGATATAATTGTTGTGATACGTTTTACTGTCTCCCAAGTATAACAGTACCCCTCATGTACAGGTTTGATGGTGTTTTCAAAAGTTACAGAGTCAAATATAAGGCTTGCGTTTCAGTTTTTTCAAATTAAAATTTGCGAGGTTGCCTTTGAGACCGTACGGTAGCCCATGAAAGGAAAATTACCCCCATGATGGCATACCATTTGCCATTGCAAATGTTCAGTCTTTTTTAGTAGCCACTTAGTCACCCTGCGCACGGTAATTGTGCATACTTTTTTTTCCCTTTTTTCCCACTTAGGCCTTGCTATGGCCACCCCCCCAAACCAAACCCTGCCCTTCCTCAAGGGAGACGCATCCTACACCCGAAACAAGGCACCAAATCCACTGGGTACACTGCACCGATAGAAAAACACAGAGAGGCGGTCTGCACTGCTTGTTGCAGCTTGGACATGCAGCGCCCTCGAATAGACCTCTACCCCTAAAACACCTCTCATACCCGCAACAGGGTTAAGACCCCCATGTAGATATACACGCATAATGTAAGGGGATAAACTCCCCAGTCAAAAGACAACAGCTGGGCAGAGAACTTGGCTCACAGAGGGCAGATGTTGTCTGTTTACATGAGACCGATTTCAAGGTGAACTCACATCCAAAACTCCTGAGTAGGGAATATCCTCACCAGTTTCATGCTACCTCCCCAACGAAGACAAAAGGAACGTCGTCTATATTGATTAGCAGACGGGACGTTCACACCCCACTCACACGTACTGAATAGAGACGGCAGATATGCAATGGTCATAGGCAGGGGCCTACCTAGAGCATTTGGCACCCGGGGCGGATCCTGTGCTTGGCACCCCCTTGCTCCCTCCCCAAAAGCCCCGCCCCCAGCACCAGTTTGGCTCCGCCTCCGATTTTGCTTAGCTCCGCCCCACTTTTCCTCCGTGCTGCCAGTTTATCAGTTGTTTGCTTGTGTGAGCTGTACTGGCCGCACGGCACCCTAACTACCATGGGGCACTGTGCAGCCACAGCTCACACAGCCCCCTCCAGCCAGGGCCGTTGCAAGGATTTTTGCTGCCATAGGCAAAAGTAAAGTTTGCCGCCCCCCATGTGACATCACAATGCCCCACCCATATTATTTGCCATGTTATCTAACGTCAGTGCTGCAGTGCCGCCGTGTTTACATTAAAAGGCCTGCAGGGAAAGGCTATAGACACCAGAACCACTACATTAAGCTGCAGTGGTTCTGGGGACTATAGTGTTTCTTTAATGTGAGGTAAATTAGAGATTAGTGCCACGAATAATATACTAGATTGCCTACTTACAACCAGATGAAGATGATGATGGGCTCTAGGTGCAGTCTGGCTCCACTGGTCTGGTGTAAAGGATCTCTGGAGGCTGTTTGTAACTGTAGTCACAAAAATCAATGTTCTGGGAGAACGAGAAGCAGCTCCATTTTTTTGGGGCCCTTTACACAGCTCAAGGTCTGGGTCCCAGGGTCCACCTTCATGTTCCACCAATGAGTTTGTTCACAGGGGGTGGAGTGTGTAGGGGATGTCCTGATATGTGTGTAAGGAATGCATTGTGTGAATCTGTGTTTGTATGTGTAAGGGCTGCAAGGTGAGTTTGTGTATGTATGGGATGCAGTGTGTGCGTGTAGGGGATGCATTGAGTGTGTGTAAGGGGTGCATTGTGTGTTGTGTTTGTGTGTGTGTAAGGGATGCATTGTGTGTAACGGTTGCATTGCTTGTGTATGTGTGTCTGTGTGTGTAATGCAGTGTGTGTAATGCATTGTGTGTTTTTCTGTGTGTAAGGGGTGCATTGTGTATGATGAATGTCAGTCTCTCCCACCCCTCCAATTTCCTTCTCTCCCCCCTCCAATTTCCTTCTCTCTCCCCCTCCCAATTTCTTTCTTTATCCCCCTCTCCCAATCTTTCTTTATCCCCCCTCTCCAATTTCCTTCCCCCTCCCCATCTCTCCTTATCTCCCCCCATCTCTCCTTATCCCCCCCAATCTCTCCTTATCCCCCTCCCAATCTCTCCTTATCCCCCATCTCTCCTTATCCCCCTCCCAATCTCTCCTTATCCCCCCATCTCTCCTTATTCCCCTCCCAATCTCTCCTTATCCCCATCTCTCCTTATTCCTGCAATCTCCTCCTTGTTCCCCCCAATCTCTCCATTATTCCCCCATCTCTCCTTATTTCCCCCCATCTCTCCTTATCCCTATCTCTCCTTGCCTTCTCAGCATTGCAGCCCCCCATCTCCTTATTCTCATACTCACCCATTTTCACCCCATCTCTCCTTACCCCATCTCTCCTTATTCTCCCCATCTCTCCTTATTTCTGCAAAATACCTCCTTATTCTCCCCCAATCTCTCCTTATTCCCCATCTCTCCTTATTCTCCCACCCATCTCTCCTTTGTTCTACATCTCTCCTTATTCTCCCCCCCATCTCTCCTTATTCTCCCCTGACTCTATGGCATTTACCCCCCCCATCTCTCCTGTGACGAGACCATACATGATTTAAATTGATAAGGTGCGATGATCTCTTCCCCCCTCTGAGAGGACTCAAGCTACATACAGAAAGAATTAATCAATCTATGCTAAGTCTTACAATAAAGACACAAGAAATAATTTATTAATATTACCATCTAATAGTTTGACAGTCACTGTGAAGGGTACTCCCAAATGTCATTAAAGAACATATGATACATGTTATTGAGTCCTATTGCACCTGAACAGGGCCGTTGCAAGAATTTTTGCTGCCCTAGGTAAAAAGAAAATGTTGCCGTCCCATTTGCTCCATCCACTCATGCAGACTGACACTCACCTGCAGACTCACATAGACACACACTGATTTAAGCAGACAGACTGACACACACACACCCATGCAGACTTACTCACATTCACACACGCAATGATCCATGAAGACCAATATGCATGCACACTGACCCAAGCAGATTGACACACACTAACCCCAACACAAACACGCGTACACAGACACTGACCCATACAGACACACACAAACACACACTGATCCATGCATACACACACATACACACAATGACCCATGCAGACACACACTCTGACCTATACAGACACACCCACACACTGACCCAAGCAGACTGACACACACACACACACACACACACACTGACCTATGCAGGCTAATACACAGACAAGCACACTGACCCAAGCAGACTAACATACACAAACAAACTGACCACTTCCTAAATTTCTCTCACAGACTTAGTTAGAAAGTATGTTGTCCAGAACGGTAGTAGATAAATGACCCACCAGTTCTGTAAATCTCTAATTTAGAGAACCCATTCCTGCTCTAAACAGTGACCCTAAGACGATGGCATACTGCAATCACCAAACATGGGACAATCAAAAATTTTGCCAATATATTATCAACACAGTTTATCAAGGTTAAATGTATTAGGTTCCACCAAAAGATTCTAAACTGTAATGATAGCCATATGTAGACATTAATACTTTGTCTATGACCCTTCTAGTGAAATAATCACTAGAATGATGATAACACATCCCTACTCTTATTAGGAACACATATGGTTACATCTGATTTATTCTTAGTGTTTAAATAAATGTTTTGAGAAACCACAATATTTGACATTGTAAAAGGAGGCTGACACACACCCTGACCCATACAAACACACACATACCCATACACACACACAGGCACATACACAATGTCCCATGCAGACACACACTGACCCATCAAGACACACACGGACTCAAGCAGACTTACAGACTGAAACAGACACACTGACCCAAGCAGACTGACATACACAAACAAACTGGCTTTAGCAGCCTGGCAAACATTCTCTAAAGCACACATTGTGAGGTCATTTCTTACTTCTTGGGTTTACTCATCTTTTGTATAATACCAGGTTGCACATTTCCAAAGTTTTTGAAAAAGCGCATTAGTTTGTTTCTCTCATACGGATAGGGTTATGCCCTTGGACATCCCTGGTGTGTCCTGCTGGTGCACTGATTGTACCGTTTTCGTTTCAATGCAGTTACCTATTTCTCTCTGTATAAATTTTTACACATTAGTTCTTTAGACTGTTTTATGTTTGTCATTAATAGTCAAGCCTCATAGAAAGGGTAATGCTTATCTCTCTGTTTCCTAACACAAATTAAAGCTAAAACAGAGCTAATACAGTCAGAGGAATATATATAGATAGACGCAACATATGATTGGCTGTTTGGATTCAGCTCCTTCCATTCCAGCTTTGCCTTTTGCCTCTGCAAATGAATGTAGATTTGCATGAGCTAAATTTGTTAATTAAAAATACCCAAACTGGGATGAATATGAATGTCTCCAATGCTAGTATCTGATATCATTCATGGTTAGTTTATACAGGCTGTAGTTGATTGACTTGTAGCTTCAATGGAGTTAAAGATGTTAATTTACTGCTACCATCCTAACTGTATTACATTACACCACTAAGTTTGATTATATTATAAATTACGTCTTCCCTTTCTTTCCCCAAGTGCAAAGTTCAGAGATCAACAGATGGAAACATTGAGACTGTGAATCTAAATATTCTACTACAAGGTACTGCAAAGCTATAACCTGATACATTCTGTATGTCATTCATCTAGAACTCTCACTGCAATATCCACTACCACTACATTATTTTTATGTATTGCAATTTTTATGTTCTGTTTATTTTATTTTTATAGTTTATCACTAATAATAATTATCAATAAAATGTTTTTCCTTTCTTTCAGATAATGAATTGAACAGCTTTGGATCCAAGCCAGGTAGAATTCATTCTTAACAAGTATAACTGTTATGTAATACTGATTCCCAATTTTTTTTTTTAATTTATTTTGTAATCTCGATTGTTTTCAGTTTTAAAGCATCCAGGTTCCCCAGTTTTAAGCATTTAAGTCTGAATTTCAGCCGTCCTGCGATATTCAGTTCGACTGAAGTCTGGGCCTAATTCAGGCTCATTCAGAGCCTGAGTTGCATTGTTAAATAGTGTGAATAATTTATGCAGCCCAGTGGCTATGCCCTGTTCAGACTTTAGCGCATTTCTGGAAATTCAAAGTTAAATAAAAATTTTAGGTCACAATAACCACATGGAAAAATATTTCAAATAAGCTATGTTTTCAGTTATTCTATTTTGGCCTAAAATTTTAAATTCACTTTGAATATTATATTTGTGCTGCTCTGGCACATTCTTGCTGATTACCATTGCTAAACATTTAACAGTGTTAGCTGCAAATACTTGCTCGATAAAATACCTACTAAGTAGCCATAAATCAATAATAAAAACAAAACAAAAACAAACTTTAGTATACACTTCAAACACTGCATACACAAATCTTCTGTTGAACTCCTCACCCAAAACCACACACACAATGTCAAGAAATGTATAAGGTTATTGACAATATAGTGCATCAAGATGGACAAATATGATAAAGAATGTATTAATTTCTTGTCATTGTGTGGTTTTGGGTGATAGGAGATTTGCATTTGAAGTGATTGGAGATTTGCAGTGTGAGAAGTATACAGTATACGAAATATAAAAAAGTATTTCTTAACAGCACTCATAAGAGGATGTTTTTTCTTGTGTGAGTATCACTCTGTAAGTGCTCACACACATTCAATACAATTATATAGACATGTGAGGTGCTTTTATTATTATTGGCATTTATAAAGTGCAGCACTGTCCAATTAGCGAAAAAGACAAAACAATATACACAGACCAATACAAAAGGTAAAGAAGGCCCTGCCTTGAGCTGAAGCCATTGAAGCTTTCTTTTAATACAAGATATTTAGCTAGATAGCCCATGAGAATACAATCTCTTATCCCTTGATAGAACTTAAAGGTTTATATGCATTACGTGATTCCAATTATACAGCGCTACAGAATTTGCTGGCGCTATATAAATAATAATAATATATACTCTCATGGTGATAACTATATCAATCTCTTTATAGCCATTTCCTGGGCTACGTTGGTTGGATCTCTGCTCACATTTCTATCCATTAAACTTGTCTGAAGAGACCTTTGAGTTGCTGACTTCGATCAAGATTGATCCGGTTTTGGGAGTCATAATAAAAATGTCATTCTCAAGGACTGAAATTATTTATTTTATTTGATTAATCATACTATCTGAATTTGGGTGCCTAGGATGGGGAACTTTTTAAGTGTTGACGGATTTTCACTTAATCATTTTCTAATTTGCAAAAGGCAGACAGTCAAATATTTGGCCTGTTTCATTAGGCATAATCAAATCTTTGACTGTGTTTTGCATAATGTACTTTATATAATTACTATATTTATTAACTCTGTTTATGACATTAAGGGAACTCTCCAAGTACCAAAATAAAATATCTTATTGTTGTAGTTATGGATCGTAGAAGCTACGAGTGCAGTCTATACAGTTTTTGTTAAATAGTTTTTAAGCAAAGGTTTTCCTGGAGCCCAAAGCACACGTATACTGCTAAGTATGACAGAACGAGAAAGTTTCACTTCTGTATTATGCATCAGAAATCTTTATGCAGAGTATAAGGTGGTTTGGATTTTCTAAGTCTTTGCAGCCATTGCAGCCTTTGTAAAACCCTGTTAACCTTTTGACTCCACCAACTTGAAATAAGCTCCTTGTTACAATTTGGTGTCAAAAGGGTTAACAGTGATACAAAGGTAACTTCCTTCTTATGTTTTCTCAAACCAAGCTTATGGACTTTAGCTGCAGGGGCAACCTTTAATTTTTGTCAAACAATACCAAGTACTTTCAAATCTTTTTAAAAACCAGAGGCTCAGCACCTACAGAACCATAACCACTGTAATAAGCTGATGTGATTATAGAAAACCAAGTGCCTTAAGTTTCATAGAATGCATTTGCAGTTTATCTGTAAAGTCCAATAATGATATTAATTTTTGCTAAATATGTTCACTAATTTGAGTTAACCTATGAATTTTGAGTCTTGAATTTTAATTGATAAATTAATTAAGCCTCTTTGTAGTATATGCAATTACTATCTGCTGTAATACATATAATTTTAATTAAACGTATGGTGCATGGAACTGTAAAAGTTAATGTCTTTAATCTACCCTTATTGAGATAGGCACTTTATAGGATCCCAAAGACATGTTTTTATGAATGTTGTCTTTTCCTTGTCTCAAAAGTTTCATTCATTATACTGGTTAGCTTCATAAAAGAGTGTGGGGTGCTTAGAAACTATGACAAAAAAAAATAATTACCTCCCACTATACAACTCGATTTACTGGAGCCCAACAATCCTTTAACAATCTTATGACTTTGTTTATGCAGCCCTATGTACACCTCCCTGCATGTGACTTGCACAGCCTTCCTAAACACTTCTGTAAAAAGTAATCTAGTGTTTACACTTTATTTAGTGTAAATTCAGTTTAATATAGAATGTATTATCTCCTGCTTTGTTAATAGTTTGCTAGACCCTGCGGGAACCTCTTGTATATAATTTAAGCTCAAGTTACAGAGTAGGAGATACAAACTTTATAATTAAGTTACTTCTGATTGAAAATTAAACCATTTTGTTTTCATGCAGGTTGTGTCAGTCACAGCCAGGGGAGTTATAGTAAGGGCTGCATAAACAGAAACAAAAGTGATTTAACTCCTAAATGAGAATTGAGCAACGAGGTTGGAGGGGCATTATGTATACACCCAAACTGCTTTATTATGCAAAGGTTTACATATAACATTGATTTATGTACAAATCTATGTTACAAATTGATTAGAATTGTATAATTGGAAATCCAGTCCTTGCTTGATTACTTGGTTGGATTCTATGATTGGATAATTGTGATATTTTAGTAAATTTCAAGGAAAAAACACACCTTATTTTTTGTGGGAAAACACTGAAGAAGACACACACAGTCCAGACACAGGTCAATTCAGGAAGCAAAAACAGATTTATTGTAACCGGCCGTGTCTCAGCTGACACGTGTCCAAAATCTGAGCACTGAATTATAGGCTTTTTATAGACTTTACATCCCCAATCTGTACCCTTACACCAATCAGCAAACAGTATTTACAGTATTACCTTATATGGCTAGGCAACATGGCACTAGGGGAGAATGGAATGTGGTTTCAGATCGTGGGCATGCTCATTACATTGATGACAGTATCTTAGTTATGTGTGACTTACAGATTTGTCTACTTGTATATGCCACATGAAGATTTTAGGCCTAGTAATTTTTGGCCTAATTGAGGTCCCGTCACATTCCCCCCTTTTGATGCTTCTGTTACTATATACTCAGTTGCATCACTTACCAGAGGTTGCCAATTCCAATCAGGTAATAACAGGACAGGAGAGACCAAAAGGACTTTTGGCTTGCCCCTGGTGCCCCCATATAGCTTTATCAGGGTTCAAAAACTGAAGTACATATCACCTCTCTAAGCTAGAGGTTTATACTTCCAAATGGCCATAATATGGGTGGCCGTTTTTCTCTCAATGTTACTACATATAGGGCTTATAACCAAGGAATTTAGCAGGGTATTAAGAGTCTGTTATGCTACTTCAATTAATATATGGAACTCAACTGCAGAGGACGTTGAATTAATTATTTAATGAAGCAAATTTTACTAATAGTTACAGTTACTGTAGCTTTAAGAACTTGAGGATGGGTGTTAGTTGTTGAAAACGGAACAAGCAGCAGCAGATTTGCAACAGTGTAGCAGTAGCAATTATAATTAATCCAAGTATAAGGAGAAGAGTTTCAAAGCCATTATTAGTTTCAGGAGACAGAAAATAAAATTATTATATAGCAACAGAGTGGCAATTGCTAAAGCAAGCAGGCAGAGTCCAGAATGAACATGAAGTAATTCTTCGCGTTTAGTGGGAGATAGTTCCAGAACTCTTATTTAATGTTGCATTCAGTGATAGTGAATACTTCTTATGGAGCAGAAGCAGAGGTCCTATTCAATCCGAGGTCAAGGTGAGGAGAAGGTAGGTCAACGATTTCCACTCCAGGTTTGGTACACATAATTGTAGTTTGCAGTAGTTGTAGCCGGTCTGAGGATCTTGGGGGAAGCCTCATCAATAATCCAGCATTTTGAATCTGGCGCGGTCTCCCTATGTAGCGTGAGGAGACCGCATCAGAGAAGGGGGCGTGGCGGTGCTCCATCTACCCGGAAGTGCCTGGGAAATGGTGATGCCGACAGCTACAACCTGACAGAGACAGAGACTGATTCTAAAAAGTACTCCCCCTCGTCTGCCACCAATAGATAAGAGTCAGCCTATATTTAGTAGATTGCTGATCTCATATTGGTATTCTGTTTGACCACGAGGTTGAGAGCTTCAGCAGTTTCATTGGTAATTGTAGCAGAGTAGAGGAATAACCCACGATATCTCTGCTGGTAAATGTAGTCAGCATACAAAATCCAAGTAGCGTAGTAGTTCCAATCTCTTTTTCCCAAGAACTGGACGACACACAGTTTGGGAGTCAACTGAACTTTTATTGCACCACAGCTGGTTTTATACACATCCCCATGCAAGGGGTTTCCTTAATTACATTCCAGGGGTTTTCCCCTGGTAGACTGTGTGGAAAACGTAGTGCACAAGAATATTTCCCATCATCCTTTTCTGTACTGGAGAGATAATTGCGTCAGAGTATAACTTTAATTACATTATCTCACTGTACAGAAAATTATACAATATGGTTTAAAAATACATAATTCCTCAAATATGTGCCTGAACTTCACGAAATTCATTGAATAGCTGGCCTCTGAGTGCCTAGTCTGGCGAAATACCGCTCAGATCCGTTCGTTAGAATGGAAAAGCCATTCGAATGAAGTTATGGAACGGTTAGCCACGAGGCGAGAGCCCCAGAACAGTTCCAGGCAATTGTGGGCTTTGACCAATCTTCTTTCGTGAGTTCTGACAAATTAGCAAACGAACATACATATGAATAGACTGCATAGCTGTTTGTAGGGAGGTTGTGAGTCTTATTTAACCAAACGCCGCTCTATTTTGACGAATGGGTCTATTTGCGCGAATTGTATGGAGGTGCAGCGGTGTTCGCGAGGTCGAGTAGCCAATTTTTGTTCCATGCACTCGACGACCAAACACCGCTGGGCGTTTGTGCGCAAAGATGGCCGACACCACATGTTCGTTTATACGAACGGCGACCACCCATTAAACCATTAGAGTTTTGCGTTTTTTACTATGTTGCCAACATTAATGGTCATCCATTCGACAGTTCATTCGTTTTCACGAACAGTACATTCCTATTCTGTTCGTGAAGTTAACATACGAATGCATATAACCTTCAGGGACCTTAAAGGGGCCAACCAGCTCTCTTCCTATGATTCCGGCCCAAAACATGACTCCACCACAGCCTTGCTGATGTTGCAGCCTTTTTGGAACAGGGTGGCCGTCCACCAACTATCCACTGCTCCATCCATCTGGACCATCCAGGGTTGCACAGGACTCATCAGTAAACAGGACTGTTTGAAAATTAGTCTTCATGTATTTTTCTGCTCAATACAGCCATTTCTGCTTGTGAGCATTGGTTAGTGGTGGCCGAATAGAAGGTTTATGCACAGTTGCAAGACTCTGGATGACTCCACACCTTGATGTCCGTGGGACTCCAGAGGCACCAGCAGCTTCAAATATCTGTTTGCTGCTACGTAATGGTATTTTAGCAATAGCTCTATCTGGCAGAAATCTTCCTCAATGTGCCTTTATCTGCACGAACCCGTCTGTGCTCTGAATCAGCCACAAATCTCTTAATAGTGCAATGATTTTTTCGTGAAATATCTAATGTTTTCATACCTCGTCCAAAGCATTGAACTCTTTTCGGCAGCAGAGAGATCCTTTTTCTTCCCTATATTGCATGAAAATGGTGTTCTGCTTAATAATGTGGAACACCCTCCTTTAGTAGTTTTTCCTTAAATTGGGCTCACCTGGCAATCTAATTATTACAGGTGTCCGAGATTGTTTTCAGTGATCAACAGAGCCCTGAGATACAATGCCATCCATGAGTTAAACTGAAAAACAAAATATTTAATCTTTGTGACACTTAAATAGAATTTGCATAATAATTTGGAACAGGGTGTATAAACTGAACCTGATCTGACTATACATACATGGCCAATTGTGGATGTTTTTAATTGCCATTCTGACTTATCCCGTATAGTGACTTGATTAGTAGGATTGGAAGGCAATTGCTGTTCATTTGTTTCAGAACCAGGGTACCATACTTCACTAATCTCCCATATTTGTACCTCCACAAACAAAGCAGTTAGTTACATTAAAACTACTTGCAATACTCTCTGCCAGATTTATGAATAGGTTTTTACTAGGGCACAAGTATTTATCATTAAACCTGTAGGACTGTTCCCAATTAAGGTTGCCACATCTATTCTGGGGTTTTACACTACCAGAATTTGCTTTACATGCATAAAATAGTAGGATGCCCATAGATGTGGTAGTACTAATTAGGGTCTTATTTATTAAAGTCCCCTTGGAATGAACATTTCTAAGAACCAACCAAACTGTACGAGGTTGGCGTTGTGGGTCAAAACATTTTGGTTCACCTGAAACTGGCTGGCAGACATTATAATCAGTTTCTAGGTATCTGCATTTATACACAGATCCTTTGCACCCATAATACGAATGCCAGATGAGAGCTTCGGATATTTGATTGCCTGTTCTCGTAGTCTTAATGCAACAGTCACAACTGGTTAGATCTGATTCTTCCCATTTCTACATTAAAAAGGCCATTAGGCCTGAATTTGTGGGAGGAGTTATGGCCCCTACTTAAATTCCCAGCCCCTACTCACCTCTGCCGTTCAAGTTGATTGACATTGACTCACCTCAGCAACCAGCATTCCAATCCGAGCTCCTGCCAAAAAAGTTACCGACGCCAGCAGGAGTCCTGTCGCCAGCAGCATCCTCTGCCCTAGCAGGGCCTCACCTGTCACTTGACTATAGTTAAGTTCTTAGCCACAGCACTAGTCAGCAAGCCAGTTCTGCGAAGGTCTTGTTCTTCCTTCCTACCCCCTAAACATATTAATTCATTATTCCTTTTTCAGAATGTGACAAGAATCCATTCCCATCGATGACCTACCACTGGACGAAGTACCCAGAACGCCAGCGAGGCCTGGGTCCCCAGAATTATCCCTCACCCCCTCTACCCCCAGGTCCCTGAGATCATGGACTATCCCAAAAATTGCAGAAGAGCTAAGACTCAGGGGCAACCCCTTTCCAACCACTACAAGAAAGGCAGAGCTGTACAGACTTTTGACAGCACAGGCCAGCGATCCTAGGCCTGGCACTAGCTCATAAGGGCTGTCTACCAGCCCCCTCGAATCCCTGACAGCCATACTGGCCAACCTCCAAACCATGAATAGTAGACTGTTAAAGGTGTAATCAGCCATAGCCACCCCAGGTGACCTACAGGCAGTGGCGTACATACCAGGGTCGCAGGGGTTGCGGCTGCGACCGGGCCCGGCCCACCAGGGGGCCCGGCCGCCCCTGCGACCCGGTATGTACCCACAGGGCCAGCCTCTTCCCCTGGGGGGCCCAGGAGCCGGCCACTCAGCCCCCCGAGGCTGGCCCTGCTTCCCCGCAGGCGGGCGCTTGATGGAGCACTCAGGTTTCCTCTTCTCCAGCTCCTCACAAGCGCACTGGGCCGAAGATGATGTCATCTTCTCGCGCCGGCATCCCTAAGGGAGCTGAAGAGGAAAGTGTGCTCCTCACTGCCCCGACCGCCACCCACAGGCTGGATAACCCTCAGTGAAACATAGCAGTTTCTCTGAAACTGCTATGTTTTCAGCTGCAGGGTTAAAACTAGAGGGACCTGACACCCAGACAACTTCATTGAGCTGATGTGATCTGGATGTCTGTAGTGGTCCTTTAAAGGACCACTATAGTGCCAGGAAAACATACTCGTTTTCCTGGCACTACAGTGCCCGGAGGGTGCCCCCACCCTCAGGGACCCCCTCCCGCCCGGCTCTGGAAAGGGGAAAAGGGGTAAAACTTACCTTTTTCCAGTGCTGGGCGGAGAGCTCTCCTCCTCCGATCCTCCTCTTCTCCTCCCCGTCGGCTGTATGCGCACGCGCGGCAAGAGCTGTGCGCATTCAGCCGGTCACATAGGAAAGCATTCATAATGCTTTCCTATGGACGCTGGCGTGCTCTCACTGTGAAAATCACAGTGTAACCCCTGTAACCCCTGTACCAGGTGCCCACCGCCAAAATCACAGCCCTGTAACCCCTGCGACCAGGTGCCCACCGCCATGTGTTGCGGCCCGGCCCGTGGGGCACGGATCAATTTTCGCACCGGGGCCCCCTGGGTCATGTGTACGCCACTGCCTACAGGCCATTCAGGTCCTCCTCTGGTAATCCCTATTCTGCCGAGCGGCACCATCCCCCCCCCCCCAAAACCACTACCCCATATGTCTCACCTGCTCACTCCATCCTAGCATCTATAAAAAAGGAAATACTGGATGCTAAAGACGTGAACTTAGTTTCCCTACTCATTGCCTCACAGGATGTCCTTGAAAACCGTGCATATAACTACAGGGACATCTCAGTGGTATTAAAAACTAGAGACCCACGCCTTAACAAAAAGCTATCTATCCTGCAATTTGTAATAGCTTTCGGGATAAATAGAGACGTCATTTGCTCTGTGTATCCACATAGGAGGGAGGAGCTTGATCTTTATATGCATAAAGTGGCTGGCCTAGGCATTAAGTACGGGGGGGTCCTCTTTCTATGACTATTACAAGTCCGTGTCATCCAAGGCAGCAACTCATCTGGCCCAATTTAATATCAGAATTGACTGGTGCCAGATGGACACGGAGTTGTTCTGCCGACACTTTGCCGGATTGAGGCCCCTGTCCTGTGCCACCTGTAGCTCAACATCCCACTCCACCGACTTGTGCCCTTGTGCGGCAGACCCTTCCTCCTCTCACCACTCCTTCACCCCATACACTAGGCAAGAAGGCGGGCAGAGGCACAAGCTGGGCAGACCCATTGCGTTTCTGGGCAAGGCGCAGGTGTGCAACAATCTTAACGCTGGCGCATGCAGTTTCAGTGCATGCAGGTTGTTGCAAGTCTGCTTCATTTGTTTCAGAGCGCATACCAAGACCAAGTGCCCGGCCCGACTTTCACCTAAAAAATGACTGACCGAGGTCAATATAGATGTTGTGGCTTACTACCTACGCTTACACCCAGCCTGGCATTTTTGGTGACAGGTTTTTCAAAGGGTTTTCACACAGGCCTCATTGCCATCCCCACAGGCACTCTCGAATGCCCAAACCTGTCAGCTTCTAATGACCCTCTCACGGTGGACCACCTACTGTCCACAGAAACTAAGGCAGGTGTCATGACTGGCCCTTTCACTGTATTCCCTTTTTCATCCTGGCGTACCAACCCCATCGGGGTAGCTGTGCACAAGTACTCTAATAAAAAAAAGATTGATTATCGACCTTTCAGCACCTCATTCTTCTCCCATCCCCAGCATAAACTCTCTCATACCAGCTGAGGAGTTTTCATTACACTACGCAAAGATCAACGACGCTACGCAAGCCATCATCACAGCAGGCAGCAAGGCATGGCTAAGCAAGACCGACATTACCAATGCCTTCAAGCTCTTACCCATTCACCCCTCACTATGGCACTTACATGGTGTTAAATCTAGGATAGGTATTATTTTTCTACCAGGCTCACTTTTGGGTCTAGGAGCAGCCCTAAGCTGTTTGACATATTCGCAGAAACGCTCTGCTGGCTGCTCCTAAACATAGTTAGGTGTCCATTATTCACTATTTGGATAATTTTTTGTTGGTAGAACCAGGCTCACAAACACCCAGTAGCATTTACAGCACCACAGCCCTTTTCACTACACTAGGGGTGCCCTTGTCACCAAGTAAAACACTTGGACCCTCCACTAAGCTAGTTTTCTTGGGCATCGTTTTGGACACAGAATCTTTTCAAGCCAGCCTACCACCAGAGAAACTGACCCGCATTAGGGACGAAATCAGTCTATTCCTGAGGAGTGCACCAGGAGGAGACTCCACCCCTTATTGGGGTCCCTTAACTTTGCGATGCGAATCATTCCACAGGGCAGATCATTCGTCTCTAGGCTACTGTGTCTACTCCTGCCTAATTACAGTGAATGATCCAGCCAGGGCAGATTTGCTTGTGTGGAGAAACTTCTTGTCTGAGTGGAATGGAGTCTCCCTGTTTATTCCTCCACTATCCGATCTTTTAACTACTATTTACACAGATGCAGCAGCTCATATTTGCGGTCATATTTGGCAACCACTGGTTTAGCGATAACTGGCCCACTGAGACGGATGCCTTGCTGGTATTTAGAGAAATGTCCTAATTGTTCGAGATTTACCCCATCGTGGCGGCCGCTCATACATGGGGTCATCTTTGGACCGGCAAGACAGTTAAATGCTGCTCAGACTATTCAGCAGCCTGTGAAATGATCAAAAATGGGCAATCCTTCTCTTTAACTATAATGTGGCTGGTATGCAAGTTGACTTGGCTAGCAGCAACCGCTCAGTTTCACCTATTCTGCATTCACATTCCCGGTATTCATAACACAGCTGCTGACGCTGTTTCCCGCTCACATTTTCAGGTATGCTTCCAGGCACTCTCTACGGCCCACCTCCTACCATCCAGGATACCACCTTTTCACGAGCTACTCATGGACTAACTGAGCTACTACGCCACGCTCAGGCACTCAAGCACCACGCACACTCACCCAATACCACTACCACTTACGCTAGGGCACTTACCATTTTCCATAAATTCACTGCAGAGTTTCACTTGCAGGGAGATTTCTATTAAAACCATGGTGGCTTTTGCCTCCTTCTGTCACCTACACCTCAAATTATCTCACAATACCATTAAGCTTTACCTCACAGGGGTACAAGACCATGTCCCCACTAACTTTCTTAATCACACACCTTTTTTAGCATCATACCCTATTAATAACATCCTCAAAGGTATTCATAAGGTTACAGTACCCCCTGCCACTAACAAATTGCCTATAGATGGACCTATTTTTAGACTACTTAGCGGCCTACTGGACAAATCCCCTTTCGATTATCACACTAACTCTGTTATAAAGGCCGCCATCTTTATTGCTTTCTATGGCTTTCATAGACCTAGGGAGTTTACAGTTGTTCGCCAGGTAGATACCACATCAAGCCTAAAACTGTCTCACCTAAAGAAAGTTAATGACCACTATGTCCTTTCATTACCTTCCATGAAAACTAACCACACCAATCATCCCACTACCATTCCTCTGGTGCCCAGTCAAAGTACCCGACATTTTTCTAGAATCTCACCACGCGCACGCACCTGACACCTCACTATTACTACTCCAAGGGCACCCACTCATCACAGCTAAATTCACATCTCATGTCAGAACTCTGCTGTCAAGGTTAGGCTACAACCCGGCTTCCTTCTCCGGTCACTACTTCTGTATAGGCGCAGCATCATCAGCATCTAGCTTAAGCACACCAGTCCACATCATTATGAGACTGGGCCGCTGGAAATCTTCAATTTACAATACTTACATCCCACGACCGGAGAAAGAGCTACGACAAGCATTTAGAAGTTTAGCATTATAACATGCAATAAAGTGTGTTTTCTGTGCATCCTCCTTTTGCCATCTTTTATTACAGGCCTACTCTTTCATTGGTTTTGGCACACCTCAACCAACTATGCATCGTCTTATACAATCCATAACCTATTAAATTCCGAGAACAAGTTAAAAGGCCATTAGGCCTGAATTTGTGGGAGGAGTTATGGCCCCTACTTAAACTCCCAGACCCGACACACCTCTGCCATTCAAGCTGATTGATCCCAACCACCTGCACCCATCATATATTACATTATCAACTTTGTGGGCCCTCTTTTATTACAGGCCTACTTATGGCCATCAAAACACCTACTTGTAGCTCTTGATGTTCACTCAGTAAAGGCGTGGACTTGCAGTTAGAGTCCGGTCTCTGTGATTGCTTGGCCACGCCTTAATGACTGGATATTATCATTTACCCAGATTTTGCAAAGGTTCTCATGATCAGGGGTAACTTGCCATGAGTCTCCCACTAGTTTGACCCTAAAGTGATGTAGTCTTCTTTCCCTGTAGCCCCTATAATAGTGACAGTCTTTCCGGAGAATGGGGCTATTAATTTTGTTACCACTAAATATTCAGCAAGTGTGTCAACCATGAAAACACTTTTCTTTCCCCCTACTGTTCTAAACCTAAGGGGGACGGAGCCCAGTCTGTTTCAATAGTCTTCCAGAATTGTATCAGCCAGACCTATCTCCTCGTCTCCAAGTCTGAGTATATTATCACCACCTGAACCTCACCTCTATTCTGACCTTCATTCCCTTTATAATCTTCTTGCCCCTTCTCTCATCTTGCCTATAACTTGCTTCATATGCCTTCTGTGGGCATTCGTTCTTCAAATGTCCTTCCTCTCTACAATAGGCACACAGGTTTCTACCTAACTGAGGCCTATCGTTCCTAATTAGTGATGTACCGAACGGTTCGCCGGCGAACGGTTCCTGGCGAACATAGCATGTTCGTGTTCGCCACAGCGGGCGAACATATGCGCGGTTCGACCCGCCCCCTATTCGTCATCATTGAGTAAACTTTGACCCTGTACCTCACAGTCAGCAGACACATTCCAGCCAATTAGCAGCGCAGCCTCCCTAGCAGACCCTCCCACCTACTGGACAGCATCCATTTTAGATTCATTCTCAAGCTGCATGCTTAGTAAGAGGAGGAAAGTGTAGCTGCTGTTCATAAGATAGGGAAAAGCATAGCTAGGTTAGGGATAAGGGTATGCTTTTTTTGGATTTTTTTTTTCTATCTAATGTAAATACGCAGTTGTCTGCCACTGCTGCCGAAAGCTTCGTGTCCGGGCTCACGGTGCATACTGTGCTTATTCCCCGGTGGTGCCACCACTTACATCTGGTGTCACAATAGCTTGGATTTAAAAACAAAAAACTTTTTTCACTGTTATAGATTGAATGGCAGTCAGTTGTAGTGATGTCGCGAACCCGAAATTTTCGGTTCGCGAACGGCGAACGCGAACTTCCGCAAATGTTCGCGAACCGGCGAACCGCCCGAAACGCCATTGACTTCAATGGGGAGGCGAATTTTAAAACACACAGGGACTCTTTCTGGCCACAATAGGGATGGAAAAGTTGTTTCAAGGGGACTAACACCTGACTGTGGCATGCCGGAGGGGGATCCATGGCAAAACTCCCATGGAAAATTACACAGTTGATACAGAGTCTGTTTTTAATCCATAAAGGGCAGAAATCACCTAACATTCCTAAATCACAATGAATATGGATTGACACCTGACATATGACATATTGACACCTTGACATATGGATTGACACCTGTCCTCAGAGCCCCTGATGCACACGGACACAGGCACAGAATCGGTCCCCCTACATAGGGTCACTTGGCAGATATGGGATTGACACCCACAAGGGATCCCTGATACACACTGACACAGAGCAGAATAGTATCTGCTCCCTACATCGGGTCACTTGGCAGATATGGATTGACACTCGTCCTAAGGTTCTGGTACGCACTGACACAGAGCAGAATAGGGACTGGTCCCCTACATCGGTCACTTGGCAGATAAGTGGATTGACACCTTGTTACAACTGTTATTTGTAACGGGCCCTTTAAATGGCAAATTGCCCTGTTTCCCTGGGTTGTGGAGAAGCCTCTTTGCCAGCCTCCTCCCGCATGACTATGGCCCCTGGGAGATTGTGAAAATGTATGCACTTTTATTTGGTGTGTATGGCCCTTTAAGACTGTCGGTGGGCATATTGGGGCTATGGACTCTTTATGTGACTGGTGCTGGCCCTTTAAACACCTTTTTTGGGACATCAGGAAGATTGGGACACTGCCCCTTTAAGGCCGTGTCCCCAGACTTGTTGGGGACACGGCCCCTTTAAGACGGTGTCCCCTGTGTCCCCAGACCTGGTGCAAACCCTTGTGCCTGCCTTGCTATTTCCCACTTGGTTCAGTAAATGGGAAATTATTTCAGCTGCAGAGACTAAGTCCCATTCGGCGATGGGACTTAGTCTTTTTTTCAGCCGTTTTTTTCAGCCTTATTTCAGCTGTAGAGACTAAGTCCCATTCGGCGATGGGACTTAGTCTTTTTTTCAGCCTGAAATAGACCGACCTCACAGCCCAAATCTATTGAACTGTTTTGGGCAGGAAAATGTGCTTGCGGTCGGTCATAAAGGGACCTCCAGCTAACTTTTTAACCCCTGGATGGATTTGGTTGATTTTTGGTTATGTTTATGTTTTAAGTGTGCTGATTCCAAATATGTAATTATGAAGATGGGATGTGTAGGTTTAAAGTTACAGGGTATGGCTAAAAACTGTATTTTTACTGCCTGTGTTTAATTATGTTAATCTCTTCCCAAACGTCATTTCGTTCAAAGTGGAGAGAATGTTAAAAAAATATATTTTTGTTCTGAGGGTGAGAAATGCTTTTCAGCCGCTTCTAATCTTAAGCATCATTTGAGGAGCCATACAGGAGAGAAACCTTATTTGTGGTGTGTTTAGTATTGTTCTGATCAGTTTAATACCTTCCGCGCCTCCTATCAGTGGACGTGTATATGGCAGCCATTTTAAGCATAATCTGACCCGAAAGGTCACCTCGCTCAACAGGCTACAACATTTGTCCCTGAAAACTATCCTGCATTCTGTACAATTTGTATGGATATGGCAGTGATTGCAACAGGGAGATGGAAGAAATGCTTGGTCGGGTCCTCTTAATTCAAATTTGGGCACTGCCGTCGTTAATGTGCCACCAGATAGACCGGTGTGTTTAGGATCAGTTTAATACCTTCCGCCTCCTATCAGTGGACGTGTATATGGCAGCCATTTTAGGAACCGTACACCTGGGACCCGAGCAAGGTCACCTCGTTCAACAGGCTACAACATTTGTCCCTGGAAAACTATCCTGGACATTCTGTACAATTTGTATTGATATGGCAGTGATTTCTGTAACAGGGAGATGGAAGAAGATGCTTGGTCGGTCCTTTTAATTCAAATTTGGGGCACTGCGCGGTCAAGCTAATGTGCCACCAGATAGGAGTGGTGTGTTTAGTATTGTTCTGATCAGTTTAATACCTTCCGCGTCTCCTATCAGTGGACGTGTAAATGGCAGCCATTTTAGGAACCGTACACCTGGGACCCGAGCAAGGTCACCTCGTTCAACAGGCTTGCAGCGTATCCTCCAGGAAGAAGAGCCTGAACCCCTACCGGCTGCACGTGTCTTACCTGTACATGGAAAGCTGCTGTGGTTCCTTGATGAGCCAGCTGCCCGTGAGTTAACATGTCCCGTGGAGAAGCACTCTGTCCTGTAAAGCCTCACCAAAAAAAAAAGGAGTGGTGTGTTTAGTATTGTTCTGATCAGTTTAATACCTTCCGCGTCTCCTATCAGTGGACGTGTACACGGCATTGATTTTTGTAACAGGGAGATGAAGAAGAGGCTTGGTCGGTCCTCTTACTGCAAATTTGGGGCACTGCGCGGTCAAGCTAATGTGACACCAGATAGGAGTGGTGTGTTTAGTACTATTTTTGTCAGTTTAATACCTTCCACGTCTCCTATCAGTGGACGTGTACATGGCATTGATTTTTGTAACAGGGAGATGGAAGAAGAGGCTTGGTCGGTCCTCTTACTGCAAATTTGGGGCACTGAGCGGTCAAGCTAATGTGACACCAGATAGGAGTGGTGTGTTTAGTTGTTCTGATCAGTTTAATACCTTCCATCGCCTCCTATCAGTGGTCGGTATTACGCAGTGATTTCTGTAACAGGAGATGGAAGAAGATGCTTGGTCGGTCCTCTTAATTCAAATTTGGGGCACTGCGCGGTCAAGCTAATGTGCCACCAGATAGGAGTGGTGTGTTTAGTATTGTTCTGATCAGTTTAATACCTTCCGCGTCTCCTATCAGTGGTCGGGTACACGGCATTGATTTTTGTAACAGGGAGATGGAAGAAGAGGCTTGGTCGGTCCTCTTACTGCAAATTGGGGGCACTGCGCGGTCAAGCTAATGTGACACCAGATAGGAGTGGTGTGTTTAGTACTATTTTTATCAGTTTAATACCTTCCGCGTCTCCTATCAGTGGACGTGTACACGGCATTGATTTTTGTAACAGGGAGATGAAGAAGAGGCTTGGTCGGTCCTCTTACTGCAAATTTGGGGCACTGCGCGGTCAAGCTAATGTGACACCAGATAGGAGTGGTGTGTTTAGTATTGTTCTGACCAGTTTAATACCTTCCACGTCTCCTATCAGTGGTCGTGTACACGGCATTGATTTTTGTAACAGGGAGATGGAAGAAGAGCCTTGGTCGGTCCTCTTACTGCAAATTTAGCACTGCCATGCCGTCAAGCTAATGTGCCACCAGATAGGAGTGGTGTGTTTAGTATTGTTCTGACCAGTTTAATACCTTCCGCGTCTCCTATCAGTGGTCGTGTACACGGCATTGATTTTTGTAACAGGGAGATGGAAGAAGAGGTTTGGTCGGTCCTCTTACTGCAAATTTGGGGCACTGCGCGGTCAAGCTAATGTGACACCAGATAGGAGTGGTGTGTTTAGTACTATTTTTATCAGTTTAATACCTTCCGCGTCTCCTATCAGTGGACGTGTACACGGCATTGATTTTTGTAACAGGGAGATGGAAGAAGAGGCTTGTCGGTCCTCTTACTGCAAATTTGGGGCACTGCGCGGTCAAGCTAATGTGACACCAGATAGGAGTGGTGTGTTTAGTATTGTTCTGATCAGTTTAATACCTTCCGCGTCTCCTATCAGTGGTCGTGTAAACGGCATTGATTTTTGTAACAGGGAGATGGAAGAAGAGGCTTGGTCGGTCCTCTTAATTCAAATTTTGGGCACTGCGCGGTCAAGCTAATGTGCCACCAGATAGGAGTGGTGTGTTTAGTATTGTTCTGATCAGTTTAACACCTTCCGCGTCTCCTATCAGTGGTCGTGTACACGGCATTGATTTTTGTAACAGGGAGATGGAAGAAGAGGCTTGGTCGGTCCTCTTACTGCAAATTTGGGGCACTGCCGGTCAAGCTAATGTGACACCAGATAGGAGTGG
>OW240912.1:161834893-161845597 GCA_933207985.1 Pelobates cultripes
GTAGTCAGTTGATGGGTGGGGTACTCCTGAGTGACATCTAGTGGCCATTTTAGTATTTCATTGAATAATACTGATTACTGTTATGCAGAGTAAATAGGCATTTTACTGATATTAATATTGCTAATATTATGTCCACAACAATATATATATATATATATATATATATATATATATACACACATACATACATACATATACACAAACACATATACAGTTGCAAGAAAAAGTATGTGAACCCTTTGGAATGATATGGATTTCTGCACAAATTGGTCATAAAATGTGATCTGATCATCATCTAAGTCACAACAATAGACAATCACAGTCTGCTTAAACTAATAACACACAAAGAATGAAATGTTGCCATGTTTTTATTGAACACACCATGTAAACATTCACAGTGCAGGTGGAAAAAGTATGTGAACCCCTAGACTAATGACATCACCAAGAGCTAATTGAAGTGAGATGTCAGCCAACTGGAGTCCAATCAATGAGATGAGATTGGAGGTGTTGGTTAAAGCTGCCCTGCCCTATAAAAAACACACACCATTTCTGGGTTTGCTTTTCACAAGAAGCATTGCCTGATGTGAATGATGCCTCGTACAAAAGAGCTCTCAGAAGACCTACGATTAAGCTGGAAAGGGTTATAAAAGTAGACAAATTGTCTATAAATGGAGAAAGTTCAGCACTGCTGCTACTCTCCATAGGAGTGGCCACCCTGTAAAGATGACTGCAAGAGAACAGCGCAGACTGCTCAATGAGGTGAAGAAGAATCCTAGAGTGTCAGCTAAAGACTTACAAAAGTCACTGGCAAATGCTAACATCCCTGTTAGCGAATCTACAATACAACACTAAACAAGAATGGATTTCATGGGAGGATACCAGAGAGGAAGCCACTGCTGTCCAAACAAAACATTGCTGCACATTTACAGTTTGCACAAGAGCACCTGGATGTTCCACAGCAGTACTGGCAAAATATTCTGTGGACAGATGAAACCAAAGTTGAGTTGTTTGGAAGAACCACACAACACTATGTGTGGCGAAAAAAAAAGGCACAGCACACCAACATCAAAACCTCATCCCAACTGTGAAGTATGGTGGTGGGTGCATCATGGTTTGGGGCTGCTTTGCAGCATCAGGGCCTGGATGGATTGCTATCATCGAAGGAAAAATTTATTCCCGAGGTTATCCATACATTTTGCAGGAGAACTTAAGGCCATCTGTGTACCAGCTGAAGCTCAACAGAAGATGGGTGTTGCAACAGGACAATGACCCAAAGCATAGAAGTAAATCAACAACAGAATGGCTTAAACAGAAGAAAATAAGCCTTCTGAAGTGGCCCAGTCAGAGTCCTGACCTCAACCCGATTGAGATGCTGTGGCATGACCTCAAGAAAGCGATTCACACCAGACATCCCAAGAATATTGCTGAACTGAAACAGTTCTGTAAAGAGGAATGGTCAAGAATTGCTCCTGACCGTTGTGCACGTCTGATCTGCAACTACAGGAAACGTTTGGTTGAAGTTATTGCTGCCAAAGGAGGTTCAACCAGTTATTAAATCCAAGGGTTCACATACTTTTTTCCACCTGCACTGTGAATGTTTACATGGTGTGTTCAATAAAAACATGGCAACATTTCATTTTTTGTGTGTTATTAGTTTAAGCAGACTGTGATTGTCTATTGTTGTGACTTAGATGATGATCAGATCACATTTTATGACCAATTTGTGCAGAAATCCATATCATTCCAAAGGGTTCACATACTTTTTCTTGCAACTGTATATAAGTGGAAAATTATGATTGAACACACATATTGCTCAAATTCTATGTTTTGTTTTAGTCAGAACTTGTACAATAGGATATATATTTTATATATCTATCTCACAAACCAAGAATGGTGGGAAAAAAAGTGATTGAAAACCCATTCCACCTGTAGTCAGTGGATAGTCAAAACATGGTTAAACACAGATCTGCAAACACCAGCCAAGTCATAAACTTGCTTTTCCCACAAAATTATCATGTTTGCAGGTGGGCATATGCAAATTAGTTCAACAAAGAACCACCCTTCTGCCTCATTAATCCACTTTAATCATGGGTTCCTTGGAGTTTAACCAGAGAAAGGTGTTTCTTTGTTGAACTCATTTGCGTATGTATTTGATTTGTACATATATATTAATATAAAAATGCTCTTAAAAATTAAACTAAATAAAAACAGAAAAAAATATATATTTAAAGCCAAATGTATTTTATATATTATTTATACATAATTCCATTTTGTATTAATTCAATATTGACAATGCAGGTGGAAATATGAGATAATTCATTCTGTAAGCTCTATATATGACCACACAAAACCAGCACCTGGGGATAATGTTGTACTCATGAGACATTACTGAACACAAATCTGAGTATTTCAGAGTAGTGAAACATATAATGACTGTGATAACATTGAAAGTGCAGTTTTTATGTATAAAATGCAAAAACAAATATGAACACTAACTTTGACCAGGGTTTGTGACTAAGTGGTTACTAAGTTACTAAAAAAATTGTGGACAAACACCAATTTGAATACCCTGGGTTGTCTACTTTGTTAAATGCTATGCCATGATGGGGGAAATCTCCATTCTTTGGCTGCCATACGGTCTAAAAAGTAAGAAAAGCCCAACAAACCAATCTGGCAAATGTCAATGTGTAAAAACTGAAATGGGCAAGCACATACTTTAATCCTGTAATTATCCAAAACACCATAAAACCCCTACATGGGGGCATTGTTGTACCCGTGGCATAACACAGCACACAAATAAGTGTGCTTTATTGCGGTAAAAGCTAACATTATTATGACATTCACAGTTAAAATACCACATAGAAGTTGGAAAATAAAATGTCTAGATTTCTCACACTTGTTTAGATCATATTCATATAAAATAGTGTTCCAAATATAAATATTTGAAGTGAAATGAAAGCCCTATTTCTCATGAACAAAATGACATAAGTGTGGGTGCACTTAATATGAACGAGGAAAATTATGATGGAACACACATATTGTTCACATTCTAGGTTTTGTTTTGTCAGAACTTGTACAATTACCTCTGTCCTTAAAGGGTTAAACATACATACATACATCAAGTTCACACATACATACATGAAAGAATATCCATATGTGTTCACTTCAATATCGACTGTACACACCATCCTGCTTTCTAATTCTCACTACGTTAAATTCTTAGTCATAACACCATAATGCTACTAGAATAGTTTTGCACAGGCTGTCAATGACATTTATTTGACTTTAATGTAATGCCTTCATTTTACAAAGTATTTGTCAAAGTGATTCAGATGTTCTGTTTACAAAGTAAAACTGTTTGTATTTTTTAACCCCTTAATGTCGTATGACGGACCATGTCCGTAATGCCGGGAAAGCACTTAACCCCAGATCGCTGTGAGAGCGATCACATGTGCTGCATGGACTTTTGATCCGCCTCCCTGTGCTTCCGCGGTCAGTGTAAAGTGCAGGGAGATGGATCAGTACTGCTGATCTTCTCCCTGTGTAAAAAAATAAAGTTACAATTAAATCCCACCCCCCCTTACCCACTGCTTTAATAAAATTAACCCCTTCCCTGCCAATTGATCACTGACTACAGTGATCAATTGACAGGGACTACATTTTACTTTGATACAATTATTTTTTTTTAAACCCTGAGGGTTAAGTTTAGTTTATTAATTAATTTAAAAATTAAAATTATATATTTAGCTAGCTGGGGTGGGTGGAAGTTAGTGAGAAATTGGGGAATTTGGTGTTAGGCTAGGTAGAGGTTAACGTTAAAAAACGTTTTTTAAAAAGCTTTAAAAAGTTTTAAAAAATAGTTAGAAAATGTGTTTTAATAATGTTTAAAAAGAAAAGTTAAAAAAAATCCCACCCCTCTTACCCAGTGCTAATAAAGATTAACCCCTTCCTTGCCAGGTGATCACTGCCTACAGTGATCAAAATACAGATCACAGTATTATACTGTGATCTGATTTTTCTTTTTAACCCCTGAGTGTTAACTTCTTAACCCTTAGTCGTTCAATTCATTTCATTAATTAATTTAAATATTTTAAAATTATATATTTTGTTAGCCGGGGTGGGTGGGAGCTTTGGGAAGTTGGGGAATTTGCTGTTAGTGCTGCTTACTGTTAGTTAGGGGTTATCTATGAAAATTCTAACTATAAACTACTGGGGTTTTCATGAGATGTAAGCCATAATCATCGCACTTATGACAAATCATGGCTTGAACTATCTTCCTTTGCATGTAATGAGTCTATCTCATGTATTAGTTTCCCCTTTTACGTTGCATTTCTGAAATAAATGAACTTTTGCACAATATTCTAATTTTTCGAGTATCACCTGTATGTGTATATGCCAAAATAGAGAAAAAACACAATTTTGCTCCAATATTTAGCAGAGATTGGCAATGAAATGGCTACGTAAAAAGGGTCAAAATAACCTTAGGTAAATAGCCTGTGATGTCTACTTTATATAAATATATACTTTTGTGTGGCATTTTTGTTTTCTGTGATGGTGATTAAACTTACAAGTCAAACATTTCAAACTTCTCAAATTGCTTCACATTGAAATTGTATTTTAGTCCTTGTATTTTGTGACCTGAAACTTTCAAAATAAGCTGAAATCCTATACATATTATGTACTCTATAAATTAATACACATAAATGAATTTATTTTGAATAACTTTTTCTAAGCTGGACATATTATGCACACGCTGTTATTGCCAAAACTGTGGGGAAAATTTTTGTTGTTGTTTTTTTCCCATTTTTTGGCATTTGTTTTATAATTAATGAGAATTTATCTATGTATATGTCACATCAAATTAAAGCCCCTTCTGCCCTCTAAAAAACACATATATAATATGTGTTGGTGCAATAAATGGCAGAGATGCAAATTGCATTTGAACACAAACAGCAAAAATGGCTGGTGTCCTTAATCCCTTAATGCCGTTACGGCGTTCCATGCCATCCCCGTTTAAATGGGCTTTAAAGCTGTTGCGGCGGCATAGAATGCCATAATGCTTTTAGCCCCAGGAGGTGAGATTTACTTACCTCCGCCATGATCCTCTTCGGGAGGACTGCCTGACAGTCCAGGCAGCCCTCCCCCGGCAAATCAGGCCCCCTAAAAGAGCGATCACATGGCCCCCTATAGCTGGCTGTGGATCTGCCAGCAGAGGGACTGTCTGAAATGTCAGACAGTCCCCCTGCTGGTGGGTAGTGTAAAAGAAAATCATTAAACATGTTTTAAAATAAAATAAATGTATATATATATATATATATATATATATACACACACACACACACACACACACACACACATACACACATATACATATATATACATATTATATACATATTATATATATGTAACGTCATACATAGTGTATTTTTATGTTAATATAAGTACATATATCAGTATTAAAATACACTTAGAATGTCGTTACATATATATAAGATATATATTTTTTATATATATATATATAATACATCTATATATATTTTATATTTATATATACACGTATAATTACAACAATAAATACAATATTTAAAAAAAATAAATAAATAAATTATACATACATATGTAATTTCATTCTAACTGTATTTTGTTATTAATATATATATATATATATATATATATATATATATATATATATATATATGTAAAAATATACACTTAGAATGACATTCTATATATATATATATATATATATATATATATATATATATATATATATAAAAATAAATAACATAAATAAATATATATATATATATATATATATATATATATATATATATACAGGGAGTGCAGAATTATTAGGCAAGTTGTATTTTTGAGGATTAATTTTATTATTGAACAACAACCATGTTCTCAATGAACCCAAAAAACTCATTAATATCAAAGCTGAATATTTTTGGAAGTAGTTTTTAGTTTGTTTTTAGTTATAGCTATGTTAGGGGGATATCTGTGTGTGCAGGTGACTATTACTGTGCATAATTATTAGGCAACTTAACAAAAAACAAATATATACCCATTTCAATTATTTATTATTACCAGTGAAACCAATATAACATCTCAACATTCACAAATATACATTTCTGACATTCAAAAACAAAACAAAAACAAATCAGTGACCAATATAGCCACCTTTCTTTGCAAGGACACTCAAAAGCCTGCCATCCATGGATTCTGTCAGTGTTTTGATCTGTTCACCATCAACATTGCGTGCAGCAGCAACCACAGCCTCCCAGACACTGTTCAGAGAGGTGTACTGTTTTCCCTCCTTGTAAATCTCACATTTGATGATGGACCACAGGTTCTCAATGGGGTTCAGATCAGGTGAACAAGGAGGCCATGTCATTAGATTTTCTTATTTTATACCCTTTCTTGCCAGCCACGCTGTGGAGTACTTGGACGCGTGTGATGGAGCATTGTCCTGCATGAAAATCATGTTTTTCTTGAAGGATGCAGACTTCTTCCTGTACCACTGCTTGAAGAAGGTGTCTTCCAGGAACTGGCAGTAGGACTGGGAGTTGAGCTTGACTCCATCCTCAACCCGAAAAGGCCCCACAAGCTCATCTTTGATGATACCAGCCCAAACCAGTACTCCACCTCCACCTTGCTGGCGCCTGAGTCGGACTGGAGCTCTCTGCCCTTTACCAATCCAGCCACGGGCCCATCCATCTGGCCCATCAAGACTCACTCTCATTTCATCAGTCCATAAAACCAGTCTTGACGTTTCAGCTTGTGTATCTTGCTCAGTGGTGGTCGTCTTTCAGCCTTTCTTACCTTGGCCATGTCTCTGAGTATTGCACACCTTGTGCTTTTGGGCACTCCAGTGATGTTGCAGCTCTGAAATATGGCCAAACTGGTGGCAAGTGGCATCGTGGCAGCTGCACACTTGACTTTTCTCAGTTCATGGGCAGTTATTTTGCGCCTTGGTTTTTCCACACGCTTCTTGCTACCCTGTTGACTATTTTGAATGAAACGCTTGATTGTTCGATGATCACGCTTCAGAAGCTTTGCAATTTTAAGAGTGCTGCATCCCTCTGCAAGATATCTCACTATTTTTGACTTTCTGAGCCTGTCAAGTCCTTCTTTTGACCCATTTTGCCAAAGGAAAGGAAGTTGCCTAATAATTATGCACACCTGATATAGGGTGTTGATGTCATTAGACCACACCTCTTCTCATTACAGAGATGCACATCACCTAATATGCTTAATTGGTAGTAGGCTTTCGAGCCTCTACAGCTTGGAGTAAGACAACATGCATAAAGAGGATGATGTGGTCAAAATACTCAAGTGCACACGTAGACTTTAAATACATATATATGTATATATATTAAAATTCTACGTGTATATTTAAGTAATATTTTAACATAATTATGTGATTTAATTAGTTAAAATTTGATTGACATGTCTGACAACCCAGGCAGAAAGTGGGGAAAATTTGAATTGCAAGCACTATATTTAACCCTGTAACTTTCCAAGACACCATAAAACCTGTACATGGGGGGTACTGTTTTACTCGGGAGACTTCGCTGAACACAAATATTAGTGTTTTAAAATGGTAACTTGTATTACAACAATATTTTTAGTAAAAGTTAAGTTTTTTTGCATTTTTCACACACAAACGGCACTTTTACTGACAATATTGTTGTTATATGTTTTACTGTTTTAAAGCACTTATTTTTGGGTTCAGCGAAGTCTCCCAAGTATAACAGTACCCCTCATGTACAGTTTTTATGGTGTTTTGGAAAGTTAGAGTCAAATATAAGGCTTGCTTTTCATTTTTTTCACATTGAAATTTGCCAGATTGGTTATGATGCCTTTTGAGACCACATGGTAGCCCAGGAATAAGAATTATCCCCATGATGGCATACCATTTGCAAAAGTGGACAATCCAAGGTATTGCAAATGGGTTATGTCCAATCATTTTTAGAAGCCACTTAGTCACAAACACTGGCCAAATATGAATGCTAACTTTGGCCAGTGTTTGTGACTACTACAAAAGACTGGACATACCCCACTTGCAATACCTTGGGTAGTCTACTTTTGCAAATGGTATGCCATCATGGGGGTAAATCTCATTCCTGGGCTACCACACGGTCTCAAAGGTAACATTACTAATCTGGCTTCAATGTGAAAAAACTTAAAAAATGGAATGTGCTATATTTGACCCTTTAACTTTCCAAAACACTGTGAAAACTGTTAATGGTGGCTACGTTTGTACTCGTTAGACTTTGCTGAATACAAATATGTGCTTTTTTTTTAGTAAAAGCTAACAGAATTATGACATTTACAGCTAAAATATGAGGCGGAACTACAAATTTATTTTAATAAATTAAATCTCACAGTTTTTTTTATTTTATTCATAATAAGTTATGTTTCATATATGAATAGTTCATGAGAAGTTAAAGCCCTGTTTCTCCTGAACAAACATATATAATGAATGTGGGTGCACTTAATATGAAAGAGGTGAACTATGGGTGAACAGACATATAGCGCAAATTCCAGCTTTTGTTTACATTTTGTTTTGATCAAAACGTGTACTATTGACTCTGTCCTGAAGGGTTTAAAGGACAACTATAGTGCCAGGAAAACAAACTCGTTTTCCTGGCACTATAGGGTCTTTGGGTCCCCCGCCCCCTCAGGGTCCCACTCTTACCGGGCTGAAGGGGGAGGAAGGGATTAAATACTCCCTCTTCCGACGACATCCGCAGAATGCGCATGCGCAACAAGAGCCGCACGCGCATTTAATGAGTCCATAGGAAAGCACTTCTCAATGCCTTCCTATGGACGGCAGCGTCTTCTCACTGTGAGTTTCACAGTAAGAAGAGCTGAAGCGCCTCTAGCGGCTGTCAATGAGACAGCCACTAGAGGCTGAATTAACCCTAATGTAAACATAGCAGTTTCTCTGAAACTGCTATGTTTACAGCTGCAGGCTTAACACTAGATGGACCTGGCACCCAGACCACTTCATTGAGCTGAAGTGGTCTGGGTGCCTATAGTGGTCCTTTAAGGGTAAGTCTGGTTTTTGAAGTTGCCTCCTTAAGGGGTTAAACCCAGATGTAAGTGAAAACGAACACATCATAAATTTTGTTGGCTTTTTTTCTCTCTACAGCTGGAAATGCCTACACCAACTGTGATAACTGTGATTCAGATTGTTTCCCTGCAAACGGCTGTATCTGTTCTGATAACAGCACATGCCTTCCCAGTACATGCAATTTAGATCCCAGCAACTGTTGTCCTGTTGAATTCTCGTGGGATTCTTCTAAAGCATGTTGCACAGGTGAGAACACACTTTATATTAAATATCATTTAGCCTTGAGCTAAATAGCAGTCTAACTGAAATAAGGCTTTAAGCAACACATTTTTTTAACAATGTTTTTTTTTTTACAGTGGAAAAAACATGCAATCGAATCTGCGCTGCTGATGAAGAGTGTATATATCAAGACAATAATAAAATTTGTGAATGCAATAAAAGCACGTATACTAACAAAAGTAAGTCCATAGTCTTTTCATATGGCATAAAACTATTTGGTGATATTAAACAAAGGTACAGAGGCTTATGGGATAAAGATTCATGGGAGGGGGAGGGCCCTGGAGGGGACAGTGAGTTTGGGGAACAGAGGACAAAAGGGGCTGGGATTCCGGATCCGTTATGCGACCCCTGGGAGGTGGTGGACCCTGGGAGGCAGAGGACCCTGGGAAGGGACATTGTTTTCTGTGTGACCCACCCCTTACATGAGGAAAAGTATATAGCCGATTGTGGCTAATAAAGTTGTTGTTTTACCCCCAGGACTGTGTGTCGTCCGGCTACTGGGTGGGAAATGGGTCTCTCTGTATTTTAACTGACTCCCTTCTAGGGGAGGACGTGGCTAAGCAGGGAGAACCAGCTGGGTTGCTAGCAGGCCCACTACAACTGGTGGCAAGCGGCGCGATCCCACATCCCAGCCACACGGAACCAGCATTTAGTAGTTGAACAGACCCATGGACTACACCACTCTAAAGAGACAAACATTACACGACCTGGTGGAAGCCAGAGGGTTATCAGCTGGAAGTCTGAACAAGGCTGACTTGACTGCAATCCTCATGGAAGACAACCATACACGCAGGGAGGCAGCTGTGCCACAGTCGGAGGGGATGCTATGTGCAGAGAAGTCGTCTGGCGTCTGTCGCTCTATAAGGAGACCCCCTCGGAGGAAACCATGAACCAAATAACAATCATATGTCCTCACCCAGAAGAAGTGGGCGAACCCCCCACAACCAGATGAACGACGGACCAGAGAGGTCCAGCCACCCCGGCCCCAAAGCCCAAATTGCCCTTTGCTCCCCTGAAAGAGTTCAGGGAGGCAGAAGAAGGCATTGACGACTTCCTACACGATTTTTAGCGCCAGTGTCTATTACAGGATGTCGCTCCCGCAGAATGGGTCACTATTTTGGTCAAGATGCTAACAGGGAGGGCAGCAAATGCCTACCAAGATATCCCAGCAGACAAGATCCGGGTGTACGAGTGCATCAAGGAAATCCAACTAGCCTGGTACGTGGTGACTATGGAATCGTACCACAGAAAGTTCAGGGGGACCAAGTAAGGTGAGAAGGACTCCCATGTTGAGTGGGCCTGCCGCATTGTCCAAGCCACCCAGAACTGGATGGCTTTGCAGC
>OW240912.1:161845697-161859094 GCA_933207985.1 Pelobates cultripes
CACACACACACACACTCTGGGTACTTTACACACTAGATCTTCACACACACACTGCACCACCTACACATATTACATTCCTGACATACAAACTCTGGATCCCCCATGAACACACTACATTCCTTGTAAGAAAACACATACAACATTTTCTAAACACACACACACTATAGCCCGTATGCACACACTCACTACATCCCCTATACACAATATGCCCCCTATACATACACTATCTACAGCCCCTAGCCACACATATTATACCACAAACACGAATGAAATTGACCTTTTTACATGTAACGGGCCGTTTTGCACACAAGGGGTAAAAACCGTTTAGGCGATCGTCCCCCTTTCCAGAGATGCAGGCACAGCTACTGTAGAACACCAAACTCATGAACCGCCAATAAGGGAATGCTCCAAACTCCCGAACGGCATACAATATAGCACTCCAAACACACGAACTGGAACCATACGAATGGCTTACACTCCTAGCAGTCAGTCTCTATCAGCATTCAGTAAATCCCCCCAAAGACGAGACAAGGCTCCGTGTTGAGGGTCAAGCAGTGGTCTGGTTTAATGAGGGCTACCTGCCCAGTAATTATGCAGGTCTCCCACCTGGGGACCAAATGGGAGACTGTGACAAAAGACAGACAAGTAGACAAATAGGATACACAGTCACATTATATTCCCACAATGCATCCTGGCTTCCTCCCCTCTGCCCTGGGAGATAATTGAGAAGTAATTAAATTATCTCCCAAGACAAAGGCAAATCGCCATTATGCACGTGGGGATACTAAAACATGAATTACTATTAAAATACACAGTATGACACAAGTTACAATAAAACCGTACATTTAACCTATTTTTTTTTCTTCACTATCTAAATTGATAGAACACTCAAGGCTGTATTTCAAATGTTAAAGTGCTCTTTTAAGAAACAAGCATAATATAATGTGAGGAAGTTATATGATGATAAAATTTGTCCTAAAGGGGCCAAAACAAATTTAGCTAAATTACACCTGCATTTAGGCATTAAATGTCTTTGCTTTTGACTGACACAGCCCATGACTGACACAGCTTCCATGATGAAAAAGTTTTGTTTTTAAACAACCTTACAGCATAGGTCTCAATTGAATTCCTTTCGATAAACTTTTCAAGTGTCATCTACAAAAAGTCCCATAGACTTTAATAGCTAAATAACTAACTAAATAAAGTTTTCCTAACAGATTGTGATGATTTGAAAGCTTATCCAAATAATTAAATTAAGGCTTTGCAGTTCTTATCACCTGCTATATTTATTGAACGTTAATCACACACAGGAGGGCCCCACATGCAGGGCCATCTTTCCGCATGGGCACGCTGGGCATTTGCCCGGGGGCCCCACAGGCCGGGCCGGATTAACATAGGGGCTGATGGAGCTGCAGCTCCAGACCCAGGCCTATGGAATAGGCCCATTGATTTAAAAAAAAAAAATTTTTTTTTTTGTTTTTAAATTAATTTTTTTCACCCACTACTCTTAGGGATTCCACCTGGCTTTTATTTTATTGGCACAGCCAGTGTTTGAGGCTGCCTGGCTGGTGCCAATATTGCAGTGATAGTGGCAATACAAATGCTGGTATTTTTCTAAGTATAAACAAGAGGTTACTATGCAATACCAGCACTGGCCAGTAGGGGTCACTGTATGTGGAGACAGGCAGGGATAGGAAGTTCCAGAATATCCCTCCCTGCCTATCTATACTCACTGATCTGCAGGGGAGCAGCTACAGAGAGTCCAGACAGCAACTCCCACCCTGCAGAGACAGCCTACAGCTCAGGGAAGTAAGGGATGGGGTGAAAGGCTGCAAGGAGACATACACTGAGACACTAAGGGACATTGGGAGACATTATGACACAGACACATGGGGACACAGTGTCCCCATGTCTCCCAGCCAGTGTCCCTGGTGTCTCAGTGCCCCCTAGTCTCCCAGTGACCCCTAGTCTCCCAGTGTCTCACTGTCCCCATGTCTCCTAGTGCCTCCATGTCTCTCAGTGCCTCGACTGTCACAATGTCCCCATGTCTCCAAGCTAGTGTCCCTAGTGTCTGTGGCCCTGGTGTCTCAGTGTCCCCATGTCTCCCAGTCCCCCTGTGTCTCAATGTCCCCATGTCCCCCAACCAGTGTCTCTAGTGTCTGTGTCCCTGGTGTCTGTGTCCCCATGTCTTCAAGTGTCCCCTATTTTCCCATTGTCCCCATGTGTCCCAGCCAGAGTCCCCTAGTCTCCCAGTGTCACTGGTGTCTCCGTGTCCCTAGGTCTCCCCGTGTCCCCAGGTCTCCCCATCTTCCTAGTGTCCTAGTGACATGGGGACCCTGGGATACATGGGGACACAGGGACACTGTGATACATAGGATCACTGGGAGACCTGGGGACATGACACTAGGGGACACTGGGAGACATGGGGCACTGAGACACTGATACATAGGAACACTGAGACCTGGAGTAATCGACACATGGGGGCACTGAGTCATGAGGGCACTCGGAGACATGGGGGCACTGGGAGGAATCCATCTATACAGCAGAATCAAACTAAGTAGTTTTTTGGTGATTTTACAGCATTTTCTCTTATGTCACTCCTTGTGATTTACATCATGTGATATCACCCATACATACATAATTATGCAAATTAGTAAGGCCAGTATGTTTTTCCAAGAAAGGTGGCAACCCTAACTACTTTTCACATACTCTTACTTAAGTATGGAAACTTAAGAGGGATGTATGGGAACAAAACGTGTGTGGACTGGCTGACAATGAATATAGTTAAAGGGACACTATAGTCACCAGAACAACTACAGCTTATTGAATTTGTTCTGGTGAGTAGAATCATTACTGTCAGGCTTTTTGCTGTTAACACTGTCTTTTCAGAGAAAATGCAGTCTTTACATTACAGCCTAGTGATAACTTCACTGGCCACTCCTTAGATGGCTGTTAGAGATCCTTCCTGGGTCATAGCTGCCTAAAATGCATCCAAACATTCAGTGTCTCCTCCCTCTGCATGCAGACACTAAACTTTCCTCATAGAGATTCATTAATTCAATTCATCTCTATAAGGAGATGCTGATTGGCCAGGGCTGTGTTTGAATCATGCTGGCTCTGACCCTGATCTGCCTCTTTGTCAGTGTCAGCCAATCCTATGGGGAAGCACTGTGATTGGATCAAGCCACCACTTCTAATGATGTCAGCAGACTGCTTGTTTTTATGAGTCTAACAGCATGCAGAGTTACAGCTTCAGGCTTGAATATAGTAATATTTTTCTATATTTATGGAGGCATGAGGGGCCCAGGGGGGCTAGATGGTGGTGTTAACACTGTAGGGTCATGAATTCATGTTTGTGTTCCTGACCCTATAGTCATCCTTTAAGGTAATGCTGACCTTGGTCTCTCTAACACTGTGGCATGTTCCCTTTCTTCTACACTCACTAAATACAGCTTTTCTCTGTCCCAGACTATATACCAGGGGCTTCTGCCTCCTAATAAGAAGGTAAGGAGACAAGTGGACCAGTGAGTGCTAGGGGACAGTCCTTAGAAAGCGTTGAGCGAGCGCATCATTATGCCAAGTTCATGGTGCTGCCTGCATAGTATGCCCTTAGTTGGCCAGCTGCATGATTGGCAGGCAGCCTGACATGCATTCATGCCAGGCTGGCCTTCTAATTCTTTGGGCAGACATGTCCTTTTTTTTGGCATGTTCGCCCCTTTTGGCAGGTTACGTGATTTGTGTCAATGACACACCCTTTTACCTTCCTGCTTGACTGGACACTGCTGTTAGGGGTTATGGATTTACTTGAAAGATGAAAACATAAATTAGAGAGAGATTAGCCTAGGGTATGTGTTTTCTTATAGCTGCTGTTTTCTATCTCTCCAGCACCATCTCCATCAGATACACGACGTTTGGGAGTGTTTTACTGTTTTTGGTCGATATGATTCTGTAATTAGGTCCATCATAATTATCAGCACCAGGCCCACTGGGCTCTTAATCTGGCCCTGCCCACAGGCATGGGGGCTCCAACGCGATGCACACCGAGAGCCGGCTCTGCTTACTTGCTTAGGGCCCAAAGGCCCTTCGCTGGACCCAGGGCAGCATGAGAGTTCCTCCCGCAAGCATGCTGGTCTGAGCAGGGGCGTACCTAGAGCATTTGGCACCCGGGGCGGATCCTGTGTTTGGCACCCCCCAAAAAAAAAAACCTGTAAAAAATGTTAAAGGTTTTCTTTCTTTCCCCTCCTTTCTCTTTCTCAGCCCCCCTCTCCTTTCTCTTTCTCACCCCTCTTTCACCCCCTCTCCCCAGTCTCTTTCACCCCTCCTTTCTCTTTCTCACCCCCTCTCCCTCTCTCTTTTCTACCCTCTCCTTCTTTCTACCCCCTCCTTTCTTCTTTCTCACCCCCTTTCTCTCACCCCTCCTTTCTTCTCACCCCCTCCTCTTTTCTTTCTCACCTCCTTTCCTCTCTTTCTCACCCCTCCTCCTTTGCTGTGGGGGTGGCCGAGCCCCTGTAGGCAACCGCTGCAGGAGCATCTGTTTCCTGTACCCGGCCAGACTGTGCACTTCCTGTTAGTCCGGCCGGGTACAGGAGACAGCTGCTCTCTGTACCCATCGGACCAGCATGCTGCAGGGCTCGGCCACGCTACAGGTAGGGAGTGACAGGAGGGAGCGCTGAGCCCTTTCCATCGACCCAGTCTCTTGATGATGTGAAACAGGGTGTTTGTACTAAGGCTGATGAAGCGGCTCCTATGTGGAAGGAGTGACCAGAGAACGAAGCCGGGTTGTAACCCAGTTTTGCCAGTAAGGTTCTGATGTGCGTCGTGAATTTAGCAGTGGTGAGTGGGTGCCCTTGTAGTCATAAGAGCGGAGAGTCTGTTAAGTGCGTGTGATGAGTTGCCCGTAGATGGTCTAGTGCCTTAACCAGACACAAAGCATTATCAGTGGGAAAGAGGGGAATAATAGTGGGGTGTAGTGAGTGATTAGTTTTGGTAGATGGGAGCGTGAGTACATAGTGATCTTCCACCTTAGTGAAGTGTGAGGTTTTTAGGCTGTGTGAGAAATCCCCTTGACAAACAACGGTGAATTCTCCAGGTCTGAGCAAACCATAAAAAGCTAGATAAATTGCAAACTTGATCACCAGGTTTGTGTTGGGATCAAATGGAGATTCATCAAGTAGATTGCTGAGAAATCTAAAGATAGATTAGAATAAAAAAAACAGGTTGTCAGCATTAATGTTGGTTAATCATTTGTTAGGGGACAACCTGGCTGGGCACATGGTCTTTGTGTGTGCCCTGAAGCAGATAGAGCACATGTGCAACAACCTACAGGCGGTGAAGCTGCAGAACCCGGCATTAAAATTGTTGAACACCTGCGCTATTGGTAGTCTGGTGGTGCTAAGTGGAACAGAAACCTTTGAGATCTCCTTTAAGACTTTCTTGATGGGGTATGATGACAGGAAGGGGGTGTTGTTAGTGAAATTAGTGAGACTGTGGTGCTGAACCCCCGTGAGGTATAGTTTAATAGTATTGTGAGAAAGTTTTAAATGTAAGTAGCAGAAGGAGGCAAAAGCCACCATGGTTTGAGTAGACAAATCACCTTGTAATCCAAAATCTGCTGTGAATTTATTACAAATGGTAAGTGCCCTACTGTAGGTGACAGCTGTGTGCTTGGTGTGTGATAGACCTAGCGTGGTGCATTAGTGCGTTCAATCCAGGATTAGTTCGTGAAACCTTGGTGTATTGGATGGCTGGCGGTGGGCCGTAGGGAGTGCTTGGAAGAATACCCGGAATTGAGAATGAGACAGAGCATCAGCGGCCGTGTTGTGGATACCCGGTATGTGAAAACAGACTAAGTGGAACTGGATGGTTGCTGCCATCCTGGTAAGCTTGCGAATCAGCCGCATGATGGTGAGGGAGGATGAGCGCCCCTTGTTTATGATATCGCAAGCTGCCGAGTTGTCGGAATAGCATTTTACTGCCTTGCTGGACCAGAGATGACCCCAAGTGTGTGCGGCCGCCACTATGGGATAAATATCAAATAGGGCTGAAGTCTCCCTGAATCCTGGCAAGGTGATTACCGAAGATAGCTGCGAAACCAGTGTTGGTTGCCGCGTCTGTGTGAATGATGGGTGAGGAGTCGGAGAGAGAGGGGGGATAAACATGGAGATACCGTTCCACTCAGCCAAAAACTTCCCCCACATGAGTAAGTCAGCCTTGGCTTGCTGATCCAAAGAAATTGGGCAGGAGTCTGGTACCCCGTGAATCAGACTGAGAAGCCTGGATACGAAAGACCTACCCTGCGGAATGATGCACATCGCAAAATTCAGGGGCCCCAATAGGGACTGAAGTTCCTTTCTGGTGCATGCATCACTCCGCAAGAACACGTCTATCTCCCCTCTCAAGTGGACCAATTTGAAGGCTGGCTCGGAAGGTACCAGAGTCCAGCTCGATCCCCAAGAAGGTAAGTTTATTAGTGGGGCAAATGGTTTTGGAGGGTGATAAGGGTACCCCAAGTGTGGAAAAAAGTGCTGAGGATATTAGTGGGTGTACGTGCGCCTGGTTCTGTAGGAAATCGTCCAAATAGTGAATGACTGAGTGACACCTGAGAACGTTTAGAAGCAGCCAGAATAGTGTTTCTGTGAATATATCAAACAGTTTGGGGCTGCTTCTAGACCCGAAAGTGAGGCGTGTGGAGAAATAGTATCTGTCTCGCCATTTAACACTGTGCAGATGCCAGAGTGATGGGTGCATGGGTAGTAATTTGAATGTGTTTCTAATGTACATTTTGCTTAGCCAAGCATTTCTACCAGTTGAAATGATGGATTGTATTGCATCGTCAATTTTAACATACTGTAATGAAAATTCTTCTGCGGGTATGAGTGCGTTAATGCTGGGAACAAAAGAGGCGTGCAGTGCCGATAAATCAATAATTCAACGTTTTTTATTAGAGTATTTGTGCACAGCTATACTAATGGGATTAGAGCGCCAGGAGGAAAAAGGTGAGGAGGTGAAGGGGCCGATCATGAAACCGTGTGAGATTTCAGAGGAAAGGAGAGTGTCTGTGGATACTGGGTCTTGGCAGGCTGATAGAGGTCTAGTTCCTCCCTTCTGTGGGGATTTACCAAGCAAATGGCGTTGCGGTAAATTCTGAAGGCTATTACGAACTGTGGTATTGATAATTGTTTGTTAATCTCTGGTTTTAAGCACCACTGAGATATCCCCGTAGTCAGTTGCCCGGTTCTCCAGCACATCTATAAGCAGTGACACCAGACACGCATCCTTTCCATCTAGGATTTCTTTCCTAATGGAGTCTGGGATGGAGTGTGCTGGTAACACAAAAGGTGATGTAACTGTGGCTGGTGCTGGAGGGGGATGTATAGGAGAGTGTGGTGTTGTAGCAGAGACTGCCGGGACGGGGGCTGAGAGGTCAGGGAGGTTACCTGGGGAGGCGATGGCACTCACCACCTTAGATAACCTGTTGTTCAGGGTCTGCAGGTTGGCCAGGATTGCTGCAAGGGTGTCCTGAGTGGCCGTGCAAGTGCATGATGGCTGTCCTTGAGAGCTAGTGCCTGGCCTAGGCTCGGGGGCCTGATTGGTCAAGAGTCTATAGAGTGCCGACTTTCTAGCTGTAGCTGGAAAGGGGATGCCCCTTGGCCTAAGTTCAGCCATAATTTTAGGAATAGTCCATGCTCTCAAGGACGTAGGAGTAGAGGGGGTGAGAGATTCGCTTGGAGACTCTGGTCTGATAGGAGTGAACGGGATCTCTTCGGCAGACAACTCGTCGGTGGGGGCTGGTTCTTGAGACATTCTAGAAATTAATTGGTGCATTAGATTTAGTAGGGGTGAAGGAGGGGACAGAGAGGGTTATGAGGGAGGGGTCCCTTAGGTGAACTGGACTGTAAGGCTAGTGCCGAAACGAAAAACTTAACTGTGAACTAGTGACAAGTTAGGCCCTGCTAGTGCCAAGTGGCTGTGAGAGGCTCTATCTATTATTTGGCCGAGGGAAGTTTGTAGCCAAAGACGTGGTGGCGGGATGTTGGCCTCTCGATGACTGTTTAGGAGATTCAAACATGTGGCCGTGAAAAGTGAGGCCCTGAGTGCAGCCCTGTATAAGGGAGAACGAGGCATCTAACTATGATTTGGGCGTGGGGCCGTAACTCCGTGTTGAGGTGGGAGATGGCCTCACGGGTCCGGAATTTACTTGGGTGAGCCAAGGCCGGAGCCTACACCCTGTAAGCCAGTTCACTTGCCTTCTATGGGTTAAATGGCAATTATGGTGTAATGAGTGGATACTAACCTTGATAGTGGTTATAACCGGTAACTTGAACCTTCAAGTGTTTTTTAAGTAGAGTGGCTTGGCCGCTGCTGGTATCGTAGAAGAAGCCTAAGGGTAAGACAGATGTTGATGTGTTTGAGCGTAATGTAGGGGTGTATGATTAGTAGTAAGAGGTGGCTATAGGAGCGCAACGTGAGATCCTGAGGTAAGGGATCTGAATGATAAGTATGAGACTGGGACGAGTTTATGCTATAGAGGGAGGCTGATTGAGGCCTTATGGTAGAAAGTGCTATTAACGAGTAAAAACGCAAATACCTGGTAATGTAGCGGGGTAACAGGTTAGGTAGGTTGGGTAGGTTCTTGCCTGATGGCAGTATGAACGTAGGCCTAAGTAGAAAATGCAGAGAATTTAACACAACAAGGACATAGGATCGTGTGAAAATCGTGATAAATAGAGACCGTGTCAGGTCTCGTATAAAAAGCCCCGTAATGAGTAGAATACTATACCTTGATTTGTTGTACAGGTAATTGGATGAGCGTAAGTGTTTTTTTATGAGGAGGAGGCCTAGAATAGTGTTGGAGCTATGGATTAAAGCCATCGTATATTATTAAAATTAGCAATGGTTATGACAGTATATTTTAATTAACAAATTCCGTTTGTGACAAGTTTAGAGTGAAGGCTGCCTGAAGCCTTGACATGATTGAAACTGAAGTGAGTAAATACTATACCTGGATTGTAAATACAAGAACTTGAACTTGACAACTTTATGCAGAAATACAAGACAAACGGGCAAACTGTGGAAACCAAAGAAATGTAACAGAGGCTAAAATTAATATCTGCGTAAACTAAAGAGAAATAGAGAATACTATGAAATGTAGGGTTTGAAAAATTCCCCCAGAGGATCGTGCTATATATTAATATATAAGTTTGTAATGGCGTACAGGGTTGGCGTGGAGTTGAAAAATGCAGACAAAGTACTAGGGTGTCAGGAAGAATTTATTAAGTGTTTAACGTACCTAAAACAGGGTTAACTCCAAAGGGCCTTGGAATAAATAACCGAGTACTGAGATAAAGTGTCATAAATCTGAGGATCTTATATTAAAACATAATTAAACCAAAAACCACAGAGGTAGTAGCAAATGGTTGTAGTAATAAACAGATTTTTTAAACTAATACTGACAGATTTAATACTAACAGTTAAGTAACCGAACGGGAAGTATATATAAATATATTTTTGTTTAGTTTGTATGAATGAATAGCTGATATTTGCACAAACAGGGGTCGGCAGTTTAGACCGCACGGGGGACCCACTGAAGCTAAGTATAGTGTGCATTCGCCTAATTCCGTAGCGAATAGAAGAAGTGCATGAATGGGTAAGTATGCGAGGGATAAACAGAATATTGCACGAATCACTAATTGAACTAATGGGTAAGTATATATGTACATAGTTCGTTCGTCTGAACAAACGGTATACCAGAATTTAACTTATACATTACCTGTTCGTGCATACTTACCCGTTCGTGCACTTCCGCGTTCGTGTGACTAAATTAGTCGAACGCCGGCTATACTTATGTTTCGTGGGTCCTTTGTGCTGTCTAAACTGCTGACCTTTGTTGGGTAAACTCTAGTGCAATTTCGTTAAATTCTGGTATACCGTTTGTTCAGACGAACGAACTATGTACATATATACTTACCCATTGGTTCAATTAGTGATTCGTGCAATATTCTGTTTATCCCTCGCATACTTACCCATTCATGCACTTCTTCTATTCGCTACGGAATTAGGCGAATGCACACTATATTTAGCTTCAGTGGGTCCCCCGTGCGGTCTAAACTGCCGACCCCTGTTTGTGCAAATATCAGCTATTCATTCATACAAACTAAACAAAAATATATTTATATATACTTCCCGTTCGGTTACTTAACTGTTAGTATTAAATCTGTCAGTATTAGTTAAAAAAATCTGTTTATTACTACCCCTACGTTTTTAGGCCTGAACGGAGGGAAATAGCCAAAAGCTATTTCCCTCACAAGCTTACGTGAGTGTGCCGGTCTCGTGACCGGAAGCCAAATACTGTGACCGGGGAGAAGCCGGGTGGCAGGGCTGCAGAACAGACGGAGGATTCAGCTGGAGACTGGAGCTGTTTGGTGGGAAGCTCAGACCGGAAGTGCTGGTTGCTATGGAGATACAACAATCAACTTTACCGGCAGAGGTAAGTAGGGGCTGGGAGTTTAAGTAGGGGACTTACTCCTCCCACAAATTCAGGCCTAATGGCCTTTCTACATATCACACACACTAGTTAGCACAATGACTTATGGGGCTGGCATAGATTTTTTTCCAGGGCTGCTCTGATCCCCAGTCCGGTCCATTTAAAGGCTCAGAAACTCTTTGCAGGTGATATGGCTTACTTAGATGATTAGAGTGGGACACTGTGAGCCTAAAATATTGCACCTTCTCACAATATTTTAATTTACTGAGATTGTGGATTTGGGGTTTTCATGAGCTGTAAGCCATAATCATCACACTTATGACAAATCACAGCTTGAACTATTTTGCTTGCATGTAATTCGTCTATCTCATATATTAGTTTCACTTTTACGTGGCAGTACTGAAATAAATGAACTTTTGCACGATATTCTAATTTTTTGAGTATCACCTGTATATATATATATATATTTATATATATATATATATATATATATATATACAGGGAGTGCAGAATTATTAGGCAAATGAGTATTTTGACCACATCATCCTCTTTATGCATGTTGTCTTACTCCAAGCTGTATAGGCTCGAAAGCCTACTACCAATTAAGCATATTAGGTGATGTGCATCTCTGTAATGAGAAGGGGTGTGGTCTAATGACATCAACACCCTATATCAGGTGTGCATAATTATTAGGCAACTTCCTTTCCTTTGGCAAAATGGGTCAAAAGAAGGACTTGACAGGCTCAGAAAAGTCAAAAATAGTGAGATATCTTGCAGAGGGATGCAGCACTCTTAAAATTGCAAAGCTTCTGAAGCGTGATCATCGAACAATCAAGCGTTTCATTCAAAATAGTCAACAGGGTCGCAAGAAGCGTGTGGAAAAACCAAGGCGCAAAATAACTGCCCATGAACTGAGAAAAGTCAAGCGTGCAGCTGCCACGATGCCACTTGCCACCAGTTTGGCCATATTTCAGAGCTGCAACATCACTGGAGTGCCCAAAAGCACAAGGTGTGCAATACTCAGAGACATGGCCAAGGTAAGAAAGGCTGAAAGACGACCACCACTGAACAAGACACACAAGCTGAAACGTCAAGACTGGGCCAAGAAATATCTCAAGACTGATTTTTCTAAGGTTTTATGGACTGATGAAATGAGAGTGAGTCTTGATGGGCCAGATGGATGGGCCCGTGGCTGGATTGGTAAAGGGCAGAGAGCTCCAGTCCGACTCAGACGCCAGCAAGGTGGAGGTGGAGTACTGGTTTGGGCTGGTATCATCAAAGATGAGCTTGTGGGGCCTTTTCGGGTTGAGGATGGAGTCAAGCTCAACTCCCAGTCCTACTGCCAGTTCCTGGAAGACACCTTCTTCAAGCAGTGGTACAGGAAGAAGTCTGCATCCTTCAAGAAAAACATGATTTTCATGCAGGACAATGCTCCATCACACGCGTCCAAGTACTCCACAGCGTGGCTGGCAAGAAAGGGTATAAAAGAAGAAAATCTAATGACATGGCCTCCTTGTTCACCTGATCTGAACCCCATTGAGAACCTGTGGTCCATCATCAAATGTGAGATTTACAAGGAGGGAAAACAGTACACCTCTCTGAACAGTGTCTGGGAGGCTGTGGTTGCTGCTGCACGCAATGTTGATGGTGAACAGATCAAAACACTGACAGAATCCATGGATGGCAGGCTTTTGAGTGTCCTTGCAAAGAAAGGTGGCTATATTGGTCACTGATTTGTTTTTGTTTTGTTTTTGAATGTCAGAAATGTATATTTGTGAATGTTGAGATGTTATATTGGTTTCACTGGTAATAATAAATAATTGAAATGGGTATATATTTGTTTTTTGTTAAGTTGCCTAATAATTATGCACAGTAATAGTCACCTGCACACACAGATATCCCCTAACATAGCTATAACTAAAAACAAACTAAAAACTACTTCCAAAAATATTCAGCTTTGATATTAATGAGTTTTTTGGGTTCATTGAGAACATGGTTGTTGTTCAATAATAAAATTAATCCTCAAAAATACAACTTGCCTAATAATTCTGCACTCCCTGTATATACACACACACACACACACATATATAGAATGTGACGGCAGATAAGAAACCATTCGGCCCATCTAGTCTGCCCAATTTTCTAAATACTTTCATTAGTCCCTGGCCTTATCTTATAGTTAGGATAGCCTTATGCCTATCCCACGCATGCTTAAACTCCTTCAATGTGTTAACCTCTAACACTTCAGCTGGAAGGCTATTCCATGCATCCACTACCCTCCTCATATTATTTTTAAACCTTTGTCCCTCTAATTTAAGACTATGTCCTCTTGTTGTGGTAGTTTTTCTTCTTTTAAATATAGTCTCCCTCCCTTTACTGTGTTGATCTCTTTATATATTTAAATGTATCCCTGTCTTGTCTTTCCTCCAAACTATACATGTTAAGATCCTTTAACCTTTCCTGGTAGTAAAAGTTTTATCCTGCAATCCATTAACCAGTTTATAGCCCTTCTCTGAACCCTCTCTAAGGTATCAATATCCTTCTGAAGATACGTGTCTCCAGTACTGTGTATTAATACCCAAGTGAGGTCTCACCAGGAAGTGTTCTGTACAATGGCATGAACACTTCCCTCTTTCTACTGCTAATACCTCTCCCTATACAACCAAGCATTCTGCTAGCATTTCCTGCTGCTCTATTACATTGTCTGCCTACCCTTAAGTCATCAGAAATAATCACCCCTAAATCCCTTTCCTCATATGTTGAGGTTAGGACTCTATCAAATATTCTGTACTCTGCCCTTGGGTTTTTACATCCAAGATGCATTATCTTGCACTTATCCACATTAAATGTCAGTTGCCACAATTTGACCATTTTTCTAGTTTACCTAAATCATTTGCCATTTGGCTTATCCCTC
>OW240912.1:161861121-161877160 GCA_933207985.1 Pelobates cultripes
ACTGTTGTGCTGAACCCCCGTGAGGTATAGTTTAATAGTATTGTGAGAAAGTTTTAAATGTAAGTAGCAGAAGGAGGCAAAAGCCACCATGGTTTGAGTAGACAAAATCACCTTGTAATCCGAAATCTGCTGTGAATTTATTAAAAATGGTAAGTGCCCTACTGTAGGTGACAGCTGTGTTAGGTGATAGTGCTTGGTGTGTGATAGACCTAGCGTGGTGCATTAGTGCTGTTACGGTACCTCCAGTAATAAAATGCACAAACCGCCGTTTAGCGAATGCTCCCCGTTCGCAATAATGTGGTCTGGTAGCGGGTATAGTAAAACCATGCGAACCGCCAGCTAGGGAACACTCCAAACTCCCGAACGGTACCTGTACGGCTCTTTCCCTTCACGAGCTCCAAATCCACGAACTGCCAATAGTAGCCGAACGACAATATCTTCCAAGCGGCAAATAATCCAAATAAGCAATCTCTAGTCGCCGGTAATAAAATCCCCCCAATAACGAGACCAAGCTCCGCTTTGAGGGTAAAACACGAACTGATTTACTGTGGGCTACCTGCCCGGTATTTATGCAGGTCTCCCACCTGGTGGACACTCCCCTAGGGGATCAAATGGGAGACTGGAATTACAGAAAGACATGGGGACATTTTGGACATACATCCCCACAAAATTCCCAGCATGCATCACAGTTCCCTCCCCTCTGCTCGGGGGATAATTGGGAAGTAATTCAATTATCTCCCCGAGCAGAGGCAAATCGCCATTTTAAGTACAAGTCACAAAACACATAAAAATCTATAACTTTTTAACTGCCGAACATATTGCATTCGTGTAACACATCCCCAGATAGCCTGGATCTGAGAGCATATTATTGGCGAATAGCGCTCAGATCCCATTCGCATAGTTCAATCGCCATGGAGTCAAAGTCTATTACAGTTCTTCGGTATGCGATTGACTCCATGGGACGGCTATCTGGGTTAAGTCCATTCGTGTTGTTGAATCTCCCGAACGGCCGGCATTCGCATGCTTTTGTCGATTGAGAAGGGGAGGTCGACGGCTTCAGCGGTGTTCGGTTGAAAAAGTGTCCGTTTTCAGATCCATTAAATAATCGGCGAACACCGCTGGTCTTTCGCATGGTTAAAATGGCAGCCGCCTCGTGGTCGACATACGAACAACGACCACCCGGCATTCGGTTTTAATTGAGAAGTGTCTGTGGTTAACCGCAACGTTCTAATTGGGATCAATAGGTTAACCAGCAGCACACTTCTCTTCTGGGTGGCCGTCTGTTCGGTAGTTCCGTTTGACAAAAACCGACATTCCCTTAAACAAAGCATACGAATGGGGAAATTCATGCCAACGGCAAAACAGACGAACACAGTACTTTTAGTCCAGACAGATGGGTCTGTCACACAGCTCCCCCCTTGTGGAACACTCCGGCAGACCCGGCTTGACCCTTTGGCGGGTCAACTTGGGGATGACCGGACTGGGAAGGAGTAGGGACGTCTGTTTGCCGGGACAACCCATCCGCATTCCCATTCTGCTTACCGGGTCGGTAGCTGATGGTGAAGTTGTAAGGCTGCAGTGCCAAACTTCACCTCAGCAGTCTGCCATTGTCTCCTGAGACCCGGTTAAGCCAGACAAGGGGGTTGTAGTCCGTTATAAGGGAAAACTCCTGCCCGTACAAATAAGGGCTCAATTTCTTCAGTGCCCAGACCAGGGCTAAACACTCTTTCTCCACTGCCGCATAACTCACTTCCCGAGGTAGTAACTTTCTGCTTAAGTATGCGACAGGGTGCTCTCCTCCATCTTCCCCGACCTGGCTTAGCACAGCCCCCAGTCCATACATGGAAGCATCTGTATGAATGAGAAAACGTTTGTTAGGGACTGGGGCAGCCAGGACAGGGGCATTCACAAGAGTCTGCTTAAGTGCTTGAAACACGGCTTCACAAGCTGGAGACCACAGGACCTGCTTAGGCAAATTCTTCTTAGTCAGGTCAGTCAAGGGCTTAGCAACCGTACTGTAGTCGGGGACAAAACGTCGGTAATACCCTGCCGTCCCCAGGAAGGCCAGCACTTGGGTCTTGGTGATAGGTGTGGGCCAGTTAGCTACAGCCTCTACCTTGGCTGGCTCCGGTCTCTGGCTTCCACATCCTACTCTGTGACCCAAGTACTGCACTTCTGCCATGCCTAGATGGCACTTGTCTGGCTTCAAGGTCAGGCCTGCGGCCCGAATCTTGTCCAGCACCACCCCCACGTGTACTAAATGGTCTTCCCAGGACTCACTGTAGACCGCAATGTCATCCAGGTATGCACATGCAAAGTCCTGGAAGCCATCGAAGAGCCTATCCACCATACGCTGGAACGTAGCCAGAGCATTCTTCATCCCAAATGGCATAACCTTAAACTGGTACAGGCCAAATGGGGTGACGAATGCCGACTTAGGGATAGCATCCTCGGCCAGGGGGATCTGCCAATAACCTTTACACAGGTCAATGGTGGTCAGGTAGCGCCCCCTGGCAATGCGGTCTAATAACTCGTCTACCCAGGGCATAGGGTAGGCATCAGTGGTGGTCCGCTCGTTGAGCCGCCTGTAGTCCACACAGAACCGGGTGGTCCCATCTTTCTTAGGCACCAGAACTACAGGCGAGGCCCAAGGGCTGTCTGAATGTTCGATAACCCCCAGCCTGGTCATCTCCTGTATCTCCGTCCGCATTCCTTCTCGGACTGCTTCAGGGATACGGTAAGGGGGTTGTCGTAGGGGGTTCTGTCCGGGTGTCTCGACCTTGTGTACAGCTAGAGTAGTGTACCCGGGTTCTTGGGAGAACGTCGCCTGCTTCTCCCACAGTAACTGTCTCGCCTGTACCTTCTCTGCCGGGTTTAGCCGGTCCCCTAGCTGTACAAGACTAGTAAGGTCTGTCTGGGGGTCCCTCTCTAGCAAGTCAGGTAACGGTAAGTTCTCGGGGTCGTCAGTAGCTGGGGCACATACTGCCGCAACATCCTCTGGTCTTTCCTGATACTCCTTCAGCATGTTCACATGGAAGGATCGCTGAATCCTTTCATCTGAACAGCTGGCTATAAGGTAGGTAGTATCCCATACCTGAGCTAACACTTTATACGGGCCCTGCCAAGATGCTTGCATCTTGTTCGTCTTCACAGGCTTGAGTACCAGAACCTTCTGCCCAACCTGGAAGACCCGCTGTCGGGCACCCCGATCGTACCACCGTTTCTGTCTCCCCTGGGCCGCCTGGAGATTCTCCCTTACCATCAGGGATAGTTTCTCCATGCGGTCCCGGAGTTCCAGGACATATGGTACTATGGGGGTCCCTTCTTGCTCTGTCTCCCCCTCCCAGTGTCCTCTAATGAGATCTAGGGGTCCACGGACCCTTCTCCCATAGAGTAACTCAAAGGGGGAGAACCCAGTAGATTCCTGGGGCACCTCTCTGTATGCAAATAGCAGATGAGGCAGGAATCGCTCCCAGTCTCTGCAAGTGTCAGTAAAGGTCCTCAACATCTGTTTGAGGGTGCCATTAAATCGCTCGCAGAGACCGTTAGTCTGTGGGTGATACGGTGAGCTAAGCAGAGGTTTAATACCGCACACCTTCCACAGCTGCTGGGTAAGCACAGCGGTGAACTGAGTTCCCTGATCGGAGAGAATCTCCTGAGGGAACCCGACCCTAGTGAAAATTTTAACCAGGGCATCAGCAACCGTCTCTGCCTCTATATTAGACAGCGCTACTGCCTCTGGATAACGTGTGGCATAGTCCACCACGGTGAGAATATACTTCTTACCTGATGGGCTAGCCCTGGCCAGTGGACCCACAATGTCAACGGCTATGCGGGAAAAGGGTTCTCCAATGATAGGCATCGACTGAAGCCTAGCTTTTGGGTGATCCCCCCGCTTACCTACCCGTTGACAGGTGTCACACGTGCTACAATAAACCCGCACATCTCGGTTAAAATTGGGCCAGAAGAAGTTTTGTGTGATCCTATGAGCTGTGCGGCGGGAACCTAGATGGCCTGCTAATGGCACATCATGCCCAATCCGCAGAATCTCCTGCCGGTATTTAGCAGGTACCACTAGCTGTCGATTCTGCAGAGGGGTACTCTGCTTCTGGGACGGTTTCGGGATCCTGTACAGTCTATCCCCCACCCACTCGTAGTGCTCCCCATCTACTCCTTCTCCCCCAGAATCGGCCCTGGCCCTGTACTTCGCTAGCGTCGGGTCTTCCCTGGTTTCCTTCCCGTACATCTCTGGGGTATCCCAGCCTAAAGGGGCCTGGTCTAAGGTACAAGTCGGGGTAGAGAGTCTTACCTGGGTCTCAGCAGCAGGTGGGCCGGTCTCGCCGGCACGGGTCTGGGCACGGGTCGTGACAGCATCCACTTCAGCGGGACCCATGGGAGCGAAGGCGGAAACAAGGGGCGCCAAGTCATTGCCAAGGAGAACATCCGCTGGTAAGTCCTTCATGACCCCCACATTCACATGTCTAGCGCCCACTCCCCAATCCAAATGTACCCGGGCAACGGGTAGACGAAACACGGCACCCCCGGCTACTCGCACTGCGACCGTGTCCCCCGTATGTTGAGCTTCTGATACCAGGTGCTTCTGGAGCAAAGTCATGGTTGCCCAGGTATCCCGTAGACCACTGACCTCCTTCCCGTTGACTTTAACACACTGCCGGTGGTGCTGCCTGTTATCCCGGTGGGCAGCCTGAACGGGGTCTGCCTCATGTAGGATGCCCCAGCACTCCTCTTCCTCTACACAGTGAGTGGCTGGGATGGGGGGTCGTGGATTTCCGCTGGCTGGTCTCCTCCAGGACTGGTTCTGGTTGGCGCTGTTCATCGGGCATTCGGGTCGCTTGTGCCCTAGCTGCTTGCACAGATAGCACCGAATGGGTTGGGCATACTCCCGTGAATTGAACCGAGGTGGCTGTTGGTACGGGGCAGAGGGAGGAGGTGCTGAGGGGCGATTCATTAGAGGCTGATATAGGTTGGCTGCTGTTGGTGCTGCTGGCCTGTACTCCACTCTGGCAGGAGCCTTGCTGATGAGACTGTCCAGTTTGTGGGCGTCGGTATACTCATCCGCCAGGCGAGCTGCTTCGTGCAGAGTGGAGGGTTTACGGTCCCTTACCCACTCTCCGACCCCTGCTGGCAATTTATCAAAACAATGTTCCAAAAGAAACATCTGCAGCACCTCTTCTCCGGACACAGCCTGGCACCCCGCCATCCAGTGGACGGCTGTGCGATGCACCTTACATGCCCATTCCACGTATGAGTCCCCAGAGGTCTTGACAGTGTCTCGGAACCTCCTCCGGTACGCCTCAGGTGTAACGGCATACCTGGAGAGTAAAGCTTCCCTGACGGCCACATAATCCCCAATCTCCTCATCAGGGATTGATCGAAAAGCCTCGCTGGCGCGGCCGGATAACTTGCCGGACAATATTGTAATATAGTACCTTGTGTAGGGCACATTGCCGCTCAAAATCAGCAAGGTACCCATCAATTTCTCCTTCTGTCTCACTGAAGGCTTTAAACGCCGTAAATGGTACTTTCTTCCTATCTCCCGGGTTTGCTGTGACTGAGGCTGCTGCAGCACCGCTTTGGCGAAGCAGGTTGGCCTCCACAGCTGCCATGACCCGGTCAATGGTCTCTGTAGTCGGGTTGGGACCATAATGTGCCAGCCTGATCCTTACCGCCCGGTCAAAGCTTGCCTCCTCGGGGGTTCTGTCAGCTGCGCTGGGTCCATTGGTTCCCTCTGCCGCTGGTACTCCATCCATTTCCAGCAATAATCTCTCTTTTTCTGAGGTTACTGGCTTGTCCCCCTCTTTGCTCTAATAAATCCTTTAGGGTAGCTCTCCTCAGGTTTTGGTATTGCAATTCCATTTTAATCCTGGTTGCAGTGGTCTCTTTGGGCGTTGAGGATCATCCCGTCGCTTGCCACCAGTTGTTACGGTACCTCCAGTAATAAAATGCACAAACCGCCGTTTAGCGAATGCTCCCCGTTCGCAATAATGTGGTCTGGTAGCGGGTATAGTAAAACCATGCGAACCGCTAGCTAGGGAACACTCCAAACTCCCGAACGGTACCTGTACGGCTCTTTCCCTTCACGAGCTCCAAATCCACGAACTGCCAATAGTAGCCGAACGACAATATCTTCCAAGCGGCAAATAATCCAAATAAGCAGTCTCTAGTCGCCGGTAATAAAATCTCCCCAATAACGAGACCAAGCTCCGCTTTGAGGGTAAAACACGAACTGATTTACTGTGGGCTACCTGCCCGGTATTTATGCAGGTCTCCCACTTGGTGGACACTCCCCTAGGGGACCAAATGGGAGGCTGGAATTACAGAAAGACATGGGGACATTTTGGACATACATCCCCACAATATTCCCAGCATGCATCACAGTTCCCTCCCCTCTGCTCGGGGGATAATTGGGAAGTAATTCAATTATCTCCCCGAGCAGAGGCAAATCGCCATTTTAAGTACAAGTCACAAAACACATAAAAATCTATAACTTTATAACTGCCGAACATATTGCATTCGTGTAACACATCCCCAGATAGCCTGGATCTGAGTGCATATTATTGGCGAATAGCGCTCAGATCCCATTTGCATAGTTCAATCGCCATGGAGTCAAAGTCTATTACAGTTCTTCGGTATGCGATTGACTCCATGGGACGGCTATCTGGGTTAAGTCCATTCGTGTTGTTGAATCTCCCGAACGGCCGGCATTCGTATGCCTTTGTCGATTGAGAAGGGGAGGTCGACGACTTCAGCGGTGTTCGGTTGAAAAAGTGTTCGTTTTCAGATCCATGAAATAATCGTAGAACACCGCTGGTCTTTCGCGTGGTTAAAATGGCCGCCGCCTCGTGGTCGACATACGAACGACGACCACCCAGCATTTGGTTTTAATTGAGAAGTGTCTGTGGTTAACCGCAACATTCTAATTGGGATCAATAGGTTAACCAGCAGCACACTTCTCTTCTGGGTGGCCGTCCGTTCGGTAGTTCCGTTCGACAAAAACCGACATTCCCTTAAACAAAGCATATGAATGGGGAAATTCATGCCAACGGCAAAACAGACGAACACAGTACTTTTAGTCCAGACAGATGGGTCTGTCACAAGTGCGTTCAATCCAGGATTTGTTCGTGAGTGCTTGGAAGAATACCTGGAATTGAGAATGAGAGAGCATCAGCGGCCGTGTTGTGGATACCCGGTATGTGAAAACAGACTAAGTGGAACTGGACGGTTGCTGCCATCCAGGTAAGCTTGCGAATCAGCCGCATGATGGTGAGGGAGGATGAGCGCCCCTTGTTTATGATATCGCAAGCTGCCGAGTTGTCGGAATAGCATTTTACTGCCTTGCCGGACCAGAGATGACCCCAAGTGTGTGCGGCCGCCACTATGGGATAAATTTCAAATAGGGCTGAAGTCTCCCTGAATCCTGGTAAGGTGATTACCGAAGATAGCTGCGAAACCAGTGTTGGTTGCCGCGTCTGTGTGAATGATGGGTGAGGAGTCGGAGAGAGAGGGGGGATAAACATGGAGATACCATTCCACTCAGCCAAAAACTTCCCCCACATGAGTAAGTCAGCCTTGGCTTGCTGATCCAAAGAAATTGGGCAGGAGTCTGGTACCCCGTGAAGCAGACTGAGAAGCCTGGATACGAAAGACCTACCCTGCGGAATGATGCGCATCGCAAAATTCAGGGGCCCCAATAGGACTGAAGTTCCTTTCTGGGGCATGCATCACTCCGCAAGAACACGTCTATCTCCCCTCTCAAGTGGACCAATTTGAAGGCTGGCTCGGAAGATACCAGAGTCCAGCTCGATCCCCAAGAAGGTAAGTTTATTAGTGGGGCCGATGGTTTTGGAGGGTGATAAGGGACCCAAGTGTGGAAAAAAGTGCTGAGGATATTAGTGGGTGTACGTGCGCCTGGTTCTGTAGGAAATCGTCCAAATAGTGAATGACTGAGTGACACCTGAGAACGTTTAGAAGCAGCCAGAATAGTGTTTCTGTGAATATATCAAACAGTTTGGGGCTGCTTCTAGACCCGAAAGTGAGGCGTGTGGAGAAATAGTATCTGTCTCGCCATTTAACACTGTGCAGATGCCAGAATGATGGGTGCATGGGTAGTAATTTGAATGTGTTTCTAATGTACATTTTGCTTAGCCAAGCATTTCTACCAGTTGAAATGATGGATTGTATTGCATCGTCAATTTTAACATACTGTAATGAAAATTCTTCTGCGGGTATGAGTGCGTTAATGCTGGGAACAAAAGAGGCGTGCAGTGCCGATAAATCAATAATTCAACGTTTTTTATTAGAGTATTTGTGCACAGCTATACTAATGGGATTAGAGCGCCAGGAGGAAAAAGGTGAGGAGGTGAAGGGGCCGATCATGAAACCGTGTGAGATTTCAGAGGAAAGGAGAGTGTCTGTGGATACTGGGTCTTGGCAGGCTGATAGAGGTCTAGTTCCTCCCTTCTGTGGGGATTTACCAAGCAAATGGCGTTGCGGTAAATTCTGAAGGCTATTACGAACTGTGGTATTGATAATTGTTTGTTAATCTCTGGTTTTAAGCACCACTGAGATATCCCCGTAGTCAGTTGCCCGGTTCTCCAGCACATCTATAAGCAGTGACACCAGACACGCATCCTTTCCATCTAGGATTTCTTTCCTAATGGAGTCTGGGATGGAGTGTGCTGGTAACACAAAAGGTGATGTAACTGTGGCTGGTGCTGGAGGGGGATGTATAGGAGAGTGTGGTGTTGTAGCAGAGACTGCCGGGACGGGGGCTGAGAGGTCAGGGAGGTTACCTGGGGAGGCGATGGCACTCACCACCTTAGATAACCTGTTGTTCAGGGTCTGCAGGTTGGCCAGGATTGCTGCAAGGGTGTCCTGAGTGGCCGTGCAAGTGCATGATGGCTGTCCTTGAGAGCTAGTGCCTGGCCTAGGCTCGGGGGCCTGATTGGTCAAGAGTCTATAGAGTGCCGACTTTCTAGCTGTAGCTGGAAAGGGGATGCCCCTTGGCCTAAGTTCAGCCATAATTTTAGGAATAGTCCATGCTCTCAAGGACGTAGGAGTAGAGGGGGTGAGAGATTCGCTTGGAGACTCTGGTCTGATAGGAGTGAACGGGATCTCTTCGGCAGACAACTCGTCGGTGGGGGCTGGTTCTTGAGACATTCTAGAAATTAATTGGTGCATTAGATTTAGTAGGGGTGAAGGAGGGGACAGAGAGGGTTATGAGGGAGGGGTCCCTTAGGTGAACTGGACTGTAAGGCTAGTGCCGAAACGAAAAACTTAACTGTGAACTAGTGACAAGTTAGGCCCTGCTAGTGCCAAGTGGCTGTGAGAGGCTCTATCTATTATTTGGCCGAGGGAAGTTTGTAGCCAAAGACGTGGTGGCGGGATGTTGGCCTCTCGATGACTGTTTAGGAGATTCAAACATGTGGCCGTGAAAAGTGAGGCCCTGAGTGCAGCCCTGTATAAGGGAGAACGAGGCATCTAACTATGATTTGGGCGTGGGGCCGTAACTCCGTGTTGAGGTGGGAGATGGCCTCACGGGTCCGGAATTTACTTGGGTGAGCCAAGGCCGGAGCCTACACCCTGTAAGCCAGTTCACTTGCCTTCTATGGGTTAAATGGCAATTATGGTGTAATGAGTGGATACTAACCTTGATAGTGGTTATAACCGGTAACTTGAACCTTCAAGTGTTTTTTAAGTAGAGTGGCTTGGCCGCTGCTGGTATCGTAGAAGAAGCCTAAGGGTAAGACAGATGTTGATGTGTTTGAGCGTAATGTAGGGGTGTATGATTAGTAGTAAGAGGTGGCTATAGGAGCGCAACGTGAGATCCTGAGGTAAGGGATCTGAATGATAAGTATGAGACTGGGACGAGTTTATGCTATAGAGGGAGGCTGATTGAGGCCTTATGGTAGAAAGTGCTATTAACGAGTAAAAACGCAAATACCTGGTAATGTAGCGGGGTAACAGGTTAGGTAGGTTGGGTAGGTTCTTGCCTGATGGCAGTATGAACGTAGGCCTAAGTAGAAAATGCAGAGAATTTAACACAACAAGGACATAGGATCGTGTGAAAATCGTGATAAATAGAGACCGTGTCAGGTCTCGTATAAAAAGCCCCGTAATGAGTAGAATACTATACCTTGATTTGTTGTACAGGTAATTGGATGAGCGTAAGTGTTTTTTTATGAGGAGGAGGCCTAGAATAGTGTTGGAGCTATGGATTAAAGCCATCGTATATTATTAAAATTAGCAATGGTTATGACAGTATATTTTAATTAACAAATTCCGTTTGTGACAAGTTTAGAGTGAAGGCTGCCTGAAGCCTTGACATGATTGAAACTGAAGTGAGTAAATACTATACCTGGATTGTAAATACAAGAACTTGAACTTGACAACTTTATGCAGAAATACAAGACAAACGGGCAAACTGTGGAAACCAAAGAAATGTAACAGAGGCTAAAATTAATATCTGCGTAAACTAAAGAGAAATAGAGAATACTATGAAATGTAGGGTTTGAAAAATTCCCCCAGAGGATCGTGCTATATATTAATATATAAGTTTGTAATGGCGTACAGGGTTGGCGTGGAGTTGAAAAATGCAGACAAAGTACTAGGGTGTCAGGAAGAATTTATTAAGTGTTTAACGTACCTAAAACAGGGTTAACTCCAAAGGGCCTTGGAATAAATAACCGAGTACTGAGATAAAGTGTCATAAATCTGAGGATCTTATATTAAAACATAATTAAACCAAAAACCACAGAGGTAGTAGCAAATGGTTGTAGTAATAAACAGATTTTTTAAACTAATACTGACAGATTTAATACTAACAGTTAAGTAACCGAACGGGAAGTATATATAAATATATTTTTGTTTAGTTTGTATGAATGAATAGCTGATATTTGCACAAACAGGGGTCGGCAGTTTAGACCGCACGGGGGACCCACTGAAGCTAAGTATAGTGTGCATTCGCCTAATTCCGTAGCGAATAGAAGAAGTGCATGAATGGGTAAGTATGCGAGGGATAAACAGAATATTGCACGAATCACTAATTGAACTAATGGGTAAGTATATATGTACATAGTTCGTTCGTCTGAACAAACGGTATACCAGAATTTAACTTATACATTACCTGTTCGTGCATACTTACCCGTTCGTGCACTTCCGCGTTCGTGTGACTAAATTAGTCGAACGCCGGCTATACTTATGTTTCGTGGGTCCTTTGTGCTGTCTAAACTGCTGACCTTTGTTGGGTAAACTCTAGTGCAATTTCGTTAAATTCTGGTATACCGTTTGTTCAGACGAACGAACTATGTACATATATACTTACCCATTGGTTCAATTAGTGATTCGTGCAATATTCTGTTTATCCCTCGCATACTTACCCATTCATGCACTTCTTCTATTCGCTACGGAATTAGGCGAATGCACACTATATTTAGCTTCAGTGGGTCCCCCGTGCGGTCTAAACTGCCGACCCCTGTTTGTGCAAATATCAGCTATTCATTCATACAAACTAAACAAAAATATATTTATATATACTTCCCGTTCGGTTACTTAACTGTTAGTATTAAATCTGTCAGTATTAGTTAAAAAAATCTGTTTATTACTACCCCTACGTTTTTAGGCCTGAACGGAGGGAAATAGCCAAAAGCTATTTCCCTCACAAGCTTACGTGAGTGTGCCGGTCTCGTGACCGGAAGCCAAATACTGTGACCGGGGAGAAGCCGGGTGGCAGGGCTGCAGAACAGACGGAGGATTCAGCTGGAGACTGGAGCTGTTTGGTGGGAAGCTCAGACCGGAAGTGCTGGTTGCTATGGAGATACAACAATCAACTTTACCGGCAGAGGTAAGTAGGGGCTGGGAGTTTAAGTAGGGGACTTACTCCTCCCACAAATTCAGGCCTAATGGCCTTTCTACATATCACACACACTAGTTAGCACAATGACTTATGGGGCTGGCATAGATTTTTTTCCAGGGCTGCTCTGATCCCCAGTCCGGTCCATTTAAAGGCTCAGAAACTCTTTGCAGGTGATATGGCTTACTTAGATGATTAGAGTGGGACACTGTGAGCCTAAAATATTGCACCTTCTCACAATATTTTAATTTACTGAGATTGTGGATTTGGGGTTTTCATGAGCTGTAAGCCATAATCATCACACTTATGACAAATCACAGCTTGAACTATTTTGCTTGCATGTAATTCGTCTATCTCATATATTAGTTTCACTTTTACGTGGCAGTACTGAAATAAATGAACTTTTGCACGATATTCTAATTTTTTGAGTATCACCTGTATATATATATATATATTTATATATATATATATATATATATATATATACAGGGAGTGCAGAATTATTAGGCAAATGAGTATTTTGACCACATCATCCTCTTTATGCATGTTGTCTTACTCCAAGCTGTATAGGCTCAAAGCCTACTACCAATTAAGCATATTAGGTGATGTGCATCTCTGTAATGAGAAGGGGTGTGGTCTAACTAAGCACGCTTCGGCACCTATATCAAAGATTGTGCATAATTATTAGGCAACTTCCTTTCCTTTGGCAAAGGAAATGGGTCCAAAAGAAGGACTTGTTGGAGGCTCAGAAAAGTCAAAATAGTGAGATATCTTGCAGAGGGATGCAGCACTCTTAAAATTGCAAAGCTTCTGAAGCGTGATCATCGAACAATCAAGCGTTTCATTCAAAATAGTCAACAGGGTCGCAAGAAGCGTGTGGAAAAACCAAGGCGCAAAATAATTGCCCATGAACTGAGAAAAGTCAAGCGTGCAGCTGCCACGATGCCACTTGCCACCGGTTTGGCCATATTTCAGAGCTGCAACATCACTGGAGTGCCCAAAAGCACAAGGTGTGCAATACTCAGAGACATGGCCAAGGTAAGAAAGGCAGAAAGATGACCACCACTGAACAAGACACACAAGCTGAAACGTCAAGACTGGGCCAAGAAATATCTCAAGACTGATTTTTCTAAGGTTTTAAGGACTGATGAAATGAGAGTGAGTCTTGATGGGCCAGATGGATGGGCCCGTGGCTGGATTGGTAAAGGGCAGAGAGCTCCAGTCCGACTCAGACGCCAGCAAGGTGGAGGTGGGGTACTGGTTTGGGCTGGTATCATCAAAGATGAGCTTGTGGGGCCTTTTCGGGTTGAGGATGGAGTAAAGCTCAACTCCCAGTCCTACTGCCAGTTCCTGGAAGACACCTTCTTCAAGCAGTGGTACAGGAAGAAGTCTGCATCCTTCAAGAAAAACATGATTTTCATGCAGGACAATGCTCCATCACACGCGTCCAAGTACTCCACAGCGTGGCTGGCAAGAAAGGGTATAAAAGAAAAATCTAATGACATGGCCTCCTTGTTCACCTGATCTGAACCCCATTGAGAACCTGTGGTCCATCATCAAATGTGAGATTTACAAGGAGGAAAACAGTACACCTCTCTGAACAGTGTCTGGGAGGCTGTGGTTGCTGCTGCACGCAATGTTGATGGTGAACAGATCAAAACACTGACAGAATCCATGGATGGCAGGCTTTTTGAGTGTCCTTGCAAAGAAAGGTGGCTATATTGGTCACTGATTTGTTTGTTTTGTTTTTGAATGTCAGAAATGTATATTTGTGAATGTTGAGATGTTATATTGGTTTCACTGGTAATAATAAATAATTGAAATGGGTATATATTTGTTTTTTGTTAAGTTGCCTAATAATTATGCACAGTAATAGTCACCTGCACACACAGATATCCCCCTAACATAGCTATAACTAAAAACTACTTTCAAAAATATTCAGCTTTGATATTAATGAGTTTTGGGTTCATTGAGAACATGGTTGTTGTTCAATAATAAAATTAATCCTCAAAAATACAACTTGCCTAATAATTCTGCACTCCCTGTATATACACACACACACACACACATATATAGAATGTGACGGCAGATAAGAACCATTCGGCCCATCTAGTCTGCCCAATTTTCTAAATACTTTCATTAGTCCCTAGCCTTATCTTATAGTTAGGATAGCCTTATGCCTATCCCACGCATGTTTAAACTCCTTTACTGTGTTAACCTCTACCACTTCATCTGGAAGGCTATTCCATGCATCCACTACCCTCTCAGTAAAGTAATACTTCCTGATATTATTTTTAAACCTTTGTCCCTCTAATTTAAGACTATGTCCTCTTGTTGTGGTAGTTTTTCTCCTTTTAAATATAGTCTCCTCCTTTACTGTGTTGATTCCCTTTATATATTTAAATGATTCTATCATATCCCCCCTGTCTCGTCTTTCCTCCAAACTATACATGTTAAGATCCTTTAACCTTTCCTGGTAAGTTTTATCCTGCAATCCATTAACCAGTTTAGTAGCCCTTCTCTGAACTCTCTCTAAGGTATCAATATCCTTCTGAAGATACGGTCTTCAGTACTGTGTACAATACTCCAAGTGAGGTCTCACCAGTGTTCTGTACAATGGCATGAGCACTTCCCTCTTTCTACTGCTAATACCTCTCCCTATACAACCAAGCATTCTGCTAGCATTTCCTGCTGCTCTATTACATTGTCTGCCTACCCTTAAGTCATCAGAAATAATCACCCCTAAATCCCTTTCCTCAGATGTTGCGGTTAGGACTCTATCAAATATTCTGTACTCTGCCCTTGGGTTTTTATGTCCAAGATGCATTATCTTGCACTTATCCACATTAAATGTCAGTTGCCACAATTCTGACCATTTTCTAGTTTACCTAAATCATTTGTCATTTGGCTTATCCCTCCCGGAACATCAACCCTGTTACATATCTTAGTATCATCAGCAAAAAGACATACCTTACCATCAAGACCTTCTGCAATATTACTAATAAAAATATTAAAGAGAATGGATCCAAGTACAGATCCCTGAGGTACCCCACTGGTGACAAGTCCAAGCTTCGAATATATTCCATTGACTACAACCCTCTGTTGCCTGTCACTCAGCCACTGCCTTACCCATTCAACAATATTGGAATCCAAACTTAAGATTGCAGTTTATTGATAAGCCTTCTATGTGCAACAGTGTCAAAAGCCTTACTGAAATCTAGGTAAGCACCACCCTGATCTATAATTTTAGTTACCCAATCAAAAATCAATAAGATTAGTTTGGCATGATCTCCCTGAAGTAAACCCATGTTGTCTCTGATCTTGAAATCCATGTGTTTTAGATGTTCAACAATCCTATCCTTTAACATGGTTTCCATCACTTTCCCCACTACTGAAGTAAGGCTTACTGGCCTATAGTTGCCCGACTCCTCCCTATTACCTTTCTTGTAAATGGGCACAACATTCGCTAACTTCCAATCTTCTGGGACTACTCCTGTTAACAATGATTGGTTAAATAAATCTTTTAATGGTTTTGCTAGTACACCACTAAGCTCTTTTAATAGCTTTGGGTGTATTCCATCAGGTCCCATTGACTTATTTGTCTTTACTTTTGACAGTTGAAATAGAACCTCTTCCTCTGTAAACTCCCGTGTAATAAATGACTCATTTATCCTTTTTCTCAACTGAGGTCCCTTTCCTTCATTTTCTTCTGTAAATACAGAACAAAAATATTCATTGAGGCAGTCAGCCTGACCTTTATCCTCTTCTACATACCTTCCTTCTTTTGTTTTAATCTAACTAATCCTTGTTTTACTTTTCTTTTCTCATTTATGTATCTAAAAAATGTTTTGTCCCCCTTTTTTACTGACTGTGCTATTTTCTCTTCTGTGTGTGATTTGGAAGCTCTTATAACTTGCTTAGCCTCTTTCTGCCTAATCTTATAGATCATTTTGTCTTCCTCACTCTGGTTTTTTTTATAGTTCCTAAATGTTAACTTTTTGGTTTTTTTGTATATGTTGTGGATCAAATCAAGTATTTGATAATTTTGTGTATCTGCCCCTTTTCAAATTGATTATGGTGCATGCATGCTTTCCAGAAGTAATTTCACACCAGATACATGTTTCAAGGTTGATGAAATACTCAGGAATGTTTAATCAGGGGGCGGGG
>OW240912.1:161877466-161893320 GCA_933207985.1 Pelobates cultripes
TTTTTTTTTCTTTGTTTTTAATAAAATTTAAAAAAAGGCATATTTAAATAGACATTCACTCACAGTACACTCAGACACTCCAAGCACCCCATATACACACACAGCACACTCATATACACACATCACCTTCATATACACAGCCCCCTCACACACACACACACACACACACACACACACAGGACCCTCATACACACACAGCCCCCTCATACACATAGCACCCTCATAGACATATCACCCTCATACACACACAGCACACTCATACACACAGCACCCTCATACACACACAGCACCCTCTGACACACACCACCCTCACACAAACACAGCACACTCTCACACATATACAGCACAAACACACACATATATATATATATATAATGTATAAATTAACCCTCAGTGAGTTAACAGACAAAGACAATTAGAATCATTGAATATGACTGCAGATAAGAACACCCTCACACACAGCACCCCTCTTACACACACACACTCTGGGTACTTTACACACTAGATCTTCACACACACACTGCACCACCTACACATATTACATTCCTGACATACAAACTCTGGATCCCCCATGAACACACTACATTCCTTGTAAGAAAACACATACAACATTTTCTAAACACACACACTATAGCCCATATGCACACACTCACTACATCCCCTATACACAATATGCCCCCTATACATACACTATCTACAGCCCCTATCCACACATATTATACCACAAACACGAATGAAATTGACCTATTTACATGTAATGGGCCGTTTTGCACACAAGGGGTAAAAAACGTTTAGGCGATCGTCCCCCTTTCCAGAGATGCAGGCACAGCTACTGTAGAACACCAAACTCATGAACCGTCAATAAGGGAATGCTCCAAACTCCCGAACGGCATACAATATAGCACTCCAAACACACGAACTGGAACCATACGAATCGCTGCTAGCAGACGAATTGGAAAAGCATCCAAGCAGCTTACACTCCTAGCAGTCAGTCTCTATCAGCATTCAGTAAATCCCCCCAAAGATGAGACAAGGCTCCGTGTTGAGGGTCAAGCAGTGGTCTGTTTTAATGAGGGCTACCTGCCCAGTATTTATGCAGGTCTCCCACCTGGGGACCAAATGGGAGACTGTGACAAAAGACAGACAAGTAGACAAATAGGATACACAGTCACATATTCCCACAATGCATCCTGGCTTCCTCCCCTCTGCCCTGGGAGATAATTGAGAAGTAATTCAATTATCTCCAAAGACAAAGGCAAATCGCCATTATGCACGTGGGGATACTAAAACATGAATTACTATTAAAATACACAGTATGACACAAGTTACAATAAAACCGTAAATTTAACCTATCCCCAGATAGCTCAGGTCTGAGCTCAAATTATTAAGCGAATGGCGCTCAGACCACACGAATACAGTGTAATCGCCATGGAGCCAAAGTCTTTACACATTCAGTTCTCATGCGAATGGGCTCCATGGGATTCCTATCTGGGGTATAACATAGTCAAGTAAAACTACCGAACACCGGGCCGTTCGTGCACTTTCCCCGATCAAGAAGGGAGGTCGGCGGCTTCAGCGGTTTTCACGCAAAACTGTGTCCGATTTTAGTTCCATGAATTGAGCGTCGAACACCGCTGTGCATTCGCGGTTTTAAAATGGCCGCAACCTCGTGTGCGTTATACGAATGGAGGCCACCCAGCATTCATCAATTAAGCTGCGGTTAACCGCAGCTTCAGGGAGGCTAATTGCCGGCACATTCCAGCTCCCAGGTGGTCTAGTCATTTTTGCGGTTGTTCGGTAGATTAAATCTACCAAACACTAGGCAGAAAAGCATGAATAAGTCTTTTCTGCAGGGAAAAATATGTCTTTTAACATGGGGCCATAATCCAAAGGCAGCAGGCGAGCAACCAGGCTTCTCCAATGCAATGTGGCGAGATTGCTCTCATCACATTACACAATACCACACCACAATCAGCTCAGTCTACACAAATGCAATCCCACAAGCAGGCTCCAAACACATGCACCATACTCTTTCCTGGCCCTTTTGTCCTCTGGTAGCCCATTTATGGAGACACCAGAGACAAGTTAAAAGCAAACACAGTGCAAGCATGTTATTAAATTTACTTGCGATGCGCAGAACAAAAACAGGGCCTTTTTCCCATGCTTGAGCTCTTCAGCAGGGCTCTGCGCATTGAACTAACACACTCACTTTGAGAGGGGGCGTGCTTGTCATTAATCATGATAAAACACACCCTCTCTGGACCCGCCCCCTTCTCAGGGGGCCGCTGTGATTGAAAAATGCCTGGGCCAAATTTTTTTCCTAGTCCGGCCCTGTGTGCTTGTATTCGGCAGTCGGAGTGTCCGTGCATTTGGCAGTCTATGTGTAAGTATGTATTGCTGAAGGTACCAATAAATATAAGCATAATTTTAATTTTTTCTGTAGGCAGAGCCCCAGTGCACTGCTTTGCCCGGGGCCCATAATGCTGTTAAGATGTCTGTAGAGAGCTCCAGTCATTGATATTTAAAGGGATATTTACAGGCACCCAGACCACTTCAGCTCATTAAAGTGGTCTGGGTGCAGTGTCCCTATTGCACTTAGTGCTGCAATGTAAAACATTGTAGTTCCATGGAAATTTAATGTTTACATTTCAGCACTAAGTCTGCCTCAAGTGTCTGTCTACCTTGAAGTTAACGTACTTTTGGTCTAGTAACTGATGCTGGATGACGCATGATGTCATTCAGCATTAGCTATTTCCCCATAGGAAAGCATTGGTTTAATATTTTTCTATGGGGAGGTCTAATGCACGCGTGGCACTTGCGCCCTTTTATCGAATGATGTCGGAGGAGGCAGAGCCGCAACCCAGTGCCAAGCGACATCGGCGGTGGGATCAGGTAAGTAAATAAAGGGTTTTTAAAAGGCGGTATTTTCATTTGTCCTCAATGACACCTGTTCCTTCCCTGCAGTCATTGCACAACTGAGGTTCAGCCAAATGCTTCCTATAGAGTTGCGTTGAGGTAGTGCATTTCTATGAAGAGATGTAGCATGGTGATTGCTGTGCATAGGTAGAAGCTCCCCAATACAGGAGCAGCGGCGAGACCAGCGTGCCATACAATGTAAGGTAAGTAAATTGTATTTTTTTTTCTTCACTATCTAAATTGATAGAACACTCAAGGCTGTATTTCAATTGTTAAAGTGCTCTTTTAAGAAACAAGCATAATATAATGTGAGGAAGTTATATGATGATAAAATTTGTCCTAAAGGGGCCAAAACAAATTTAGCTAAATTACCCCTGCATTTAGGCATTAAATGTCTTTGCTTTTGACTGACACAGCCCATGACTGACACAGCTTCCATGATGAAAAAAAGTTTTGTTTTTAAACAACCTTACAGCATAGGTCTCAATTGAATTCCTTTCGATAAACTTTTCAAGTGTCATCTACAAAAAGTCCCATAGACTTTAATAGCTAAATAACTAACTAAATAAAGTTTTCCTAACAGATTGTGATGATTTGAAAGCTTATCCAAATAATTAAATTAAGGCTTTGCAGTTCTTATCACCTGCTATATTTATTGAACGTTAATCACACACAGGATGGCCCCACATGCAGGGCCATCTTTCCGCATGGGCACGCTGGGCATTTGTCCGGGGGCCCCACAGGCATGGGGGCTCCAACGCGATGCACACCGAGAGCCGGCTCTGCTTACTTGCTTAGGGCCCAAAGGCAGCATGAGAGGGACGACTTGGGAGGCAGTTCCTCCCGCAAGCATGCTGGTCTGAGCAGGGGCGTACCTAGAGCATTTGGCACCCAGGGCGGATCCTGTGCTTGGCACCCCCTCCCCAAAAAACCTGCCCAAAAATGTTAAAAAGGGTTTTCTTTCTTTTTACAATTGTAAACTTTGCAAGGCAGCTGTCAGCCCCTCACCACAAAACCCTTGTCACCTGCCCACGCCCCTCCTACAAAACCCTGTCGCACCCTTCTACGTCCTGTACTGCCCCGTCACAAAACCCCACAGCCCCTTCCACGAAATCCTGCGCTTATCCCTTATAAAGACTCTGTCCAATACAAAACCACACGCCCCTTCTACAAAATCCCTGCAGCCCCTACACACACACACACACACACACACATTTTACAGGCGAACAGTCACACACTCAGTTACAGACAGACAGTCACACACACTCAGTTACCCAGACAGACAGTCACACACTCGAGAGATTACAGGCAGACAGTCCCACACACTCAGTGCAGGCAGACAGTCACACACAGTCACAGGCAGACAGTCACACATACACATTTCCTCCGTGCGGCCAGTTTATCAGCTGTTTGCTTGTGTGAGCTGTACTGGCCGCACGGCACCCTAACTACCATGGGACACTGTGCGGCCACAGCTCATACAGCCCCCTCCAGCCAGGGCCGGTGCAAGGATTTTTGCCGCCCTAGGCAAAAGTAAACTTTGCCGCCCCCCCCATGTGACATCACAATGCCCCACCCATATGATTTGCCATGTTAACTAACGCCAGTGCTGCAGTGCCGCCGTGTTTACATTAAAAGGCCTGCAAGGACAGGCTATAGACACCAGAACCACTACATTAAGCTGAAGTGGTTCTGGGGACTATAGTGTTTCTCTAATGTGAGGTAAATTAGAGCTTAGTGCCACGAATAATATACTAGATTGCCTACTTACAACCAGATGAGGATGATGATGGGCTCTAGCTGCAGTCTGGCTCCACTGGTCTGGTGCAGAACAGGCTCTCTGGAGGCGGTTTATAACTGTGGTCACAAAAATCAATGTTCTGGGAGAACGGGAAGCAGCTCCATTTTTTGGGGGGTCCTTTATACAGCTCAAGGTCTGGGTCCCAGGGTCCACCTTCATGTTCCACCAATGAGTTTGTTCACAGGGGGTGGAGTGTGTAGGGGATGTCCTGATATGTGTGTAAGGAATGCATTGTGTGAAATTGTGTTTGTATGTGTAAGGGCTGCAAGGTGTGTTCCTGTGTATGTATGGGAGGCATTGAATGTGTGTAAGGGGTGCATTGAGTGTGTGTAATGAATGCATTGTGTGTTTCTGTGTGTGCAAGGGATGCATTGTGTGTAACGGTTGCATTGCTTGTGTATGTGTGTCTGTGTGTGTAATGCATTGTGTGTTTTTCTGTGTGCAAGGGGTGCATTGTGTGTATGTGATGAATATCAATCTCTCCTCCCGCTCCAATTTCCTTCTCCTCCTCCCAATTTCTCTCTCACCCACCCCCTTATTTCTCTCACCCCCCCTTATTTCTCTTTCTCATCCCGCCTTATTTCTCTCTCACCCCCCCCTTATTTCTTTCTCACCCCCCTTCCTATTTTCTCTCACCCCCCCTCCTTTCTCTTTCTCCACCCCTCAGCACCTCTGCTTTCTCACCCCACCTCCTTTCTCGCCTCACACCCCCACCTCCTTTTCTCCTGCTTCCCCTCCCCATACACCTTTCTCTCCGCCTCCTTTCTCTCCCCACCTCCTTTCTCTCCCCACCTCCGCTCCCTTAACCTGCCCCTTTCTCCTCCTCCCACCCCCCCCTCCTCCTTTCTCCCACCTCTTTCTCTCCCACCTCCTTTCCTCTCCACATCGCTTTTGCCTTTCTCACCCCTTTTCTCTTTCTCTTACCCCCCTCCCCCTCCTTTGCTGTGGCGTGGCCGAGCCCTGTATAGTCAGCGGGTACAGGGAGCATCTGTCTCCTGTACCCGGCCGGACTAACAGGAAGTGCACACAGTGTGTGCACTTCCTGTTAGTCCGGCCGGGTACAGGAGACAGCTGCTCCCTGTACCCACCGACTATACAGGGCTCGGCCACGCTACAGTGAGGGAGCTGACAGGAGGGAGCGCTGAGCGCTGCCCTCCTGTCAGCCCCTCTCCTTAGGTTGCGCCCGGGCGCTGCGGTCCGCTCTCATAGACGCATGGTCATGGCACCCCCCACCCTGGTGGCACCCGGGGCGGACCGCCCCCCCCCTTAGTACGCCACTGGGTCTGAGTGTTATTGCATGTTACTGTGGCAACGCTACGACACAGCATTCTGCTCGCGGGAGGAGTGAAGATAGCCTGCAGCCAGAGTAGCTGCAAGTTGTAGGTCTATAGTACTCACAACTGGACCACCAGGGCTGGCTGTGTCCCCCCTCCTTCACCAAAGGTAAGAAGGGTGGGGGGGACATGAAGCTTTTTTTAAATTTGTTTTAAATAAAAATAACAAAAATCCCTATGCACCCCCACATACAGCACCCTTCACACACAGCACCTCTCACACACAGAGCACCCCTCACACACAGAGCACCCCTCACACACAGAGCACCCCTCACACACACACACACCACCCCTCACACGCACCCAGCACCTCACTCATACACACAGCACCTCAATTCCACACACCCTTGCATACAGCACCATTCACACATAACACCCCTCACACACACACACACACACAGCACTGTGTGTGTGCTGTGTGTGTGAGTGAGGGGTGTTGTATGTGTACTCTGTGTGTGAGGGGTGCTCAGTGTGTGAGAGATGCTGTGTGTGAAAACAGCACCCTTCACACACAGCATCTCTCACACACTGAGCACCCCTCACACACAGAGTACACATACAACACCCCTCACTCACACACACAGCACACACACAGTAGCAATCGCACTCAAACACACACAGCACTCCTCACACACACACAGCACCCCTCAGACACAGCACCGCTCACACGGCACCCCACACACACACAGTGCAGATCACTCACACACACAGCACCTCACAAATGCACAAACACAGCACCTCACACACACCACCCCCTCACACACAGTGCACCCCTAACACACACACACAACTCTCTCACACACACAGCACCCATAACACACACACACAGCATCCCTCATACACACACACTGCACCCATCATTGTCTGTCTGTGTGTATTCAGCAGTCTGTGTGTGTGTACTCAGCAGTCTATGTCTATTCAGCAGTCTGTGTGTATATATTTAGCAGTCTGCTTGTATTCAGCAGTCTGTGTGTGTGCAGTCTATGTGTGCATACAGCAGCCTGTACGTATTCTGCATTCTGAGTGTGTGTATTCAGCAGTCTGTGTGTGTGTATTCTGCAGTCCGTGTGTGTGTATTTTGCAGTCTGTGTGTGTGTATTTTGCAGTCTGTGTGTGTGTATTCAGCAGTATGTGTGTTTATATTGTATGAATATATTGCATTTCTTGGAGGTACCAATAAATATAAGCTTAATAGTATCGATTATTTTTTTTTTTCTGTGAATGGTTGTGTAGGCAAGGCCCCAGTGCACTGCTTTGTCCAGGGGCCCATAATTTTGTTAATATGCCATTGCCCACATGCTCGAACAGGCAAATAACATAGCAAGATAAAAAACCATCTGAAGTAAACATGCTGTGTACTAAGAGTAATTAAAAAATTTAGTCTTTCAGGAAATGTGTAGGGAGGCAGTGTGCATAACAGCCAAATGGGCTGCATAAACAAAGTGATTTAAAGGGACACTATAGTCACCAGAACAACTACAGCTTATTGAATTTGTTCAGGTGAGTAGAATCATTACCTTCAGGCTTTTTGCTGTGAACACTGTCTTTTCAGAGAAAATGCAGTGTTTACAATACAGCCTAGTGATAACTTCACTGGCCACTCCTCAGATGGCTGTTAGAGATCCTTCCTGAGTCATGGCTGCCTAAAATGCATCCAAACATTTAGTGTATTCTACCTCTGCGATTCATTGATTCAATTCATCTCTATGAGGAGATGCTGGCCAGGGCTGTGTTTGAATTGTGCTGGTGCTGCCCTTGATCTGCCTCCTTGTCAGTCTCAGCCAATCCTATGGGGAAGCATTGTGATTGGATCAGGCCACCACTTCTCATGATTTGAATAGAAGAAATGATCCAGACACTCCAGCAAATTCCAAAAATAGAGGCATTTTTTATTGGAACAAGGAACCAAAAAGCAACGTTTCAACCCCTTAGGGTCTTTGTCAGCTTGACAAAGGCCCTAAGGCGTTTAAACGTTGATTTTTGGTTCCTTGTTCCAATAAAAATTGCCTCTATTTTTGAAATTTGCTGGAGTGCCTGGATCATTTCTTCTATTCAAATTTTATACTTGGTCCATTTGGTACTGGGACTTGTCCATTGGAGCACCCTGAATTCCAGGACAAAGGATTGAGTGCGCTTCCACCATCTACCACTTCTCATGATGTCAGCAGAGAGGTTGCTATTATTAGTCAAACAGCATAACAGAGCTACAGTTAACTCATACACATCTGTAACTTAAGCAGTGACATTGCATGGACATGATCTATACACCCAAACAACTTCATTAAGCTTTACATTGTTTTGGTGCTTAGCGTATCCTTTAATGTTCACTGTATATTCCATGACACAAACAGATGAAGTTTTGGATTCTTACCTGCTCAAGATCTCGCTCTGATCGCCCTGGCTGTCAGAGATATTTTGAGATATCACAGTGACTGACTACATCAGCTCACTAGCAGTCCACTGTCTTCTATTAACAATTACCCCCTGAGTTGAGGAAGATGGAATTAAAAATTACAAACCGTAAAATACAAAATAACATATTAGTCAAGTAAAGAGGAGTTAAGAATTGATAACCCAGGGTTCAAATTAAACAAACCACTATTAGGATAGTTTGACTGGATTGTTAGGCAGAACTCTCAACTTATAATTAATACAAAATAATGAAAATATATTTAAATAAAAAAAATATAATATTTTGATATTATACATTTTTACATATATATATTTCCAAAGTTTCCCTGCACGCAGGCTGTATGCAGTGTAGTTATAAATGCCGGGTGCCAGACCGTGGTCACATGTATACAAAAAATCAAAGAGATGGTCTGCACTCACGGACTTGATAAAACTTAACTTTTAATATCTACATAAAAAAAAAAAAAAACAACTATGACGCTTAACAGCGTCAATGTTTCAGTCCCTGTTCGGGACTTTCCTCAGGACAGCTGTTAAGCATCATAGTTGTTTTTTTTTTTAATGTAGATATTAAAAGTTATGTTTCATCAAGTCCATGAGTGCAGACCATCTCTTTGATTTTTCCATATATATGTATGTATATATATATATATATATATATATATATATATATATATATATATATATATATATATATATATATATATATATATATATATATATATATATATATATATATATATATATATATATATATATATATATATATATATATTTGTGTAAGGGGCAAAATAGCCGTATATGGAGTAAGGATCCAGCATAAGCTTAGGATAGTGTAAAGGGAGCAAGTCAGTTGTGGTGTGCCGATACCGACGATACGGTAGGCCTGTAAATAAAGAGGGCCCACCAAGGAGTAAGAAAGTAAAGTAAATGGAAAGAAAAAAGAGAAAGTGTTGAAATGAGGAGTGGGTGGGAGGGTCATTCTGATGCTGACCTCAAGCGATATGAGTCAGGTAAGGGGTGTCCCTTATATAGGGGAGTGAATTAATTTAAGCCCCTCCCACAAATACAGGCAAAACTGCCTTAATACTTGTGTAAGGGGCAAAATAGCCGTATATGGAGTAAGGATCCAACATAAGCTTAGGATAGTGTAAAGGGAGCAAGTCGGTTGTGGTGTGCCGATACCGACGATACGGTAGGCCTGTAAATAAAGAGGGCAAAAATGAATAATCAAAGATTTAATACAGTCAACAAATATATACAAATTAACCAGACATTTCCTTAAATGCATTGCAGTATTTAATTCCTGAGTGGATTTTGAAGGTAGGAATCTAGGACCGAAAGTGGGCACCATTTGTTGTGGGTAGGATAGTATGTTATCTCTACTGTTGGTGCATGTTGACTCATTTCGGAATGTGGTAGAGCCAATAGGTAATGATATATGTGTTTATGTATGTGGGATCGTTGAAGACAATGATCTGTCTGAGTGGTGGTGATGGTAGTGGATTCTCTGGCCTGAGAAAGGCATAAAAGGCAATGTGCATGGCTGGTAATAGCCGACTTGGTAGTATAATTGAATGGTTGTAGATCTAATAGGTCCGATAAGGATGAACAGTTGGATGGCTATTGGTAATCTCTGAGAGGAACGTGGGGGAATGGATTCCTGAAAACCTCTGAGTATATTCTTTTCTGGTATGATAGCATAAAGTTTATGGTAGTTTTGGCCATAGGTTATCATGTGTTGTTGAATGCCTGTAAAATATATAATTAATGGTGTATGAGATAGTTTAAGTTTAAGGTGGCAAAAATAAGCAAAACTTAGGAGAAATTTTGTGACACAGGTTGAGCTATGTCGTGTTCCAATGAGATTCTTTAAGCCAGGTGAAAAGCTGTGTTATGCGTTCTACAAGTATGGGACGAAAGTGCTAGGTGGGATAGTGCATGCTATGCTGCATGAGTATGTCTAATCCATGATTTTTGTCTCTGGAACGAAAGAGTGGACGTGACTGTATGGGCGGCTGTAGGAAGCGTATGATGAACATGCCTGGAATATAAATGAGACAGTTGTCGGCAGGGATGTATACCCCGTCTGGTACATGAAAGTGAAATGTGATAAGTGGCCAACCAAGTGAGTTCCCCAGAAACATCATGAACTTATGGATGAGTAGTGGCGTTTGTTGATGATATGATGTGTGCTTAGTTGTCTGAGTAACAACGGATTGATGACCCTGACCATGATTTACCCCATGCCACAGCAGCTGCTACAATGGGGTAGATCTCCCAAAGGGGCTGAAGTGGTGGAAAAATTTCCAAACCTGGATGCCATGGCCAACAGCCCCAAAGCAATTGTTCCCGGTAGATCGCTGCCAAACCCGTGGTATACGCTGCGTCTGACCATCTGGTTGGAGAAGTGTCAGACAATCCTGGAAGGAACATGCTTTTACCATGCCAAGTGGTTAAGAAATCCCCCCCCATGTGCAGGTCTGCTGTTGCTGAGGTGTCTAGGCACCTCCTCTGATCGTCATGTTGGAAGTGTGGAAAAAAGGGGAAAGTACTCTGGATGTGAAAGCGTGGTCTTGTGGTATGATTGGCATGGCAAAATTAAGGAACCTGGTAGGGATTGTAGTTCCTTGTAGTTGTAAGTACTAAGCAGGAGGTAGTGATTGATTTAGTTGAGAATGTTCCCTATTTGTCTTGTGGTAACTTGCGTGTATGGATGCCGACTCAAGTCATATGCCCAGTAATGTGATGATAGTGTCTGCGCCTTCTGTTTCTTATGGGGTACTGGGACGCCCAAGTGGTCAACCAGACTAAGCTGCCATGAGGCTTCTAGTGAAAAATATGCTTTCTTTGAGCAACAAGAAGTCTTCTAGATAGTGTATGACTGTAATGCCTCTGGATATGTTATCATAACCAGCACAGAGTATCTGCGAATATCGATAGTAGGTTAATCTGTAGCTCGAAAGTTGAGCAGGGAAAGGATTGCCCAATTTATGCCATGTAAGTGCCAGTGTGTAGGGTAGATGGTAGCTGTTTACTGCGTTGATGATATTGGTCTTACTTAACCAAGCTTTAACCCATGCTTGAGTGATAGCTGTAAAGGTAGATCAATGGTGTTGTATAGTAAGAAAAATCCTCGGAGGGTATGAGGGAGTTGAGACTTAGGGTAGCGGAGGTGTGTGGTGCCAATAAGTCTATGGTTAGTCTTTGTTTAAGGGAAGATACCTTGTGACAATACCAATGTGTTTGTGTTTGGTGCCATGCTGTAAATGGTGGAGATTGGAAGACCCATCTGCAAATCTTGGCTATGAGTGTGTTTTCAGCCAATGGTTTTGTTGTGCTGACTGTAAGTGAGGGCATGCTATATTCCTTGAAGGTGTGTTTATGATACCTGTATGGGAGCCCTTTGAAGCTCCAGAGCTTTAGTAAATCTACTACAAGTCTGGAAGGGTGATGAGTCAGTAGTGTTGAAAATGCATTGGTGTGTACAGATGGTGAGTACGTTATTTGTAAGTTGTATTGGGCCACATGGTTTGTCATGTGCCCTGAACCATTTGAACATATATGCAACAGTCTATATGCAATGCAACTACTCATATCAATGGTCTCTGGTAGTTCAGAGGTGCTGGTACCTGGAGCCTGAGAGTGCTCGTCCATTTGTTTGGGACAGAATCCCTTCTGTATGGGTACCTGCACAAATAAACATCTCTACATATTCCAAATACCAACCCATCCAAGAGATGGTCAGTTCCCGATTTACCTGGAATCCCTGAATCTGACCATCACAGATACATCATCATACATATATATATATGCCTTGCTTCCCCAATGTGCTGGGATCATACGTGCAGGGTTAACATCTTGTGTGTCATAAGAATTGATTGTACCAGGTAACCGAGTTTCGGTTGGTGCTGGTTGTACAGTAACGTGAGGCCCAACCTTGTGAGGGCTGTGGTGACCAACTCGAGATTGCCAGTCTGTCATAAATTTTTTGGCTCATGAGTTTATGAGTGAGGCTAGCATAGCCTGGGTGTCACCTGAGTTGATGTAGCTGGGCCTTCCCCTGCCTCCGTGTTGTCCGTTGATGTATGGAGGAGTTTGAATAGCTCTGCTTTCCTTGCTGTAGCAGGGTAGGGGATTTGTCACCTCCTTAGGTCGGTGGTAATGTGTGGGATCGTCCAGGATCTGATTGCTGCAGGACTAGCAACATCTCCTCTGCTTGAAGGTGTATCAATTCTAGCCTGGGTGCTAGGAAGAGGTGATTCTTCACCATCTTTTGGAGAAATACTTAAATAACAATAAAGATGCAATTATTTGTACCCAGGGTTCTTGTACTGGCTTGCTAGCTAAGCCATAAGGCGAAATGATTAGGCTTGGTGTTTTTTGGTGACTGGTGAGGCCCTGCTAGTTGCCAAGTGGCTTGAGAGGCTCTATCTATGCTTGGCGCGAGGGGATTTTGTGTGGCCACCGAACATTGTGGCAGGATGTTGGCCTCTCGGTGACAGTAACCAGAAAATAGGAAGGGGAGTGACAGGTGAGGCCCTCTCTATGATACAATGCGAGGCGGCTAGCTCACGAGTGGCCCGAGGGGTGTATGCCTCCGAGTGTGAGGCGGGGTGTTGGCCTCGCGGGACCACTAACCGAAGCATAATGCAGAGAAAAAAGGGGGTAATACCTATTGGGCCCTAGAACCCTAATTGCCAGTACACTATTACTATTCCAGGGAAGGTAAGAGATGGATAACTACGTGAGCAGGTGTATGTACCTGGTAGTATGGTATTGAACCTGACAATCCGTATAGGTTTTTTAGTAGTAACTGTAACCTGAATGGATAAAACCGTATGGCATAAGGAAATATGGCATAGACCAAGCTTATCTTAATACGTACAGTATATGTGATAAGTAAAGTGCCATGATGTGTAAATATTAAACATCGTAGCCATACTGGTTAAATATGTATCAATCTTAACCCATTAAGTGCCGTATGTACAAGTGAAAATGTGGTCTGTCCCCACCTTGTATGTTGTATGTCCCCTTGCTAGGGGAAAGTCTGTTGCGTGAGCAGCGTGCTGTGAAAAATGTATGTGAACTATATTACCAGTTACGTATATACAGACGCGTCTGCTACTGTGTAATAATATATGTATTTATACCTGATGTTGATATAGTGCTTGCTATGTGAATTGTTGTATGTCTTATTGAATGGTAGGGGTCAGTGAACATGGTGTTGCAAAATGCAAGTGCACTGGAGATCTGCCGAGTGCCCTATAGGTGGCAGTGTAGTTGGATACTGATTGGTATGTGAAATGTTGTTTGTCTGTTGACCTATAGGTGTAAGTGTTTTGGTGTTTGTAAAATCCCCATGAAAATTGTCAATGTACTTGACAGACCTGTAGGTGGCAGTGTTGATAGAACCACTGTTGGTCTTGATGTGAAATGTAAATTATTGTGAATTAAATCTGAATTTGAGCCAGTCCTCAAGTTTCATTTATGGTTTATGGTTATGTTTAACCCCTTAAGGACCAAACTTCTGGAATAAAAGGGAATCATGACACGTCACACATGTCTTGTGTCCTTAAGGGGTTAAAACAATCTTATGTGTAATTTATATTGGCTGGTAAATTGTATATGACATGTGAAGACAGTTTTGCTGTTGACCAGTAGGGGTCATAAATGCTGATTGTATGGTAAAAATACCCTTTAACCCCTTAAGGACCAAACTTCTGGAATAAAAGGGAATCATGACATGTCACACATGTCATGTGTCCCTAAGGGGTTAATCCTACCGTTTGACAGATAGGAGTCAGTATAAAAGCGAAAATGCTGTAGTTAGTTTGTTTGCTTATGAAGTGAAATAAAGTCTGAGAAGACTGTAGTATACCGATTGACCGGTAGGGGTCAGCATGTAGGCGAAAATGCCGTGGTTCGTTGGTTTGTACATGAAATGCAATAATGTCTGAGAAGCCTGTAGTACACTGAATGACCGGTAGGTGTAAGTGTGTAGGTAAAAATGCAGTGGTTTATTGTTTTGTACACGAAAAGCAATAATGTCTAAGAAGCCTGTAGTACACCGAATGACTGATAGGGGTCAGTATGTAGGTGAAAAATGCAGTGGTTTGTTGGTTTGTACATAAAATGCAATAATGTCTGAGAAGCCTGTAGTACACAGAATGACTGGTAGGTGTCAGTGTGTAGGTGAAAATGCAGTGGTTTATTGTTTTGTACATGAAAAGCAATAATGTCTAAGAAGCCTGTAGTACACCGAATGACTGATAGGGGTCAGTGTGTAGGTAAAAAATTAAGTGGTTTGTTGGTTTGTACATGAAATGCAATAATGTCGGAGAAGCCTGTAGTACACAGAATGACCGGTAGGGGTCAGTGTGTAGGCGCAAATGCGGTGGTTCGTTGATTTGTACATGAAATGCGATAATGTCTAAGAAGCCTGTAGTCCACCGAAAGACCAGTAGGGGTCAGTGTGTAGGTGTAAATGCAGTGGTTTATTGGTTTGTACATGAAAATGCAAACAACGCCTAAGAAGCCTGTAGTACACCGAATGACCAATAGGGGTCAGTGTGTAGGTGAAAAATGCGGTGGTTCGTTGGTTTGTACATGAAATGCAATAATGTCTGAGAAGCCTGTAGTACACCGAATGACCGGTAGGGGTCAGTGTGTAGGCAAAGATGCAGTGGTTCGTTGGTTTGTACATGAAATGCAATAATGTCTAAGAAGTCTGTAGTACACCCAAAGACCAGTAGGGGGTTTAAACGAATGATATGCATGAACATGCAATGGTTTTAGAACAGACTTCGACAAAATGCAGCAGTAAAGTGAGGACCTGACCCTTGCATGGTGCCGTGGGACTGATGCCTGGCGTAACGGGTAGGTCAACTTACGGTTTCACTTGGACACCATCCACAGCGATAGATTGAAGAAAGAAGGTGGTAGGCCGGAAAAGCCTGTGGCTGGATTCCTGACACAGCTCAGCTTAGAAAACCTCATGGAGTAATCAGGTAAAATGGCGTCTGGATGACCCGGAAGTGGAAATCATTCTGATGCTGACCTCAAGCGATATGAGTCAGGTAAGGGGTGTCCCTTATATAGGGGAGTGAATTAATTTAAGCCCCTCCCACAAATACAGGCAAAAATCGATCAAGGTCAGCTTCTGAATGCACTTCCGGTTCATCCAGTCGCCATTTTGGAATACTTTTTTCTTCTCACAAGGTCTTCCATGCTAAACTGTGTCCAGGAATCCAGCCGCAGGCTTTTCCGTCTTACCAGCATCTTGCTTCTTTCCATCGTTGCAGATCATGTCCTAGTGACTCGCAAACCATAAGTTGACCTACCCGGTACGCCAGGCAACAGTCCCACATCATCATGCACGGGTCAGGTCC
>OW240912.1:161893420-161905681 GCA_933207985.1 Pelobates cultripes
TTTTCTTGATTTTGAATAAAAAATCTTTTTTTTCTCCTTATATATACTCAAATATCTCGATTATTTTGTACCGAGAGCTGGAACAATGATTGGTCTTGCTGCATGTCATCTCTTTGTAAGGTTTGACCTAAAAATACATATCTACAGCATAATAACCAAGAAAAGTACAGCCAGTTATGTGACTCAATCAAAAAGGAAAATAGCAGAGAACATGTAAGAATCGACTAATCATTAATGTAACAACTTGGTAGCAATCAGAACAATGTGTTCAAGCGGGGCACTAGACGCCCGGCAGGAGTTACAGTGCAGAGTTAGTGCATTTTAATAGAGAAATGATTTATGAATGAAAAACAATCTTAATACAGTTTATATGCTAAGCACAATACATTGGGTTCATACATTGCTATCATCTGTGATCTGATCTATAGTGTGCTCAATATTACCCTACATTGCCATTGTACAGAACACTGGTGAGACCTTACTTGGAGTATTGTACACAGTACTGGAGACTGTATCTCTAGAAGGATATTGATACCTTAGAGAGAGTTCAGAGAAGGGCTACTAAACTGGTTCATGGATTGCGGGATAAAACTTACCAGGAAAGGTTAAAGGATCTTAACATGTATAGCTTGGAGGAAAGACAAGACAGGGGGGATATGATAGAAACATTTAAATATATAAAGGGAATCAACACAGTAAAGGAGGAGACTATTTAAAAGAAGAAAAACTACCACAACAAGTATTACTTTACTGAGAGGGTAGTGGATGCATGGAATAGCCTTCCAGCTGAAGTGGTAGAGGTTAACACAGTAAATGAGTTTAAGCATGCATGGGATAGGCATAAGGCTATCCTAACTATAAGATAAGGCCAGGGAGTATTGAAAGTATTTTAAAAAAATTGGGCAGACTAGATGGACTGAATGGTTCTTATCTGCTGTCACATTCTATATTACATAGAATTTGTTGTGAGGTAACATATCTATATGAATTGGAAAATGGAAACTAAGAGGAAAAATTATAATTATAATGTACTAAGTCTGTTTTACAAGATTGGCTGAGATGTTAATATTTAGTATCAGGTAAGAATATGCCTGTTAGTTTAATTGATGTGCTATGTGGTATATAAGTGCCATCCTTATGGTTCAATCTCAGCCTCTGATGAAGTGAACCTGTGTTTCACGAAATGCGTTAGGCAGGACATTTGAACGTGATCCGTAATGGAAGTAGCTAAGTGGAACGCAGAACAATGAGAACAGCGGAAAGCACACCGAAAATACACTGAAATGTGCCTGAGCTTCAGTGAAGTTTGGATTGGCATCGCAGCACCATACACTCCTGTGCCTCACTTGTAACTGGTCAGATTATAATAAGAAACACCCACTTCTCCTCCTCAAGCCCAAGTGCAGAGGCAACATGGGAATGATTGGTACTTACTAGGGAAAACAGTGTTCTACTTTGTATATTTTACCATATCAATATGAATATGACTAATGCAGTAGTTCTTTGACCATTGACTTGCGCGTGAAAAAACATTTTGGTTCCGACAAACCGAGGTTTATCCGTGCATTCATTTCGTAAAAAAAACAAAATAGTGTGTAAATGCCGCATTTTGTAATGCAATGCAAAAACGGTTTCAATATTATCTAGCCTAAAGGATACGCAAAATCAAGTAATTTTGCAATGTTAATTGTGAGTTTTCCTAATTGTGTCCTTAAAGCTGTATTAAAAAAAAAAAAGTAGGAGGGCAGAGCTGACTCGCGAATATAACAAATGTGTTTAGTGGATGCTCTGTAATTACAAGCCGATTCAATCTAGCCACACTGGTGTTATGCTGTTAAAAGAGCATTTTATATATAATTTAACATTATGGATAAGCGTGCTAAGAAAAATAAACCTTTTACAGGCTCTGGATCATGGAATATCATTGGAGGCCTACTGCGTTCAACACCTAAGATGGTGGATTAGTTAGCGGAGGATTCATCGTCTGCAGAGGAACCCTCCATGGACACACTGGATGATAGGCCCACTATAGGAAATCTGCACCTCCTGCCAACACTCAAGCCAGAAAGAGGGACATAAAAATGCCCCTGCATGATATACCAAGCCCACATATTAAAGGACCACTCTAGGCACCCAGACCACTTCAGCTTAATGAAGTGGTCTGGGTTCCAGGTCCCTCTAGGATTAACCCTTTTTTTTTATAAACATAGCAGTTTCAGAGAAACTGCTATGTTTAGAAATGGGTTAATCCAGCCTCTTAAGCCTCTAGTGGCTGTCTCATTGACGGTGAGAAGACGCCAGCGTCCATAGGAAAGCATTATGAATTATGAATTATGAATGCTTTCCTATGAGACTGGCTGAATGCGCGTGCAGCTCCTGCCGCGCATGCGCATTCAGCCGAACAGGAGGATCGGAGGCGGAGAGGAGGAGGAGAGCTCCCCGCCCGGCACTGGAGAAAGAGGTAAGTTTAACCCCTTTCCTCTCCCCAGAACCCGGGGGGAGGTGGACCCTGAGGTTGGGGCACCCTCAGGGCACTATAGTGCCAGGAAAACGAGTATGTTTTCCTGGCACTATAGTGGTCCTTTAATTCTGCAAGAGAAGCTATGTACCCTTACCAGGAGAATCAAGGAGGACTCACTGGACCTCAGGGCTGAGCAGGCCTCAGTAACTGTGGAACAAAAATGTTTAATGCTAACTCAAGTTGATATAGCGCAGAAGTTGGGGAGCAATAGAATCATGAATCTTAAGAATATTAAAATCCTGACCATACCTGATACAATGAACCAGATGGAGCTACCACATTTCTTGAGATGCCTTTTTCATCACCCATTACCTCATAAGCAGGCCTAAAGCCTTCTCACTGACAGCTTCTACAGGATCCGCACACAAATTAAACCATCCCACCAGGCCTCTTCAGATCTCATTGTACAATTTGTCACACAGTTGGACAAGAAGGCAGTAATGGTGGAAGTCAGAAACTCAGTTACTCTAGACTTTGAGCAACATACCATGGCATTTTACTCAGACCTGTCTAGGCATCTTCAAGCTGCTACATACCCGTGTTCCTAACCTCATTTGTTAATCTAGAGGCTTTCTCATGCACCCCATAAACCATAGTCTCCTTCAGAATCTAGGTCAGACTTCCTGTCACTAAAAGTGGGAAGTCATCTTAATAGGGCTGGCTACATGTACTGGGTTTTCAGGAAAAAAAGAGGGTGAACACTCCTAGCTGGGCCTTTTTAAAAGCGGCCTGGTGAGCATTAAATAAAACCATAAACCTTTAACAAAGGAGTACCTGTCCACAACCAGTGGCAGATGAAAAAAGACTGGAGATCCGATCTGGCAGGAGGCATATTTGTAGCTTTTATTTCCTGTCCTAAAGAGCCAAGTGGGTGAAGCTAACCCTACTGTGATGCTGCCATGGATTAGCCAGGAATATGATTTTTCTTTTTTTATAAATCACTTGTAAGACCACATCTTGAATATGTTGTGCAATTTTGGTGCAATTGTTCTAAAGAAGGATATTATGGCTATAAGCAGGCTACATAATTAATAAAAGGAATACAAGATTGTAGTTATGAAGAAAGGTTAAAGGGACACTATAGTCACCCAGACCACTTCAGCTCAAGTGGTCTGGGTGCCAGGTCCCTCAGGTTTTAACCCTTCAGATGCAAACATAGCAGTTTCAGAGAAACTTCTATGTTTACATTTGGGGTTAAGCCAGCCTTTAGTGGCTGTCTTCCGGACAGCCACTAGAGGCGCATCTGTGACGCTGGAGGCATTTAATGCCTCCATCACGCAAAGCGTCCATAGGAAAGCATTGAAAAATGCTTTTCTATGGACACTTTGAATGCGCGCGGGGCGCTGCCGCACATGCGCATTCCGCTCCGCTGACATCAGACGGGGAGGCTGACGTCGGTGGGGGAGGAGAGGTAAGGGAGCCCAGCGGTGGAAGAAGGTGAGGGGGAGGGGGGCCAAAAGAAGGTAAAAAAACCTAGTCTGAAGCGCTTCCAATTTTGCCACAAACTAGGAAAAAATTCCTTCTTGACCCCAAAATAGCAGTCAGATGTCTCCTTGGATCAAGCAGCTATTACCCCACTTCTATGCTTATAGCCTAGTGATATTCGACTATTGTATGATTATTTTACAAAATTAAATAGATGACTCTATGTAGCACATGTACTTATACTTGTATTGTTTATATGTCTCGGTGATAAGCTGAAGTATGCTGATAATCTTTATCATGTGTGATATGTAGTGATGTCGCAAACCCTAAATTTTCGGTTCGCAAATGGCGAACGTGAACTTCCGCAAATGTTCGCGAACCGGCGAACCGGGCGAACCGCCATAGACTTCAATGGGCAGGCGAATTTTAAAACACAGGGACTCTTTCTGGCCACAATAGTGATGGAAAAGTTGTTTCAAGGAGACTAACACCTGGACTGTGGCATGCTTGAGGGGGATCCATGGCAAAACTCCCATGGAAAATTACACAGTTGATGCAGAGTCTGGTCTTAATCCATAAAGGGCATAAATCACCTAACATTCCTAAATCACAATGGATATGGATTGACACCTGACATGGCATATTGACACCTTGACATATGGATTGACACCTGTCCTGAGAGACCCTGATACACACTGACACAAAGCAGAATAGGGACTGTTCCTCCTACATAGGGTCACTTGGCAGATATGGATTGACACCTGTCCTCCGAGATCATGATACACACTGACACAGAGCAGAATAGAGACTGCTCCCCCTACATAGGGTCACTAGGCTGATATGGATTGACACCTGTCCTCAGAGACCATGATACACACTGACACAGAGCAGAATATAGACTGTTCCCCCTACATAGGGTCACTTGGCAGATATGGATTGACACCTGTCCTCAGAGATCATGATACACACTGACACAGAGCAGAATAGAGACTGTTCCCCCTACATAGGGTCACTTGGCAGATATGGATTGACACCTGTCCTCAGAGACCATGATACACACTGACACAGAGCAGAATAGAGACTATTCCCCCTACATAGGGTCACTTGGCAGATATGGATTGACACCTGTCCTAAGGTTCCCTGATACACACTGACACAGAGCAGAATAGGGACTGTTCCTCCTACATAGGGTGACTTGGCAGATATGGATTGACACCTGTCCTAAGGATCCCTGATACACACTGACACAGATCAGAATAGGGACTGTTCCTCCTACATAGGGTCACTTGGCAGATATGGATTGACACCTGTCCTCAGAGACCATGATACACACTGACACAGAGCAGAATAGAGACTGTCCCCCTACATAGGGTCACTTGGCAGAAATGGATTGACACTGTCCACAAGGACAAGCTGCAGGCTTCCTGGCAGGGCCCATACAAAGTGGTAGAGCAGGTTTGTGATACCACCTTTGTGATCGGTGCGGTCACAGGCACGGGAGGCAAGCGCATGCTCCATGTGAACATGCTCAAGCCATACCACGAAGAGGTAACCGCGATCTGTGCACCTGCCACTGAAGATTATGATAATTTGCCACTCCCAGATCTCCTAGACCTAGAGGGCCAGAGCGGAGACCTGGGAGAAGTACAGTTAGGAGAATGGTTAGACCCCCAGGAGCGAACCCAGGTCCAAAGACTAATCCAGGACAAGGGGGCCACGTTTTCCAACCTACCTGGGTACAGTCCGTTAACCACTCACAAAGTTGAAACCCTAGACCAGACCCCCCTTCTCCAAACCGCCTATCGCATACCCGAAGCAGTTAAAGAAAATATGCGGAAAGAAATTGAGGAAATGATGCAGTTAGGGGTGATAGAACACTCTGACAGCCCCTGGGCCTCCCTGGTAGTACTAGTACCGAAACAGGACGGCACGACCCGCTTCTGTGTAGACTACCGAAGGCTAAACGATAAAACAACCTCAGACGCCTACCCTATGCCCCGGATAGACGAGCTCCTAGACAAAATGGCCAGAGGCCAGTACCTCACCACAATAGATCTGTGCAAGGGGTACTGGCAAATTCCATTAGTCGAGGACGCCATCCACAAGTCGGCATTTGTCACCTCGTTTGGCCTGTATCAGTTTAAGGCCATGCCATTCGGGATGAAGAATGCCCCGGCTAACTTTCAGAGGATGGTAGATCGGCTACTGGATGGGTTTCAGGAGTATGCCTGCGCCTACTTGGATGATATAGCTATTTTTAGCTGCTCCTGGCCCCAACACCTGACCCACATAGGAGCCGTACTAGACCGGATTAGGGAGGCCGGACTGACCCTAAAGCCCAGTAAGTGCCATATAGGAACGTGTAAAAACCTCCTCAAGATAGTAGTATGGGCCCCAGAGTGTGAACAGGCCTTCCAACAGCTCAAGACGTCGCTCATTAAATCACCTGTACTTTCTGCTCCTGATCCAACTAAACGCTTTCTCGTCCATACAGAGGCTTCTATGTTTGGATTGGGAGCAGTACTGAGCCAAGTCGGAGCAGATGGCGGCGAGCAACCCGGGGCTTATCTAAGCCGGAAACTTTTGCCCAGGGAAGTAGATACACTGCCATTGAAAAGGAGTGCATAGCGGTGGTGTGGGCCCTCAAAAGCTGCAACCTTACTTGTATGGACAACCGTTTACCTTACTCATAGATCACAACAAATTTGGGGCACTGCGCGTGCAATCTAATGTGCCACCAGATAGGAGTGGTGTGTTAAGTAGTACCATTCTTATCAGTTTAATCCCTGTTACATACCCTATCAGGGGACGTGTATATGGCATCGATTTCAGGAACCGGGAGATGGAAAAAGATGCTTGGTTGGTCCTCCTTCTTCAATTTGGGGCACTGCGCATGCAATCTAATGTGCCACCAGATAGGAGTGGTGTGTTAAGTAGTACTATTCTTATCAGTTTAATCCCTGTTACGTCCCCTATCCGTTGATGTGGAGCAAGACGCAGCAGCAGAAAAGGACTCAGCCGAGGAGGTTATGGAAGAGGATGGAGTAGGAGGAGTAGAGGAGGTGGCAGCAGGCCTGCCTGCAAGTCGTGGTGGTGTCACCAACTCCTCTGCAGAGCCACGCATTCCATGCTTGGCAGTCGTCAGCAGGTTTGCCCAATGCGCAGTGTAGGTGATATACCTGCCCTGACCATGCTTTGCAGACCAGGTATCAGTGGTCAGATGGACCCTTGCCCCAACACTGTGTGCCAGACATGCCATTATTTCCTTTTGCACAATAGAGTACAGGTTAGATTGCCTTTAGAAAATAAATTTCAACCAAATTCAGTGAGTGAGTGGTGGCGCTGGCACAGTATCCACTGTGAGCCTGACACACCGCTTTAAGGACACTGACTGCTATTCAATCTATAACAGTGAAAAAAGTTTTTTGTTTTTAAATGCAAGCTATTGTGACACCAGTGAGTGAGTGGTGGCACTGGGCACAGTATCCACTGTGAGCCTGACACAGACGCTGGCAGACAACTAACTGCTATTCAATCTATAACAGTGAAAAAAAAAATTTGTTTTTAAATGCAAGCTATTATGACACCAGGTATGAGTGGCACTGTAAACTGGCAGAGTACACGCTGTAGGGCTGACACACCCGCTTTGAGACAACTAACTGCTATACAATCAATAACAGTGAAAACAGTTTTTGGGTTTTTAAATGCACGCTATTGTGACACCAGTGACTGAGTGGTGGCACTGGGCACAGTATCCACTGTGAGTCTGACACACCCGCTGGCAGACAACTAACTGCTATTCAATCTATAACAGTGAAAAAAAAAAAATTGTTTTTAAATGCAAGCTATTATGACACCAGGTATGAGTGGCACTGTAAACTGGCAGAGTACACGCTGTAGGGCTGACACACCCGCTTTGAGACAACTAACTGCTATACAATCAATAACAGTGAAAAAAGTTTTTGGGTTTTTAAATGCACGCTATTGTGACACCAGTGACTGAGTGGTGGCACTGGGCACAGTATCCACTGTGAGTCTGACACACCCGCTTTGAGACAACTAACTGCTATTCAATCTATAACAGTGAAAAAAGTTTTTTGTTTTTTAAATGCACGCTATTGTGACACCAGTGAGTGGTGGCACTGGGCACAGTATCCACTGTGAGCCTGACACACCCGCTTTGAGACAACTAACTGCTATTCAATCTGTAACAGTGAAAAAAGTTTTTTGTTTTTAAATGCAAGCTATTGTGACACCAGATATGAGTGGCACTGTGAACTGACAGAGTACACGCTGTAGGGCTGACACACCCGCTTTGAGACAACTAACTGCTATTCAATCTATAACAGTGGAAAAAGTTTTTTGTTTTTAAATGCAAGCTATTATGACACCAGATATGAGTGACACTGTGAACTGGCAGAGTACACGCTGTAGGGCTGACACACCCGCTTTGAGACAACTAACCGCTATTCAATCTCTAACAGTGAAAAAAGTTTTTTGTTTTTAAATGCAAGCTATTGTGACACCAGTGAGTGAGTGGTGGCACCGGGCACAGTATCCACTGTGAGCCTGACACACCCGCTTTGAGACAACTAACTGCTATTCAATCTATAACAGTGAAAAAAGTTTTTTGTTTTTAAATCCAAGCTATTATGACACCAGATATGAGTGGCACTGTAAACTGGCAGAGTACACGCTGTAGGGCTGACACACCGCTTTAAGGACACTGACTGCTATTCAATCTATAACAGTGAAAAAAGTTTTTTGTTTTTAAATGCAAGCTATTGTGACACCAGTGAGTGAGTGGTGGCACTGGGCACAGTATCCACTGTGAGCCTGACACACCCGCTGGCAGACAACTAACTGCTATTCAATCTATAACAGTGAAAAAAGTTTTTTGTTTTTAAATGCAAGCTATTGTGACACCAGTGAGTGAGTGGTGGCACTGGGTACGGTATCCACTGTGAGCCTGACACACCCGCTTTGAGACAACCAACTGCTATTCAATCTATAAAAGTGAAAAAAGTTTTTGGTTTTTAAATGCAAGCTATTGTGACACCAGTGAGTGAGTGGTGGCACTGGGCACAGTATCCACTGTGAGCCTGACACACCCGCTTTAAGGACACTGACTGCTATTCAATCTATAACAGTGAAAAAAGTTTTTTGTTTTAAAATGCAAGCTATTGTGACACCAGATATGAGTGGTGGCACTGACTGGGCAAATGGGCACAGTATCCACTGTGAGCCTGACACAGAAGCTGGCAGCAGTGGCAGACAACAAACTGCTATTCAATCTATAACAGTGAAAAAAGTTTTTTGTTTTTAAATGCAAGCTATTGTGACACCAGTGAGTGAGTGGTGGCACTGGGCACAGTATCCACTGTGAGCCTGACACAGAAGCCGGCAGACAACTAACTGCTATTCAATCTATTATAGTGAAAAAATATATATTTTTTTAAATGCAAGCTATTGTGACACCAGTGAGTGAGTGGTGGCACTGGGCAAGTGGGCACAGTATCCACTGTGAGCCTGAAACAGAAGCTGGCAGGCAGGCAGGCAACTGCAATTACATTACACAGAAAAAAAAAAAAAGACTGATGTTCTAGCCCTAAAAAGGGCTTTTTGTTGTGCTGTCCTTACAGCAGAGATCAGATGAGTCCTTCAGGATTGTAGTGGACACTGTATACCCTAACCTAGCTATGCATTTCCCTATCTAATCAACAGCAGCTACACTTTCCCTAATCTCACTAAGCATGCAGCTTGAGAATGAATGTAAAATGGATGCCTTCCAGTAGGTTGGAGGGTCTGCTAGGGAGGGTGTGCTGCTAATTGGCTGGAATGTGTCTGCTGACTGTGATGTACAGGTTCAAAGTTTACTCAATGATGACGAATAGGGGGCAGATCGAACCGCGCATATGTTCGCCCGCCGTGGCGAACGCGAACATGCTATGTTCGCCGGGAACTATTCGCCAGCGAACCGTTCGGTGCATCACTAGTGATATGCTGTCATTTAAAAAAAAAACAGCTGGATTACAACTCCCAGAAAAATTTGCTGTGAATCATATCCAGCTTATTGTCAGAGCAAAAAGGGATACACTGACGGTTGGGCCAGAGAGGGTAAGCTGATGAAGCAAGACTATTCATTATTATGAAAAAATAATTACAACTTAATAATAATAAAAATAAAAAAAAAGCATAGTTAACTTATAGTACACATAGCACCTAACATTAGTGGGTTCTTTGAGTGTCCCTTTTAAAGGACCACTATAGTGCCAGGAAAACATACTTGTTTTCCTGGCACTATAGTGCCCTGAGGGTGCCCCCACCCTCAGGGTCCCCCTCCCGCCCGGCTCTGGAAGGGGGAAAGGGGTTTAAACTTACCTTTTTCCAAAGCGCCATGAGAGCCCAGCTTCCCTGCTCTCTCTCACCGTCGGGCTGAATGCCAGCTGCAAGAGCTCCTCAAGACGCATTCAGCCGGACGCATAGGAAAGCATTTACAATGCTTTCCTATGGACGCTGGCGTGCTCTCACTGTGAAAATCACAGTGAGAAGCACGCAAGCGCCTCTAGTGGCTGTCAATGAGACAGCCACTAGAGGCTTTGGGGAAAGGTTTAACCCATTAATAAACATAGCAGTTTCTCTGAAACTGCTATGTTTGTAAAAAAATGGGTTAACCCTAGAAGGATCTGGCACCCAGACCACTTCATTAAGCTGAAGTGGTCTGGGTGCCTAGAGTGGTCCTTTAACATTTTATTTTCTATTTTAATATTGCCATAAAGTTGGGTATTAAACACACTGCAGTATTAGATTAAAAACCAAAATGTATTCTGCCTGGTAAAATGCTATTATATTACAAATATTAATTAAGCAGGCAATTAAGTAGATGTGCTGGTCAAGTTGCCTGGTCAATTTCCATCCTCATATCAAAGCCATAATGAAATATGATACATTCTGTGACGAACATGAATGGAATCAACAATGAGAGATGATGAACACTAGCGCGTGTTCTCAGGCTGGTGATAAATTCAAGAAACTAAAAATTGCTAAATAAAAAAATGACGTGTAATAAATATAGTTAAAGTTACATTTCAGATATATTGATTTTTTTTGCTTCAGATAAAATTTGATTTGATGGAATAATCTACCATGCTGTCTTATTTTTAGAATGCTCAAATTTGCTTGATTTACGTAAATACTCAGTTGGCAAAATATACCCTCAGAAAAACACCCAATTTTGAAAATTTTAGTTAACAAACCTAATTATCACATAATGTACCTAGAGTCTATCATCAGAAAAACGACATCTGTTCTACTTAATCATAGGCATAATTGTATTATTGATTTATTGGTTGTAATTTTTTATTTACATTACATTGATTTACGAGGCATAACAAACAGCTGTTTTTATAATGAAATTCATTTAATCTCTGCCCATGCTTGTATCCAAGTGCTACATATATAGTACTCAGGGGTATTTGAAATAGCGGTGCTCATTTTATTTCTCCTGTTTTGCATGATGAGATGATTAGATGAATATCGCAGTGATTGTGATACTTGCCAAAAAAAATCTCTAGTATAGCAAAGCGACTCTGTGCTATCTCTACTTCTACGCGAAAAAGGATACATATCTTTATATTAAGACTTGTTTACATCATTCACTTCTCAGAGACCCGTTTCCCGGTAAACAGATGTTCACTTAACTTTTAAAAACCTACATTTTACGCAATGCAGCCACAAGACCCTTCCTTCGTCTCAAAATAGCAGAGAGAGCAGCACATTCTAATTTTAAATAACTTGTATCCATGACAACCGCATGGCTTTTAGAACTGGGCCAATAGATGCTACCTAGAGCACAGAGCAAGGCTGCTTTAAATCAACATGTAGGACATCTGGGGGAGGAGCGGACGCAAACAAGGAAGCTCCGCACAAAACCATCTCAACAGTGGCTTTACGACACTTTCTCGAGCCTTCACATCTAGCATCCCGATGAACTAAAACCTGCTGACAAAGCCGCCTGCATCTAGGTCCCCAACCACAACATCATAGTTGAGAGAGTACCAGAAGACCAGCTTGTATAGCTACGAGCATGTTGGACGCCATCTTGGTGCTCAGAGAGGGGAAGAGCCTAGAACCAGCTTACCGCACACTTCTGAGTATCTGGTTGAGCGAAACGAATAGCACCAGAACCAACCAACGAATCAAGTGCTGGGCTGAAGGTAGGCCAAGCTCTCATTTCACTACAGGCACACGGCCTAACATCACGTGGAGATAGCTGTATATCACCACCCAAACCCCCAATCACAAAGTGCCTCAAC
>OW240912.1:161905781-161927819 GCA_933207985.1 Pelobates cultripes
TATCCACTGTAAGCCTGACACAGAAGCTGGCAGCAGTGGCAGACAACTAACTACTATTCAATCTATAACAGTGAAAAAAGTTTTTTGTTTTTAAATGCAAGCTATTGTGACACCAGATATGAGTGGTGGCACTGACTGGGCAAATGGGCACAGTATCCACTGTGAGCCTGACACAGAAGCTGGCAGCAGTGACAGACAACTAACTGCAATTACATTACACAGAAAAAAAAAATCAGACTGATGTTCTAGCCCTAAAAAGGGCTTTTTGGGGTGCTGTCCTTACAGCAGAGATCAGATGAGTCCTTCAGGACTGTAGTGGACACTGTATACCCTAACCTAGCTATACATTTCCCTATCTAATCAACAGCAGCTACACTTTCCCTCCTCTCACTAAGCATGCAGCTTGAGAATGAATCTAAAATGGATGCTGTCCAGCAGGTGGGAGGGTCTGCTAGGGAGGGTGTGCTGCTAATTGGCTGGAATGTGTCTGCTGACTGTGAGTTACAGGGTCAAAGTTTACTCAATGATGACGAATAGGGGGCGGATCGAACCGCGCATGTGTTCGCCATCCGCGGCGGACGCGAACACGCTATGTACGCCTGAAACTGTACGCCAGCGAACCGTTCGGTGCATCACTAGTGGTCAGCTTCAAATGTCTCAGAACCTACCAACCCTTTTGTTAATTACACCAATTTAAGAGAGGTATGGTTTGATCTATTGGCTGTATCTAACTGGAGAGCCTCAGAAAATGTATACTGGATTTGTGGTAAGAAGGCGTATTCAGAATTACCACAAGATTGGGCGGGCATGTGTGCTAGGTATGCTCAAACCATCCTTCTTCTTGTTACGAATCCAAAGAGGAGAGACCTTTAAGGTTAAGGTCTATGATGTAAACCATAATAAGAAGCAAGCACCATTAAAAATAGGTAATTGGATGATGAATGGCCACCCCAGTGAATTATTAATTACTATGGACCTGCTACTTGGGCTGAAGATGGTACTTATGGTTATCGAACCCCCATATACATGCTCAACTGCATCATAAGATTACAGGCGGTGGTTGAGATTATAACCAATGAGACAGCAGAAGTACTTAACCTCCTGGCAAACCAGAATACGCATATGAGGTCAGCCATTTACCAAAATAGGCTGGCCCTTGACTATTAATTAGCGGTAGAAGGAGGTGTGTGCGGAAAATTTCATCTCAGTAATTGTGGTCGGTATATAGATGACGAAGTGCAAGCTGTGGTTGACCTTACTAGCCACATGGTTAAATTAATGCACATACCTACTCAGACCTGGAACAGGTATAATCCAGGTGGTTGGTTTGGAAGCTGGTATGAACAGTTTGGAGGGTTAAAGGCACTGGTAAGAGGAGTAGTATTTATTATTATCTTATGCCTCTTACTACCCTGCTTGATTACATTAATAATTCGGCCCATACGTAGTGTTATTGAGAGCACTATAGAAAGGAAGACAGCAGCTCACGTAATGGCCATCTGGAGATAGGAACATCTAGCCCAAAGAGAAATAATTTTTAATCAGGTCGATGAGTTCTGAGAATTCATAAGATTCAGCTAGAATGCTCACATGGTCTCTCCTGTTTTGTAATTACCTGAGTGGTATTGGCAAAGTGATGGGATTTCGGCTAGGCCCAAAATCTAGTAGGCCTAAAATTTCCATGTGGCATATACAAGTACAGGTATCTGTTAGTTAGTTTTGTGTAGCTAAAATACTGTCATACTGCCTATCCATATAAGGTAATGCTGTAAATACTGTTTGTTGGTTGGTGTAAGGGTACAGATGGGGGATGAATAGCTTATAAAAAGCCTGTACTCCATGTGCTCAGTGCTCAGACATTTTGGACAGGAGTTCAGCTGAGACCCAATTGGTGAAAATAAAAAGACCTTTGCTACCTGTACTGACCAGTGTCCGGACTCTCTGTGCGTGGCTTCTTCAAAATTCTCCTATAACACACATACACACTGGCATACACACACATATATGCACAGACTCATATAAACAGATACATTCATGTACATATAACAATTTACATATTTTAGCCACCCTCCTGTTTACTTACTTTTGATGCAGAAGGGTGGCTTTCCTGGGGTCTAGTGGGAACTGGCTGACCTAGGCTGATGGGAGTTTGAAGCACCTGGCTTCCTCAGTTTCTCTCCTACTTTGCAGCTCTGTCATCCTTTGTGCATTATCCTCCTACCTATGAGGCACTCTTTTAGCTGGGAGGAAGTGACCTGTCCTAAACTCACTTCCTCCCAGCAGGCGGGGAGAACAAAGTCACAGTGGACTGTCCAGGGGAATTTTAATGCTTGCAGGCTCAAGGGACACCTGTTTTGGGCCTCCCAAGAATAACTGGTTGTTAACTGCAGTTGCCCCTTTTGCCCCTTGTTAACTCCAATATACACATGCGCTAATACAATTATCACCCCAACACATAGAAAACATCAAAGCTCATTTGAAAAACAGGGATAACCCCCTCACATGTGTTACCCTTGTTATCCTGAGAGACAACAGACACATAGATCACTTTAGCAAGCTCTGTGTTTGGTGTGTTCCTTTAACCTGGAATTATTTTTAACTAAAAGGGATCTCTTAGTTCTCTCATATTCTCCAACTTCCCTGCCTGGGAGAGGTAATTTTTCTAATTACCTGTCCCCCTGCAGCCATCATCAGTAGAGGCCGGCCAACTTCAGTTGCTGCTGTGTGATGGCTGCAGGCTCCAGCTCCTGTCTCACCCTTCCCTGGCTCAAGGTAAGCCTCAGGGAGGTGGAATACTTTCTTTTTGGGTTTTTTAAAACCCAATTTTTAAATTTAGTTTGACAGTCCCTTTCCAACTCCCCTGTCTCCCCCTCTAGAGCTACTGTGCCCCCATCACAGCCCCTTTGACCCCCATAGAGCCCCTACCCCCCTCCACAGCTCCTATTACCCTCTAGAGCTCCTGTGCGCCCTCTCTCAGTCCCTGTGCCCTCGACAGAGTCAGAAGGGGCGTGCTCTAGAATATCAATCACTCTATGCAAATTGTCACTAGAGTGTCTTCCCTGGACAGAGCCTATTTGGTCAATGTGGATCAGGTCAGGAAGAAGTGGGGTTAATCTTCGAGCTAGGACTGAGGCATAGATTTTCATATCTGTATTAATTCATGAAACTGGTCTATAGTTTGTAATATCTATTGGGGATTTATCTTGTTTCAAAATGGTTTCTATGTTAGCGCTCAATAATTCCTTTATTAGATTACCTATAGAAGCAATTTAATTGAATGTTGCTGTTAATTTTGAGGAGATAATATCTTTAAATGTCTTGAAAAATAAATCCGAAAAGCCATCAGGGCCCGGTGTTTTTATATTTTGAAGATTACTTATAATGGTGTCCACTTCTGTATTATCTCTGTTCAATTTCTGTTTTTGTTCCAAGATGATTTTTGGAATTTTTATTTTATTTAGGTAATTATCTATATCTAGCTCTGTAAGTTCAGCTGTTAAGTTATAAAGTTTCTCGTAGTATTTCCTAAAATAATTACCAATACTTTCTGGGGTTAATAACGTGTTATCTTCTTCTTTAATTTTATAGATCTTATTATCTGCTTTATTTTTTTTTAAGTACATTTGTTAATATTCTATTGACTTTATTGTTCCAGTAGTAATGTTTAATTTTAAATTTTTTTCAAGCTGATTTCTATCTACTCTAAGGTCTTTAAATTTATCTTGTTTTTATATTCTTTGATTGAATCAACATTTTCCTGTGTGTATTTCTCCTTATTCTGGGCAGATAAGTTATATAACTTTATATAAAGATCTGTTAGACTCATCGCTCGTTCTTTCCTTTCTTGACTAACTAGCTTTATCAGAAGGCCTCTGATTACAGCCTTATATGTGCACCAAAGATTGATATTGGATGTATGTTCTGGTAAATTTTCAATTGTTTTTTTTCAGGTTTAATAAAGAATCATTCAATCTCTATGGAAGGGGTTGTCTTTTCGTTAGTTCATGAATTTCTAATATAAGGAGATCATGGTCAGACCAGGTATTACCTCTTATAAAAACAGATTTAACTTTTTTTTTACTAGGCCCACATATGAATTCTAGCTGAAGTTTTGTGGGCTCTGGATTTGTGTGTGTAGTTGCGTTCCCTAAGATGAAATAGTCTCCAAATATCGTAAATTTCATTTTCTTGCCAAGTCTACATAATGAAGATGCTTGTTTTGCTAGATTCTTATTTATCCGTTGACCGGGATTCAAGTCTTTATCTAGGATTGGATCTGCCACACAGTTAAAGTCTCCTGCAATAAGTAGTGTTCCCTTACGTATTACTTTGATTTTATTCAATATTTTAGACAGATATTTTACTGGGGCTTTATTTGGTAAATATATGTTCGCTAGGGTATATTGTGTCCCATTGATCGTACCTATCCATATAATAAATTTACCCTCAGGGTAGCTTTCAGAGTATTTGCATAGGTGCTTAATTATATTTGAAAAAATTATTGCAACTCCTCTTTTCTTTTTTTGCATCATAATGGCAGTATCCACAAGGGGAATCTTTTTTAAATTCCATCATTGTTGATCCTCCTTTCTGGTGTGGGTCTCCTGTATAAAACATGTCTCAGCCCCTTCCCTCAGAAGAGTGTTATACAGGAGTCCTCTTTTGTTTGGGGAGTTAAGCCCTTGGGCATTAATAGAGATTAATTTAATCATTACATTTTATATTTTATCTTTTCTTTCTTTGCTCTTTTTGTATATTCATAGTTCTTTTTCTTTATCACAAATAACCTTGATATATTAAACAACATCACACTAAAACAACATATAAAACATGACAAGATAAAATTGTATATGTTAAAAAACCTCATACAGGAAAAAAAAAAAAACCTGCAAATGTTGCAGCAGTTTACGGTTGGAGTTCGAAAAATCTCCAGCTTCAAAGTATCAAAAAGATACCCATAGGGAGGGAACAAGTTGGTATTTCTTCATAATATTCATAAGCAATTTATAGGCAAGCCTCTTAATTATTTAAGTATTTTAGCTCATTTGTTTATATCTCTTTCTCTCTGTTTCATCTCTCTCCTTGTGCTACCTCCTCTCCTAATTGGATTCCTCTTCTGTCCCCCTTTCAAATATCAAAATGGAAGACACCACACATAAGGGAGGGAGGATTCTCAATTGTTTAACGTTCTTCAATATCAATTAAGTTATCATTTTCCCATAACCCCTCTATTTCTCTTCTACTTCTGAATTTGTGGATAAATCATAGTTTATTTATAGTTGCCACTTTATTTGTGGTTATATGTGCAAAAGATTTTTTTGTGTGTTTACATTCCCTAACTTTGTGGTTTAACACCTAATATCCTATTGTTTTTAAATGTGAGTGAGACTATATCTGATACTTATTAGTTTAGTGAGATTAATCTGTGAAACATTAAACTTTGTTTTCTCTTATCATTCCCCTTATTTCTTTCTCAATCCTCTCACTCTCTTCTTTGTACTTCTCTTAATAATATTTAAACACGTGCTCTTGTTCTAATATCTGTGAGTATTTACAAAAACTTTAAGTGAATCTTACTATTGTTAAGTTATATTGTAAATTCAACCATTCTCTGTCTCTTATACAGTAGAGAGAGAAAAAAAAACACAATTCCCTTTGTTTTTGGCCTTCTCTCCTTTTACATTTCAAAATTATCTAAGATAGATGGAATTTAACCATTGCCTTGCCGCATCATATGTCTAGAATATTTACCAGTCATTGCCCTGCAAAATCTGGAGCGAAGCTGGGTGTCGCCATCTGAATTTTAAAATATGTTTTTTCAAAGTAGAAAAGATTGGAGAAGATTCTCTTGTTTTAAGTCTTGTATTATATGAGATATCTGGGAGTGCAAATATATCCTTGAAAAATTTCTTCAGAGATTTTCTTCTTTTTTAGTGTTAGTAAGATAAGGTTCTTAAACTCATATTAATGAAATGCGACAATAACATCTCTTGTAAAGTCATTTTTCACATTTGGTGATTTGTAGATTCTATGACAGCGTTCCATGAGAGTCTGTTGAAATGTTCAAGGCCGTATAAAATTCGGTCAAAAAGTCTCTTAATTTTTCTTAATCAGTTATGTTTTCTGGGATGTTTCTAAATCTTACGTTTGTTCTGCAAGCACGATCTTCTAGGTCAGATATGTTCTCTTCCAGAAATACTATTTTTGACTCCATTTTATTGTATGTTTCTTTAAATGTTTGGACCTGAAATTCCATATGTTTTTCTTTCCCTTCTATATTTTGAATTGGAGTTAAGACCTTGGAAAAAAAATCACTTTTAAGATTTGTAAACTTGTCTTGAATTTCCATTTTATTTTTTTAAGGGTATTGTCAAAAAGGCTTTTCATCACTTCTGCAGTGATATTATTTTGAAAAGTACAAACTTTTTCACTATATCACTTTGTGATATTATAATTTCACCAATGTTACATATAACACCAAGTGTCTCTAGTGAATAGAAAAATATGAATTAAGAAACTTCCCTCTAAGTTGTAGATTTAAACACGAAGATCTCCTCAAATCTTCCACAGATACATAGATACAAATATTGGGTCAATCCAACTATAGGGAAATAAAAAATAACATAGTGCAACTCGGTATGATACTATTATAATAGTGATATGAGCCAATGGATCACTCACACTTTGACTGTTAAAACAGGGCGTATCAAAAATCCATGTAGCTCTCAGGCAGTTTTCTAGTTCCAATGTCTGGTCTTCCAGATCTCAATTACATAGAAAATAAAATGCATCCAGAATGAAAAGTAGAAAGATGTGCGCAAAATATAAAAAGCATTTATTACTTACACATAGGTAAGGATCAATCAGCATAAAAATCAATTGAAACTGTCCACAATCTGTCCAACATGTTTCCTCCCACTCCAGAGACTTCCTCAGGGACTTTGCAGCAGTGTGACAGATATAATAATAAAATCTGATATTATTTTGGTCTGAAAAAATAGGTATTACTGGTAAGGAAGAGTCTAAAGGTGGATCTTCCTTTATCTCCTCATTTGCTTGAGGAGAAAAAAAAGATGATAATCTCTTTTCTTGCTTATTAGTCATTTTGTCAATTTTATTATTCATTTTGGTATCTTGGGACCATTTGCTTGCCATTTTCTCTTTAAGGTTTGTTCGATGGACTTATGAAAGAAAAACAAAACAAAACAAAACCGAAAAAAAATAAAAAAAGGAGAAGTTGAGAAAGAAAAAGAAAGGAATGGGGATGATTCACCAAGTTGTTTATAATTATTTTTCTCTGTTCTCTTCCTCTTCTATCACCTCCTCACCCTCTCTCTCATTCCTTTCCTCCACTTCTCTATCTCCTCTCCTCCCTCTTCGTGTTTTTGTTTGGGTGTTTCTTTTCCTTTCTTTATTCGTTTTCAGTCTTATGGGAACTTTAAGTGTTCTTCTAGTCTTCTTTAGCCAAGAAAACCATTTTGCTGAATGTCGCTTGACAAACCCAATTAAAATGTAATTGAGGTCTTTAAATAGTTTTTTCTTTAGTTAGTTTTGGTCTAGCTTATGTTTCTTCAATATTTGTTTATCTAAACCACTTTTTATTAGATGGTTAGATGTATCGAGATCACTAGGTTTTTCCTCTGCTTTATAATTTGTTCAAGCTGCACCATTAAACTGAATCTTTAGTTCATTCTTCTCAATTTTTTTAAATTGACTTAGTTTGTGAATTTCTTGTCTTCACTTTTCTCCTCTTCCCCCTTTCTATAGTCCTCTCTTTATCACATTTGCTTTCCGTTGCTGGAATACATGCTTGTCTTTATTTTTAAAAAAGTTTAACAATATAGCTCTGGTAAGCTTTTTTTCCTTTTTTTTTTTAATCACGTGGAGAATCTTATGTATTAATTCCAATACAATTTGCAAAAAAAAAGGAAAACACAAAAAACCAGCAAGAGTATACAACCAAGCGTGAGCCCGGAAGGGTTCCGAGATGCGGCGCCACATGAACCGATTTACTGCGTACCTCGTGGACCGGAGGCTCACCCCGGAACTAGAGGCAGAACTAGACCAACCCCTGACGATCGAGGAACTGGCTGGGGCCATAAAAGTCTCCAAGCCACACCAGGCTCCAGGACCGGACGGATTGCCACTATCATACCTCCGCACTTTCAAGGACATATTACTACCGAGACTCCTGACAGGCCTCAATTCAATACGAATCGGTGGCCAGTTCCCCACGGACACCCTGAGTGCAATAGTTGCAATCCTTCCGAAGGAAGGCAAGGATCCCACTAACTGTGCTAGCTATCGACCAATTTCGCTACTGTATGCGGACCTGAAGATATTCGCCAAAGCAATGGCGCTCAGACTCACACAAGCTCTACCGGACCTGGTACACCCAGACGAGGTTGGTTTCATACCCGGGAGGGAGGCCAGGGACAATACCATCCAAGCCCTCAACATCATCCATGCAGCTACAGGTAGTAAGCGGGAAGTGGTGCTCCTGTTGACGGACGCCGAAAAGGCGTTCGACCGGGTTGACTGGACCTTCCTCACATAGACTCTTCGACACATGGGGTTTGGACCACACATGCGAACATGGGTGGCAGCATTATACACTACGCCAATGGCACGCATATGGGTTAACAGAGTATTGACTAAGCCATTCAGCATCCACAACGGCACCCGTCAGGGCTGTCCCCTGTCTCCCCTCCTGTTTGCCCTCACTCTTGACCCTCGAACCTTCTCGAAGATCGAAGGAGGAATCATCTGCACTCATGTACTACCAGGTGACTCACACCGACTGGTCGACTGGCATGCCAACCCAAACACTAAGCAATGGGTGAACATGGAGCTCCAACAAGCACAAGGGCAGATCCCTGCCCTATTGCGGCTGGGAGAGGCTATGTTCAGAGATGTCCGCACAGGCAACCCAATGGTCGACGCCACCCTCAGGGTCTGGTGCGGGGGTATGCCAAGCGGTTCACCACGTCGCCCAACCCGCTCACACCTATAACAACCCTAGACTGGCGGGAGGGCTAAGCTCTGCTACCCTTAAAAACTTCCAGGCATCTGACTGGGTTTACCTCCGCCAATGGTGCAATGGCCCGAACCTCAAATCCCTGACAGACCTGCTACAAGAACGCAGACCAACCAGACTAGACAAATTCCACTACCACCAACTCAAAACCCAGTACAACGCTATTGCGGAGAAGGACCACGTGCACTGCCCCTTGCTATACCTAAAAAAACAACTATGCACGGCCAGACAACATCTCACATACGGTGTATCAACCCTGTATACCGCACTGGTGAACAGCAGAGACAAGGGCCTTTGGGCTTCACGGAGCAGTGGGAGAGAGAGACAGGGATCGAACTCACGGATGCAGAATGGTCCAAGATCTTTCAGCTGACACACAAAGGGTCAATAAGCTCAAAATACCAAGAATGCAGCTATAAAATACTGATGCACTGGTACAGGACCCCGGACATCCTTCGACACGTCCAGTTGATTCCCAGCGAATGCTGGAGATGCGGAGTGGGGGTGGGCACGGGGCACCAATTCTGGTGGGCATGCCCTCTTATTGTCCTATACTGGCAGAAGGTAAATCACATAATTAAAGAAATCACCGACACGGACCTCCCACTGCAACCCCTGACGATGCTGCTAAACCACACACACACACCACTGAAGGCATACAAAAAAGGACTCACCATACACCTGCTCAAGGTGGCAAAAACACTTATCCCCACTCACTGGAAAAGCACTACAGTGCCCTCCTTCCGGCAATGGATCACCAGGGTGGAGGACATCTACAACATGGAGATGATGACGGCCTCCCTGCAGGGACACACAGACAAATGCACACAGACCTGGTACCCATGGATGGCCTTTGTGGCCAAGAGGGCAGCGGTGGCTGGCCCAAGGGGGGGGCAGCGCTCGCCCCGGAGTTAGCGGCCACCAGAGCCTAGCACAGACCCGGACCACACACTTACCCATTGCCACTATACCTTACCCACAACTATCCCTCCTCCCACCTTACCAACTTGACTACAGACAAACAACCAACCAACAGCCAGGACAGCCGACCTTCCCCCCCGCATGCTCGGACCGGTTAGGGGAGGCCCCGAGGGGATGAGCGGGGTGAGGAGGCCACCCTCGGACTCCAAATTAACACATATCCTGACAACCCGCGGAGGATGGAGACATAGGACAGATGACACTGACACAGGAATTAAGCACAAATGCTGTGGGACGCTATGGCCCCCAAGGGAGCCAAGCTGATACCTCCATGCCCCTAGACACCGGGAATCGGCAAAACAATGGGGTTAACCCTGGGGGGCACCACAACAACCTGGGGTAGAACTACAAATACGGGGAACAAATAACCCCCAGGGGACCAAAATTACCGACCCCACTAAAATAGCCCCGGGGAATCCATCCCAGCGTTGCGAGGTCACCGCAAACATGCCCCGAGACACAATTGTATCCTCATAACACTTGGTCACCACACGCCAGGTGCAGACCCAAGGTATAGAGTCAAAAGTGGGTACACTACCCTAGCTAGACGGCAATCTCCTACACACACGTGACTGAGACAAACTAGGCACATAAAGACAAGCACTCTAGACCCCACAGGTCTCAGCAAACAGCAATCGATTGGAGGTCTCCTGCCGGGGTTATCCCTCGAAATCACACGGCAGGGCACAACACAATCCCGGGGACCCCAGGCTGAGGGAAAGGCGAGTGGGGGATCACAGGCCCACGGGCCAATGTAGGGCTTTACTTAACACATACAGACACACACCTTCACCCCACGGGAACCCCTGAAGGCACCCAACACATATTGATAGACTGATTTCAATAATGGTTCCGTTGTTATGAACCTGGGCTACAAAGCCCACACACCTAACTATAATGACAAATGTTGATGTTTATCTGCCTTACGCATTCAGGATTGCATTTTAAAAAGAGCGAATGTTATCGATGAAGAGTTCGCCATGTATTGTTTCACACCTGCAAAATCTATTTTGTAATGCTTTGACATACATAACAAAAATAAAGAATGTCAAAAAAAACGAAACAGCAAGAGAGGGAGAGAAGAAGAAAAAAAAATGGAGAAAAAAAAAAAGAAAGGCCTGGAGGTGTAAATACAAAAATTACAGTTTTTTTGGGGGGTTTCAGTAAGCAGCAGTAATTTGTCAATTTCTTTATTTCTCTTTTGTGTTGGAGTAAGGCTGGTGGATATCAATTTGGAATCACTTTGCTTCTATTAGAATTTTATAGCTGAAGGAAGCGTTACGTCCGGAACTTTAACACTCAAGTCAGGACCTGGTGAAATTTACCTGTGGGAGGCAGCATTAGATCTGCAACTTTGGAATCCCTATATCAGACCTTGATCAAGTTACTGGGTTACTTGTGGCAAACAGTGTGGCAAAGCAGGTTTACAACTAGTATCTGCTCACGGTAACACTCTTGGTGTGACACTGGCATGGAGTTCTTTTTTAGTGGCTTGTCTTTCGTGAGTATCTCAACAAGCGGTTCCCTCCCCTCATGGCATGCATCTCCCTACGTCCTACGTCATGCGGGCCCTTCGTTCTGCATTTCTCCCCTTTTAATTACACCAAGAATTGGCACTGTACCTATGTAGATAGGTAGATCATTCCCTCTATATTCTACCAATAGCTGCAACTCTCTGTTTACTTATTTAGCCATCATTTCCAAACTTCCCCTGCTACCTCTTGTCTCAAATTCCCATGGTATCCTTTAGATTGTAAGCTCATGGGCTATCTAGCTAAGCACTTTGTATAAAAGAGCTTAAATGGCTAGAACTCAGCCTACGGGTAGGGCCCTCTCTACCTTTTGTATTTGTCTGTGTATATTGTATGTTCTCCACTAATTGTACAGTGCTGTGGAATCTGTTGGCGCTTTATAAATACCAGTAATAATAATGATCTATAGATAGGTAGTTAGATATACCTTAAAAACATGATCCTCAATTCAGGAAGCGACTTGTGAACCTTCTTACTTTCCGTGGATAGTGTTCTCCCTGGGATCCATTCTAACACCACAATCTACCTCAATTCTCTTGGCCACAATATTTCCATCATGTCCAAGGTCCCAAACTCCGCTAAAGTTTGCACTATGTCACTTAGTTTAGATGGACATTCTGGAAGCAACAAGGCCAGCGTTTTAGTGTCATTAAGATATTTGCCTTGCTTAGGGAATTGTTCCTAAGTAGGGGAAATCAAAAAAGAGCAGAACAGGAGCCAAGGGCAAACCATAGGTGTGTGTTACACAAAGATTAATCTTTGTTTTACAAGATTTAAAGGCCACAAATGAGCATGGTGCTTTGAAAAGGACTGATGATAACATATAATATATATATATAAAAAATAAAATTACCGTAACTATATTTCCACACCATCCTTGTTTTGCATCAAGCTGAAATGTATCCAAGCGTTGATTGTTGGTAATGTTGTTATAGTGGTAGACACAACCAGAAGAAGCGTTATTCAGGTAGAAACTGTTGTAATCATATCCTAGGCTTTGCACAAGACATCTGCTAACCGAGGCTAATATTATATCACTTTCACAGATCACAACTGGTTTTAAGTCTTGTATTGCTGCAACAAAAAGAATCTCTCATTAGCAATACCTTGAACACATATTTATTTACAATGCAAATATCATAAATGCTAGAAAAATGTGAACATTTCTTTGAAATTTGCTTTTACATTAATATGCAAGATGTAAAAATTGTATGAATTTATAATTTTATGCGGAACTGTCATCTGGGGACTTTGCATGATGCAAAAGTAACATTGCTGCTGGGTTTCCAGTGGTCGGGAGAGGGGGAAGGGTGGCAGGGGAGGGGGCTGGGAAAGCTAAGTTTAACTTACCTGAACTTGTCACTCGCAGGAGCTGCCATCCTCTTCTGGCTAGTCTTCTTCTGCTCCAGTAGCAGAATGTCAATTCTGTATTATTGCCTTGTGTCAAAAAGCATCATGCATAGGAAAAATACTGAGACAAAATAGTCCCCACTTATCCATCCAGAGCTTTTCATGTAGAGGGATTGGAGATGAGAAGTGCATGCACAGTGCTTGTTCAATCAAATGCTTCTCATAGGAAAGCATTACATCAAATAATAAGCATTTGATGAAATTCTACGTAGTGATGTTATGCTCAAGGACAATGAACATAGTATATATGTATATATAACAAAAAAGAGGAATGCCGCACACTTATTAAAATCCTGGTGCAGCCAGACCTGGGATTGGCTACCCCTCCTGTAGTTAAATACAATTTGGGTCCAGGTACTCAAGGTTCAGTTAAACAGCAAGTTTATTGGAAAAAAAGTGCAATGTTTTTATCCCACAGTGGATCTTTCTCAATCTTGAGAAAGATCCCTTCTAGGATCAAAACGTTGCACTCAAGCTCGAGAAAGATCCCTGGTGGGATAGAAATGTTACACTTTTTCCAATAAACCTGCTGTTCAACTGATCCTTGAGTGCCTGGACAACAACGACAATGAACATCATGAAGCCGAGTCTGGTCTTAACTGCATAAGCACCCTCAAATGTCTGTCAGGAAGACATAGAAACATAAAATGTGACAGCAGATAAGAACCGTTCGGCCCATCTAGTCTGCCCAATTTTCTAAATACTTTCATTAGTCCCTAGCCTTATCTTATAGTTAGGTTAGCCTTATACCTATCCCACGCATGCTTAAACTGTGCTAACCTCTACCACTTCAGCTGGAAGGCTATTCCATGCATCCACTACCCTCTCAGTAAAGTAATACTTCCTGATATTATTTTTAAACCTTTGTCCCTCTAATTTAAGACTATGTCCTCTTGTTGTGGTAGTTTTTCTTCTTTTAACCCCTTAAGGATGGAGCCAAATGTACACGTTGTGAACAAAACAAAATGTAAACAAAACCTGGCATTTGCGCTACATGTCTGTCCAACCGTAATTCACCTCTTTCATAGTAAATGCACCCACCCTTATTATATATCATTTTATTCAGGGGAAACAGGGCTTTCATTTAATATCAAATATTTAACTATGAAACATAATTTAATATGAAAAAAATGGGAGAAAATAAGATTTTTTTAGATTTTTTTAGTTCTACATGACATTTTAACGGTCAATGTCATAATACTGTTTGCTTTTACTGCAATAAAATACACATATTTGTATTCAGTAAAGTCTCACGTGTAAGACAGTACCCCCTATGTACAGGTTTATGGCGTTTTGGGAAGTTACAGGGTCAAATATAGCACGTTACATTTGAAATTGAAATTCGCCAGATTGGTTACGTTGCCTTTGAGACTGTATAGTAGCCGGGAATGAAATTTACACCCATAATGGCATACCATTTGCAATAGTAGACAACCCAAGGTATTGCAAATGGGGTATGTCCAGTCTTTTTTAGTAGCCATTTGGTCACAAACACTGGCCAAAGTTAGCGTTAGTATTTGTTTGTGTGTGAAAAATGCAAAAAACGCCAATTTTGGCCAGTGTTTGTGACTAAGTGGCTACTAAGAAAAGACTGGACATACCCCGTTTGCAATACCTTGGGTTGTCTACTATTGCAAATGGTATGCCATCATAGGGGTAATTTTCATTCTTGGGCTACCATAGGGTTTCAAAGGCAACGTAACCAATCTGGCGAATTTTAATGTGAAACAAATGAAACACAAGCCCTATATTTGACGCTGTAACTTTTGAAAACACCATAAAACCTGTACATGAGGGGTACTGTTGTACTCGGGAGACTTAGCTGAACACAAATATTTGTGTTTCAAAACAGCAAAAAGTATCACAGCAATAATATCGTCCATGTAAGTGCTGTTTGTGCATGAAAAATGCCAAAAACATCACTTTTACTGGCGATATCATCGTTGTAATACATTTTACTGTTTTGAAACACTAATATTTGTGTTCAGCGAAGTCTCCCGAGTAGAACAGTACCCCATGTACAGGTTTTATGGTGTCTTGGAAAGTTATAGGGTTAAATATAGTGCAAGCAAATTAAATTCCCTTTACTTTCGGCATGGGTTGTCAGGCAGGTCCCTGCTAATTGTAATTAATTAAGATACCTAATTATGTAAAAATATTACATAAATATATATGTAGAATTAATATATGTATATATATACATATGTGTATATATATGAATATATCTATATAATTTTTTTTAAATATTTTTATTTATATATAAGTATATATATAGTGATATATACGTATATATTTATGTATATAGATATATATATTATTTTGTTCTACGTGTATTTTGATATATATATATATATATATATTAATTTCACAAAACAGTTAGAATGAAATAACACACATCTATATATTTTTTAATTATTTATTTTTAATTATTTTTTTAATTTTATTTTTTAACATATTTACATTTTTATTTTTTTTATATTATATATAAATATATATAACAATAATTATATATATATATATATTTAATCAGTATCAGTCTACGTGTAATTTGATATTAATATATATATTAATAGTAAAATACACCTAGACGGTGTACGTATGTATATATATAATTAGATCATATATATATGATCTAAGTATATATTATTATTTTTTTTACACTATTTATTTATTTTACTTTTATTTTCAGCCAGCAGGGGGACCACCTGTCATTACAGGCAGCCCCCCTGCTGGCAATGCTGCAGCCAGCTACCCCCGGCCATGTGATTGTGGGGTCCTCGCAAGGACCCCACTCTCACATGGCCGGGGGGCTTCGAGGAGGACGGACGTGCCGCGGGGGCTCCCTTTAACAGATAGTCACAATTGTGGATCTACATATTTAAAGCCCAGATCTTTGTTTATTAGCACTCATTCTGGTATATAGTGTATTTCTTGTGATCCTATAATCAATACAGCACTGCTGACAAGACTTATTATTGTATGTAAAGTATTGGTTTTCATACCACTATCTTTTCAAAACTGTTTGAATGAACACAACATTAGGTGTTTTATATTTGTTACTTGTTGAAATGTTATAACCCCTCACGCTGGGTTGCAACACGCTGCTTCGTTTTTTGAAACTGTTGCAATATTCCCTGCCTGAAGTGTTTTCGTGGTACAAGAACTTATTTTTATTTATCTATTTGTTGGTTTTTTTAATTTTATGACATCGTATGGGATTGTGGTCTTTGAATTATACACATTGCCCGTGTTGTGGTCTCTAGAGTATATACCTCTCCCTTTTTTTTTTTGGAAGAAGGTATATCTTTAACATATTTGTTCTGTCTTAAAGGGACTCTCCAGTGCCAGGAAAATAAATTGTTTTCCCACCTCTCATCCCCGGTTGCTGGAGGGGTCAAAACCCCTTCAGTGAATTACCTGAGGCAGCGCTGATGTCCCTCGGCGCTGCTTCTGGGTCCACCCATGCTCCTCCCTGTCACCACGTCATCCGGCGAGGGAGACCGATCACGCCCGCCGGCGGGGGAGGCATAATGCACATGCGCGGCAATGCCGCACACGTGCATTAGACCTCTCCATAGGAAAGCATTGAAAATGCTATGGGGATTCTAGCTTGAGGACATCCAGCGACGCTATAGCACAGAAAACCTGTGCTATGAACCAGGAAGTGCCCTCTAGTGGCTGTCTAGACAGCCACTAGAGGAGAAGTTAACCCTGCAAGGTAATTATTGCAGTTTATAAAAACTGCAATAATTACACGTGCAGGGTTAAGGGTAGTGGGAGTTGGCACCCAGATCACTTTAATGGGCAGAATTGGTCTGGGTGCCTGGAGTGTCCCTTTAAGTGACACCCATAGAGACTTTTACTACCACGTATTCTGTTATATTTAAATACCATAATTCTCCCGTTGGTTTAATAAATTAAGCCATTTATTCTGATTATTTAGCACAATCTGCTGCCACAGTGTCCTGTGATTGTGGTTGTTAACATCTGCCTACCTATAACTATCAGGATTCACTTGCATATGAGAATTTTCTCTATATAGAGACGTATAGACACGAGAAGTGTTGTTTGAGAGGAGTAAGGATTTCAGTAGAATTTCACTATTTTATGTGTTGATTTTATTTCCTATTAAAGGACCACTCTAGGCACCCAGACCACTTCAGCTTAATGAAGTGGTCTGGGTGCCTGGTCCAGCTAGGGTTAACCCATTTTTTAGCTTGTAAACATAGCAGTTTCAGAGAAACTGCTATGTTTATAGTGGAATTAAGCCTTCTAATCTCTAGTGGCTGTCTCATTTGTGGCAGCCGCTAAACGCTCGCGTGCTTCTCACTGTGATTTTTCACAGTGAGAACACTCCAGCGCGTCCATAAACTTTGTGTAAAAATGCTTTCCTATGCGACCCGGCTAGCGTGGCGTAGCTCTTACGCTGGCGTGCGCATTCGAAGCGAGCGAACGGAAGAGGAGAGAAAGGAGGAGAACTTTCTCCATGGCGCTGGAAAAAGAGTAGGGATTTAAACCCCTTTCCCCTTTCCAGAGCCGGGCGGGAGGGGGTCCCTGAGGGTGGGGGCACCCTCAGGGCACTATAGTGCCAGGAAAACGAGTATGTTTTCCTGGCACTATAGTGGTCCTTTAAAGATTTTTCTGTTTCTTTATAGAAACAGTTTTGTTTTGATTTTTTTTGTTTTGTACACAATTTAATAGTGCACATACTACATCCTTTATATTTTGCCTTATAAAATCCACCCTACTTGCTTAAATACAGAAATGCATTCACACAAAGTAACATCAAAAACATTTTGCAAAATTCAAGCCATTAATAGCCATGCTGGATCTATAGCAAAACTGTAGTTTTTTTCTCATGTCCACTACTTTTGCATTAACTAGTTTGCTTTCCAATTCTTTACACAAGTTTTTTTTTTTAGTTTAATGAATAAACCTCGGTAGTTTAATCCCTAAACTGTGAATGTGAATTAAAATATTAATTGTAAATTGTTGACAAAAATATTTGATTTGATGAAATATTCAAATTCAGCTTAGGCAGAGCTGTTTAAACCTACATTTTGTAATTCATTACAATTTGATGTTTAGTGAATACACTGTATGTATTTGTATATATTGTCTACGAAGCAGACAGCTTGTTGCTGGGTCCATTGATAGACCATTCACAAGAGCAGTTTAATCTCCCCAGACTGTAGAGCAATCCCTTTAGGCAGTAGAATCAAACTGTAAGTATTTTTTTTTTTTTATTATTTTTTTTTTTTTTTTTATGATTTACAGAATTTTCCCTTTTTCAAATGTATAGTTTTTACTCTTTTGTTAATCCTGATTTACATACTGTGATGTTATATCCGGTGACGCCACATATATAATTAGTTATGCTAATTAGCATGGCTGGTATTTTTTTCAAAGAAAGGTGGCAATCCTAGGCACATACCAGGCTATTACTAAATATTTAGCATGTGAATTTAGCTCCTTCCTTGTAATACATAAATAATAAGAGAACTAGAGGGTAGACTAGAAGGTAAATTGTCTGCACCTCTCAAGTCTTCCCTCTGAAAGAAGGGGGAGAGCAACTCTTAGTAGAAGTTTAAAATGTCATTTTTAATTATTTAAAGTACCCAAAACATAGATGTTCAAAAAATTATTATAATTGTCAAATAGATCTTAATGCATACTGGTTCACAGTATTAGTATGCAGGTATAAGAAATAAAAACTATAGCTATGGGTTGAAAGCAAAACAAAGAATAATGAAAATAAATGTAAAGGTAGGGATCCGTGTATCTAATAGTCACTAGTAGAGGAAGTTTGAGCCCTAGATTTTTGTTAAGGTGTGCCCTCGAAGGCACGATAGGGCACTAGCTGGTTAGGATTAGTGGACTCGTACCTGGCTCTCCTATTTCCCACTATTCTGTTAGTAAGGGTTGCTCTCCCCCTTCCTTCAGAGGGAAGACTTGAGAGGTGCGGACAATTTACCTTTTCCTAGTCTCCCCTCCAGTTCTCTTATTATTTCTGCATTTATGTATAGGGGTTACCCCCCAACCTCACGAGCAACCTGACACATTCTCCCTGCGTAACTCTCTATTTTTCAATTTCTTCTTCCTTGTAATAAACCAAAAGAACGAACAAAGAGGTCTTCGTTCATTCGTTTTTAAATTTCTATTCATTTATTTGTGTTTCTAAAGAATAAATGAATAGATGAAATTCCTGTTCGTATGCCCAAGTGTTTAAGTGGGCATGCGCGGGAATTTCACAGCGCTATCTAATGTGGGTAGATGACGTGTCCCACAGGGACTTCATCTACCCACACAAAGATGGTGGCGACCAGGACCTAAAAATAGGTACAATGGGGGGCTTAGGGGCATTTGGGATGACTAGGGGGACAATTAGATGTAGTGGAGTCGGGGAGGGGGGTTACAAAACATGGGATTTGGCCATGACAGTACTGCTTTAACTCTCAAAAAGGCAGCAATGCCCTCTAAACTTTACTCATTACCAAAAAGCTTGCAAAAGTAGGTGTAACATGATTGTGCGATTGTGCTGCCTTTACAAATGAAACTAAAATGCATTATATTTGTGTTCGTGAGTAGTGATGTCGCGAACACGAAATTTTCGGTTCGCGAACGGTGAACGCGAACTTCCGCAAATGTTCGCGAACCGCTGTAGACTTCAATGGGCAGGCGAATTTTAAAACACACAGGGACTCTTTCTGGCCACAATAGTGATGGAAAAGTTGTTTCAAGGGGACTAACACCTGGACTGTGGCATGCCGGAGGGGGATCCATGGCAAAACTCCCATGGAAAATTACACAGTTGATGCAGAGTCTGGTTTTAATCCATAAAGGGCAGAAATCACCTAACATTCCTAAATCACAATGGATATGGATTGATACCTGACATATGACATATTGACACAGAGCAGAAGAGGGACTGTTCCCCCTACATAGGGTCACTTGGCAGGTATGGATTGACACCTGTCCTCAGAGCCCCTGATACACACTGACACAGAGCAGAATAGAGACTGTTCCTCCTACATAGGGTCACTTGGCAGATATGGATTGACACCTGTCCTCAGAGACCATGATACACACTGACACAGAGCAGAATAGAGACTGTTCCTCCTACATAGGGTCACTTGGCAGATATGGATTGACACCTGTCCTCAGAGACCATGATACACACTGACACAGAGCAGAATAGAGACTGTTCCCCCTACATAGGGTCACTTGGCAGATATGGATTGACACCTGTCCTCAGAGACCATGATACACACTGACACAGAGCAGAATAGAGACTGTTCTCCTACATAGGGTCACTTGGCAGATATGGATTGACACCTGTCCTCAGAGCCCCTGATATACACTGACACAGAGCAGAATAGAGACTGTTCCTCCTACATAGGGTCACTTGGCAGATATGGATTGACACCTGTCCTCAGAGACCATGATACACACTGACACAGAGCAGAATAGAGACTGTTCCCCCACCTAGGGTCACCTGGCAGATATGGAATGACACCTGTCCTCAGAGACCATGATACACACTGACACAGAAGAGCAAGTTGTCGCGTGTGTCAGCTTATAGAGTAATGGTTAATGACGTTTACTGTCCACACAGGAAAAGTTGTGCCGAGCAGCAACCTAATCCACAGAAGGGTTAATGCTGAGCAGCAATTATGCAAATGAAACCTGGTAACTGACTTTCGGGTCAAAGGCCGGTTACAGCCTATCAGAACTAAAGGAGGGGTATTTAGGCCCAGTTCTCAGCCTGCTCAGTGCCCTGTCGTGGTTTCCCTTGTGGTTGTCTGAGAGCGCGTTCCTGTTTATAGTTTTCTACCTGGTTTTTGACTTTGGCTTTGTTTATTGACTTCTCTATATTCTGGTATCCTGACTCCTGGCTTTCCTCATCGCTGTGTCTCTTTCTGTGTTCCCTGACCTCGGCTAGTATTTTTGACTTTTCTTTGTACGTTAAATCCAGCCATTCTAAGGACCGGTAATACGTTACTTATTTGTCATCTGTGCTGTACAGTTCTACGTGCTGGATCAAACAGTAATCCTGACATTACGACATGGCCATAGATCCTGTAGAACTGTGTCAGCACATAGCTGCTTGCGAGAGGAAATTAGAGGAGAATGATCACCGCATGGATCAATTCACTCAGGCTTTAAGTACGCTTCTCGCTAGAACGGAGCATCTGCAGCCTGCAGCGTCTCCTCCTATAGCACCTCTACCCTGTGTACCTCCACTCACTGTTAATAGGACTCCTAGCATCTCCTTATCACCATCCCTACAGTTTGATGGCAATATCCAGGAATGCAGGGGTTTTCTTAATCAGGTGGAGCTCCATTTTGAGGCCTCACCAAAATGGTCATTCCCCACGGACAGAGCAAGAATTGGTTATCTAATGAATCAATTAAAGGGCAAGGCCCTTGCCTGGGCTAATCCGTTGTGGGAGAGTAATCGGAGTATAGCTCATAATTACCAGGAATTCCTTGCCGAATTCAAGCTCACGTTTGAGCCATTGGGTAGAGAGAATGACGCCTCCACTGCCCTAATGCACATCAGACAAGGTAACCGGTCTATCTCTGATTATGCTATTGAATTCCGTACCTTAGCTTCCGAGGTAGACTGGACTAACAATGGGTTAATCTCAGCATTCAAAAAGGGTCTCTGAGACTATACTAGATGAGATAGCCGCTAAAGAATTACCTAAGAGTCTTAACGAATTTATTACATTTGTCATGCATATTGATAATAGGTTAAGACTCAGAGAAGTCACCAGAAGCAAGACCAGACGTACGGTTATGTCCCTAGCACCTCAATTCTCTAAACCTGTTTTGTCTAACCTCTCTGTACAGTCCGAACCCGAACCTATGCAGTTGGGGGTCACTAGACTGTCAGAGGCCGAAAAACAGTATAGGACAAGGGAGGGGTTATGCCTATATTGCGGTAGAAAGGGACATATGATAACTAATTGTCCAGTGCGTCCGGAAAACTTCCGCACCTAAGAACCTTAAGGGGACAGATCTTAGGTGTGATGGAGTTGTCCTCTAACAAAAACAAAAGTAGATTCCTCCTTG
>OW240912.1:161934231-161956645 GCA_933207985.1 Pelobates cultripes
GGGGAACAGTCTCTATTCTGCTCTGTGTCAGTGTGTATCAGGGGCTTTGAGGACAGGTGTCAATCCATATCTGCCAAGTGACCCTATGTAGGAGGAACAGTTCCTATTCTGCTCTGTGTCAGTGTGTATCAGGGATCCCTAGGACAGGTGTCAATCCATATCTGCCAAGTGACCCTATGTAAAAAAGGCCTGATGAGATGAGCTGCCTTGGGCTAAAAATGGTCCACACGTATTTTAGCTCTGAATGCCTGTTGACTTGCGTGACTTATCCGCTACCAACTTGGGTTCAAGCCGCCAGTGTGTACTTTATAAATGGCTTTATAAAGCAGTGTGTACTTTATAAAGGGCTCCACCTGCCACCCGTACAGCAACACAGTCTCCAGTTAGGAGGACCAACCAAGCATCTTCTTCCATCTGCCTGTTACATAAATTACTGCCGTGTACACGACCACTGATAGGAGACGCGGAAGGTATTAAACTGATTAAAATAGTACTAAATACACCACTCCTATCTGGTGTCACATTAGCTTGACCGCGCAGTGCCCCAAATTTGCAGTAAGAGGACCGACCAAGCCTCTTCTTCCATCTCCCTGTTACAAAAATCAATGCCGTGTACACGTCCACTGATAGGAGACGCGGAAGGTATTAAACTGATCAGAATATTACTACACACACCACTCCTATCCGCTGCCACACTCGCTTCACCTCGCAGTGCCCCAAATTTGCAGTAAGAGGACCGACCAAGCCTCTTCTTCCATCTCCCTGTTACAAAAATCAATGCCGTGTACACGTCCACTGATAGGAGACGCGGAAGGTATTAAACTGATAAATAGTACTAAACACACCACTCCTATCTGGTGTCACATTAGCTTGACCGCGCAGTGCCCCAAATTTGCAGTAAGAGGACCGACCAAACCTCTTCTTCCATCTCCCTGTTACAAAAATCAATGCCGTGTACACGACCACTGATAGGAGACGCGGAAGGTATTAAACTGATCAGAACAATACTAAACACACCACTCCTATCTGGTGTCACATTAGCTTGACCGCGCAGTGCCCCAAATTTGCGGTAAGAGGACCGACCAAGCCTCTTCTTCCATCTCCCTGTTACAAAAATCAATGCCGTGTACACGACCACTGATAGGAGACGCGGAAGGTATTAAACTGATCAGAACAATACTAAACACACCACTCCTATCTGGTGTCACATTAGCTTGACAGCGCGGTGCCCCAAATTTGCAGTAAGAGGACCGACCAAGCCTCTTCTTCCATCTCCCTGTTACAAAAATCAATGCCGTGTACACGTCCACTGATAGGAGACGCGGAAGGTATTAAACTGATCAGAACAATACTAAACACACCACTCCCTTTTTTTTGGTGAGGCTTTACAGGACAGAGTGCTTCTCCACGGGACATGTTAACTCACGGGCAGCTGGCTCATCAAGGAACCACAACAGCTTTCCATGTACAGGTAAGACACGTGCAGCCGGTAAGGGTTCAGGCTCTTCTTCCTGGAGGATATGCTGCAAGCCTGTTGAACGAGGTGACCTTGCTCGGGTCCCAGGTGTACTGTTCCTAAAATGGCTGCCATATACACGTCCACTGATAGGAGACGCGGAAGGTATTAAACTGATCAGAACAATACTAAACACACCACTCCTATCTGGTGGCACATTAGATTTCCCGCGCAGTGCCCCAAATTTGAAGTAAGAGGGCCGACCAAGCATCTTCTTCCATCTCCCTGTTACAGAAATCACTGCCAAATTGTACAGAATGTCCAGGCTAGGTTTCCAGGGACAAATGTTGTCGCCTGTTGAACGAGGTGACCTTGCTCAGGTCCCAGGTGTGCGGTTCCTAAAATGGCTGCCATATACACGTCCACTGATAGGAGACGCGAAAGGTATTAAACTGATCAGAACAATACTAAACACACCACAAATAAGGTTTCTCTCCTGTATGGCTCCTCAAATGATGCTTAAGATTAGAAGCGGCTGAAAAGCATTTCTCACACTCGAACAAAAATATATTTTTTTAACATTCTCTCCACTTTGAACGAAATGACGTTTGGGAAGAGATTAACATAATTAAACACAGGCAGTAAAAATACAGTTTTTAGCCATACCCTGTAACTTTAAAACTACATCCCATCTTCATAATTACATATTTGGAATCAGCACACTTAAAACATAAACATAACCAAAAATCAGCCAAATCCATCCAGGGGTTAAAAAGTTAGCTGGAGGTCCCTTTATGACCGACTGCAAGCACATTTTCCTGCCCAAAACAGTTCCATAGATTTGGGCTGTGAGGTCGGTCTATTTCGGGCTGAAAAAACGACTAAGTCCCATCGCCGAATGGGACTTAGTCTCTGCAGCTGAAATAAGGCTGAAAAAAACGGCTGAAAAAAAGACTAAGTCCCATCGCCGAATGGGACAGTCTCTGCAGCTGAAATAAGGCTGAAAAAAACGGCTGAAAAAAAGACTAAGTCCCATCGCCGAATGGGACTTAGTCTCTGCAACTGAAATAAGGCTGAAAAAAACGGCTGAAAAAAAGAGTAAGTCCCATCGCCGAATGGGACTTAGTCTCTGCAGCTGAAATAATTTCCCATTTACTGAACCAAGTGGGAAATAGCAAGGCAGGCACAAAGGGTTTGCACAGGTCTGGGGACACAGGGGACACCGTCTTAAAGGGGCCGTGTCCCCAACAAGTCTGGGGACACGGCCTTAAAGGGGCAGTGTCCCAATCTTCCTGATGTCCCAAAAAAGGTGTTTAAAGGGCCAGCACCGGTCACATAAAGAGTCCATAAGCCCCAATATGCCCACCGACAGTCTTAAAGGGCCATACACACCAAATAAAAGTGCATACATTTTCACAATCTCCCAGGGGCCATAGTCATGCGGGAGGAGGCTGGCAAATAGGCTTCTCCACAGCCCAGGGAAGCAGGGCAATTTGCCATTTAAAGGGCCCGTTACAAATAGCAGTTTGTAACAAGGTGTCAATCCATATCTGCCAAGTGACCCGATGTAGAGGGACCAGTCCCTATTCTGCTCTGTGTCAGTGTGTACCAGGGAACCTTAGGACAGGTGTCAATCCATATCTGCCAAGTGACCCGATGTAGGGGGAACAGTCCCTATTCTGCTCTGTGTCAGTGGGTATCATGGTCTCTGAGGACAGGTGTCAATCCATATTTGCCAAGTGACCCTATGTAGGGGGACCAGTCTCTATTCTGCTCTGTGTCGTGTGCATCAGGGGCTCTGAGGACAGGTGTCAATCCATATGTCAAGGTGTCAATATGTCATATGTCAGGTGTCAATCCATATTGATTGTGATTTAGGAATGTTAGGTGATTTCTGCCCTTTATGGATTAAAACCAGACTCTGTATCAGCTGTGTAATTTTCCATGGGAGTTTTGCCATGGATCCCCCTCCGGCATGCCACAGTCTAGGTGTTAGTCCCCTTGAAACAACTTTTCCATCCCTATTGTGGCCAGAAAGAGTCCCTGTGTGTTTTAAAATTCGCCTCCCCATTGAAGTCAATGGCGTTTCGGGCGGTTCGCCGGTTCGCGAACATTTGCGGAAGTTCGCGTTCGCCGTTCGCGAACCGAAAATTTCGGGTTCGCGACATCACTAGTTGTAGATGTTCTCATCAGATGATTAGATAGTCCCAGAAATGAATGGAATTGTGGTTAATGTTTGTAAGGAGGTGTGCATGTGATAGAAAAAGAGATATTGGTTAGATAGTAATAGTAAAATTCTAAGTGTCAAGGAGTGTTTCTTGAGTTGTGTCCAAGAGAGTTTAAGAGTTGAGTGTTAGTCCCAGAGTGTCCTGGATCTCTCTTCCATCTCCTTGAATGTATGTTCGAGTCTTAATGTGAATGTGAATCTGAATGTCTCTCTTCCCTTTGTTCCTAACTTTTTAAAGGGCCAGACTCTGTACGTCATTAGTTGATAAGGCCAATAGGACATTGAAGGTGTGGTCAATTTACAGACCACAATTTAGATTTTGGTCAGTAGATGGTGCTCTTTCATCACCAAAATTTTGTGTCCTCCAAAGAGTTAACTTTTTTTGATGACGATTCTGACGTAATATCTTTATCTATTTTATGACGGCATAATTTAATTTGGCTGTCAGTTCAAAGCGTTTCTTTGGGTTTTCCCCAGACAGAGCGTTGACAATTCCTGTTATATATTTACTTTATGACACGCCTAAACATAAATTCACCCTATTTTATACAATGGGACCTTGTAAAATTTAGAAAGTAAAATTAATTACTGAGTCTTATCTGACCAGATAAGACTCAGTAATTAATTTTACTTTCTAAATTTTACAAGGTCCCATTGTATAAAATAGGGTGAATTTTCAGGCTATGAAAGAGATACAATTAAGAAGAGTATTCCATCCCCCTTCTCTGTTAGACTCATTGCCTTGTTTACATAACGCATTCTTTGGCTCATGCTTAATGACTGGAGTTAGACAGAAATTGTATCTCTTTCATAGCCTGAAAATCCAAAATGGAGTCAGCTTTGTTTTAAGTATGACTGGCAGTAGACACTTGTAATTTCTATCTTAGCACAAAATGTCTGCCGATATAAATATTCTGACATAACCCACCTTAGTGATTAACATAGCAATGATTAATTTAGTCTATGAATAAGCACTATAGAAGTTACTAGACATATTGTGCACTCACATAATTTCTTCTGGCATTAGCTTGTGCGTGTAATGAACATGTTTGCATATTTTTGTAACTGTAAGAGCTTTGAACTTTACACTTAGTACAATCAACCATAATACCATTATTATCATTGTAAACCCAATAACGATCTTAACATGGATGAACCAGTCAACACGAGCAATAAGGTCAGTATCTAGCTCAGAGTATTTAAATTACTTTATTAGTCACCTGGCCCCTGCGAAAAACACTCATGTTTTTAAGACACGTGCTAACCAACTATTTATCTTTTACTAAGATAGCATGTACTAACGCATTACTGACGGTTTTTGACATAGTCAATTGACATGTTTCAGGGCCATGTTTAATGTACTCAATCCTACACAAAGCATTGGTAGAATCGTACACGAAAGTTTTTCCATCACACTGGAAATTGTCTTCAAATTTTTCACAGTCATTCAAAATGGGTATTGAATTCCAATCTGGTACCCACGGTTTAAAAGCCAAAACATCTTGGGTTTGGACTTTAACGGGAATATCTTCCTTCCATGTACCGACATTGTAAATTGTTTTCATTTGAAAAATGTTTTTGGGAGCTACAAATAGTATGGCCAATAAAAAGCAAATCTCTGTGCGTTCCGGATCAATTGAGAGGTATAGCGCTCACCATCTCAAATGCCAGTTTTAATTGTATAGGTTCAATTGTGTCTCCATCCACACTGGCAAGCATCGCATGAACAATATCCTTGGATACAAAATACAGAGGTATGCGTTCCCTGCCAATTCAATCATTCCAGTTTTCACTTCATCAAGAAAAGCAAGTGTGTGGAACAATATTGAGTCATGCAGAAATAGAAGTTCACGCTTAAATAAGTCATGACTTTGGTGCAACTCAGTGGACTTGACAATTAATTCCAAATGCAAATTTGTTGTAACAACTGTGTCTTGCACAATAGTTAACACGTCTTGGAGAAGTGTTCTTTGCTGGTTTATCACCTGTTGAATATCGTTAATGTGTTGCTTTAGCGCATATATTTACAAATTCAGCTTTTGGACAGTAACAGATTTGGCTGCAGACATTCCAGTTGCGATGACTGCACCGACAGTGGCACAAACTAATGCAATAATTATTGCGGTGAGGAACCTTTTGGGTCGGTTGCTCATCGAAATAGTACTGGATACAAATGGTTTCCGGGCTTGCTCCAAGATGTTTCGCACACAGTCCTGTGCTCTTTGGAGGTGCATCTGGTACCAAGTTTGTAATTCAGGAAGCTGCACCGATGAAATGTTGTACGCCTTTTTGATGAAAATCTTGGGGTCCAAGCTGACGAACACACGTCAGGTCAGGATCCTTTTCTCTGTCAAGATGAACCCTGGTGTCTCTTGAATCAGGATGACGGAGGATGGTCCCATCTCTGCGATTGGGTTGGTCCGTATCTCTTGGCATAGGAGCAAAACGATCCAGAAACACGCCACATCCTTCATGGCCATCTTTCGACAGTCACGGATCAAGAACTTGTCTCAGACTTATCTACTAATGATTCAAGGGTTTGTTAAGCATACAAACTTAAAACAGTGTGACATCACTTTGCCTAGGACAACACATTATTACGATTCATCAACGTTATGTATTCTGTCTTATTATATTTTTATAACTTCATCCCTCACTACATGTATTACTAACTCCTCAGCAATACGCCTATAGCAGCTAAACAAGCAAATAACTTGCTTAGAAAATGTAGTTATTGGATGGCAAGAAAATAGTTAATGACATGAACGTACATGAGATCATGGCACATCACAACATTTCAAATCATACGATACCACGTGAATCAAACATTCATCCAGGTTAGTTGTTCACTCTTCTGCATCCGAATCCTTAATTAAGATTTAGGATGACAAGAACACAACTGAAAAGTGAACCCACTTTTCAATAAAATCACTATCCTTAGGAATTTTTATCTTGTATGCTACTAGGGAAATTTTGTCAATTATGACATATGGCCTTTTCCAAGAAGGTAAAAATGTATTTTCCTTGACTTGATTTCGCGCAAAGTTATACAGATAGACTTGATCTGTTATCTCATATTCCTTTTTCATGGTTTTTAAATCATAATAGGTCTTAACCCCCTGTCACTGCTTTTTCTAGATTCTTTTGGGAAAAAGCAAGCGCATGCTGTAAGTGCTTAGTGCTAATATGTGTAGTGGCAGCATTGATCAAGTTATGATCCGAAGTACGATATAGTTAATACTGTGGTAAAACCATCTTTCTTCCTGTCATCAATTCAAAAGGTGACAATTTGGTAGCAGTACTAGGTGTAGCTCTAATCGCCATTCAAACTAGGGGCAATTTAATGTCCCAGTCTTTACCAGACTCCTTAACATACTTTTTCAGAATATTAACGATAGACTGATTATATCGCTCTACCCCCCTGCTAGACGCAGCATGGTATGCAATATGTAGCTTTCGTTTAACACCTAGGATTTTCCACATCTTAGCCATTACTTTGCTGATAAAATGACTACCTCTGTCTGACTCAATTCTTTGGGGCAGACCGAACCTGGAAAAGACATGGTTAATCAACAAAGTGGCACACACGGTACTCGTGTTCTCTTTCAAGGCAAACACTCTATCCACTTTGTATACATACATGTAACGGTTAACATGTATTTGTTACCTCTTGAAGATCTTGTTACAGGACCTATAAAGTCAATTTGAATATCTGACCAGGGTAATGACACCCCCCTCTTCTGAAGTGGTGCACAATGGGTTGGACCATGGGGTTGATATTGCGGACAAATTAAGCATCCCTGACAGTATGTCTTTACATGTCTTAACATATGTGGCCAATATGCATAATCACTCAATATCTCATATGTGATCTTGCCACCACGATTCCCAGATGTAGGTGCATCATGTGCGTGTTGGAGCATTAACCCTCAGTATACAGTTGGGACTACCCATTGGTGTATGCCATGTTTAAAAGTTCTGACAAGCAACCCATCCATGATACAAAATTGGACTTTATATCTTATCAAGATTCGTAAATCTTCATTATCTCTGCAATCCTCATCTGTTATCGGATTGGCAGTAGGGTCTTCTATATGTCTATAAAATATGCCTATACGGGATCGTTCTTTTGACTGGTGATCAGGTCCTCACTAGGAGCTTCTTGACTCCATTGCACGACATTTAAGTCGGCATTATCTCTAGTCTGTCGTCTAGTCATGGCTTCAACATGAATTGAACCCATAAGATCGTCAATGTTTCACCATTGATGGCTGCTTGTTTTGCCAGTGAATCGGCTAAGTTGGTACCTTTCTTGTCAATACCTTGTATTTTAGAATGGCCTTTGGTTTTCTTCCAATATATGGTTAAACCATTTTCCTTAACCAGTTCATCGATTTTGCAAAACAATTTCCCATGTTTAAGAGGTTTGTTATTTCTTTTCAGCATTTGGTTACATTTCCAGCTAGGCAGATATTCTACGAAACTGTTGCGAACATAGTTGGAATCAGTTATGATAACGAATTCTTTGATACCATATTCTATTGCCATTTGTATGGTCTTAAATACTGCACAGAGTTCGGCTATCTGACTGCTTTTCAACTGATATTGTATCCTATAGATACATTGGGATAATCACCTGTCCAGGCGATTCCGATACCTGCAACTAACTTCCGTTCATTACCAGCGGTGTGGTGATATGAACAACCAACAATGTATACCCACGGTAGTGGTCGACAGGGTGCTCAACAGGGTGCCTGAGTGAGCTTCCTCCTCAGTTCACTTACCACTTGGTCCTGAGGCTCCCCCCAGTTCCAGGTAGTTTCCTTTTTAAGCAGGTGTAAGAGTGGTTTCGTTATTTCTGCATAATTATCTATAAACTTAAGGGAGTAGTTAGTCATACCAAGGAATGATCTTAATTCCCTAATGTTAGTAGGTGTTTTAGCCTTTAGTACGGCTTCAACCTTCTTCTTCTGTGGATTTAATCCTTCAGAAGTTACCTCGTGTCCGAGGAAAGTTACATGGGTGCGACACCATTGTGCCTTTTGTAAATACAGTTTAATCCCTGCCTCTCTTAACTGAGTGAGAACATGTCTAATCTCTATGATATGCTTATCAAAGGAGGTGCTTTTCAGCAAGACATAGTCGACATATGATAACGTTCCTCTCTCGAGTGCTTGAGGCATAGCGTTATGCATGCCTACAGCGAATTCATGACCAGAGTTTATGTAACCGAAAGGCATATAGGTCCAGGTATAATGCTGTTTTCCAAACGTGAAAGCCAATTTGTATCGGTCTTCATCATGGACTGGTACAGTCCAATATCCCTGCGCACAGTCAATGGCAGTGAATATCTCGGTCTATGTATGGCCAACCAGACATTTATTTAGCTGTCATAAGTCAGCGCATAAACGCCATTGTCCATGAGGTTTCAGAATTCCCAAGATTGGATTATTATACGAACTGTGCACCGGACGTACAATTCTCCTTTCCTTTAAATTCTAAATGATGTCTTGTAGACCATCATATGAAGCTAATGGAAGTCTATATTGTTTGATAAACACAGGTGGTAAATTTGGATCAGTTTGTATTCTGGCTACGTGGAGGTTAGTTAACCTACAGTCGTAGGAATCTTTGGCAAAAAAATCTTGGAATTCCATAAGGATTTCCCTTAACTGTTGCCGCTCAGCATCGTTGGAGCAACTGTCAGCTAAAGATATTTGCGCTTCAAGCCTTTCCTGAAATCCTGGAAAGATTTCAGGCTGGCCTATCTCATAAGCATCTTCAAGCCTAGAAGTTAGGTCAGTTCGGTGTTGACTTACCTTTTCTCTTTGGTCGTGATACTCTTGTGATTCCTGCTCATTGAGCGGATGATCGAAGGTGATTGATGCTTCTTCGATTTTACACGAGCCTTCTTCAACGTTGAAGGGATATACAGATAGGATAGTGAATAATCCTTCTGGGGAGGAATGGAATATTTGATCGACAATTTCGTCCTCAGTTAAGTATTCTTCAGGGATGAGGCCTATAATTTGGTTTTGGAAACCAAATGTATAATACTCAGCATCCAATGCTAGACCTAATAATGTTCCTTTTGGTAAAGTAACACTATTGGGTGTAACATTGTTGACCATGATATAGGTGGGATTCTTACCAATACTTACCATTGGTGTATGTGTTACCACCATCCCTAATTGTTGTATCCTGTTAGATAAACAGATTAGGGCATCAGAGTTTTCCAATCTCTGACCCTCCTTGACCTGTAGGGGTAAAAGAAAGTTACTTGTCCCTTGTGGGATGGTTATGTCATCAGGTACTTGGATACTTACCGCATATGGGAGTATTTGTTCTGATTTCAGGGCGTTTTCCTCGTGTAGGTATCCACAAGGATTACCTTTTAACCTTGTCCACAAGTTGGAATTAATCAGGTCAAGGTGTATGGCAAAGCAATGTATGACATCGTTGCCAATGTAAACCTGATAGCGAGGTTCGTCTATCACTAGGAATAAATGTTTAGCTGTCTTATTTCCGATGGAAATGGATAGTAAACATTTTGCTATCACATTGTGACTCTCTGATTCGCCATCCAGGTTCTGGATCCACTTGTCATGTGGGGAAGCGTACCTGATCATTTTAGGATTAGCTATCTGCTTTAACAGACTTCTGCTAATATAGCTGTTCTCATTCTTTAAGTCCAGCTTTGCATTCCTACTTCTTCCTAAGTCATTTATTTGAATAGGAAATAATAAGTTGTTATTAACACTTTCAATTCTGGCAAGGAATTGAGCATGACCTGCCAGATCAACAGATTCAACATAGTCCCTGTGGAGAGAAATGGTTAAAACATCCCCTTCCAGAGACACATTCTGGATTCTCTCAGGAGCAACTCTTCCGGAATGTTCATCTACAGGTGCGATTGCATCATTCACCTGCAGGATAGTCATCTCAGGTGACTGACTATTCCTAAAATGTACCTCAATAGAGTCAGGTCTTTCTTCTATCACATGGCAGTTACGTTCAGATTGAACATGTGATTTCTCATAGGTTATAGGAACCTTAGCTTGTGACCATACACTTCTGAGTATGTCTATACCCAGAATCAATCGGTTATAGGGGAGATTTACCACTATTACCAGGTGTCCAAAGGTTTTGTTACCGATTTTAAACTTGAACCAGGCAGTGCCAATAACATGAAGGACATTTCCTCCTACACTCAACAGATCATTGTGGAAATGTCTTAGCTTCGGCTTATCCGTTGCTAAGTCCATTACCTGCTGGAAGTAGGTATTGGATAAGATAGTGGCTTGTAAACCAGTATCTATTAACCCTTTGAAAGGTTGGGGTAGCGAATCCTGTATTTCTACAGACATGTAGTACCGTCCTTCATGTTCTTCTAATTCACATAAGAATTTAGAAAGTGTCAACATATCACTCGTTTTCCATACGTTACCTGTCACAGCAGTAGTTTCTACCTGTACTGAGGAATGCTCAGTCTTACCCACAGGCCCATCCTTCTTAGGAATATATTGAACTATCAAGTGGGAACTAGTGGTCGGCATCTCATCAGTTAACCCTTTCAGGTCTGGATCCTGGAAACTAGTAACAAGGAAAAAGAGAAAGACAGCGCTAGATAACTTATAGGCAGCAACCTTTTAAAGGGGATCCCTCAAACCCTTTAATTTGGATAAAATAAGAAAAAGAAGAAAAAAGGCTGCGCACACAGATAAAATTGGAAAAAAATAAAAGTTATTTTTAAATAAAATAAAGTCCAATTGGAAAGAAGGAAAAGTCCAATATTATTGTCCTTACAGATAGTCTTTGCTGTTGACGTCTTCTACTTTGTAGTGAGTCCACTTATATGAAAGATAAAAAGAGAGAGGGGGACAACCAATAGTGTAGTATGTAGAGTTCTAATATGGATGTGTAGAAATAATAATATAAAACTCACATTTATCAGAGCTAATGTCCTAGCTCTGGAATAAAGCGCATACGGCGGTTTGATCCCCGCTTATAGGATATAGATGGGTTCCTCTCTGTGATACGTGTCCAGTTTCTCGAAATAAAAGAGACAGCCAATAGTGCTCACTGTATAGCAATATTGATAAAATAATAAAAGAATGTACTTACAAAACCAGAGCAGACCAACTGCTCCGTGATGACAGCTTGGGTGGATTGATCCCCACCTTGGATTTCTTTAAATGCAGGAAACTTCCAGGGGTTTTCAGGTTTTTTTAAAAAACCAATAAAAATAATAATTAAAAAGCCAGGGTAAAAAGAGTATTATGTGTCTATAAAAAAAGATTATTGGCACAAACAAATGACCAAAAAATACTTTAATATATTTACAAACACAATAATTAAATATCCATAACGCGTTTCGTCTAAGACTTTATCAAATGGAATAACTTTGGACTTTATTTTATTTAAAAATAACTTTATTTTTTTCCAATTTTATCTGTGTGCGCAGCCTTTTTTCTTCTTTTTCTTATTTTATCCTGGAAACTAGTGGCTGCTGGGGCTATTTAGCCTTCGGCTGAAATGAAAAAGCAGAGGGACACGTTGCGCCTCCTTCACCCAGAAGTGAAGTGACGGGGTAGGCAATAGGTTTCCTAACACAACTTTTGTTTGTCTGACTGTGAGAATCTGGAAAGGAAACAGTCTTAGACATTACATCTACTGACAACCTAGCCTGTTTAGTCACAGTGGCTATTATTGCGACGGCACCTGTTGCTGCTGCTGCAGTTGTACAGGTGGCTCTGCAATTGGAGCTATCCCTAAAAAAGGATTTCTGGCAAAGACTTGGTTAATCTTTGTCATTTCCGCCATTAATTTGCCCATCTAGTCTGTCAGTTGACCAACCTGACGACGCAAATTATTTCCCCCATTGCCTTTTTGTCTTTGCCCATTAAAATTTGGCTGGGATGGCTGAGACTGTTGGGAGTTATTGGAAGCAGATTGGTTATTTCTGTTTCCATATCTCCTATTTCCCTGAGGATTCCTTTTCCATTGGGAGTTGCCTTGGTTCTTATTAACCCAAGGGTGTTTATTCCCATCGGCATTGGACTTTTCATAGTTATTATCAGAGGAGTTTACAGGATTGCTTATGTCATTTTCCTGTTTCTGAGGTTTTGGAGTTTTCAAAACCTCAGAATAAGTCCTCTTTTTCTGTTGGGTTTCTATATCAAGATTAATATTGCATGAATTTTAGTCTCTGACGCCATTTTATCACCAGGTTTCTTAACCTTTGGCTGATTTTCGTCATGTGCATGGTGTATAGTATACAATTTCATGCACTGACTGACTAGCCATTTTAACGGTAACTTACAATCATAATCATTTGTATGTTTACTGGCATAGCATGAAAATACAGATCTTTGAATTCTGTGCTTTCATACCTGGGTTTCCTTTGGGCCACAGAATATGCATGTTTAAGAATTATTAAAAATGTGGCTTTGATCTGGACAGCACTTTAAGTTATAAAGTACTTTCCTAGCAGAAGCAATGATTTTATACTTATCATATTCCATGATTATCTCATATTTCATCTTTGACCAGGACATGAGCTGTATAGCTTGAAGACTCTCTAGATAAATACGGCACATTGAATCAAAGGTCCATGTAATGAACCATTTCTTTTGGATGTCATCATACATGCCCAATGAATTCATGGCTCTTTCATAATTTACCAGATGTTCAGATATGTTTCCTGAACTTCTAGAAAATTGTGGGACTGTCTCTTTGAGGAATTTAATTACCTTTGGCATTTCATAGACAGGCATATTTGATTTATTAATCCTGTTTCTATTTTCCTTTCTTTTTGGTAACGTCTATGCGATCTGGCTGCTGAAGAGGAATTAGATCCGTATAACAATGCAGATGGCATAGCAGTCACATGGCCTTCAGACAGGGCAGGATTAAGGGCACAGTGGGTCTGGTGCTGACAATTATGATGGGCCTAAATACAGAATCTTATCGACCAAAAACACTAAAACAATCATACCTCCCAAGCGTCATGTATCTGATGGAGTTGGTGCTGGAGGGAAACTCATAGGATGCAGCTATAAGAAAACACATACTCTATGCTAATCTCTCTCTAATTTATGCTTTCATCTTTCAAGTAAATCCATATCCCCTAACAGCAGTGTCCAGTGAAGCTGGAAGTCAATGTGCGGGGTAAAAGGGTGTGCCACTGGTGCAAATCATGTGACCAGACCTGCCAAAAGGGGAGAACATGCCCAAAAAGGGGGCATGTTTGTCCAAAGAATTGGAAGGTCAACCTGGCATGAATGCATGTCAGGCTGCCTGCCAATCCTGCAGGCTGTCCAACTAAGGGCATACTATGATGCGCTCACTCCATGCTTTCTAAGGACTGTCCCCTAGCACTCGCTGGTCCACTTGTCTCCTTACCTTCTTACTAGCAGGCAGAAATTCCTGGTGTATAGTCTGAGACAGAGAAAAAGTGTATGTAGTGAGTGTAGAATAAAGTGGACATGCCACAGTGTTAGAGAGACCAACGTCTGCATTACCTTAACTAATTTTTTTGTCAGCCAGTCCACACAAGTTTTGTTCCCATACATCCCTCTTAAGCTTCCAAACTTAAAGGGACACTGTAGTGACCAGAACAACTACAGCTTATTGTATTTGTTCTGGTAAGTAGAATCATTCCATTCAGGCTTTTTGCAGTAAACACTGTCAGAGAAAATAACTCCACTGGCCGCTCCTTAGATGGCTGCTAGAGGTGCTTCCTGGGGCAGTACTGCCTAGTATGCAGCACTGCCATTCAGTGTCTCCACCGTCTGCATGCAGACACTGAACTTTCCTCATAGAGATGCATTGATTCAATTTATCTTTATGAGGAGATGCTGATTGGCCAGGGCTATGTTGGACGTGTGCTGGCTCTGCCCCTGATCTGCCTAGTTGACAGTCTCAGCCAATCCTATAGGGAAGTATTGTAATTTGCTCAGACCACCACTTCTGATGATGTCAGCAGACATTCAGTTCAGAGGCAGAGCCAGCAGCTGCAGACTTGAATACAAGTAATATTTTATTATATTTAGGGAGGCAAGAAGGGGCCAGGGAGGTGGTTTTAACATAATAGGGTCAGAAATGCATGATTGTGTTCCTGACCCTATAGTGCTCCTTTAAGCAAGAGTATGTGAAGAGTAGTTAAGATTGCCACCTTTCTTGGAAAAAAATACCAGCCTTAATCATGTTTATAATTAATTAGTTATGCGTGACATCACATGATGTAAATCAGAGAAAATTCTGTAAAATCACCAACAAACTACTCACAGTTTGATTCTGCTGTATAGATGGATTGCTCCCAGTTTCTCCCTGTCTCCCAATGTCTCAGTCTTGCAAGTCACCCAGTGTCTCAGTGTCCCTATGTATCACAGTGTAAGTGTCCCCATGTCGCCCAGTCCCCAGTCCCCTAGTCTCCCAGTGTCTCAGTGTCCCCATTTCTCCCAATGTCTCAGTATGTCCCCAGTATCCTAGTGACATGAGGACACTGAGAGACATGGGGACACTGAGACATGGGGACACTGGGAGAAATGGGGACACTGAGACACTAGGGACACTAAGACACTAGGGACTCAGAGACATGGGAACACAGACACTGGGAGACTAGAGGACACTGGCTGGAAGACAGACACTTGGGAACACTGGGAGACATGGGGACATTAGGCACAATGAGACACTAGGAACACAGACACTGGGAGACATGGGAACACTGAAACATTTGAGAACACTAAGACACTAGGGACATAGAGACATGGGAACACAGACACTGGGAGACTAGGGGACACTGGGAGACTAGGGGACACTGGCTGGGAGACAGACACTTGGGGACACTAGGAGACATGGGGACAGTTGTGGACATAGACATAGGTACACTGGGACATATAGGGACACTGGGACACATGGGGACACTAGGCACACTGAGAGACATGGGACACAGACACTGGGAGACTTGGGGACATAGTGTCTCTGTGTCCCAATGTCTCAGTGTCTCACAGTGTCCCCATGTTTCTCAGCATCTCCATGTGTCCTAGTGTCAGTGTTTTCCAGTGTCCCTGAGTGTCTCCCAGTGTCTGTGTCCCCATGTTTTCCAGATCCCCCAAGTGTCTTCCAGTGTCTGTGTCCCCATATGCCCCTAGTGTCTCAGTGTCCCCATGTGTCCCTGCTGACTTTCCCTCCATCCCTCACTTACCTGAGCTGTAGAGCTGTGTTGCTGCTCCCCCACGGATCAGTGAGTAGTAGAGAGAGGCAGGGATATGCTGTAACTTCCTATCCCTGCCTCTCTCCACACAGTGACCCCTACTGGCCGGTGCTGGTATTGCAGAGTAATCTCCATTTATTCTGAGAAAAATACCTGCATTTGTATTGCCAGTATTACTGCAATACTGGCATGGCCGGGCAGATTCAAATACCGGCTGTGCCAGTAAAATACCAGTCAGATGGCAAACCTAAGAGTAGTGTGTAAAAAGTTTTAAATGGGCCTGGGCCTGGGCCTGGGCCTGGGCCTGGAGCTGCAGCTCCATCAGCCCCTATGTTAATCCGGCCCTGCCTTCAGAGTGGACAGTGCAATCACTTTCACTCCCATCACGCTGAGATTCTCGTTCACTGTCACAATTCTGATCATGTCTGTTTTCATTCCTATCATCTTGAACCTGATTCCCTCTGTCAAGTTTGGCCAAGAGAGTCTTTTCAAACTGTTTTGCCCAAGATTGCCAGGATTGTTTATCATGAGATGGGGAATCCTGTTCCACATGTGTTTTATCTGAATTACTCACATCTTTTCTTTGAGACTGTTTTATGAAAACCTGGTCTGGTGTAGGAAAATCATAATAAGGAGGGGATTTACAGATAGTCTTTTCTTGCATTTTTGTGCAACTTCTTGGCACACAATAATGACTACTAACCTCACTGTCTGATTTCTGACTCTCCTTTTCATACTCATTCAATTGCGTTTTGACTTATTTCCTGTGCATATTTATCCGTCAAAGCTTTCAGCTCTTTTTCATGATCAGCCTGACGGGTTTCATGCTTAGTAAGTAAATCTTGGTATTTCCCATTTTGAATGCCCAGATCGTCACTGTATGTGTCCAATCTGGTATTCAGTGCCTTGTTTTCATCTAACGCCTTAAGAAGTCCTGTCATAAAGAAAGGCCAAGAGTGTATGATAAATGCCATTTTTTTGTCTAAGATAGTCCACCAATTGCTTTAAGATGTGCCATTATGTGTGAATCACTTAGAATGTTTTTTTTAGCTTCCTATTCTATGCCCTTCAACCAATCTTCATAGCATAAATCATTCTTCATATGTTTATGGATATGAATTAGAGCATTTTTTCTTAGGTTTTCAATTATTTCAGTATTGTCTGATACAGATGGATCGCTGGCCATATTTCTATACACTGATTTAATCTCAATAAAAACTCTTTTCTATATCAAGATTAATATTGCATGAATTACACAAATAGCAATTACTGTATGGAATATAATTTCAACTTAATGATCTCAACAGTGTGCCTCCAATTTGTGGGGATATTTATGGGGTGATAAATATTAAAAATACTATTTTCATAAAAATGATCAAAATTAATTTAATAATTTTTATTACATCAAAATTGATTTCTTGAGAATTATCCACTATCTTAATTCGTAATCATTTTAGAGGATTTTTACTACATACAATTAAATCACAAATTCTATTATAAAAATATAATTTATTGTGACATCATCATAAAATAATAATAATATGTAACATGTGTGGTAATAATCAGTGAATATTTAGTATAACAAAGGTATACAATATAATGGCAAAAGTTTTAAACAAATTCAATGGCTACAGCATCAACTGTCAAGACTTACAAATTTATGATATGTAAACAATCTCACAGACACATAGCACAGAAACTTCACACAGCACAGCGAGAAGCCATACAATCTTGGCTCACAGTTATATCCTGATTAACTCTTTCAACGCTGGCTAAATCCTTCTAGGCATCTAATAGCCTATTCCCATGTAATTTTCTATTAAAATAATGTACATAACCATTTCTAGAACCATCCAATAAGAATAATCTACTAGATTTTTACAAAAGCCGAATTTAGCTCTACATAAGATACACAATCTTATTTCAGAGCAAATCAATACACCTGGATAAAAACGGTATGCTAACATGTGATAAATATATCATTAATATATAATTATTTTGATTCCACCTGCAGAATGGAATGGTTATAAATATATAATTAAAATTATTGAAATCTGACCATGATTTATCCAGTCATATATCATGCTATTAGTAAATTTCTAATTAATTTAAATTAATTAAATAAAACCAGCATAATTACCAGTTATGTTGTAGATGTTCTCATCAGATGATTAGATAGTCCCAGGAATGAATGGAAGTGTGGTAAGGAGGTGTGCATGTGATAGAGAAAGAGATTTTGGTTAGAAAGTAATAGTAAAAATCACAGACCACAATTTAGATTTTGGTCAGTAGATGGTGCTCTTTCGTCACCAAAATTTGTGTCCTCGAAAGAGTTAACTTATTTTGATGCCGATTCTGATGTAATTTCTTTATCTATTTTATGACGGCATAACTCAATTTGGCTGTCAGTTCAAAGCGTTTCTTTGGGTTTTCCCCAGACAGAGCGTTGACAATTCCTGTTATATATCTATTTTCTGACATGCCTAAACTTAAATTCACCCTATTTTATACAATGGGACCTTGTAAAATTTAGAAAGTAAAATTAATTACTGAGTCTTATCTGGTCACTGGTGTCTGGCTTTCTTGTGTGAAGCTAACATTAAGAAGAGTATTCCATCCCCCCTTCTCTGTTAGACTCATTGCCTTGTTTACATAACGCATTCTTTAGCTCATGCTTAATGACTGGAGTTAGACAGAAATTGTATCTCTTTCTTAGCCTGAAAATCCAAAATGGAGTCAGCTTTGTTTTCAGTGTGACTGGCAGTAGACACTTTTAATTTCTATCTTAGCACAAAATGTCTGCCGATATAAATATTCTGACATTATCCAGGTAAGTTGTGATGGATCCGGTAAAATGTCCAGTAGAACAAAAACAATAAGGTAAATTGGTATTAAAAGTCCAGTAAGAATTAAAGCAGGGGGATATTGGGATATTGGTGATCAGGTTTTGTTTTACCAAGCTGGACTGGAAACAAGCAGGTTTGATGAGTAGATCAAGATGGTTCAAAGTAAATCAGATTTGAGCAGGTTTCTCTGTATGAGCCAGGAGCAGAACACTTGTCAGATTCAGAACAATAACTTCTCTCATTGTGAGGCTCATTTGGTTTAGTCGGTGTGACAAACTCCCATTTTTAAGGGAGTCTGCCATTAGTTTTTGGAGGGGCCTGCTTGCCAGCCTCCTACCCTGTGACTATTGGCCCTGTGATAACCCATGTTCAAAAGTACTGTTTCTGCCCCTTAAACTTTTACCTGGAACAAATTCAAATATGTGGCGGTGGCCATCTTAAATTGTCCAGCAGTGTTTTGCCGTTGAGTGTATGAAACTGTTTTGGGCAAGGGACCATGTGCACGGTGGGGCAAAAATAAGACTTCCAGGAAATTCCTGAACCCCTGAACCGATCTGGGTGATTTTGGGATATGTTGTTCACCCAGATCGGGGCTATCAGGGCATGTGACTAGTGGGGATATGTTGTATTTTGGGGTACTTTTTGGGGTTTGTAAAAATGTATTTTTTTTCTGCTAAAGTTAATTGAGTTAGTCCATTGTCTTTGTTAATAGTATCACAGGCAGAGGGGAGGGTTTGTGTACAGTAACTGGGAGTATTCAAGTGTAAAACTCTGTTTTTATTGGATTTTGCATTTCATGTCCTGTGCCCCACAAGGTTCACGTGTGCAGTAACCTTGTGGGGAAACACTGTATTTAAGAAGCAGCTGTACCATTAAACCTTCAGTTCTACTTGACCCTCAACTCGCAGCCTTGACTCGTGTTTGGAGGGGACATCTGTAATCACTACATGGATTTCTATGCTCTTCATACTCCCTTAGCTTCACAGAGCTCTTGTAAGAGCTTGTTCCTGTTCTTGCTTCACTCTCTGGGGAAAGAGAGGTTCACCCACTGGAACCTGGAGCCTTGTCGTAGGTCCAGGGTGAGACCCCAACCAAGCTGTGGCAGTTCATGGGGTCTGCAGTGCTTATGGTGTCTGGTGTGGTACTGATGGTCCTTGGTGAGCACTAGGAGCTTCTTTCTACAGTCCAACCCTCAGCTAGCCTGGGGCAATAGGATCCTGACACTGTGTGTGTGACTGTGTGCCTGTATGTCACTGTAACTGTGTGTGACTGTAACTGTGTGTGTGTCACACTCTGCCTGTGTGTGACTGTAAGCCTGTGTGTGTGGTGTTTCACCCAGGGCACCTAAAGGCCTAAGGTTGTCCCTGGCTATATCTATCTCAAAGTGCCCACATGGAAGTCCTCAGTGATTCCTCCTGTCATGGAGGACGCAGTTTATGGACCCCCAAGGTGGGTGGCTATGAGCACATTAGAGGCGGCGAGGGAGCTGTAATCCTCCTGCTTTGCTCCCTTGCAAGTTGTCTACTGGCACCGGGATATTCTAGCTCCCCGCATCAGCATCAGTAGACGGCCTGCGAGGGAGCAGAGCAGGAGGATTACAGCTCCCTCGCTGCCTCTGATGTGCTAACAGCCGACCGCCTCACAGCAGCACCACTGAACCCCAGGTACAGATCCACACCTGCTCTCTCAAAGGTAGGGAGGCTGGGTGGACAAATTAAAATAATACTATTAGTAATTTGTGAGTGTGAGAGAATGTGTATGTGTCTGTCAGTTAATGTGTGTGTGTGTCTGTCAGTGAATGTGTATGTGTTTGTCAGTGAATTTGTATGTGTGTCAGTGAGTGTATCTGTGTCTGTCAGTAAATGTGTGTCTGTCAGTGATGAATGTATGTCATTGAATGTGCGTGTGTGTCTGTGAGTGTGTATGTCAGTGAGTGCATGTGTCTCAGAGTGTGTTCATGTCAGTGTGTCTGTCAGTGAATGTGTGTTAGTTAAATAGTGTAAGACAATGAGTGTGTATCAGTGAGGGTATATTGTCTGTTAGTCTGCCCATCCACCCTGACATCTCCCAACCATGCCCCCCACACTGTCACCCACCCTGCCCACCACACTGTCACCTTCCAACACACTGCTCCGCCACACTGTCACCTTGCTACACACTGCCCTGCTATACTGTCACATTGCTACACACTGTCCCTCGCTTTCCAGCCCACAGGTAAGAAGCAGGGAGAGGGAGAAAAGCCTAATTTAATTTAAATGGCTCACCCCCTAGCACTTATCTATCACTGCATGCACTATACAGACATTACTACATACATACACACTACATCCACTATACAGACACTTCATCCACTAGACACACTGCATCCACCACACAAACACGAGTTACACTACACAGACACTGCATCCACTACACACACACACACACAGTGTATTAAATACACACATACAATACACCCTACATCCACGACATTGGAAGAAAAGAGGAACAGAGACATGGATGAAGGCTGGGGGGGGGAGCAAAGACATGGAATCTTCAATGGACATAAATAATTAATTGATCAATATTTATTATTATTTTTTTTTAATAATGATTAAAAAAAAATTTGCTCCCTGCACCCCTCACACTCTGCAACCCACACACACATCACTCCTTATACACAGCACTCTCGCTCACACACAGAATCCCTTACACGCACACAGCACCTCTCGCACACTGAACCCCTCACACACACACACACACAGCACCCCTGGCACACAGCACCCCGCACAAACACACTGCACCCCTCACACACACACAGCACTCCTCACAAACACACAGCACCCCTCACAAACACACTGCACCCCTCACAAACACACAGAACCCCCCCACACACACACACAGCACCCATCACAAACACACTGTACCCCTCAAAAACACACTGCACCCCTCACTGCAGTCTGGGTGTATTCAGCAGTATGTGTGTGTGTGTTTGTATTCAGCAGTCTGGGTGTATTTAGCAGTCTCTGAGTGTGTATTCACCAGTGTATGTGTGTGTATATTCTGCATTCTCTGTGTGTTTGTGTGTGTATTCAGCAGTCTGTGTGTGCATTCAGCAGTCTGTGTATTCTGCGGATTGTGTGTATGCACTCAGCAGTCTGTCTGTGTGTATTCAACAGTCTGTCTGTACTCGGCAGTCTGTATTTGTGTACTTGGCAGTCTGTATGTGTGTATTCGGCAGTCTGTGTGCGAGTATTCGGCAGTCTGTGTGCGAGTATTCGGCAGTCTGTGTGCGAGTATTCGGCAGTCTGTGTGCGAGTATTCGGCAGTCTGTGTGCGAGTATTCGGCAGTCTGTGTGCGAGTATTCGGCAGTCGGTGTGTGCGTGCAGGCTTGGACTAGCCATCGGGCATACCGGGCAAATGCCTGGTAGGCCGTGATGGCCGTGGGCGATCACAGGATCTCCCCTGTCAGCCCATGCAGAGCCGGCGTTATCCAAGCACCGATCCTGCTGTTTGCCTTCATGGGCCAGGGGGAGATCAAAGATCTCCCCACCGGCCCAGAGGCACTGACATGCAGCTGGAGGGAGGCAGGAGAGGACCCAGGGAGCTCTAGCCAGCAGCTCCACCAGGTTCCTCTCACGGGGGCATTGTCACAGCAACGCTCAGATTTCGCTAGAGTTCACTCTCA
>OW240912.1:161956745-162047523 GCA_933207985.1 Pelobates cultripes
TATAGAGGATTCAGAGTGTATATTTTATGTTTGGACTTATTGTATGTGTGAGGGGCACGTATTATGTGTTTGGTGTAAGTGTGAGAGGTGCAGTGTGTGTGTGTAAGAGGGGTGCTGTGTGTGAGGGTGTTCTTATCTGCAGTCATATTCAATGATTCTAATTGTCTTTGTCTGTTAACTCACTGAGGGTTAATTTATACATTATATATATATATATATGTGTGTGTTTGTGCTGTATATGTGTGAGAGTGTGCTGTGTTTGTGTGAGGGTGGTGTGTGTCAGAGGGTGCTGTGTGTGTATGAGGGTGCTGTGTGTATGAGTGTGCTGTGTGTGTATGAGGGTGATATGTCTATGAGGGTGCTATGTGTATGAGGGGGCTGTGTGTGTATGAGGGTCCTGTGTGTGTGTGTGTGTGTGTGAGGGGGCTGTGTATATGAAGGTGCTGTGTGTATATGAGGGTGCTGTGTGTGTGTAAGGGGGTGCTTGGAGTGTCTGAGTGTACTGTGAGTGAATGTCTATTTAAATATGTCTTTTTTTAAATTTTATTAAAAACAAAGAAAAAAAAACTGTTATATCCCCCACCTTCTTACCTTTAGCCTGGGAGGAGGGCGGGGAGCCAGCTGCCATGGAGGAGGGTGTCGTGCTGCCTTCCCAGGTTGTCTCAGTGGTGAGAGTGAACTCTAGCGAAATCTGAGCGTTGCTGTGGAAACTGCGGCAATGCTCAGAATCCCGCGAGAGGAACCTGGTGGAGCTACTGGCTAGAGCTCCCTGGGTCCTCTCCTGCCTCCCTCCAGCTGCATGTCAGTGCCTCTGGGCCGGTGGGGAGATCTTTGATCTCCCCCTGGCCCATGAAGGCACACAGCAGGATCGGTGCTTGGATAACGCCGGCTCTGCATGGGCTGACAGGGGAGGTCCTGTGATCTCCCCTGCCGGCCTGGGCATTTGCCCGGTATGCCCGATGGCTAGTCCAGGCCTGCACGCACACACAGACTGCCGAATACACACATACAGACTGCCAAGTACACAAATACAGACTGCCGAGTACAGACAGACTGTTGAATACACACAGACAGACTGCTGAGTGCATACACACAATCCGCAGAATACACAGACTGCTGAATGCACACACAGACTGCTGAATACACACACAAACACACAGAGAATGCAGAATATACACACACATACACTGGTGAATACACACTCAGAGACTGCTAAATACACCCAGACTGCTGAATACAAACACACACACACATACTGCTGAATACACCCAGACTGCAGTGAGGGGTGCAGTGTGTTTTTGAGGGGTACAGTGTGTTTGTGATGGGTGCTGTGTGTGTGTGTGGGGGGGTTCTGTGTGTTTGTGAGGGGTGCAGTGTGTTTGTGAGGGGTGCTGTGTGTTTGTGAGGAGTGCTGTGTGTGTGTGAGGGGTGCAGTGTGTTTGTGCGGGGTGCTGTGTGCCAGGGGTGCTGTGTGTGTGTGTGTGTGAGGGGTTCAGTGTGCGAGAGGTGCTGTGTGCGTGTAAGGGATTCTGTGTGTGAGCGAGAGTGCTGTGTATAAGGAGTGATGTGTGTGTGGGTTGCAGAGTGTGAGGGGTGCAGGGAGCAAATTTTTTTTTAATCATTATTAAAAAAAAATAATAATAAATATTGATCAATTAATTATTTATGTCCATTGAAGATTCCATGTCTTTGCTCCCCCCCCCAGCCTTCATCCATGTCTCTGTTCCTCTTTTCTTCCAATGTCGTGGATGTAGGGTGTATTGTATGTGTGTATTTAATACACTGTGTGTGTGTGTGTGTAGTGGATGCAGTGTCTGTGTAGTGTAACTCGTGTTTGTGTGGTGGATGCAGTGTGTCTAGTGGATGAAGTGTCTGTATAGTGGATGTAGTGTGTATGTATGTAGTAATGTCTGTATAGTGCATGCAGTGATAGATAAGTGCTAGGGGGTGAGCCATTTAAATTAAATTAGGCTTTTCTCCCTCTCCCTGCTTCTTACCTGTGGGCTGGAAAGCGAGGGACAGTGTGTAGCAATGTGACAGTATAGCAGGGCAGTGTGTAGCAAGGTGACAGTGTGGCGGAGCAGTGTGTTGGAAGGTGACAGTGTGGTGGGCAGGGTGGGTGACAGTGTGGGGGGCATGGTTGGGAGATGTCAGGGTGGATGGGCAGACTAACAGACAATATACCCTCACTGATACACACTCATTGTCTTACACTATTTAACTAACACACATTCACTGACAGACACACTGACATGAACACACTCTGAGACACATGCACTCACTGACATACACACTCACAGACACACACGCACATTCAATGACATACATTCATCACTGACAGACACACATTTACTGACAGACACAGATACACTCACTGACACACATACAAATTCACTGACAAACACATACACATTCACTGACAGACACACACACACATTAACTGACAGACACATACACATTCTCTCACACTCACAAATTACTAATAGTATTATTTTAATTTGTCCACCCAGCCTCCCTACCTTTGAGAGAGCAGGTGTGGATCTGTACCTGGGGTTCAGTGGTGCTGCTGTGAGGCGGTCGGCTGTTAGCACATCAGAGGCAGCGAGGGAGCTGTAATCCTCCTGCTCTGCTCCCTCGCAGGCCGTCTACTGATGCTGATGCGGGGAGCTAGAATATCCCGGTGCCAGTAGACAACTTGCAAGGGAGCAAAGCAGGAGGATTACAGCTCCCTCGCCGCCTCTAATGTGCTCATAGCCACCCACCTTGGGGGTTGATAAACTGCGTCCTTCATGACAGGAGGAATCACTGAGGACTTCCGTGTGGGCACTTTGAGATAGATATAGCCAGGGACAACCTTAGGCCTTTAGGTGCCCTGGGTGAAACACCACACACACAGGCTTACAGTCACACACAGGCAGAGTGTGACACACACACAGTTACAGTCACACACAGTTACAGTGACATACAGGCACACAGTCACACACACAGAGACACACAGTCACACACACACAGTCAGGATCCTATTGCCCCAGGCTAGCTGAGGGTTGGACTGTAGAAAGAAGCTCCTAGTGCTCACCAAGGGCCATCAGCACCACACCAGACACCATAAGCACTGCAGACCCCATGAACCGCCACAGCTTGGTTGGGGTCTCACCCTGGACCTACGACAAGGCTCCAGGTTCCAGTGGGTGAACCTCTCTTTCCCCAGAGAGTGAAGCAAGAACAGTAACAAGCTCTTACAAGAGCTATGTGAAGCTAAGGGAGTATGAAGAGCATAGAAATCCATGTAGTGATTACAGCCGTCCCCTCCAAACACAAGTCAAGGCTGCGAGTTGAGGGTCAAGTAGAACTGAAGGTTTAATGGTACAGCTGCTTCTTAAATACAGTATTTCCCCACAAGGTTACTGCACACGTGGACCTTGTGGGGCACAGGACATGAAATGCAAAATCCAATAAAAACAGAGTTTTACACTTGAATACTCCCAGTTACTGTACACAAACCCTCCCCTCTGCCTGTGATACTATTAACAAAGACAATGGACTAACTCAATTAACTTTAGCAGAAGAAAAATACATTTTTACAAACCCCAAAAAGTACCCCAAAATACAACATATCCCCACTAGTCACATGCCCTGATAGCCCCGATCTGGGTGAACAACATATCCCAAAATCACCCAGATCGGTTCAGGGGTTCAGGAATTTCCTGGAAGTCTTATTTTTGCCCCACCGTGCACATGGTCCCTTGCCCAAAACAGTTTCATACACTCGACGGCAAAACACTGCTGGACAATTTAAGATGGCCACCGCCACATATTTGAATTTGTTCCAGGTAAAAGTTTAAGGGGCAGAAACAGTACTTTTGAACATGGGTTATCACAGGGCCAATAGTCCCAGGGTAGGAGGCTGGCAAGCAGGCCCCTCCAAAAACTAATGGCAGACTCCCTTAAAAATGGGAGTTTGTCACACCCGACTAAACCAAATGAGCCTCACAATGAGAGAAGTTATTGTTCTGAATCTGACAAGTGTTCTGCTCCTGGCTCATACAGAGAAACCTGCTCAAATCTGATTTACTTTGAACCATCTTGATCTACTCATCAAACCTGCTTGTTTCCAGTCTGCTCTTCTCAAAGAAGCTTGGTAGAACAAAACCTGATCACCAATATCCCAATATCCCCCTGCTTTAATTCTTACTGGACTTTTAATACCAATTTACCTTATTGTTTTTGTTTTACTGGACATTTTACCGGATCCATCACAACTTACCTGGATAATGTCAGAATATTTATATCGGCAGACATTTTGTGCTAAGATAGAAATTAAAAGTGTCTACTGCCAGTCACACTTAAAACAAAGCTGACTCCATTTTGGATTTTCAGGCTAAGAAAGAGATACAATTTCTGTCTAACTCCAGTCATTAAGCATGAGCTAAAGAATGCGTTATGTAAACAAGGCAATGAGACTAACAGAGAAGGGGGGATGGAATACTCTTCTTAATGTTAGCTTCACACAATCAAGCCAGACACCAGTGACCAGATAAGACTCAGTAATTAATTTTACTTTCTAAATTTTACAAGGTCCCATTGTATAAAATAGGGTGAATTTAAGTTTAGGCATGTCAGAAAATAGATATATAACAGGAATTGTGATGCTCTGTCTGGAGAAAACCCAAAGAAACGCTTTGAACTGACAGCCAAATTGAGTTATGCCGTCATAAAATAGATAAAGAAATTACATCAGAATCGGCATCAAAATAAGTTAACTCTTTCGAGGACACAAATTTTGGTGATGAAAGAGCACCATCTACTGACCAAAATCTAAATTGTGGTCTGTGATTTTTACTATTACTTTCTAACCAAAATCTCTTTCTCTATCACATGCACACCTCCTTACCACACTTCCATTCATTCCTGGGACTATCTAATCATCTGATGAGAACATCTACAACATAACTGGTAATTATGCTGGTTTTATTTAATTAATTTAAATTAATTAGAAATTTACTAATAGCATGATATATGACTGGATAAATCACGGTCAGATTTCAATAATTGGAAATCTTAGTTAACTAAAGAATATATATTTATAACCATTCCATTCTGCAGGTGGAATCAAAATAATTATATATTAATGATATATTTATCACGTGTTAGCATACCGTTTTTATCCAGGTGTATTGATTTGCTCTGAAATAAGATTGTGCATCTTATGTAGAGCTAAATTCGGCTTTTGTAAAAATCTAGTAGATTATTCTTATTGGATGGTTCTAGAAATGGTTATGTACATTATTTTAATTGAAAATTACATGGGAATAGGCTATTAGATGCCTAGAAGGATTTAGCCAGCGTTGAAAGAGTTAATCAGGATTTAACTGTGAGCCAAGATTGTATGGCTTCTCGCTGTGCTGTGTGAAGTTTCTGTGCTCTGTGTCTGTGAGATTGTTTACATATCGTAAATTTGTAAGTCTTGACAGTTGATGCTGTAGCCATTGAATTTGTTTAAAACTTTTGCCATTATATTGTATACCTTTGTTATACTAAATATTCACTGATTATTACCACACATGTTACATATTATTATTATTTTATGATGATGTCACAATAAATTATATTTTTATAATAGAATTTGTGATTTAATTGTATGTAGTAAAAATCCTCTAAAATGATTACGAATTAAGATAGTGGATAATTCTCAAGAAATCAATTTTGATGTAATAAAAAATTATTAAATTAATTTTGATCATTTTTATGAAAATAGTATTTTTAATATTTATCACCCCATAAATATCCCCACAAATTGGAGGCACACTGTTGAGATCATTAAGTTGAAATTATATTCCATACAGTAATTGCTATTTGTGTAATTCATGCAATATTAATCTTGATATAGAAAAGAGTTTTTATTGAGATTAAATCAGTGTATAGAAATATGTCCAGTGATCCATCTGTATCAGACAATACTGAAATAATTGAAAACCTAAGAAAAAATGCTCTAATTCATATCCATAAACATATGAAGAATGATTTATGCTATGAAGATTGGTTGAAGGGCATAGAATAGGAAGCTAAAAAACCCATTCTAAGTGATTCACCCATAATAGCACATCTTAAAGCAATTGGTGGACTAGCTTAGACAAAAAAATGGCGTTTATCATACACTCTTGGCCTTTCTTTATGACAGGACTTCTTAAGGTGTTAGATGAAAACAAGGCACTGAATACCAGATTGGACACATACAGTGACGATCTGGGCATTCAAAATGGGAAATACCAAGATTTACTTACTAAGCATGAAACCCGTCAGGCTGATCATGAAAAAGAGCTGAAAGCTTTGACGGATAAATATGCACAGGAAATAAGTCAAAACGCAATTGAATGAGTATGAAAAGGAGAGTCAGAAATCAGACAGTGAGGTTAGTAGTCATTATTGTGTGCCAAGAAGTTGCACAAAAATGCAAGAAAAGACTATCTGTAAATTATTATTATTATTATTATTATTGCCATTTATATAGCGCCAACAGTTTCCGTAGCGCTTTACAATATTATGAAAGGGGATTTAACTATAAATAGGACAATTACAAATAAACTTACAGGAACAATAGGTTGAAGAGGACCCTGCTCAATCAAGCTTACATTCTATAGGAGGTGGGGTGTAAGACACATTAGGACAGGAATGTGCAATAAAAAAAAAAGGTGGGCTGCCCTTTAGGAGAGGGCAAGAGACGGGTATGTGAGGTAGGCCATAAGCTTTCCTAAAGAGATGGGTTTTAAGGCACTTCTTAAAAGATGCAAGACTAGGGGAGAGTCGGATGGCGGTAGGCAGGCTATTCCATAGGAAGGGAGCCGCCCGCGAGAAGTCCTGCAAGCGCGAGTTGGCCGTACGGGTGCGGACAACGGACAGGAGGTGGTCATGGGCAGAGCGGAGAGACCGAGAAGGGACATACCTGTGGATCAGTGAGGAGATATAAGAGGGGCTAGAGTTGTTCAGTGCTTTATAGGTGTGAGTTAGTGCCTTGAATTGACTCCTATAGCACACAGGAAGCCAATGTAAGGACTGGCAGAGGGGTGAGGTGTGAGAGAACCGACTAGAGAGGAAAATCAGTCTAGCAGCAGCATTCATTACAGACTGTAGGGGTGCAGTACGGCTTTTGGGAAGACCAAGCAGGAGAGGGTTACAATAATCCATGCGTGAAATTATTAGAGCATGGACAAGCTCCTTGTAAATCCCCTCCTTATTATGATTTTCCTACACCAGACCAGGTTTTCATAAAACAGTCTCAAAGAAAAGATGTGAGTAATTCAGAGAAAACACATGTGGAACAGGATTCCCCATCTCATGATATTGCTAAACAATCCTGGCAATCTTGGGCAAAACAGTTTGAAAAGACTCTCTTGGCCAAACTTGACAGAGGGAATCAGGTTCAAGATGATAGGAATGAAAACAGACATGATCAGAATTGTGACAGTGAACGAGAATCTCAGCGTGATGGGAGTGAAAGGGATTGCACTGCCCACTCTGAAGGCAGGGCCGGATTAACATAGGGGCTGATGGAGCTGCAGCTCCAGGCCCAGGCCCATTTAAAAAACAAAAACAAAAAAAAAAAAACTTTTTTTTTTTTTTACACACTACTCTTAGGTTTGACATCTGACTGGTATTTTACTGGCACAGCCGGTATTTGAATCTGCCCGGCCATGCCAGTATTGCAGTAATACTGGCAATACAAATGCAGGTATTTTTCTCAGAATAAATGGAGATTATTCTGCAATAAGGGGTCACTGTGTGTGGAGAGAGGCAGGGATAGGAAGTTACAGCATATCCCTGCCTCTCTCTACTACTCACTGATCCATGGGGGAGCAGCAACACAGCTCTACAGCTCAGGTAAGTGAGGGATGGAGGGAAAGTCAGCAGGGACGCATGGGGACACTGAGACACTAGGGGACATATGGGGACACTGAGACACTAAGGGACACAGACACTAGGGGATACATGGGGACACAGACACTAGGGGACACTGAGACACTAGGACACATGGGGACACAGACACTGGGAGACACTTGGGGAATCTGGAAAACATGGGGACACTGAGACACTAGGACACATGGGGACACAGACACTGGGAGACACTCAGGGACACTGGAAAACATGGGGACACTGAGACACTAGGACACATGGGGATGCTGAGAAACATGGGGACACTGTGAGACATAGGGACATTGGGAGACACTGAGACATTGGGACACAGAGACACTATGTCCCCAAGTCTCCCAGTGTCTGTGTCCCATGTCTCTCAGTGTGCCTAGTGTCCACATGTGTACCAGTGTCCCTATATGTCCCAGTGTACCTATGTCTATGTCCACAACTATCCCCATGTCTCCCAGTGTCCCCAAGTGTCTGTCTCCCAGCCAGTGTCCCCTAGTCTCCCAGTGTCCCCGTTCCCATGTCTCTATGTCCCTAGTGTCTTAGTGTCCTCAAATGTTTCAGTGTTCCCATGTCTCCCAGTGTCTATGTTCCTAGTGTCTCATTGTGCCTAATGTCCCCATGTCTCCCAGTGTTCCCAAGTGTCTGTCTTCCAGACAGTGTCCTCTAGTCTCCCAGTGTCTGTGTTCCCATGTCTCTGAGTCCCTAGTGTCTTAGTGTCCCCAAATGTTTCAGTGTCCCCATGTCTCCCAGTGTCTGTGTCCCTAGTGTCTCAGTGTCCCCATTTCTCCCAGTTTCCCTAAATGTCTCAGTGTCCCCATGTCTCCCAGTGTCCCCATATCTCAGTGTCCCTGGGTCTCAGTGTCCCCCATGTCTCTCAGTGTCCCCATGTCACTAGGATACTGGGGACATTGGGACACTGGGAGAAATGGGGACACTGAGACACTGGGAGACTAGGGGACTGGGGACTGGGGACTAGGGGACTGGGCGACATGGGGACACTTACACTGTGATACATAGGGACACTGAGACACTGGGTGACTTGCAAGACTGAGACACTGGGAGACAGGGAGACACTGGGAGCAATCCATCTATACAGCAGAATCAAACTGTGAGTAGTTTGTTGGTGATTTTACAGAATTTTCTCTGATTTACATCATGTGATGTCACGCATAACTAATTAATTATAAACATGATTAAGGCTGGTATTTTTTTCCAAGAAAGGTGGCAATCTTAACTACTCTTCACATACTCTTGCTTAAAGGAGCACTATAGGGTCAGGAACACAATCATGCATTTCTGACCCTATTATGTTAAAACCACCTCCCTGGCCCCTTCTTGCCTCCCTAAATATAATAAAATATTACTTGTATTCAAGTCTGCAGCTGCTGGCTCTGCTTCTGAACTGAATGTCTGCTGACATCATCAGAAGTGGTGGTCTGAGCAAATTACAATACTTCCCTATAGGATTGGCTGAGACTGTCAACTAGGCAGATCAGGGGCAGAGCCAGCACACGTCCAACATAGCCCTGGCCAATCAGCATCTCCTCATAAAGATAAATTGAATCAATGCATCTCTATGAGGAAAGTTCAGTGTCTGCATGCAGACGGTGGAGACACTGAATGGCAGTGCTGCATACTAGGCAGTACTGCCCCAGGAAGCACCTCTAGCAGCCATCTAAGGAGCGGCCAGTGGAGTTATTTTCTCTGACAGTGTTTACTGCAAAAAGCCTGAATGGAATGATTCTACTTACCAGAACAAATACAATAAGCTGTAGTTGTTCTGGTCACTACAGTGTCCCTTTAAGTTTGGAAGCTTAAGAGGGATGTATGGGAACAAAACTTGTGTGGACTGGCTGACAATAAAATTAGTTAAGGTAATGCAGACGTTGGTCTCTCTAACACTGTGGCATGTCCCCTTTATTCTACACTCACTACATACACTTTTTCTCTGTCTCAGACTATACACCTGGAATTTCTGCCTGCTATTAAGAAGGTAAGGAGACAAGTGGACCAGCGAGTGCTAGGGGACAGTCCTTAGAAAGCATGGAGTGAGCGCATCATAGTATGCCCTTAGTTGGACAGTCTGCAGGATTGGCAGGCAGCATGACATGCATTCATGCCAGGTTGACCTTCCAATTCTTTGGACAAACATGCCCCCTTTTTGGGCATGTTCTCCCCTTTTGGCAGGTCTGGTCACATGATTTGCACCAGTGGCACACCCTTTTACCCCGCACATTGACTTCCAGCTTCACTGGACACTGCTGTTAGGGGATATGGATTTACTTGAAAGATGAAAGCATAAATTAGAGAGAGATTAGCATAGAGTATGTGTTTTCTTATAGCTGCATCCTATGAGTTTCCCTCCAGCACCAACTCCATCAGATACATGACGCTTGGGAGGTATGATTGTTTTAGTGTTTTTGGTCGATAAGATTCCGTAATTAGGCCCATCATAATTGTCAGCACCAGGCCCACTGTGCCCTTAATCCGGCCCTGTCTGAAGGCCATGTGACTGCTATGCCATCTGCATTGTTATACGGATCTAATTCCTCTTCAGCAGCCAGATCGCATAGACGTTACCAAAAAGAAAGGAAAATAGAAACAGGATTAATAAATCAAATATGCCTGTCTATGAAATGCCAAAGGTAATTAAATTCCTCAAAGAGACAGTCCCACAATTTTCTAGAAGTTCAGGAAACATATCTGAACATCTGGTAAATTATGAAAGAGCCATGAATTCATTGGGCATGTATGATGACATCCAAAAGAAATGGTTCATTACATGGACCTTTGATTCAATGTGCCGTATTTATCTAGAGAGTCTTCAAGCTATACAGCTCATGTCCTGGTCAAAGATGAAATATGAGATAATCATGGAATATGGTAAGTATAAAATCATTGCTTCTGCTAGGAAAGTACTTTATAACTTAAAGTGCTGTCCAGATCAAAGCCACATTTTTAATAATTCTTAAACATGCATATTCTGTGGCCCAAAGGAAACCCAGGTATGAAAGCACAGAATTCAAAAATCTGTACTTTCATGCTATGCGGGTAAACATACAAATGATTATGATTGTAAGTTACCGTTAGAATGGCTAGTCAGTCAGTGCATGAAATTGTATACTATACACCATGCACATGACGAAAATCAGCCAAAGGTTAAGAAACCTGGTGATAAAATGGCGTCAGAGACTAAAATTCATGCAATATTAATCTTGATATAGAAACCCAACAGAAAAAGAGGACTTATTCTGAGGTTTTGAAAACTCCAAAACCTCAGAAACAGGAAAATGACATAAGCAATCCTGTAAACTCCTCTGATAATAACTCTGAAAAGTCCAATGCCGATGGGAATAAACACCCTTGGGTTAATAAGAACCAAGGCAACTCCCAATGGAAAAGGAATCCTCAGGGAAATAGGAGATATGGAAACAGAAATAACCAATCTGCTTCCAATAACTCCCAACAGTCTCAGCCATCCCAGCCAAATTTTAATGGGCAAAGACAAAAAGGCAATGGGGGAAATAATTTGCGTCGTCAGGTTGGTCAACTGACAGACTAGATGGGCAAATTAATGGCGGAAATGACAAAGATTAACCAAGTCTTTGCCAGAAATCCTTTTTTAGGGATAGCTCCAATTGCAGAGCCACCTGTACAACTGCAGCAGCAGCAACAGGTGCCGTCGCAATAATAGCCACTGTGACTAAACAGGCTAGGTTGTCAGTAGATGTAATGTCTAAGACTGTTTCCTTTCCAGATTCTCACAGTCAGACAAACAAAAGTTGTGTTAGGAAACCTATTGCCTACCCCGTCACTTCACTTCTGGGTGAAGGAGGCGCAACGTGTCCCTCTGCTTTTTCATTTCAGCCGAAGGCTAAATAGCCCCAGCAGCCACTAGTTTCCAGGATCCAGACCTGAAAGGGTTAACTGATGAGATGCCGACCACTAGTTCCCACTTGATAGTTCAATATATTCCTAAGAAGGATGGGCCTGTGGGTAAGACTGAGCATTCCTCAGTACAGGTAGAAACTACTGCTGTGACAGGTAACGTATGGAAAACGAGTGATATGTTGACACTTTCTAAATTCTTATGTGAATTAGAAGAACATGAAGGACGGTACTACATGTCTGTAGAAATACAGGATTCGCTACCCCAACCTTTCAAAGGGTTAATAGATACTGGTTTACAAGCCACTATCTTATCCAATACCTATTTCCAGCAGGTAATGGACTTAGCAACGGATAAGCCGAAGCTAAGACATTTCCACAATGATCTGTTGAGTGTAGGAGGAAATGTCCTTCATGTTATTGGCACTGCCTGGTTCAAGTTTAAAATCGGTAACAAAACCTTTGGACACCTGGTAATAGTGGTAAATCTCCCCTATAACCGATTGATTCTGGGTATAGACATACTCAGAAGTGTATGGTCACAAGCTAAGGTTCCTATAACCTATGAGAAATCACATGTAACTGCCATGTGATAGAAGAAAGACCTGACTCTATTGAGGTACATTTTAGGAATAGTCAGTCACCTGAGATGACTATCCTGCAGGTGAATGATGCAATCGCACCTGTAGATGAACATTCCGTAAGAGTTGCTCCTGAGAGAATCCAGAATGTCTCTCTGGAAGGGGATGTTTTAACCATTTCTCTCCACAGGGACTATGTTGAATCTGTTGATCTGGCAGGTCATGCTCAATTCCTTGCCAGAATTGAAAGGGTTAATAACAACTTATTATTTCCTATTCAAATAAATGACTTAGGAAGAAGTAGGAATGCAAAGCTGGACTTAAAGAATGAGAACAGCTATATTAGCAGAAGTCTGTTAAAGCAGATAGCTAATCCTAAAATGATCAGGTACGCTTCCCCACATGACAAGTGGATCCAGAACCTGGATGGCGAATCAGAGAGTCACAATGTGATAGCAAAATGTTTACTATCCATTTCCATCGGAAATAAGACAGCTAAACATTTATTCCTAGTGATAGACGAACCTCGCTATCAGGTTTACATTGGCAACGATGTCATACATTGCTTTGCCATACACCTTGACCTGATTAATTCCAACTTGTGGACAAGGTTAAAAGGTAATCCTTGTGGATACCTACACGAGGAAAACGCCCTGAAATCAGAACAAATACTCCCATATGCGGTAAGTATCCAAGTACCTGATGACATAACCATCCCACAAGGGACAAGTAACTTTCTTTTACCCCTACAGGTCAAGGAGGGTCAGAGATTGGAAAACTCTGATGCCCTAATCTGTTTATCTAACAGGATACAACAATTAGGGATGGTGGTAACACATACACCAATGGTAAGTATTGGTAAGAATCCCACCATATCATGGGTGGTTACACCCAATGGTGTTACTAAGAATCAAAAGGAACATTCAGGTCAACAATGTTACACCCAATAGTGTTACTTTACCAAAAGGAACATTAGGTCTAGCATTGGATGCTGAGTACTATACATTTGGTTTCCAAAACCAAATTATAGGCCTCATCCCTGAAGAATACTTAACTGAGGACGAAATTGTCGATCAAATATTCCATTCCTCCCCAGAAGGATTATTCACTATCCTATCTGTATATCCCTTCAACGTTGAAGAAGGCTCGTGTAAAATCGAAGAAGCATCAATCACCTTCGATCATCCGCTCAATGAGCAGGAATCACAAGAGTATCACGACCAAAGAGAAAAGGTAAGTCAACACCGAACTGACCTAACTTCTAGGCTTGAAGATGCTTATGAGATAGGCCAGCCTGAAATCTTTCCAGGATTTCAGGAAAGGCTTGAAGCGCAAATATCTTTAGCTGACAGTTGCTCCAACGATGCTGAGCGGCAACAGTTAAGGGAAATCCTTATGGAATTCCAAGATTTTTTTGCCAAAGATTCCTACGACTGTAGGTTAACTAACCTCCACGTAGCCAGAATACAAACTGATCCAAATTTACCACCTGTGTTTATCAAACAATATAGACTTCCATTAGCTTCATATGATGGTCTACAAGACATCATTTAGAATTTAAAGGAAAGGAGAATTGTACGTCCGGTGCACAGTTCGTATAATAATCCAATCTTGGGAATTCTGAAACCTCATGGACAATGGCGTTTATGCGCTGACTTATGACAGCTAAATAAATGTCTGGTTGGCCATACATAGACCGAGATATTCACTGCCATTGACTGTGCGCAGGGATATTGGACTGTACCAGTCCATGATGAAGACCGATACAAATTGGCTTTCACGTTTGGAAAACAGCATTATACCTGGACCTATATGCCTTTCGGTTACATAAACTCTGGTCATGAATTCGCTGTAGGCATGCATAACGCTATGCCTCAAGCACTCGAGAGAGGAACGTTATCATATGTCGACTATGTCTTGCTGAAAAGCACCTCCTTTGATAAGCATATCATAGAGATTAGACATGTTCTCACTCAGTTAAGAGAGGCAGGGATTAAACTGTATTTACAAAAGGCACAATGGTGTCGCACCCATGTAACTTTCCTCGGACACGAGGTAACTTCTGAAGGATTAAATCCACAGAAGAAGAAGGTTGAAGCCGTACTAAAGGCTAAAACACCTACTAACATTAGGGAATTAAGATCATTCCTTGGTATGACTAACTACTCCCTTAAGTTTATAGATAATTATGCAGAAATAACGAAACCACTCTTACACCTGCTTAAAAAGGAAACTACCTGGAACTGGGGGGAGCCTCAGGACCAAGTGGTAAGTGAACTGAGGAGGAAGCTCACTCAGGCACCCTGTTGAGCACCCTGTCGACCACTACCGTGGGTATACATTGTTGGTTGTTCATATCACCACACCGCTGGTAATGAACGGAAGTTAGTTGCAGGTATCGGAATCGCCTGGACAGGTGATTATCCCAATGTATCTATAGGATACAATATCAGTTGAAAAGCAGTCAGATAGCCGAACTCTGTGCAGTATTTAAGACCATACAAATGGCAATAGAATATGGTATCAAAGAATTCGTTATCATAACTGATTCCAACTATGTTTGCAACAGTTTCGTAGAATATCTGCCTAGCTGGAAATGTAACCAAATGCTGAAAAGAAATAACAAACCTCTTAAACATGGGAAATTGTTTTGCAAAATCGATGAACTGGTTAAGGAAAATGGTTTAACCATATATTGGAAGAAAACCAAAGGCCATTCTAAAATACAAGGTATTGACAAGAAAGGTACCAACTTAGCCGATTCACTGGCAAAACAAGCAGCCATCAATGGTGAAACATTGACGATCTTATGGGTTCAATTCATGTTGAAGCCATGACTAGACGACAGACTAGAGATAATGCCGACTTAAATGTCGTGCAATGGAGTCAAGAAGCTCCTAGTGAGGACCTGATCACCAGTCAAAAGAACGATCCCGTATAGGCATATTTTATAGACATATAGAAGACCCTACTGCCAATCCGATAACAGATGAGGATTGCAGAGATAATGAAGATTTACGAATCTTGATAAGATATAAAGTCCAATTTTGTATCATGGATGGGTTGCTTGTCAGAACTTTTAAACATGGCATACACCAATGGGTAGTCCCAACTGTATACTGAGGGTTAATGCTCCAACACGCACATGATGCACCTACATCTGGGAATCGTGGTGGCAAGATCACATATGAGATATTGAGTGATTATGCATATTGGCCACATATGTTAAGACATGTAAAGACATACTGTCAGGGATGCTTAATTTGTCCGCAATATCAACCCCATGGTCCAACCCATTGTGCACCACTTCAGAAGAGGGGGGTGTCATTACCCTGGTCAGATATTCAAATTGACTTTATAGGTCCTGTAACAAGATCTTCAAGAGGTAACAAATACATGTTAACCGTTACATGTATGTATACAAAGTGGATAGAGTGTTTGCCTTGAAAGAGAACACGAGTACCGTGTGTGCCACTTTGTTGATTAACCATGTCTTTTCCAGGTTCGGTCTGCCCCAAAGAATTGAGTCAGACAGAGGTAGTCATTTTATCAGCAAAGTAATGGCTAAGATGTGGAAAATCCTAGGTGTTAAACGAAAGCTACATATTGCATACCGTGCTGCGTCTAGCAGGGGGGTAGAGCGTTATAATCAGTCTATCGTTAATATTCTGAAAAAGTATGTTAAGGAGTCTGGTAAAGACTGGGACATTAAATTGCCCCTAGTTTTAATGGCGATTAGAGCTACACCTAGTACTGCTACCAAATTGTCACCTTTTGAATTGATGACAGGAAGAAAGATGGTTTTACCACAGTATTAACTATATCGTATTTCGGATCATAACTTGATCAATGCTGCCACTACACATATTAGCACTAAGCACTTACAGCATGCGCTTGCTTTTTCCCAAAAGAATCTAGAAAAAGCAGCGACAGGGGTTAAGACCTATTATGATTTAAAAACCATGAAAAAGGAATATGAGATAACAGATCAAGTCTATCTGTATAACTTTGCGCGAAATCAAGTCAAGGAAAATACATTTTTACCTTCTTGGAAAAGGCCATATGTCATAATTGACAAAATTTCCCTAGTAGCATACAAGATAAAAATTCCTAAGGATAGTGATTTTATTGAAAAGTGGGTTCACTTTTCAGTTGTGTGCTTGTCATCCTAAATCTTAATTAAGGATTCGGATGCAGAAGAGTGAACAACTAACCTGGATGAATGTTTGATTCACGTGGTATCGTATGATTTGAAATGTTGTGATGTGCCATGATCTCATGTACGTTCATGTCATTAACTATTTTCTTGCCATCCAATAACTACATTTTCTAAGCAAGTTATTTGCTTGTTTAGCTGCTATAGGCGTATTGCTGAGGAGTTAGTAATACATGTAGTGAGGGATGAAGTTATAAAAATATAATAAGACAGAATACATAACGTTGATGAATCGTAATAATGTGTTGTCCTAGGCAAAGTGATGTCACACTGTTTTAAGTTTGTATGCTTAACAAACCCTTGAATCATTAGTAGATAAGTCTGAGACAAGTTCTTGATCCGTGACTGTCGAAAGATGGCCATGAAGGATGTGGCGTGTTTCTGGATCATTTTGCTCCTATGCCAAGAGATACGGACCAACCCAATCGCAGAGATGGGACCATCCTCCGTCATCCTGATTCAAAAGACACCAGGGTTCATCTTGACAGAGAAAAGGATCCTGACCTGACGTGTGTTCGTCAGCTTGGACCCCAAGATTTTCATCAAAAAGGCGTACAACATTTCATCGGTGCAGCTTCCTGAATTACAAACTTGGTACCAGATGCACCTCCAAAGAGCACAGGACTGTGTGCGAAACATCTTGGAGCAAGCCCGGAAACCATTTGTATCCAGTACTATTTCGATGAGCAACCGACCCAAAAGGTTCCTCACCACAATAATTATTGCATTAGTTTGTGCCACTGTCGGTGCAGTCATCGCAACTGGAATGTCTGCAGCCAAATCTGTTACTGTCCAAAAGCTGAATTTGTAAATATATGCGCTAAAGCAACACATTAACGATATTCAACAGGTGATAAACCAGCAAAGAACACTTCTCCAAGACGTGTTAACTATTGTGCAAGACACAGTTGTTACAACAAATTTGCATTTGGAATTAATTGTCAAGTCCACTGAGTTGCACCAAAGTCATGACTTATTTAAGCGTGAACTTCTATTTCTGCATGACTCAATATTGTTCCACACACTTGCTTTTCTTGATGAAGTGAAAACTGGAATGATTGAATTGGCAGGGAACGCATACCTCTGTATTTTGTATCCAAGGATATTGTTCATGCGATGCTTGCCAGTGTGGATGGAGACACAATTAAACCTATACAATTAAATCTGGCATTTGAGATGGTGAGCGCTATACCTCTCAATTGATCTGGAACGCACAGAGATTTGCTTTTTATTGGCCATACTATTTGTAGCTCCCAAAAACATTTTTCAAATGAAAACAATTTACAATGTCGGTACATGGAACGAAGATATTCCCGTTAAAGTCCAAACCCAAGATGTTTTGGCTTTTAAACCGTGGGTACCAGATTGGAATTCAATACCCATTTTGAATGACTGTGAAAAATTTGAAGACAATTTCCAGTGTGATGGAAAAACTTTCGTGTACGATTCTACCAATGCTTTGTGTAGGATTGAGTACATTAAACATGGCCCTGAAACATGTCAATTGACTATGTCAAAAACCGTCAGTAATGCGTTAGTACATGCTATCTTAGTAAAAGATAAATAGTTGGTTAGCACGTGTCTTAAAAACATGAGTGTTTTTCGCAGGGGCCAGGTGACTAATAAAGTAATTTAAATACTCTGAGCTAGATACTGACCTTATTGCTCGTGTTGACTGGTTCATCCATGTTAAGATCGTTATTGGGTTTACAATGATAATAATGGTATTATGGTTGATTGTACTAAGTGTAAAGTTCAAAGCTCTTACAGTTACAAAAATATGCAAACATGTTCATTACACGCACAAGCTAATGCCAGAAGAAATTATGTGAGTGCACAATATGTCTAGTAACTTCTATAGTGCTTATTCATAGACTAAATTAATCATTGCTATGTTAATCACTAAGGTGGGTTATGTCAGAATATTTATATCGGCAGACATTTTGTGCTAAGATAGAAATTACAAGTGTCTACTGCCAGTCATACTTAAAACAAAGCTGACTCCATCAGGCTATGAAAGAGATACAATTTCTGTCTAACTCCAGTTATTAAGCATGAGCTAAAGAATGCGTTATGTAAACAAGGCAATGAGTCTAACAGAGAAGGGGGATGGAATACTCTTCTTAATTGTATCTCTTTCATAGCCTGAAAATTCACCCTATTTTATACAATGGGACCTTGTAAAATTTAGAAAGTAAAATTAATTACTGAGTCTTATCTGGTCAGATAAGACTCAGTAATTAATTTTACTTTCTAAATTTTACAAGGTCCCATTGTATAAAATAGGGTGAATTTATGTTTAGGCGTGTCATAAAGTAAATATATAACAGGAATTGTCAACGCTCTGTCTGGGGAAAACCCAAAGAAACGCTTTGAACTGACAGCCAAATTAAATTATGCCGTCATAAAATAGATAAAGATATTACGTCAGAATCGTCATCAAAAAAAGTTAACTCTTTGGAGGACACAAAATTTTGGTGATGAAAGAGCACCATCTACTGACCAAAATCTAAATTGTGGTCTGTAAATTGACCACACCTTCAATGTCCTATTGGCCTTATCAACTAATGACGTACAGAGTCTGGCCCTTTAAAAAGTTAGGAACAAAGGGAAGAGAGACATTCAGATTCACATTCACATTAAGACTCGAACATACATTCAAGGAGATGGAAGAGAGATCCAGGACACTCTGGGACTAACACTCAACTCTTAAACTCTCTTGGACACAACTCAAGAAACACTCCTTGACACTTAGAATTTTACTATTACTATCTAACCAATATCTCTTTTTCTATCACATGCACACCTCCTTACAAACATTAACCACAATTCCATTCATTTCTGGGACTATCTAATCATCTGATGAGAACATCTACAACATAACTGGTATTTATGCTGGTTTTATTTAATTAATTTAAATTAATTAGAAATTTACTAATAGCATGATATATGACTGGATAAATCACGGTCAGATTTCAATAATTGGAAATCTTAGTTAACTAAAGAATATATAGTTATAACCATTCCATTATGCAGGTGGAATCAAAATAATTATATACATTTATGATATTTTTATCACGTGTTAGCATACCGTTGTTTTTAACCAGGTGTATTGATTTGCTCTGAAATAAGATCGTGTATCTTATGTAGAGTTAAATTCGGCTTTTGTAAAAATCTAGTAGATTATTCTTATTGGATGGTTCTAGAAATGGTTATGTACATTATTTTAATTGAAAGTTACATGAGAATAGGCTATTAGATGCCTAGGAGGATTTAGCCAGCGTTGAAAGAGTTAATCAGGATTTAACTGTGAGCCATGGCTTCTCGCTGTGCTGTGTGAAGTTTCTGTGCTCTGTGTCTGTGAGATTGTTTACATATCGTAAATTTGTAAGTCTTGACAGTTGATGCTGTAGCCATTGTATTTGTTTAAAACCATTGCCATTATATTGTATACCTATGTTATACTAAATATTCACTTATTATTACCACGCATGTTACATATTATTAATATTTTATTATGATGTCACAATAAATTATATTTTTATAATAGAATTTGTGATTTAATTGTATGGAGTAAAATTCCTCTAAAATTATGATGTTCTCTAGGATCTAAGAGAATTAAGATAGTGGGTAATTCTCAAGATATCAATTTTGATGTAATAAAAACTATTAAATTAATTTTGATAATTTTTATGAAAATATTATTTTTAATATTTATCACCCCATAAATATCCCCACAATAATACTGACTATCCATACTTGATTGCTTCTATCCTGAATAAACTTGCTGCAATTATCTATAACTGCATAACTGCCTTCAAGCAAAGGACTCTGATTTGCTAAATGTCTATTTAGTAACATTGGCAGGTGGGGCATTCCTTCCAATGGCCATTGGAGTAACTAAATGACCTCCATTTGTTTAAATATACATAGGAATTTAGGAGAGAGTGCAGCTAACTTTTTCTTTGGTTTTTACTGATGTGTACTGTGGTCGTTGCTGCCGCCCAGGAGTGATGGGAGTGAGCGCAGGACTTATCTTTTTGTATTTTTCTAAATGTCTATTTTACCTGATTTCATTATACTTTCATATTCTGTTTATCTCTGTTCTATTATATATTGTTTATCTCTTACCTATAATTTATCTTGTAGGTCTTTCCTCTCATATTATACCTGTTACCTGATAAGCTACTAGGGGCATATTGCCTTACTTGTTATTTCTATAACCACTCCTTATTTCAACCTATAATCCCATTTGTAGGTTCTCCTTCTTCCTCCTAACCTATTATTTCATTTATAGGTTTTTCTCTTACCATTATACTTACCTGTAATCCCGTTTATAGGTTCTGCTTTCTCCCTCTGTCTTTATTGTTCAATTTCCCTTTATATACTGTTACTCTCATTGTTTCCTTGTCTAAACATGCCTAAAGTTCAAAATAAAGAACCTCAAGTCTCCTCTCTGACCTGCTCAGAAATATGACACACAGTCACGCACACACAGTTAAAGTTACAGCCAGCCACATACACAGTTACAGTAACACAAACAGACAAACAGTCACACACACAGTTATAATCACACACAGTTACCTCTGTCTATTATGGGCTGGAGTGGAGGAAGTGCAGCTCCTGGAGTCTGGAGTCCTCCTTCCTGTGCAGCAGTCACCCCCGAACGATGTCTTCTGGGTGCTTTTAGCCCTGCTGTCATTTAGACCTGCCCTGACGCACAGTAAGCCCCTTCCCGTCACAATGTTTTTTTTTTTTTTTTATATATTTTTTTTAATAATCCCGGGTGGAGGATTTCACTATTCTCCACCCGGATAGCTGGAGTTGTGTAATCTCACCCCTAGGGCCGGCCCTTTAAACAGCGCCTACATTTTGGGGTATATATAGGGGGGCATGGCCCCTCTACCGATGCCCCTGGAAAAAGGTGACTGGAATAAACTAATACTCTGTGTTCTATATATTTAACCTTATGGTTGGAGTGTAAAAAGTATGACAAGGAACAAAGAGTTTAGTTTGGTAAAAAGCCACAATCCACAGGTAGTCCATTATCATAAGTGTTGAAGCAAATTATCGTTCTAGACCAGTGGTTTCCAAACCTTTTAGGTTCAAGGCGCTCTTAATATTTCAATATTTTTAAAAACGTCCCAAGTCAAAATATTTAAATATCTAGGTTATATACATGTACAGTGCTGTGGCATATACTGGGCCCCTGTTCAGCAGAAATGTTTCAATGTCCGGGGTGGATCCAGAACCTAATCTCAGTAGGGGCACTGGTAGATTCTTTAAAGAAACAATCAAGTGCAATAACCACTACAGTAAGAACACTTTGCTAGGACTGGGGCTGTAGTAGTGGATAGGGCAGTGGTGGGTGTGAGGGGTGCAATGTGTGTGGGGTTTAGTGTGTGAGAGGGGTCTGAGGGGTGCAGTGTGTGTGTATGTGTGAGCGGTACAGTGTCTGTGTAGGGGGAAAGAGGGTGTTTGAGGGGGCAGTGTGTGTGTGTGTACGTGGTACAGTGTGTGTGTGTGTATAGAAGAGAATGTGGGGTTGGAGGGTAGATAAAAATAAATATACATATATTTTTATATCCCCCCCTCCCTGCTTACCTTTGCCTGGGAGAGGGGACAGTACAAGGCAATACCTGGTGGTCCAAGTGGTAAGAGTGAACTCTAGCAGCGACAGGAGCTGCTAGAGTTCTTAACACAATATGGTTATATCGTGGAACTTAATTCCTATATTTGTTTGCTGAGACAGGTAATTTCAAGTAGCCTTATACAATTTAGAAAATGATTTTCATGTGTGAATTGTTCTTTAATCTGTATTAAACATATAAGAATCTAACCATGATGCATTGGACCGTAATTAATCTTACTTCAGTTAACTACTCTGAATACTCAGTTTCATTGAAAGTATAATATACAAAAGGTCATGCATCTAGGCTGGAAGAAAGGATATTTAATCTAAGGCAAAGGAAAGGTTTTTTTTTTTTTTTTTACAGTAAGAACTATAAAGAAATTATGTGCTTGAACACAACCATGTAAATCTTTATTTTATTTTACTTTTTTCTAAAAGTCACATTAGCTATAACTGAATCGGTATCTCCTTTTAATGGCTATGATATTGGTGTGATCTAGAATCTGTTTTTTGGTATGTGGTCCTGTTGGCTTTCAGCCCTTCAATATTGGTCACTATGGTTCCCTTCAGGTATGATAGATGCTACCAACAGACATCTGTTCCCGGTTATTCGTAGCTTATCTTATTTAGCATTTAGTGTTGTCATGAATCTGTAATATATGCTAACATATGGCAAAAATGTATATGTATACATTAAATAATAACAATCCATACTCCAATGTCCAAGAAAGGAATGGTTGTGCTGCTTTGACTTCTAACTTAAGTCGTTTTTTTGCCTTCTTTTGGATCAACAGTAAAAACATATGTGAAGAGGGCTAAACTTGATGGAGGCAAGTCTCTTTTCAGCTATGTAACTATGTAACTAAGTCAGAAAGTTTAATAGAAAGTTAAAGAGTGCATTTGTGCTTAAAGGGACAGTGTCACCATTTGCCTGACCCTCTGCTCGCTTGCCGCAATCTAATTACAGAGGTGGATGTTACACTTCTGTTACACCCACCTCTTGTCCATCCATGCTTCACCTCTACTCTTTACTCAATTACCATGAATTGCCCAAGCAGGGCATATCTCCATGATAGTTACATAGTTACATAGTTACATAGCTGAAAAGAGACTTGCGTCCATCAAGTTCAGCCTACCTCACATTTGTTTTTTGCTGTTGATCCAAAAGAAGGCAAAAAAACCCAGTTTGAAGCACAATTTTGCAACAAGCTAGGAAAAAAATTCCTTCTTGACCCCAGAATGGCAGTCAGATTTATCCTTGGATCAAGCAGTTATTACCCTACATTGAAAGATTATATCCTTGAATATTCTGTTCTTGCAAGTATGCATCTAGTAGCCGTTTGAACATCTGTATGGACTCTGATAAAACCACTTCTTCAGGCAGAGAATTCCACATCCTGATTGTTCTTACAGTAAAAAAACCTTTCCTTTGCCTTAGACGAAATCTTCTTTCTTCCAGTCTAAACACATGGCCTCGTGTCCTATGTAAAGTCCGGTTTGTGAATAGATTTCCACACAATGGTTTGTATTGGCCCCGAATATATTTGTATAATGTTATCATATCCCCTCTCAGGCGACGTTTTTCTAAACTAAGTAGGTTTAAATTTGTTAACCTTTCTTCATAGCCGATATGTTCCATTCCTTTTATTAGTTTTGTAGCCCGCCTCTGCACTTTTTCTAGTGCCATAATATCCTTCTTTAGAACAGGTGCCCAAAATTGCACAGCATATTCAATATGGGGTCTTACCAGTGATTTATAAAGAGGCAAAATTATATTATATAATGTCAACAAGCTAACAAGCAGTGACAGCTATGGAGTTACCACAGCAAACATAAAACATGCACTAGTTGTTATAGGTGGTGAGCAAAATGACTGCCTGCGGTTGGTCTTCTGCTCTCCTTTGTCAATCATTTCCTTGGCATAGAGTCTATGCTAATGAATTGATTGACAGGTAGATGAAAAATCTATTTTTAAAAAGTTTTTTTTTCTCCCAATCTATACATTTTCTATCCTTTCACCTCTCATCCAACCTCTTTTTCCTACTCTGGTCTCGATGTGGAAGGGTCAACGATACACATTCACTGGCATGTTATTGTGTATCTTTGGCCCTTCCATATCGATTGTTAGCTTGCTTAAACAGGGCGTTCTTCACCACTGTATTAATGTGCTGTTCTCATTTTACATTATTATACATAGTTCTCAGTAAATGTTGTGATGCCTTAATACATAATATGTATTTTCCTGGACTTGTTGTATAATAGTATAAATATTTTTAAAATGCTTTTTAGTATTAATTAGCTTCATCCTACTGAGATAATAAATATATAATGATTTATTTAATTTTAAGATTTTTTTTCTATTAAACTTTTAAGAATTCCGGTGGGTAAGATTTTATTGTTTTTTGTTCCCAACATAAAATTGTTAATCATATATTTATTACAATATTATTTATTATAATAGAATGAAATACTAAAAAGTACACTAAAATGTAATTATTCCAAAGCAATTTCAAAACATGTTGAGAAGCATATATAAGGAAAATTGATAGCTGTACTTTTGTGCACAATTATTTGTCCATATTGCACCCAGAAATACATTTTCAACTTGCCCATATATTTGGAGCAGATATTTTAAGTAGTGTACAGTACAGTATCATGCAGTTGATACATGTGTATTCATATGGATATACAATAATGATGTGTAAATAAATATACGGCTTGCATATACTTCACTGATTATCTGAAAGTCACTATAAAAAAATGACCTTATTTTAATATATGATGACAGCAAGAATCTAAAATTAAAATGATTAAGGCCTATCATTAAGGACAGTCATACACCAAAATTAGATTTAAAAGAAATGATTAGGTTTAGTGGTTAGTTACTATATATATATATATATATATATATATATATATGTATAGTATCCAAGAAGAGAGCACTCTGGAGTCTTATACTTTGAAAAATAAATGCTGCTTTATTGTGCAGGATACAAAAAATGTTGAAGTTTCAGTCAATGCTGACTTTTTTCAAGACAATTCATAAAGTGAATAACCAGTGATTATATACATAACAAAACGATTCTCATTGGAGGGTGAAAACGAGGTCAAGTGACGTCAGAGATGACGTAGTAAGTAAAACTTTACAAGTGTATATTAACCCTGTCAGGGTCAAAAGGATAAAAAATAAAAATAAAAATTCTGTACACTAAATATATACTATGGCATGAAATCCTGCTATACACAGGAATCCCTAATTCGGCAGTAAGCAAACGGTAGTGAGATATTAGAACAAAAACCGGTCTCCAGTATAAATATTGAAAAATCACTTAACTACAGCTCGGTCCAATTACAGGGCCCTTCTATACTTCAATCCCAATACTATATTACGTGACCAGATATCTGAGTATAGACCTTGTTAAACATTGTATACAAAAATATTAGATAAGATATATTGTATCAAACTAGTATTGTATCAAAAATATATATTCTAAAGGCTCAGAAACCATTTGCAGGTGTTATGGCTTACTTAGCTGATTAGAGTGGGACACTGTGATCCTAAAATATTGCACCTTTTCACAATATTCTTATTTACTGAGATTTTGGATTTGGGGTTTTCATGAGTTGTAAGCCATAATCATCTCACTTATGACAAATCACGGCTTAAACTATCTTGCTTTGCATGTAATGCATCTATCTCATATATTAGTTTCCCATTTTACGTTGCATTACTGAAATAAATGAACTTTTGCAAGGTATTCTAATGTTTCTCTGTATATGTGTGTCTGTATATGTGTGAATATGTTTGTCTGCCTTTGTGTGTGTGTGTGTGTGGGGGGGGAGGGGGGTGGAGGAACAGGGGGGGAGAAGTGTATGGGGGGTGTCCAGGATAATTTATGCACCAGGGCCCTGTGGTTTCTAATTATGCATCTGGTCCCTGATATGGGCACAGCAATGGCAAAACAAAATATCTCTGTTGATTTGTCTCCCTCAATAGCTGCAGTCCAAATGACAATATCCTTCTGGCAGAACAATAATGTAGTTAAGGGGGAGGAAAATTAACACACAAATGGCACGGAACATATCTCTACTAAAGTCATGTAATTCAAAGTGAAATACCTGAAGCATTTTAAACCTCTACTGATAGGAAGACACAGTCAAGGGTCAGGACTGCAGAAGACAGATCTAGCTCCCAACAGATAGACCGTAGTCTGTAAGAGAGAGGGTGGCTTTCAAATTCCTCTGCAAGCCTTCTCTTTCATCACACTAACTTATGTCTCTCTCTAGTTGAAATGATAGGAGCGTATCTGAAGGGCACCCATGTAAAGATGGAAGATGCTTCTGTTACACTATCTCCTATATATTTATGTATATAAATGTATGTTGTTGTTTTTTAACAACATATACCAATAAATTGCAGTTAATAACTTTGTTTTTTTACTTATTGTCTTACACAGAAATCAACTGGAATGTTTATAAAACCTATTATCAAATTAAATAAATAAAGCACAGTTAAATCCAGCAAAACAGGCTGTAAATGGTAAAACAGCAAAATGTAGAATATCTGCAAGCATTTTATAATTTTGTACACTTTGGCACTTCCAGCCATATTTATATGCGTGGCAATGGAATTCTTATAATCTACATATATCTTTGTTTTACCTTCACAAGTGCTTGCTTACTAGATAGTCAAGTAAAGAATACTTACTATAACAATCAGCTCCTATATAGGAAAGACAAAAAGAGAGAGAGGATTAAAATTGTAGTGTAGTAGTTAAAAAATTTTTTTTTTACTGAATTCATATTCTAGTACTTTTTACCATAAAATGAACAACACCAATTGTGATCTTTCAATTAAAGTATTGAATATATATAAAAATCAATTCTTAGTACTTATATTTGTAATTAATTATTACATATACATTAAAATGCATGACTCATTAGTACTTGAATAAATCATTATGGATACATTAAATGCTTAAATACTATATACGCAAAATAACTGCTAATTAGATCGCACAGTTTGTGTGACATAGTTACATAGGAGTTCAGAACTACCCTTCTCGTTCACTACCTACAAGTATGTTCTTACCTGCACTTTGTTTCAGAAAAGTGGCCAGCATAAAGACACAGAGTAATTTCATCTTTAACATATTTTGTATCTGTTGTTGAACAGAAGATTTTAGCACAGACAAGCTGTAGGCAATAGTGGGTAGCCTTTTTATAGAATTCTTAACACCTTGCAGGGAGGGAGTGTTGGTACATATTTAAGAAATTAACAAGAAAAGCAACGTGTTTTGCTTGCAACTAGAAGGGAGTGTTAGAGTAATGTAAAATTATGGCTGCAGGCTAAATGATGGTCATATGACATAGTTCATGAAATATATTGTGTTCATTCTTATGAGGTGTATGCATCTTTCTCCCTTCTGCTTTATGCAACATTTTTAATTCAAATCTTTCTTTAGCTAGAACAAAGTATACATTTATCTGGCACGGGAATGTAACTAGTCTTTCTATAGATAATAGAATGTCTCTTATGCACAAGGTGACATTTCCTATTATACTCAGGCACACCTTTGATGCACCATAATCTAAAATTCAGAGTCAGAGACCAACATAGGTACAATTTCAAAGGTGCAATAAAATTCAAATGTCAACCTGAAAATGTTGAAAGGGTATCATCAGTGACCAAATCTTCCCTGTCTTGTAGTTACCACTCATATCCATGTTAAAAGCAGGCAATAGCTTTATCCACTCTATGGCAATAGAGATATACACAGATTTTAGTTTTGATACTGATTATAAATGTGTGGTGTAGAGGATATGAAAGCTGAGTTGCTCACTGTTTGCCAAACATTCTGTTTGTGATCTCTGACAGTGGATACGTTTAGTATAAGCATATCCTTTGAAATATCTTTACTACTATCTTCTGCACCTCAGTCTCTTTTACTGGGTGAGTTAACTTTTTTGCATAATGTTCCCCCTTCAGATGCCAAATTAGGTCTACAAGATGTAGCTAGGTACAAAAGCTTAAAAACTACTGTTTTATACATATTGTTGTTGAGTAAAGTATTAATTTCATCAGGCACTTAATTATAAGCAGTTTTTGTGAACAGATCATGTCCCTACACTGCAGTTTAACTGCTCAATCATCTGCCATTTATGAGTATGATCACTTTTATTTTTGTTGCTAAAGCCCAATACCTCCACATATTGTGACTATCACATCTTGCATTAAAAATAGTTTTATATATAAAAAATCAGATATGAACTTGCTGTATTAGTTTTTATCTCCTGCTCTGTAAATTGAACATAGAACTTCCCCGCCGTCCTTCATATTCACCGGGTCCCTGGGGTCTGCCTGGGAGTTCAGGCAGTTCCCCTCTGCCCGATCTGGCCCTCCCGGGCCATGTGTTTGTAGGGTCTTTGTGATCACATGGCCGGAATAGTTGGCTTGTGCAGTTAAATAAAGTTTCAAAACACTTTATAAATAAAATGAACCGACGATGAGGTAGGCCTGAGAAAGAAGAGGGCAAAAATTAAGTAATCAAATTTATTACAGACAACCAATACAGATACATGTATCAACCAGACATGTTTTTGAAAGCATCCCTTAATTCTTGTACTGGGTTCGGTATGTATCATGAGTAAGCGGATGACTTCCAGCGCCCCAGTGTTTTTATAACATGAACTGGAATGTTGACACTGGAGGCTGTGGATGCTGCTCCTATGGAGTGCCCTGAGTAGTTAGCTGCGTTGAGGCCCAGTTGAGTGAGCAAAGACCTGACGTAGGTCATGAAGGTTGTAGTGGTGAGTACCGAACTTTGTAATTGTTGTGATGGTAGTGAATTATGATGCTGTATGTATGCATCAAGAACCTTGACGGGGCACCACCTGTTGTGCGTGTGATAGTATGGAATGTTTACTGGTATGTGCTGACTGGTTTTGGAGTGAGGTAGCATCAGGATGTAATGATCCATGTGTTTTGTTAAGTGGGAATAGAGGAGAATAGGAGTAGATTGTGTTGTGTTGGTTGTAGTAAACTCTCTAGGTCTTAGGAATCCATAGAAAGCTATGTATATTGCTGCTTTGATGACAGAATTTGTATTGGTGTCAAAAGGTTTTAAATCAAGCAGGTTAGACAATACTTGGAAGATATCTATGGGTAGCCTCTGCGATGTACGTGTGGGTTCAGATTTCTGAATGCCTCTGAGTATAGTCTTAATCTGGTGAGAGGCCATGAAACTAGTGTTGTTTGGTTGTAAGATTAGCATATGGTGTTGAATGCCTGTGAGATAAAGTTTGATGGTGTTATATGACATTTTAAGTTTCAGGTGGCAAAAAGAAGCAAAACCCCAAAAATATGTCATAACAAATGGTTGCATGATGTTATGTTCCAAAAGGAATCTTTTGAATAGTGTAAAAGCCCTGTCGGATGTTTTGTGTGTATTTTTTGACAGTGCCAATTGGTGCATGATGATGTCTAGTCCAGTATTAGTTGTTGAAATGTTGGAGTGGTGGTGGCTGTGAGCTCAGCTGACAGGAGTGCTTGATGAAATGCCTGAAATTTAAAACGAGACAAACTGTCAGCAGCTGTGTTACATATACCTGGAACATGGAAACAATATAGAAAGAAATTATGACAAGCTGCCAACCAAGTGAGTTTCCTCAGAAAGCTCATTATCGTAAGGGATTTGGAGCAACCTTTGTTGATGATGTGACAGGTTGCCTGGTTGTCTGAGTAACAACGAACTGGCATATTTGCCCATAAATGACCCCATGCTACGGCAGCTGCCATGATGGGATAGATCTCAGAGAGAGCTGAGATAGTGGAAAAACCTTCCAAATCCTGAACTGCTGTAGGCCAGCTGCCCCAAAGCCATTCGTTCAGCAAAAATTGCTGCAAAACCTGTGGTAGATGCCGCATCTGACCAAATGGTAGGTGATGAGTCAGTCAATTGAGGGAGGAACATACTTTTAGCGTTTCAAGTGGTTAAAAATTTTTTTCCACATGCGTAAGTCTGCCGTAGCTTTGGTATCTAAGGACAACCTGTGTGTGTCGTGTAGGAAGCGTGGAAAAAGATACAAGAGTCGTGATATGAAGGAGCGGCCTTGAGGTATTATACGCATGGCAAAATTTAGAGAACCCAGCAGGGACTGTAGCTCTTTGCGGTTACAAGTACCGAGCTGAAGGTAGCAGTTGATGTTGGCGAGAATGTTCTCTATCTTGTTGTGTGGTAGGCTTGCTTGCATTGTGGTTGAGTCTAATTGAATACCCAGGAAAGTGATAATCGTGTCTGGCCTCTCTGTTTTCTTAGGGGAGATTGGTACACCTAGTTGCTTGAATAGCTTGGTGGTAGCTTTGAGGCTACTAGGAGGGGAAGTATTTTCCTCGACCAGTAAGAAGTTGTCTAGATAATGTAATACCGTAGGGCATCTGGGTATGTTCAATAGTAACCAGCACAATGCTTCGGCAAATGTGTCGAAAATAGCTGGGCTACTTTTGGATCTAAAAGTTAAACGGGAGAAAAAATAGTAGTTCGCGGCCCACTTGATGCCATGCAGGTGCCACAGTGTGGGGTGGATTGGTAGCAATTTAAAGGCATTAGTAATATCGGTCTTACTAAGCCAGGCTCCAACCCCTGCTTGTATGATCGCTGTAATGGTGATGTATTGCAGGGAGAATTCTTCGGAGGGTATGAGGGAATTAAGACTGGGGTTGGCCGATGAGTGTGGTGCAGACAAGTCAATAATGAGTCTTTAAGGGAAGATTTCCCTGTTACAATACCAATGGGGTTAGTGCGCCATTCTTTGAATGGAGGAGCTTTGAAAGGCCCCAATACTAAACCCTCAGCAACTTCTTGAGCTATGAGAGTGTCAACAGCTGTGGGATTGTGTTGTGCGGATTGTAGATTAGGGCATTCCAGAGTCCCGAATGGTATGTGTATAATACCCGTGTGGAAGCCTTCTGTTAAACCAGAGATAAGAAAGTCCACCAAGTGTTTAGACGGGTGATGTGACATAAATGCAGTAAATACCGGCATATTAATGGACGTTAGGTAAGGCTTAGAGTACATTTTATTTGGACACATGGTTTTTGCATGTGCCCTAAAACATTTTAAACAGATATGCAATAATCTGCAACCACTATAATTACAAGACCCAACATTGAAATTGTTACATATCTGGGACTTGCCCAGAAACTTGATTGGGCGTCCCAGTTTGTCTCTTGTCAATTTCTCTGGAACACCAGAGGAACTAGCTCCTTGCGTGGAGGCATGTTCGTCAGCCGTGTTGGGACAGAAATTTGTCGTATGGGTTGTAGAGGAGCAGTATGCACAAGCCAGTGTTCAGAGACCACGGTCCCATCTGTACCGTCCATGAGTTCAGTATCTCCCCTTTGTGGGATAAGCCGTGGCTGGGGGCTCCTCTCCTGTAAACACTCTCTGCCGCTGGGTAGACTCCCAATAAATTGTCCTGCTGCTAAGGAGAGAGACCGGTTGTCTCTGCTCCCTGTATCCACTCAGCCTGTGTATCCTGAGATCTAGGAGGCCTTACCATTCATATTGGGAGGAGTGGTTGGACCCCTTTTTTTTATCTCTCACCATACATTGTGACATTTTTTTGTTGTGGATCTTGCGGATATTTAATCCCTCTCCAATAGATAGTAAGCGGTATAAGGTGAAGATAGGGTTTACTTTGTCTACTCCCTTCCACCTTTACCATCCTTTTACCCATTTACATGTGACCCCCCTTCTCTCTCCTATTATCTGGCAATCACATATGTTTCTTCTGTGTGCTCAGAGCTACTTTGGAATCCCCTTGTTTCAAGAGTCTCTTCGTTTTATTTATTATTTTTGGTTTACCCCCTACCTTGTAGCTCTGAGGTAGGCTACTTATAAGATAGACTCTACTACTTCACATGTTATTGTGACTGTGTGGATCTACCTTTTCTATTTTTCTCATTTCTTGTTATTTAGGTGTTATTGCACCATTTAGCCTACCATCACTGTACCTAGTTTGTATTATTTGTCCCCGGTTTATTAACGTATCCAAAATGGCAGGTTTCCTGTCCAATAAAATGGATGCTCAACAGTGGTGTATAGATGCTGATGTTGTTTTTTCCAATGGTACATCCTCTTTTTCCCTCAATATACATACAAGCTTTGATAAGCTAACCAGAACTTTTAAAAAAACTAATTAAGACTAGTTGGGAAATTTCTACCCTAAACACGTATATTGCTAAACAAATCATCCAGAGAAGGCTAAGAGTTCTCGTACCCCCCTCTAGGAATATAGAAATTGAAGGCTTTAATAAGGAATGGGAGGAGGCAGCATCTAAATGCTCCACAACATTTATGTCCATTATTTGTCAGTATGAGAATTTACAACTTACTAAGATACAGCAGGAACTAGACACTGAGATAGAAGTGGTCCAAAAATGTAATACAGACCCTCTGTTTCAGAGTCTTGAAGTTAAGCTTAAAAACAATCTAGACAAGTTCTCATACCAAATTAAGACCAAAAACATCAGAAATTTTTAAGAAACTCTACTGACTTTGAGACTGACATGGTATACCGTCATTTTAAAAAAAGAGTAAGGACGGACTCTGACCGTTTCAGCACTTCAGAGTATGAGTCAACTGACAATGAGGAGCATGACCTGGCCACGTCTTCCAGCCAAATCTCCCAACCTCCAGCCCCTAAAAGCATACTACGCAAAGGGGTAGATTTTTTAGGCCTAAGACAGGCCGAGGAACTCAAAGGCCCAAGTACCAGGCAGTCTCAAAGGAGCAGGGGTCAATGGAGGTACCGAAATTAGGCCCTGACAATTTGAAAATTGTAAATATTTCCTCTTTCACTCTATCAGAGACAGAAATTTCAGTCAGAAAGGCCTTACTTTTGTGCCTATTCCTCCATTTAATAAATTTATTTGGACCAAGGATCTACATCTTTTTGCCCGCAAATTGGCCCTATTCAAATATCACACTATTAGGAAAGAACAGAAAGCACAAGACTTAGGGTTGACTGTTGAAGATCTGGATTGTCTGGATATGTTGATTGAGTTATTACAATCTAATGAGGATGCGAGACCAGCTAATGTACACTTAACAGATTTAAAACCTAAGAGTACATTTACAGCTCATTTTAAGGATTACAAAAGTGTGGAAGTATTCTTGGAAATGGTATGTAGGGGTATTGAACAAATAAACTAATGATCTGTATTTTAAGTCTAGCCGAAATCTAACAAACGCTGAAATGAAAGCGCTAAAATCCCTACGCACCAAAATGAATATAATTATCAAACCCTCCAACAAGGGAAGAAACATAGTTGTAATGGATCACCCTCAATACATATCCATGGTTAACCGCCTCTTGAGTGACACCAAGACATACCAAACTTTACAAAATGATCCCACTAGTGAATATATTATCGAAGTGAAAAGCTTATTATCTCAAGCACTTGATAATAAACTCATTACAAAAGATCAGTTCGAATTTATGTTCACAAGATATCCCATGACATCCACGTTTTACAGTCTCCCGAAAATTCATAAGTCTATGACTAACCATGCTGGGCGACCGATAGTCTCTGGCACAGGTAATTTGACTCAAAATATGAGCATATACCTTCACAAGATAATGGGCCCACTTGTATTAACACTTCCCTCCTTTGTGAGGGATACAAAACAAATGCTACAACTTATGGAGAGCACTACTGCACCCAAGGAGGCACTATTGTGTAGTCTTGATGTAGAATCTCTCTACAGTTCCATCCCACACACCTTAGGGATTGAGAACCTTAGACTCACTTTACAGCTACAGTCTAAATTCTCTCCAGAGTACATAGACTTCGCCTGCAAAATTCTTAGCTTTGTGCTTACCAAAAATGTCTTCCTTTTTAATGGTGTGATTTACCATCAGATTATGGGCACGGCAATGGGTACCTCATGCGCCCCTTCATACGCGAACCTGTACTTGGGCACATGGGAAAACAATCTCCAAATTGATGAGCGTCTGACCTAATATCTGACACAAATACATTGTTGGAAACGTTACATCGACGATGTACTCATAGTGTGGCTGGGTTCAGTAGATGAATGTGAACGAACTGAATCTACATTTTACCAGCGAAGTTGGGGGTAAACCTCTAAACTTCTTAGATATTACCCTGTCACTACAAGAGGATGGTCGAATCTCTACAACATTGTACCGTGAAAAAACAGCTACAAATAGCTTTCTTAATTGGGATACTTACCACCGTTACCCCTCTAAAGCAGGTATCTCGATTGGGCGGTACCTGCGGTTACGGAGAAATTGTTCAACCCTTGAAGATTTCAAAATAAAGGCTGGCAGCCTATGGAAATCCTTCAAAGATAAAGGGTACCCCAACAGAGTCCTTAAAAGGGCATACTCTAGGGCAGTGATGGCGAACCTTTTTGAGCCCGAGTGCCCAAACCGCAATACATGCCAACATTTTTTCTCCTTAAAGTGCCAACACGGCAATTAAACCCAAATACTGAGGTTTAAGTTTAGAAAAAAACAACTCGTACTGTTGTCCGAACTAATAACTTTTGTTTTAAAAGAACACAGAGAGTTCAATTATACAAATTTTAAATAATGATATAAATAGAAAAAATTAAGCTTATATTTATTAGTATCTCCAACAAATGCAATACATACACACACAGACTGCTGAATACATAGACTGCTGAATTCACATACAGACAGACTGCTGAGTACACACACACACACACAGACTGCTGAGTACACACACACAGACTGCTGAGTACACACACACACACACAGGCTGCTGAATACACACACACACACAGACTGCTGAGTACACACACACACACTGCTGAGTACACACACACACACTGCTGAGTACACACACACAGACTGCTGAATACACACACACAGACTGCTGAATACACACACACAGACTGCTGAGTACACACACACAGTCCACTGAATACACGCAAACACACACAGTCCGCTGAATACACGCAAACACACACAGACTGCTGAATACACGCACACACACACACTGCTGAATACACGCACGCACACACACACACTGCTGAATACACACATACTGCATTGAGGTGGGGGGTGCGTGTGTGTGTGAGTGTTGTAGGGGGGTACTGTGTGTGTGTGTGCTATATGTGTAAGGGTGCTGCGGGGGGTAGGGGTACTGCTGGGAGGCTAGGGGTACTGTGTGTGGGGGGTAGGGGTACGTGTGTGGGGGTAGGGGTACCGCTGGGGGGTTGAGGGTACTGTGTAAGGGGTACCAAGTTGGGGGTTAGGGGTTACTGCTGGGGAGGGTAGGGGTTACTGCTGGGGTGGGGGTTAGCTGGGGAGGGTAGGGGTACCTGCTGGGGGTTGGGGTTACTGCTGGGGGGGCAGGGGTTACGCTGGGGTAGGGGTTACTGCTGGGGTTAGGGGTTACTGCTGGGGAGGTAGGGTGCTGGGGGGTAGGGGTTACTGCTGGGGGTTAGGGGTTACCGCTGGGGGTTAGGGGTTACTGCTGGGAGGGTAGGGGTTACTGCTGGGGGAGGGTAGGGGTTACTGCTGTGGGTAGGGGGTTACTGCTGGGGTTAGGGGTTACTGCTGGGGTGGTAGGGTTACTGCTGGGGGTAGGGGTTACTGCTGGGGCGGGTAGGGGTTACTGCTAGGGGTTACTGCTGGGGAGTTAGGGGTTCTGCTGGGGGGGGTAGGGGTTACTGCTAGGGGCTGGGGGGGTAAGGGTGCTGTGTCAGTATACCCCCCCCCCTCCTTCTTACCTTTAATGAAGTAGGGGGGGGGGGACACAGCGATCCCTGGTGGTCCGGTGGTGGTAAGCACTGCAGGGGGAGGGCTCCAGGAAGCAGCTCCCCTGTCCTCCCGCGCAATGCTGTGTGGAGCGTTGCCATGGTAACGCGCGGCAACGCTCCACACAGCATCGCGCGGGAGGACAGGGGAGCTGCTTCCTGGAGCCCTCCCCCTGCCTCCCGACCCGGAAGCAGAGTAGGTGCCTGCCGGTTCGGGCAGGCAGGCACCTACTCTGCATTGATGGCGAACCTGTGGCCGCGTGCCCACAGAAAGGGCCCGGCGTGCCACCTGTGGCACGCGTGCCATAGGTTCGCCATCACTGCTCTAGGGCACTGAACTCGGATAGAGTGAACCTTCTTCAGGATAAAACTTCACTCCCAAGCCATCAGATTCAATGTATTGGGATGTATGATGCAGGTTGGCATACAATGCTGCTAATCCTTGGTGGATACTGGCCAATTCTGACATCAGATGTTCATATTAAGTCAGTTATCTCACCATTCCCTTCTGTTACGGCACGAAGAGGGAAGAACTTTAAAGACCTACTGGTACCCAGTCATTTTGCCCCCCCAACCCCCAGTAGCTTTCCTAAACTATATCTACCTAAAGGCACATACATGTGTGGCCATTGTAGTGTCTGCCAATATATAGCCAAGGAAACCAGGGTTTTTTTCTGAACCAGGACCTTTCTTTCTGTACAGTCCTTCTTCAACTGTCACACAGAGGGAGTGATTTACCTTTTGACATGTTCCTGCAGAATTAAGTATGTCAGAAAGACCCTCCATCCTTTTAAGTTCTGTATTAGAGAACATGTCAATTCAGCTAGAAGGAAATTGGAAACTCCCATCTCAAGGCATCTCAAGGCACATCATGCCAACTCATCCAGTAAGATACGCTTTATGGGCATATAACTCATAACCCAAACCCAACACAAAGGGGATTGAGATCGTAAGCTAAAGCAAAGAGAATCTTAATGGATATATAAATTGAAAACACTTTCACCACAGGGACTAAACAAAGGTTTTTCGTTTTCATCATTTCTGTAGACTTGGAGGTATTTCCATTAACAACATATATATACCCACCTGTTCTACCTTATTTTAATCACTGTCTGTAAATATGTTTGTATGTAAACAATTAAAGCTTTTTAATTTTTCATTAATTAGTTGCATAGATCCCAACCGGTTTTGACCTGATTATATTATATGGCTGATCGAAATGGTTGTCATTACTTAAGACCACTCCGTATTAATAGTTAAACCTAAACCCTAAATGGTGATTTTTTCTATACTCTATTATATTTAGTATAAGAACTATTGTTATACTGGAACTTTTTCTGTCTCACTTTTCATAGTGTGAGTCACATTGAATTTAGAATTTAGCAACCAACTGGCGTCAGTATACACTCTAATAATACTATAGAGCAGTGATGGCAAACCTTTTTGAGCCCGAGTGCCCAAACCGCAATACATGACAACTTTTTTTTTCCTTAAACTGCCAACATGGCAATTAAAGGACCACTCTAGGCACCCAGACCACTTCAGCTTAATGAAGTGGTCTGGGTGCCAGGTCCTTCTAGGGTTAACCCATTTTTCATAATTATAGCAGTTTCAGAGAAACTGCTATAATTATGAATGGGTTAAGCCTTCCCCCTAATCCTCTAGTGGCTGTCTCATTGACAGCCACTAGAGGCGCTTGCGTGCTTCTCACTGTGAAAATCACAGTGAGAGCACGCAAGCGTCCATAGGAAAGCATTGCAAATGCTTTCCTATGCGACGGGCTGAATGCGCGCGCAGCTCTTGCCGCGCGTGCGCATTCAGCCGGCGGGGCGGATCGGAGGCGGAGAGGAAGAGGAGAGCTCTCCGCCCAGCGCTGGAAAAAGGTAAGTTTTACCCCTTTTCCCCTTCCAGAGCCGGGCGGGAGGGGGTCCCTGAGGGTGGGGGCACCCTCAGGGCACTATAGTGCCAGGAAAACGAGTATGTTTTCCTGGCACTATAGTGGTCCTTTAAACCTGAATACTGAGGTTTAGGTTTAGAAAAAACAACTCGTACTGTTGTCCGAACTAATTAACTTTTGTTTTAAAAGAACACAACAACAGAGAGTTCAATGATACACATTTTAAATAATGATATAAATAGATAAAATTAAGCTTATATTTCTTAGTACCTTCAACAAATGCAATACATACACACACAGACTGCTGAATACATACACACAGTCTGCTGAATACAGACACTGCTGAGTACACACACACACAGAGTGCTGAATACATGCACACACAGACTGCTAAATACACGCACACACACAGACTGCTAAATACATGCACACACACAGATTGCTGAACACACACACACACACACAGACTGCTGAATACACACACATACTGCATTGAGGGATGCAGTGCATGTGTTTGTGTGTGGGGTGCTGTGTGTCTGAGGGTTGCTGTGTGTCTGAGGGGTGCTGTGTGTGTCTGAGGGGTGCTGTGTGTTTCTGAGGGTTGCTGTGTGTGTGTCTGAGGGTTGCTGTGTGTGTGTATGTGAGGGTTGCTGTGTGTGTGTGTCAGGGTTGCTGTGTGTGTATGAGGGGTACTGTGTGTGTGTGTGTGACGGGTGTTGTGTGTGTATGCGGGGTGTTGCGTGTGTGTATGAGGGGTGTTGTGTGTATGTATGAGAGGTGCTGTGTGTGTGAGGGGTGTTGTGTGTGTGTGAGAGGGGTGCTGTGTGTGTGTGAGAGGGGTACTGTGTGTGTGTGGAGGGTAGGGTTGCTGTGCTGTGTGGGGGATAGGGGTGCTGGGCGGGGTAAGGGTGCTGTGCTGTGGGGTTAGGAGTGCTGTGTGTGTGTTGTGGGGGTAGGGGTGCTGTGTGTGTGTGTGAGGGGTGGTGTGTGTGAGGGGTATGTGTGTGTATGAGGGGTGTTGTGTGTGTGTATGAGGAGTGCTGTGTGTGTGAGAGGGGTGCTGTGTTTGTGGAGAGGTAGGGGTGCTGTGTGTGGGTAGGGTACTGTGCTTTGTGGGGGTAGGGGTGCTGTGTGGGGTAAGGGATGCTGTGTGTGTGTTGTAGGGGTGCTGTGTCTGTTGTGGGGGTTAGGGTGCTGTGTGTGTGTGGGGTGGTGCTGTGTGGGGAGTAGGAGTGATGTGTGGGGAGGTAGGGGTGATGTGTGGGGGTAGGGTGATGTGTGGGGGTAGGGGTGATGGGTGGGGTAGGAGTGCTGTGTGGGCGGGTAGGGGTGCTGTGGGGGGGGATGTGTGTGGGGGGGGGGTGCTGTGTGGGGGGGGGTTACTGTGTGTGGGGGTAGGGGGTGTGTGTGGGGGTAGGGGTGATTTGTGTGGGGGGGTAGGGGTAGAGGTGTGGGGGGGTAGAGGTGATGAGTGTGGGGGTGGTGGGGTGTGTGTGTGGGGGTAGGGGTGCTGTGGAGGAGAGGGGTGCTGTGTGGGGGTAGGGGTACTGTGTGGGGGGTAGGAGGTGCTGTGTATGTGTGGTGGTAGGGGTTCTGGGGTGCTGTGGGGGGTAGGGGTACTGTGTGTGTGGTAGGGGTGCTGTGTGTGGGGGGTAGGGGTGCCGTGGGGGTCTAGGGGTGCTGTGAGGGTAGGGGTACTCTGGGGGTAGGGGTTCTGTGTGTGTGGGGGGGTAGGGGTGCTGTGGGTGAGGGCAGGGGTGCTGTGTGTGTGGAGAAGGAGTGTGGGGGGTAAATGTATTAAAAAAAAGTATGCTAAATCAGTATCCCCCCCTCTCTTCTTCTGACCTTTAATGAAGGAGGGGGGGCACACAGCCATCCCTGGTGGTCCGGTGGTGGTAAGTACTGCTTCCGGGTCAGGAGGCAGGGGGAGGGATCCGTAAAGCAGCTCCCCTGTCCTCCCACGCGATGCTGTGTGGAGCGATGCCATGGTAACTAGCGGCAACGCTCCACACAGATTGCTCACGGGAGGACAGGGGAGCTGCTTCACAGGTCACTCCCCCTGCCTCTCGACCCGGAAGCAGAGTAGGCGCCTGCCTACTCTGCATTGATGGTGAACCTATGGCTGCGTGCCCACAGAGAGGGCCCGGCGTGCCACCTGTGGCACGCCTGCCATAGGTTCTCCATCACTGACTTAGGGTGTTAATCTGACCCTGCCTACACCTGGGCAAATCAATACGGCCTATCTCAGTCAGCCCAGTACCGTGACAGTGTGTGGGGCCTCAGATGTTAACGTCTCATGTAATCCTAGCTTGACGTACTGTAGTTACTTTTTCTCTTATTATACTACTCCCCAGCAACCTGTCATTTTGATCTTTAGCATGTTCTTAATTATTGAATAGACAGGTGTACCTAGCATGTTTCCTGCAGAATTTAAAAATTAGGCACACATATTATGAAGTTTACACTCTTTCTCTCTCTCTCTACATATATATATATATATATATATATATATATGGACTGACTGACAATGAAATTAGTTAACGTAAAGCTGACTTTGTGCACTATGCAAATTCTCTTGCTGCTTAATTTTGCTTACACGGTGGCATGTTCCCTTTCTTCTACACTCACTATATTTCTTTGTTCCGCATGCATAATAGGAACTTCTGTCTGGTAGTAAGAAGGTTAGGAGAGGAATGGACCAGCGTGTGCTTGGGAACAGTCCTTAGAAAGCATGGACCGAGCACATCATTAGACACATTTATGCCAAGCTCAGGGTGCTGTCTGCACAGTATGCCCTTGGTTATTCATTCCTGCATGATTGGAAGGCAGCTTAATGTGCATTCATTCCATACGGACCATCTAGTTCTTTGTGCAGACACCCCCTTTTTGGGCATAATTGTCCCTTTGGACGGTTCAGATTACACATCAGTGGCCACCCTTTTAGCCCACCCACTGAAATCCTGCTTCACCTTTACTTGAAAGATGAAACCAGAGATTAGCATAGGGTATGTATTTTCTGATAGCTATATCGTGTGTTACCCTCCAGAACGATTTCCACCAAATACGAGATGCTTGGGAGGTAGAACTGTTTTAGTGTTTTCTATTAATACGATTCTGTAATTAGACCCATCATAATTGTCAGCACCAGGCCCAATAGGCTCTTAACCCGGCCCTGGGGGTAGTAAGTAAGCATAAACGCTGGGATTAACTGTAGCAGGCTCAATAGAGGGTTGACGTGCACATAATTATAGCCCTGTTAACACTACCCTCTGGTAAATCACTGCGGATCATAGGTCACGTAGGTAAAGCAAACATGAAACAAAATTAAGATACTATGGGCTATCACTGGATAACAAGTAAACACAAAGTAAAGATAGCGCCAAGATTAGACCACTTTAAATAAAAGCTATAAGATGCACTAAAAAGGATAAGCAAGATGAGATCTAAAAAGATCTCTAAAAATAAAATAAAAAAGCATCTTTAATATAGGGCAACAATAATTAAAAAAAGGTAGCAAGACACAGTCTAAAAGTAGTAAAAATCCATCTTCCAATATTCATAAAAGTGCTTGTGTGACAACTTTGGTGAATAGCAGCATATGGAAAAGAACACAAACGGGGGAAGACCAATAGTGCAATATTATAATATACTATATAACACACAACACAGAGATCTAAAAATGTCAACTCACATCTGCTGCAGCTATGACCAGCTCTAGCTAAAACAGTGGAATTATAACACCAATTGCAGGATATTCTTCAGTCAATAGTTCACAGTAATGGTGAATGGAACACCTGAAATGACAAAAGGAGGCCAATAATGCTCTCTATACTAGTAAGTATAAAACGCAAGTTATAAAAATATACTTACAGTACATGGAGCAGACTAACTGCTTTTTGTATCAGGCGTAGGTGGTATAAGCCTCACCTGGGATTTTTTTGTGCGCGAGTCCGTAGGGGTATCTAAAAGTATGTGCAGGATTCCAGGTAAAAGCAAACAGTGAGAAGTAGCCAAAAATACTTTATTAGTTAAATACAGGATAAAACCACAACGCGTTTCTCCTTTTAGGTTTTTTTTAAGTGGATAAAAACATATACCTGACATCACTGAGTATATATAGGCTTCAAAACACATCATTTTTCTAATTTGGCAACATAATAACATCATGGTCATAAGAACGTATGACTTTAGCTTTAAAATATAAAATCCTGAGAAAAAGCAGTATATGTGTCACAACCGCACTTACCTGCGACTCCCCTGCCACGTCTCCGCCCTCGGCTGCAGCGGTCTCCTCTTGGTGCACCCAGAGGACTTTGACGTGTCCATCCAACCTTTATTCCTGCAACAAATAGACGCAGTGCTGCGCCTCTCCATACCATATTCTAGTAAGCGCGCCTGCCCGAACGCCGGCCTTTTAAAGGAACAGTACACCTGAAATTGTTTAAAGGACTAATCACCTTCTAATGAGTAGAATGTGGGAGATAGCTACCTCTCCCCTATAAAATTGCAGTATACCTCTACCTCATTGCTCGGTTCTACTGTGCTTAATGTGGTGTCAACCTCAGTGTGCCTATCCTGCCTTATTTGATTTATCTGGTATCTGACCCTCTGCCTGTTTTATCATCTCTGAACCTGTTCCGCCTGAACTGACCCCTGGCTTTTCCCTTTGGTACTTCGCCTGGGCTGATTCCTGCCTCCTGGACTCCTCCCGTCAGATACGTGACAGACGTAACAGAAGAACTGAGCCTACATGGAGCCCGCTGATTTGGCCAAAATGTTACATACATTCACCAGGCATGTGTCTACACTCACTAAAGCCATGCAAGAATTTCAAACTCAAGCCGCTACCTCTGTGTCCAGAGCTCTCCAAGCTTCTCCTGCTGCTCATCTGGTACTCCTGCTGGAGGACCATGCTATTGCTCCAAAACCCCAGGTATCACTGCCTGAACAATTTACAGGAGATCGCACCTTTATTATGTCTTGTGAACAGTTTTTTGTATTAAAAGCCTAGAAACTACTGATAGAATGTTATTATTTTTTTCTGTTTCTTGATTTTTAACATGTTAGTAAATAAGCCCCTAGACTAACAAGCTAAGTTCTGTTCATTGTAGACAGGGCATTGGCTATGCATTCCTACTATACATTGGTATAATTTTATTTGTATTGCAGGAACCATCTGTTAGTATTTTGTTTAACCCCAATACTGTAGGCTCTAAAAATCTAAGAATGTGTGATTCAACCCCCCCTCATATTCTGTAGGCAGCAAAAATGTGTGATTTTATCTACCCCCATATCATGTATTCACCTTTAAGAACTGTGTGTTAATACCCTATTGGATGATCCAATAAGGGGCATGTATAATCCTCATTTCATATACTGATGTGTGTTACAAATAAATTTGTAGTCCTTTTGAACCATGAACGTGTGTGTTCAATTGGGCTTCCCAGTACTGCTGATGTAGAGACGAAACAAGAGATTGACAAATTAATAGAAGTTAATGGCAAACAAGCGCTTTTAAGGAATTCTTCACCAACCTAATACTCGGGGGCATACGTCCGGATTATCAAGGAGACAGTGATATTTGCTGGTGAGTAAACAGAATTTCTTTTCTGTCTGTTTCTAAACTCTCAGCATGTCTTTTGTCTCCCTGATAGTTTGAACCTGTGGATATTGTATATTATGGTGAAGTGTTGTGTGACTACCTGCATGTAGGTCTGTTTGTATTACCGGCGATGTAATACTGTAGGTTATATATATATATAAAATTATATATACCTGTTTAGGCTGCCAGCGTACAGTGGTTATGGTCACATTCTAACAGCATGTAGAGTGTGCAGAGACTCAGAAACTTCTCTGGCGCTCGGTAAAGAGTGGAGAGAACTTTCTGAGAGAATTATTGTTTTCTCCCTTTTATTTTAAATTTTTTTGCCAGAAAATAGTGTAATAATATGAGCGCTACGGGGGTTGCCTGGGGGTGGAGCGATGACGTAGCGACGTGAGAGCGCACATCCTCATGGAGTGCGTCAGGGTCTGTTGGGGGGAGCCGCTGAGTTGAGCCGGCGAACAGGGTAATATTTGAAATGCCGACAGCCGACGGCGCGAGAAGGGAGGAGGTATCCCCCACGAGTCAAGTGAGGTGCCGCAGGAAATCTGAATAGCAGCGGGGGTAACATTCCCCGAACAGTGATGACCACAGGAGACGGCTGTTGAAAAAAAAATCCCGGGGCAAGCATGCGGCAAGCCTGCTGCACTCAACTAAAAGCTAAGTATTTTTTTTTTCTTCCGCCTCCCTAAAGTTGCCAAAAAAGAAAAGGAATTAGATATACTGTTCCTATCTTGTTTCGTCCCCTGCCTAAAATTGGGAGTGTTATTCCCACGAGGTGTGATACACAGGCGCAAGGGAGGACGCGAAGAAAGAAATTACAAAAAAGTATAATAACCTAAAGAAACCTAAGGGAATAAGAGGAGAGATGAGAGGAGAAAGAAATACAAATATGATAGGAGGAAGAAAGGGAGGAGAAGGAAAGAAAAGAAGATACAGAGGAAATGAACAAAATGGCCACAAAAAAGACAACGGAGGGCAAACAATTAAGAAAAGAAAGAAAACCTGAAAGCAAAACAGAAAAAAAGCCTCTCCTTTTTTCGCCACAACAGCCAGGAAATAAAACAAACCTGTAAGAATCTCTCCAGACAAATAACACAACAGAGGGTGACATCAACAAAGGTCACTTGGAGGATAGCCAAGAAACAGGTGAAGGAAGGAAGGAATACGACCATCTGCTTTAAACATCTGGATAGTCAATTTGAGAGGCTTAGGGAAGAGATGCAGAACAGTACCAGGGATATCAAGAAAGAGTTAGCTGGCCTCTACAAACAGATCCAGGGAACTGAGGAAAAACTAGAAGCACTGGTACACAGGGAAAGAACCCTCAGAGAGGAATACCTTGCAATGGAAAGAAAAATTATAGAAATGGAGAATAAGCTGATAGATGCTGAAGACAGAGCAAGGAGGAAGAACCTCAGAATTAGAGGACTACCAGAACAAGTAATTACTAAAAAACTAGAGTCATAAAAGAGGGTTTTTTCAAACACTTGGATGTGGAGTGGGACTTCAAAATTCTGGCGATGGAGAGATGCCACAGAGTTAATAAACCAAGATGAGTCCCAGATCACCTTCCAAGGGATGTGATGTTAAGTTGCACTTCTTTCAAACTTAAGACCCAAATAATGAGTGCCCTAAGAGGAAAAAAATGCTCTCGGAAGTATAAAACCCTGAAAATATCAACTAGACAGAAGAGGAAAACCTTTGCTGATAGTACAATAATACTAAGGAAAAACAACATTAAATATCACTGGGGATTCCCCATAAAAATAATTATAACACACGAAAATAAAACTATAGCATTCGATCATGCAGAAGAACTAAAAAACTGGTTAACAACAAATAATATAGGAGAAGGCCCTAAGTAGCCAATTATAAGTAGCGAGACCTCCAGGAGCTAAAAGGGGAAGTAAGGGGAACAAATACACTAAATAAAGAATACAAAATAGTTACAGTACACAACAAGGAAAGGGATAATACACAGAAATTTAAGAACACCGTTAAAAAAGAAGGAAATGAATATACTAAGTAAGGAAAAATTAGCACCGTTTGAAATATACAGCACAAAAAGAGTTAACACATAGCTAAGGATAGCAACACATACAGTTAGAAGTTAGCACACACAAAATCAAGTTAATATGAAAGTGGGAGAAAATGAAATCACATGTAATTTAAAGCATAACAAGACAGACCATAAGAGCACTAAAAAACAAGTGAAAAAATTAGAAATGAACAAGCAAATCAAAAAAGAAAAAAAAATTCAAATGAGGAGACACATATTCACATAAGGAAAACTAAGTACATAAGAATATAAATCTTCACATAAAAATAGAAAAGCCAAAAGAGGCGCAATGTAATAAGTTATACTGCACTTAAAAAGAAAAGAGAAAAAGGAAAAGAGGAAAAAAAGGGGGCTCCCTCCAGAGTACAGACCCTCAGTACACCTTTCCCACAGGACAAGTGGGATCTTTACTCGAGTAATGATAGACGATACCCGAGACACGGTATGGCGGGGGATTTGCGCCATACAAAATCTGATATATAAGTGGATTCCTAAAAACTTGAACTACTTAGCACGTGAAGCAAATATAAATGATTCCTATGAATCTTGCCTCATAAAAAAGATGGAGTGAGAGAACCCAAAGAACAGACAGATAAATTTAAATTAAGTTAGAATCAATAAATGCCCATGGGATCAATTCACCTGGCAAAAGGTAGATAATTTTGGAATATTTAACAAAAAATAGGATACAAATCTGTGCCTTACAAGAAACACATTGGACAAAATGCAATAAAAAGACAATTAGTTCAGCAAGATACCCTAAATTCATTAGCGCCTCTATGGGAAAAAAAAAAAAAGAGGGATTGCTTTCTTGTTTGAAAAAAATGTAGCATTAGATATAAAGCATGAAATAATAGATTTAGAAGGTCGATATATCATCTTAGTTTGTGAAATTAACAACAAACTCTTCACACTTGCCAACATATATGCTCCAAATAAATGGACAATAAATTATATCACAAAATACTTGAAAAGATGGAACAAATTAAGCAAGGAGTGGTACTTTTAATGGGGGACTTCAAATGTGTAATAGACCCTGCAAAAGATAGGAAGAATCAGAAAGAATGAAGAAACAAGACCACCAGTGGAAACAGAATGCAAAACCTTCTAAACTCTTACAATCTGAGAGATATACGGAGAACATTCCATCCCTCAGATTTAGATTTTACATGTTACTCTAGAACTTACAATTCTTATTCTAAAATAGATCTTATACTGGAAAATGTCTCAATGCTTTATCTGACAAAAAAGATAGAGATAAAAGAAGTAACATGGTCAGACCACAGTCCGATTGTATTAGAATATGAAGATGCCTTTGAACATTTTCAAAAAGGACTGGCGCTTAAAGGATGGCATACTGCACAAAAAGAAAAATGTAGAGGAGATTAAAAGAACAACCAAACTTTTTTCTTGGAAAATAAAAATAAAGGCACACGAGACATTATGGTCTGGTGCACTTTTAAAGGTGTAATTAGAGGTCAGATAATAAAAATTGTGGCCACCGAAAGAAAGGATTTTATAAAATTTATACATTTTATAAAATTTATACATAACATTAAGCGATAATAAAAAAAAAATGAATAAAGCAGCGCCTTCTATACAAACAGCTAGGAAAATTACAGAATTAGAACAACAGATAAATGTGCAGTTAATGGAAAAGGCCGCTAAACAGCTAGAATTCCTACAAGCAAGATGGTACTTTAAGAGCAACAAACCGGAAGCATTAATGACCAACAAATTGAAAAAAGAAAATCATAATAGAACAATCTACAAAATAAAAGATAAAGATAGGTATTTGTTGACCCCAGAAGGGATAGGAAAAGCATTTGGTAAATTCTATCACGACCTGTACAATTTACAAGGAGAAATATATGATAAAAAATAAGACATAGATAACTATGCCAAAAATACTGTATAAATCAGAAAGTATAAATCAACCAATAACAGAAATGGAGGTCAGCAGAGCGATAGAGAAGCTCAAATTAAAAACTGCGCCGGGCCCAGATGGTTTTACTAACAAATTCTATAAAATTATGAAAGACCAACTTAAAGGAGAATTGGTTAATACATACAACTATATAATGAAAACAGGACGATGTCCAGGAGAGTTGCTGAGAGCAAACATAGTTCCTATCCCAAAAGCAGACACAGATGTGGAGCTGATCAGTAAGTACAGACCGATTTCTCTAATTAACACAGATATTAAAATCTTTTCCTCCATTTTGGCAGAAAGGCTTAAAAGAATTAACCCACAACTAATCAACTAGGACCAAGTAGGGTTTATACCTGAGAAGACTCCCATTAATAATCTTAGAAAAATAATTAGCATACTAGAAGAAACAGAAAAAAATAAAACGCCCTTAATTTTACTACCGATAGACGCAGAGAAAGCGTTTGATAGGGTGGGGTGGGATTTTATGTTGGCGACTTTAAAACAATTTGGAATCACCGGTGTTTTGTTAGCCATCAGCAAAAGTTATAGGGTCAGGATTTACTTCGCAAAACTTCAACTTAAGAAATGGGACAAGACAAGGATGTCCGCTGTCTCCACTATTTTATATAATGGTTTTAGAACATCTGGCAATCGCAGTCAGTCAAAACAAGAAAAGGGATTTACTAACAAGGCTGGACAATCTAAGCCCAATATATATGCCTGATGATATCTTACTTACATTAGAAGATCCAGAAACTTCAGTTCCAGAGTTATTGGAGGAAATAGCTATATACTCCAAAGTTTCAGGCTATAAGATGAATTTAGAGTAATCACTTATATGGCTAAAATTGTGGAAAGAAGAGTAATGAATTTTCTTGTACAAAACCTTGGCCTCCCAGAGAATAAAGACAAACTATGTTATCTGGGCGTAATGATAATGCCACATTTAAGAGATTTAATTGAAGCAAATTTCCTACCATTATTATCACAAACAAATAAAAAAAACAAAAGGACTGGAAAGGATTGGGATTCTCCTGGTCTGGCAGAATTAATATCTTAAAAACATACATCCTACCAAAATGGTAATACATATGGAGAATGGTATTGTTGAAATTTCCAGAAAATTGGTTGGCATTACTACATTCATCGTTTTGCAAATTTTTGTGGGAAAAAAAAAAAGCCAGGGTAAAAATGAAAGATTTAGCTAGGTTAAAACAAGATGGAGGTCTGGGGTGTCCAGAGATAATGCAAAGCTGCACGGCAAGCAGACTCTTCCACAATGTGCTTACCCAGAATAAGATGGCCACCAAAGAAATCTGGTACAATATGGAAAAGATAAAAACAGGGGTAAGCTATTTGTCATCACTATTCTGGATTTTAGACCTGAATAAAAAAGCGATCAAAGATGCATGGAGTAAATCACAGATACTCGCAGACCTAAAAAATTGGTGGGACAAAATTACATCTAACATAGGCTTGAGAAACAAAATTTCAGTGTTTCCAGACATACTGGAAAATATGAAAATGGCTAGCTGGGAAACCAGGAGGAAGTGCTCAGTGCAAAATTGGAGTAATATTAATGCTCTAACTCCCAGAGCTTAACACCACCATATGTGTTACACAGGTGAATTATAGTTATACCTGAATACAGTATTCCTTCTCCAATAATGGAGGCAAAAAACACAGGTATTCCTGTATGGTATAAAGAGGAGAACTCATAGGGTAACACTGTTATAAAAGAGGATTCAATTGAAAACTCTGTATGGTCCAACTCACATTTTTTGAGCCGGTTATGTCAAAACTGGCTCAAGTAATATCCCTTCGAATGCAATGTGCAGATCCAGGTGAGTTGGAGATGGTTCCTCAGAAATGAATTGTGGGAAAGGCAACACCAGATTAGTATAAAATTATTATACTAAGTATTTATTACAAGAAATATGAAAAGCCCTACATCAAGGTTTCTGGAGTGCCATTCATCCAAAGAGAAAAAGCACAATGCGTTTCAACGCTTAGATTTGTGTCTTCCTCAGGTGCATCTGAGAGTTCTACTCTGGGAGTTAGAGCATTAATATTACTCCAATTTGGCGCTGAGCACTTTATCTTTGTATTATATATTTCTATCTCTGGTTTCTACTCTGTCCTCTTGAACCATAGAGTATAAGATTTATATGATTATTGTATATGCAATTTGAGTATGAGTGCGTGATAATTGTAATTTCATCTATGAGTCCATTCTGTTAACACAATTGATGGGACTTGACATATTTTGTATATGTATAATGAGCTTGGTATGATTAAAACTGAGATTATGATAAAGATGTCCCCTCACTAAAATTTAAATAAAGTCTGTCTTTTGGAATAGGGATTAGGAATGTTAAAACACTACACATCCCTCACTGTGTGACTGATTGATCTTTGTTCAGACTCATTGGATTATTGTATCTGTGTTTATTTTTATTGTTTTACATATATATATATATATATATATATATATATTAAGTTTTATGCTTTATACGTTGGGATATTTTTTGGACAGTGTGTCCTGAGGAAAACTTGTTGACTGTTTTTATTTAGAAGGTAATAAAAGTTAATTTTTATATTAAGTCCTTGGAGTGGTATCTGTAACGGCACCCCCAGGCATAAAAGGGTTAAACCGCCGTTTAGTAGATCTTCCCTTCCAGAGACACAGGCACAGCTACTGCAGAACACCGCCGAACAGGAAACCATATGAATGCTGTAAACAGCCGAATAGGAAAAACCATACGAATAGGTTTACACTCCTAGCAGTCGAATTGGAACAGCATACAATAAATCCCCCCAAAGAACGAGACAAAGCTCCATGTTGAGGGTCAAGCAGTGAACAGACAGAGCTGTGGGTTTATTGTTCTTATGTACACATTCTTACACATTAGTAACACCCACAGGGTTTTGGAAAACAACCAATAAACATGTACAATACACTCAGACACTCCCACACAAAATCCTCCCCTCTGACTGTGATACAATTACCTTACACAATGTGTAATGTAATTATCACCGGCAGAGAAATACATTTTTTCCACATTATTCATAACTTGAAAAGTATGCATCACATTCACATAAACTTACATTTTCAGAATCAGCATACTCCAAATACAAACATATGTCAAAATCATCCAAAATGGTCCAGTGGTTCAAAAGATAGATTGTAGTCCTTTGTGACCAAAGGAAGCATGGCTTTTCTGCCCAAAACCAGTTCCACAGAGTCTTCTATCCTGAAGATAATTGGGAAGTAATCCAATTATCTCCAAGGACAGAGGCAAAACTCCATTGAACACATGGCAGCAAAAGACAATAAAACACATAAAAACATATAACTGTGCAGCCATTGCACAAAACAGGTACATTCAACATATCCCCAGATAGCTCAGATCTGAGTGCACATTATTACTGAATGGCGCTCAGAGCACACACATACAGTTCAATTGCCATGGAGCCAAAGTCTTTCCCATAGTCTTTCATTATACGAATGGGCTCCATGGCATAGCTATCTGGGGTATCACCGCTCAAACAGGGCCAGCACCAAATGACCCGGCTTTCGTGTCTCCGCATGGGAAAATCAAGCGTTTCAACATGGGGCCATAGTCTAAAGGCAGCAGGTGGGCAACCAGGCTCCTCCAATGCACAGTGGCGACATTGGTCTCGTCACACTTTCCTTTAATTTTTTTTTGTGTTTTTGTCTGGACAAGCACCGGGCGTGAAACTAGTTGTTTGAGTGGAGTGCAAGATTTCTTACTATTTTATATATATATATATATATATATATATATAAACAAATGTATAAATTAGCTTGCACTCACGGACTTGAAGTTTGAAAAAATCGCTTTATTCAAAGCATGTTATAGAATCATCACACCGACGTTTCAGCCCACGTCCGGGGCTTTCCTCAAGGTGAATTGACAATAAAAAAATTAAATCCAAGTGTGAAATATATACCCATAAAAAGAATAAACTAACTCACCACAGGTGATGTCTTGCAGTATACCGGCGTCCTACTAACCCAGTGCGCATGCGTTATCAAACACAACCCGGAAGTAGTGGATCCGTGCGTAACCCAGTTACCATAGTAACATACCCACGCCGTGAACTGCCGAAATAGGAGATACACTAAAATACAAACACCAAGTGCCCTACGAGAACCGCTTGATACAATTGTAACATACAAGCTCAAATAGAAAAAGGGAGCACACACGGTTATGGACCTATCACTGTTACAAGTTCATTGAAAAAACAACAAACTATTAGGTTATAAAGAAAAAAGTTATCAAATATAATTACATAATAGATACATATACAATACATTAATCGACAATTACTTCCAGCAGAAACAGAAATATTAAGTCTTGGTTTGTCATTCGTTCCAACCTCTAAGCCTAATCAATTTTTTTGGAATGTGGAATTATTCCAATTTGGAAGATCTATGAGGTTAAAGGAATTTTTTAATAAACCTCATGCAATAGAACAGGAACATAGTGCAAGCTATAACCGCTTTAGACCTAAATCTACGTTTGACCCACAATCCAACAAAGCTAATCTCAAAACGTACCTTACAACTGTCCAACAGGAGACTACCCATATTTTACAACAGAAATATTATGGGCAATATAATATTACTAAGAAACAACATCAATTAATAAATGGTCTGGCAAAGGACTCAGAGATTGTAATACGTCCCGCAGATAAGGGAGGTGGTATAGTTGTAATGGACTATTATCAATATGCACAAGAGATTAGACGACAACTAGGAGATAATTGTACATATAAGGCCTTGTCTGGTGACCCAACTAAAGAGGTACAGTTACAATTAGAGGCTGTCCTGACAATGGGACTGAGAGCCAATTATATTGACCATGAGACATTTTTGTTTCTTCTTCAGCCTTGTCCACGTAGCCCTATAATTTATACGATTCCGAAGATCCATAAGAGTCTTACTAATCCCCCGGGACGCCCTATAGTTTCGGCAGTGGGGGGGGTATTGGAACCGGTGGCTAAATGGCTGGATGCTTTATTTAAGAAATCAGTGGAAAGTTTATCAACATGCATTAAGGATACTCCCAATTTAATTTCTGCATTAAAGCAGATGCACATGAATGATACATCATTGGTGTTGATTACTATGGACGTCAGTAGCCTCTATACCATCATCCCTCATGATGCTGGTATAGAGGCTATGAGACAAGTCCTCACTCATTCTACAGTTTATCAAGGTCCACCGATCGAATATGTTTTGGAACTTTTGGAATTTACTTTAAAACACAATTATTTCCGTTTTGAACAGGACTGGTTTATGCAAATTTCGGGGACTTCCATGGGGGCAGCGATGGCGCCGATGTACGCCAATGCCTACATGTACGCCTATGAAATGGAAAATATTTTTTCAATTTTTCAACAGCATATTGTTAAATACTTTCGTTTTATCGATGATGTGCTTATCATTTGGCGGGGTACAGTACCGCAGGCCCATGCAATGGTGGAATATTTGAATCATTTGCCTTTACCGGTGAGAATGACAGCTCATATCAGCATGGATAAAATACAGTTTCTGGATTTGGAAATCAAGATGGTGGATTCTAGTTTGTCTTATAGCCTTTTTTCTAAACCGACTGATCGGAACACAATTTTGCATAGCAATAGTGCTCATCCTAAACCCTTAATTGATTCAATTCCATATGCACAATATCGTCGGGTAATACGTAATAATTCCGACAAAATGGTTATGCGAACACAAATAGATGAGATGACCGACAAATTTCTAGAAAGAGGCTATAAAAAACAATTATTGGATAAGGCATTAGAGAAGGCACAGAATGCTCATGCTGAGAATCCTTGACGCCACCTAGGCTTGTTTTTCCGATTACATACCACAATAAAGCAAATCAAGTTGCTAATATTGTGAGGAAGAACTGGAATATGTTATCTTCGGACACTACTTTACCCCCTATCTTTAAAGAACCGCCGATGATCTGTTACCGCCGGAATAAAAATCTACGTGATCTACTGGTGAATACTGATCCAGCACGAAGCTATCAACAGGAGCAAAAAGTACAGATTAGGGGTTCTGTGAGGTGTTTGGGATGCGTGACGTGTGGCCATATGGTCCCGTCGCGCACCTTTAATCATCCACATAACAATAAACTATATATTATAATGCATACTATTACCTGCAAAACCTCTTTTGTAATTTATAAAATTTCTTGCCCTTGCGGTTTAATTTATATTGGCAAAACGGACACACCTCTTTGTGAACGTATTCGGGGACATCGGTCCAATATTAGGACAGCTTACAGAGATGGCCACTCTGATAAACCGGTGGCCAAACATTTTTTGGAAAAGAGACATTCCTTGGCTACCCTCAAATTTACTGCCATTGACCATATACCCCAACCCCTTAGGGGAGGAGATCGGAGTAGACTTTTGCTACAGAAAGAAACATACTGGATTTATGAACTTAATACTGTGTCACCTAATGGACTGAATTAGTTATTATCTTTTCATCCTTTTATTTAACTTTAATCTGCTCTTATATATGAATTCGTCTTAACAAAGTGTTTTGGTACTGTTTTTGATTCAGGTGGAGTACACACGTTTTTGGACCGTCTGTTATTTATTGGATACCTATTGAGGAGCTAAATATTGCACTTATGGTGTAGGAATAATGATAGCTATCCCGATTAATGTATTGTATATGTATCTATTATGTAATTATATTTGATAACTTTTTTCTTTATAACCTAATAGTTTGTTGTTTTTTCAATGAACTTGTAACAGTGATAGGTCCATAACCGTGTGTGCTCCCTTTTTCTATTTGAGCTTGTATGTTACAATTGTATCAAGCGGTTCTCGTAGGGCACTTGGTGTTTGTATTTTAGTGTATCTCCTATTTCAGCAGTTCACGGCGTGGGTATGTTACTATGGTAACCGGGTTACGCACGGATCCACTACTTCCGGGTTGTGTTTGATAACGCATGCGCACTGGGTTAGTAGGACGCCGGTATACTGCAAGACATCACCTGTGGTGAGTTAGTTTATTCTTTTTATGGGTATATATTTCACACTTGGATTTAATGTTTTTATTGTCAATTCACCTTGAGGAAAGCCCCGGACGTGGGCTGAAACGTCGGTGTGATGATTCTATAACATGCTTTGAATAAAGCGATTTTTTCAAACTTCAAGTCCGTGAGTGCAAGCTAATTTATACATTTGTCTATGATTTGGCTTTGGCTTATAGCACCCGGCCCTTATATATTATATACAGCCTGAGTGCAAGGATATCCACTTTTTATATATATATATATATATATATATATATATATATATATATATACTTATACGGCTATAACTATAACTACTATTTGCTTGCTCACAGGATTCTTGCATTATCTGTAAACACAAATTGTTGTTATATAATATTGAATATGAGACATGTCGGACAAACCTGCTAAATTAAAATATAAATTAAATAATAAGGATAATCCCATGCCCAAACAAGGAGAAACACCTAAAGCTTTTGTAGAAAGGATAGCTGGTGACTATTACTGTGACCCTTTTGTGGATAATTTGACAGGGTATACAGAGGGACTAATTAGTTCTAACTCTTTCCCAAGAGAGAGTAGTTTTGCAGGAGCCCACTAGCTTGTGTATCAGCCACTCTTCCTCCCCCTTACTGTTCATCTGCAGGAGATCAGAATGCCCCTGTAGGTTGTATCCAAATCTGAATGATAATGCATTTCGTAAAGATGAGGATGAGGAGGTGTTACTGACAGTAGCAAATCTTCAAAACAGAATATTATGGCTGTACTTATTGATATTCTGTCTTTGGAAGGTGAACAGGAGGAGGAAGAAGTGGAGGGAGGAGTAAGAAAACATGATCTGAGAAAATGAAATGAAAGGTTTAAGGCTGAGGTAGGAGTGAAAGCACCATATATGCTTGTAGGGAATCAGGTAGTTGTTAAACCCCCAGACATGAATCAGTTGACAACTTGGGCTAGAGACTCCCCAGACCCAGTTAAACAGCCCACATCAGCCATTACATATCTCAAGAGGGCCACTCCAGGATATTTCCTGCTCCCCTCTGACTATGTTATGTTGCTGAACCTTATTATGGGTACGGATGATGCAGATTGGAAGACAGTAACCAAGAACACATTAGATCCCAATCAGGAAGTTTCACACAAGGACCATATACCAAGTAGTATAGACCTTGAGAATATGTGCAAAGCCTTGCAAGATTTTTTTAGTGGAGAAAAGGGTGATTGACTTGGAGTTACATTGTGTTGTTTAAGTGTTCCCTTTATTTTTTTGAGCAGTGTATTTTGCTCCTTCGACTGCATTTGAAGACTGAAAGGGTTATTCACTTAAGTGAGAATTTAATTTCAAAGTGAATTTCAAATAAAGGACAAAATAGCCAAACTGGAAAAATTATCTGACTCAGCTAAGCTTTCAGTTCTACTACTCTGATCTTTAATTTGAAATTCACTTTGAATTCTCAATTTAGTAATAACCCTGTAAAAGTTCTACTATTTTGGAGTAGCATTCATATTTTAGTCTAACTAAATTAGCTAAGATCAGAAGACCTACCTGCTAACCTGCACTAGACTCTAAATCAGTGGTCCTCAAACTCTGGCCCCCCAGATGTTGTTAAACTACAACTCCCATGATTCTTTGAATTACATAGATAGCCAGAGAATCATGGGAGTTGTAGTTCAGCAACATCTGGGGGGCCGGATATTGAGGAACCCTGCTCTAAATGTTGCACCTACTTTGTATTTAAATTATCTTTTTAAACTGTCTTACCTTGATTGATAATCTTTTTCAACATGTATAACTCAAAATTTCTAGGCTATATATATAGAGAGAGAGAGAGAGAGAGAGAGAGAGAGAGAGAGAGAGAGAGAGAGAGAGAGAAGAGAAAGAGAGAGAGAGAGAGAGAGACACAAAGTAAAAGACAAAAGTCTTTTTTAATTACTGCGAGGCTTACTCATTCTTGCATACATAGATGTGTTGCAGTTGCAAGTTGCTACATTGTTGACCTTTTCACAAATTTCATCAACATGGCAGGAAGGAATGCAGAACACACTATCTGTAAAATAAGAATTAAAAGATGTAGAGTGAAAATATTCAACTCTTTAGTATTCTCTGCTTGTTTCTGCAATCAGTTCTTACCCGTGAGTAAATTTTCATTAGAGTTTCAAAAGTACATGTAGGGCAACATATATTGTCAGTCTATGCGCATTCAGAACTAAAAGGAGGACATGTTTTGTACAATGCTGTACTGCACAAACATCCGATGTTAGAGTAACACTGTCCACAATATAGATTGTCTCTACACATCACAACGTCAGAGTCAGATGGTGGAACAGCAGAGATCAAATTTATTTAAAAATTAACATAACTGGCTTTTGTGAGCACAGTATAATTGTCAGGTATACCTAACATTCATGCTGCCGCCGGAACCCACTTCCGGGTTCACGGCGCTTAGCTCCGCCCTTTTTTCTGACGCGGTCTTTCCACGATACTTAGGAAGACCGCGCCAGATTCAAAGGGCTGGATTATTCACTCAGGTGCGGCAGTAAGATCAGCTGCTCTACTCGATGCTACCGGCTCCTCTCTCAGACCTCGGCTTGTAAACGGATTTATACCTTCTCATCTCTCAGACCTCGGCTTGTAAACGGATTTCTACCTTCTCATCTCTCAGACCTCGGCTTATAAACGGAATTCTGCCTTCTCCTCTCCTCAGACCTCGGCTTGTAAACGGATTTCTACCTTCTCCTCTCTCAGACCTCGGCTTGGACAAACGGACTTCCTTTCTCTCACTACTAAACTGCAGTTTGTTAAAAGGGACTCCTTCCTCTTCCTCCATTGGGTGAATTAACCCTTCCAGTGCCAGAGTGCTTCTAAGTTAAGTAAAACTTTTGCCAAGGAAAGCAAGTCATATTAATTTATTATAGTATTTTAATTTCTTTAACCTCTCTGTTGACAAATAAGCATTGCATTTTTTCCTTGCATGTGTATTTAAAGATACAGTCTACCTTGTTCACTTCAATAAAATAAAGGAGGTGAAACTTATTGTTTCTGCAGTTGAGTTCCAATTAAAGAGACATTACACAAAAGCATCACAGAATAATCCAGCCATTCAATGGAACCAGCAGATATTAACTCTCAAGTTTCTGCCCTAACCAATAGAGTAGATACAATTGCTCAAGGGTTACAGGAATTGCAAATTACAAATGAGAGAATATTAACCTATGTTAGAGACATGCAAGGCCATCTTCCTCATGCCGCTCTTCAATCGGCTGGTGATCCTGCTGTCTGTAATCCAGAAAATTTTTATGGAGATAGAACAAAGTACAGAGAGTTTTTAAATTCTTGCAAACTTCTGATAGCTTTGAAACCTCGATCTTACCTCACTGAAAGGTCAAAAGTTTGTTCAGTAATTTCCTTTCTAAGAGGTGAACCTATGGCTTGGGCCCATTCCTTTTTAGAGAATGATGATCCCATACTAGATTCACTGGATGAATTTTTTGAAGCTATGTCTTTATTATATGAAGATCCATATAAACAGGCTACTGCTGATTTAACCATCAGAACTCTCCACCAAAAGAACAGACCTGTTGAAGATTACATCGCCAAATTTAAAAGATGGGCTACAGAAACCCAATGAAATGACATTACACTACGCAATCAATACCGTCTCGGATTATCAGAAGCTGTGAAAGATGAACTCTCTCGTATTGAACTTCCTCCCACCTTAAATGCATTGATTCAACTTTCCATTAGTATTGACAGACGTCTAAGAGAAAGAAGGGCTGAAAAAGTTCTTACTACTTCTAACTGGAGAAAACATTTTACTACTCCAAAATTTCCTGAAAAATCTCTTCCTCACCATGAACCTATGGAAGTTGGTATAATAAGAAGCCCTCTTACTTCGGAAGAAAGGATAAGAAGGAGACAACTAAATTTGTGCATGTATTGTGCTTCAAAAGAACATCTAATCCCAGAATGTCCCCTACTAATCCATTCGAAAGCTGGTAAGCTTCATTCATCTACTTCTATATTGAACGTTCTTCACAAAAGGAAAACATCTACTTATTTTTCTATATCTCTCATATTACAGTGGGATACAAAAAGAATCGTGACTGAAGCCATTATTGATTCTGGTGCTAATGGAACCTTCCTTGATTTTTCTTTTGTTGCAAAGAATAAAATTCCGTGTGTTCGAAAAACCAATTTTATTCCAATCAGAGTTATTGATGGTTCATTCATATCCTCAGGACCCATAAAAGATGAGACAATTCCTCTAAGAATGATTACCAATAACGTACATACAGAATTCCTTACATTTGATGTTATTAAATCTCCACTTTATCCCGTCATTCTAGGAATTAATTGGTTAAAAACTCATGATCCTTTAATTAAATGGTCACCCTTTTCCATTTCTTTTCCTTCTGACTTTTGCAAAAAAACCTGCTTCCAACATATTCCTATTCTCCAAACTACTCAGGAATCAATTATACCTCCATTCTACTCTGACTTTTCAGATGTCTTTTGTAAAAAAGAAGCGGAAACACTTCCACCTCATCGAGCATATGATTGCCCAATAGATCTAATACCTGGTGCTCCCATTCCTTATGGACACATTTATCCACTTTCTGAAAAGGAATTGCAGACCTTAAAAGAATATCTTAATGAAAATTTACGTAAAGGATTCATCAGACCCTCGACTTCACCGGCTGCCTCTAGTATATTTTTTGTGAGGAATAAGGACCAAACCATCCGACCCATTATAGATTACAGAGCCTTAAATAAAATAACCATAAAAAATCGTTATCCTCTTCCACTAATAAATGAATTAATTGAAAGGTTAAGAACTGCAACTATATTCACTAAACTCGACCTCCGAGGCGCATATAACCTCATTAGAATAAAACAGGATGATGAATGGAAGACCGCCTTCCGGACTAGATATGGTCTCTACGAATATCTAGTGATGCCTTTTGGGCTTTGTAATGCCCCTGCAACATTCCAACATTTTATAAATGATATCTTTAGAGATCTTTTGGATGTTTGTGTTATTATCTACTTAGATGATATTCTAATATATTCTAACAATTTGGATGAGCATAGGAAGCATGTAAAATGGGTTCTATCTAGATTGAGAACTCACAAATTATACGCTAAACCAGAGAAATGTCTTTTTGAAGTTACTGAACTCTCCTTTCTTGGATACATTATTTCACCTCATTCTCTGAAAATGGATAACTCTAAAATCGAATGTATTATTAACTGGCCCGTTCCTACTACTACAAAAGAATTGCAACGATTTCTTGGATTTGCAAACTTCTATAGAAAATTCATTAGAAACTACTCAGAGGTATCACATCCACTTAACCACCTTAACAGTACTAAACGTCCTTTCAAATGGAATAAAGATGCACAAGCTGCCTTCGATAGTTTAAAAAAAAGATTTACAACTGCACCTATTCTACAGCTACCTAATCCAACATTCTTGTATGTCCTAGAAGTCGATGCATCAGATTCAGCTATCGGAGCAGTTCTTTCTCAGCAAAAGACTCCTCAAGATCCACTTCATCCAGTCGCATTCTTTTCAAGATCCTTGAGCTCTGCTGAAAAAAATTATCCTATTGGTGAAAAGGAATTATTAAGTGTTAAAGCTGCCTTTGAAAATTGGCGCCATCTATTAGAAGATACAAAACAACCTATCATAGTCTATACAGACCATAAAAATCTTGAATATCTTTATACTAATAAAACCCTTACGGCTAGACAAGTTAGATGGAACCTATTTTTTAACCGGTTTAACTTCCAATTAATATACAGACCTGGAACTAGAAATAAAAAGGCTGATGCTCTTTCTCGAATTCCTTCTAAAACTTCTATTGAAGTTTATCCTCCTAACAAAATAATAGGGATCCTCTCTTCTCTTCAGGATGACTTAAGGAACTTGAATCAAAAGGATCTTGAACTTCCCAAAACACCTAATTTAACAAAAAAGGATGGTGTATTTTACTTTAAAAATAGGATTTATATTCCTCCCATTCTTAGGAACAAATTACTCAAAATGGTTCATGATTCACCCCTAGCTGGACATCCTTTCCATAGAGAAATAGTAACAACTCCTGAACCTATCATCGTCCAAGGTGAAGAAGAATATGAAATTCATAAGATTTTGGATTCTCGTATCCACCGTGGCTCTTTACAATACCTTATCAGATGGAAAGGTTATGGAGTTGATGAAGATACCTGGGAAGATTCATCTAATGTTCATGCAAAGAGATTAGTTGATGCTTTTCACAAACGCTACCCCTCTAAACCGAAATAAGTGCACCCAGAGGATGCCCCATGAGAAGGGGGTACTGTCAGGTATACCTAACATTCATGCTGCCGCCGGAACCCACTTCCGGGTTCACGGCGCTTAGCTCCGCCCCTTTTTTCTGACGCGGTCTTTCCACGATACTTAGGAAGACCGCGCCAGATTCAAAGGGCTGGATTATTCACTCAGGTGCGGCAGTAAGATCAGCTGCTCTACTCGATGCTACCGGCTCCTCTCTCAGACCTCGGCTTGTAAACGGATTTATACCTTCTCATCTCTCAGACCTCGGCTTGTAAACTGGTTTCTACCTTCTCATCTCTCAGACCTCGGCTTATAAACGGAATTCTGCCTTCTCCTCTCCTCAGACCTCGGCTTGTAAACGGATTTCTACCTTCTCCTCTCTCAGACCTCGGCTTGGACAAACGGACTTCCTTTCTCTCACTACTAAACTGCAGTTTGTTAAAAGGGACTCCTTCCTCTTCCTCCATTGGGTGAATTAACCCTTCCAGTGCCAGAGTGCTTCTAAGTTAAGTAAAACTTTTGCCAAGGAAAGCAAGTCATATTAATTTATTATAGTATTTTAATTTCTTTAACCTCTCTGTTGACAAATAAGCATTGCATTTTTTCCTTGCATGTGTATTTAAAGATACAGTCTATCTTGTTCACTTCAATAAAATAAAGGAGGTGAAACTTATTGTTTCTGCAGTTGAGTTCCAATTAAAGAGACATTACACAAAAGCATCACAATAATTTGCAATGTTTAACTCTTCATATCTTATCAACATTGTTAATCTAAATTGGAAATAAAAACTGCCAATACACACCATAGCACTCGACAGACCCTACAAAATAAAAATAGAACAGTTAAATGTGTGTGATAGAATATTATTATTTTGTTTTTAACCCCTTAAGGACGGAGCCAAATGTACACGTTGTGAACGAAACAAAATGTAAACAAAACCTGGCATTTGCGCTACATGTCTGTCCAACCGTAATTCACCTATTTCATATTAAATGCACCCACCCTTATCATATATCATTTTATTCAGGGGAAACAGGGCTTTCATTTAATATCAAATATTTAGCTATGAAACATAATTTAATATGAAAAGAATGGGAGAAAATAATATTTTTTTATTTTTTTGTTCTACATGACTGTCAATGTCATAATACTGTTTGCTTTTACTGCAATAAAATAGACATATTTGTATTCAGTGATGTCTCACGTGTAAAACAGTACCCCCTATGTACAGGTTTTATAGCGTTTTGGGAAGTTACAGGGTCAAATATAGCACGTTACATTTGAAATTGAAATTCGCCAGATTACGGTTACGTTGCCTTTGGGACTTTATAGTAGCCCAGGAATGAAATTTACACCCATAATGGCATACCATTTGCAATAGTAGACAACCCAAGGTATTGCAAATGGGATATGTCCAGTCTTTTTTAGTAGCCGTTTGGTCACAAACACTGGCCAAAGTTAGCGTTAGTATTTGTTTGTGTGTGAAAAATGCAAAAAACGCCAATTTTGGCCAGTGTTTGTGACCTTGGGTTGTCTACTATTGCAAATGGTATGCCATCATAGGGGTAACTTTCATTCTTGGGCTACCATAGGGTCTCAAAGACAACGTACCCAATCTGGCGAATTTTAATGTGAAAAAATGAAACACAAGCCTTATATTTGACGCTGTAACTTTTGAAAACACCATAAAACCTGTACATGAGGGGTACTGTTGTACTCGGGAGACTTCGCTGAACACAAATATTTGTGTTTCAAAACAGTAAAAAGTATCACAGCAATAATATCGTCCGTGTAAGTGCTGTTTGTGCGTGAAAAATGCAAAAAACTTCACTTTTACTGGCGATATCATCGTTGTAATACATTTTACTGTTTTGAAACACTAATATTTGTGTTCAGCGAAGTCTCCCGAGTAGAACAGTACCCCCCATGTACAGGTTTTATGGTGTCTTGGAAAGTTATAGGGTTAAATATAGTGCTAGTAAATTAAATTCCCTTTACTTTCGGCATGGGTTGTCAGGCAGGTCCCGCTAATTGTAATTAATTAAGATACCCAATTATGTAAAAATATTACATAAATATATATGTAGAATTAATATATGTATATATACGTATGTGAATATATATTTATATATATATATATAATTTTTTTTAAATATTTTTATTTATATATAGGTATATATATATATAGTGATATATACGTATATATTTATGTATATAGATATATATATTATTTCATTCTACGTGTATTTTGATATAAATATATCTATATATTAATATCACAATACAGTTAGAATGAAATAACACACATCTATATATTTTTTAATTATTTATTTTTTATTTTTTTATTTTATTTTTTAACGTATTTACATATTTAATTTTTTTATATTATATATAAATATATATATATAACAATAATTATACATATATATTTAATCAGTATCAGTCTACGTGTAATTTGATATATTTATATATATATATATATATATATAATTATATATATAGTAATAGTAAAATACACCTAGACAGTGTGTGTGTGTATGTATATGTGTATCTATATATATATATATATATATATATATATATATATATACTTAGATCATATATATATAATATATATATGATCTAAGTATATATTATAATTTTTTTTACACTTTTGTCATTACAGGCAGTCCCCCTGCTGGCAATGCTGCAGCCAGCTATCCCGGCCATGTGATTGTGAGGTCCTTGCGAGGGCCTCACTCTCACATGGACGGGGGGGCTTCCAGGGGGTCGGACATGCCGCGGGGGGTTCCCTGGGAGTCCCCCCAACCGCGATCGCTGGTGTGGGACCGCGGGCGACCAGGTTAGTAATAAAAGACCGGAGGGCGTTTAGAGCCGCCTAAAATAGGGCATAATAGTACGCCCTCCGGTCTTAAGGGGTTAATCTTTCAAGATTATTTTCTTTCAGGAATCGTACTGGAGGATTGGAGGGAGGCAGAAGTGGTTCCTATATTTAAAAAGGGTTCAAAATCCGTACCTGAAAATTATAGACCTGTGAGCTTAACTTCTGTGGCTGGAAAACTATTTAAAGGGTTATTAAGGGATAATATTCAGGTATTAATTAATACATACAAAAGGTAGGATAAGCGCTAAGGAATCAATATAAACAGTAAATTAAGCTGCAAACACTGAAAGTAAGGAATACCCCCAGCTAAAAAGAAGCAAAACAACACAAAGCATAAAAACCAGGTTGTGCTAAATACTGTGTGAATTAAGTCTAAAGCTCCTTAGAGGTAAGTCTTACAGAATCCAGGTGAATATAAAATAGTAAAACATAAAAAGCAAACAATAGTGCGTACTGTGTAACACTCAAAACAGGTAAAATTATAAATGGTAATATACTCACATTTAGTAGTGCAGCTTGGGTCGTATGATCTCCACCAAGGATATAATGTTAAATAGATTCCCCTGAGGGCAATCCTAGTCAGGAATTGGATGTAGAGTGGAGTAGATACTTCAGGAGTTTTTAAATGTGTCAGAAACAATTAAAAAAAACAATAAAAGTCATAAAAAGTATAATAAAGGGTCCTGCACTATAAAATAGGTGTAAGCCAAATAAACGTTAATGCTTAAAAACAATATTAAAACACACACAACCCCAAACATGGGGCTCCTTCAAGTGTACATAGTATTAGCCTCGCACATATGGGTTTATAGAGGGTTCAAACATTTGGCTAATTGAATAATTTTGGTGCCAAAATGATGTCATATTTGACCTTTGATCCCAAATGAGGTCACTTGACATGATTCAAAGGACACGTTAACAGGAAGTGGACAAAATTTTAAAATAGCTGGATAAAAGCAAGGTTACATAGTTGACTTAGCAGATATAAAGTTAAGCCAGCAAGACAGCTCAGTGGGCCCATGCATCACCAGCAGAATATTCCCAATCCATGAGGTTCAAATCCCCTCATACTTCCAAAGTAAACAAAAGCAATATAATTTATCTAACACAAGGGGTTTTGATCAAGTCAACATATTGAGAGCATAAAAAAATTATATATATATAAATATATATATATATATATATATATATATATATATATATATATATAAAACAATGTTTTTCTTGGCACTCACCCTTTCAAATGTGTAGCTCAATATCGCCTGGGTGCAATCCCATGTAGATAAAATATATAGAGGATAAAGAGATGCACTCTCAGGACTTTGAAAAAATAGTTAATTTATTCCAGCAGGTATAACATCAAAGTTTGCCGACGTTTCGACCCATTCGGGTCTTTCTCAAGGTCAATGTACCTGTGCTTACAAGCCATTTATATAGGACATAAAAAGAAGTACTCACCAATCTGTGAAGAACCCCCTGAATCCCTCCGTGCACACCCGGAAGTGAAACCGGAAATAGAACCCACGATCACATGATCCATGCATAAGTGATCATGTGGTGTTGCTAAGATACCGATAGGAAAACAATTAATTATAAGATCGGTAAATATCTCATAGATGTGCAAGTGAAATGTCTAATATCAATCTATTGATGAAATCTGATTAAAGTGCAGAGTGCATAAATCCGCAAAAATGCAGCCTAATATAAAAAAATAAACAAAGATCATAAGATCAAATATACTGTGTAAAGTGTCACCATATATCTAAAGAAGTGATCAAAAAAATAAAGAATGTTATGTTAAAAACATTTCACCAACCATGTCAAGTTTAGAAGGCATTTAGCTGAAGCAATCTATAACATAAAAAAAAAAAAACTAGCAGGCTAAAAAAGGGAAAAAAAACGCCATTAGAATAAAGGCTCCAAAAAACCAATAAGGATCACAAATATACTTAGAGAAAAAGGGAAACCATATGATTATTCAAAGAACATTATTATTAAAGAAACATAGAGAGCACAATATTCTCGTTGAGTCCTCTTGGTGTCACTGTGTCCAGCCGATGGATCCATTGTGCCTCACGTTGAAGTAGTTTCTTTGATCTGTCACCCCCTCTGGACATTGGGGGGACATGATCAATAGCCGTGAAACGTAACAGAGGAAGTCTATGTTGCATATGTAGGAAATGTTTAGCGACTGGCTTATCGCTATATTGATCTCTAAATGCTGTTGTTATGGTCGACCGATGTCCCCTTATGCGGTCTCTCAACGTCAAGTCGGTTTTGCCAACGTACGAAAGTCCGCAGGGACATGTGATCATGTATATCACATGGTCAGTGGTACACGTGATATAATGAGATATTTTAATTCTCTGACCGCTATGGGGATGAGCAAAGGTCGTGCCACTGACCATGTGACTACATGTCACACATCCACTGCATTTATAACAACCTTTCTTCACAATACTCCTCGGTTTACGGTAGCAAATTTCTGGGTCACTCTTCACCAGAAGGTCCTTTAAGTTTTTGTTTCTTCTGTAACTGATAACTGAAGGAATATTGACCCCTTAAGGACACATGACATGTCATGATTCCCTTTTATTCCAGAAATTTGGTCCTTAAGGGGTTAAACAATTAATCTGTCAGTATTTCAGAACTACTTGCAAAACATAACTGAAAGGAAGTCACAAACTATGACAGTTTCTATGTATCAGGAAATGCCTAACCACAATGTGTATGTGATATTTTGTAAGATTAGATTATTGAATGTAACAGCAGAAACTGCTTCCTCTTTTATGTATCTTGTGTAACCTTTTTGTAACCTTTTGTAACCAATATTTGTGACAAATATTGTATAAGTACAGAGCATTTTGAATACATTGTCAGAAGATTATGGAAAGCAAAGAGTGTGTGTCTGGTTAATGCGCTTCCATAAAAATCTTCCCTGAATATTCAGCTGACAATCGAGGGTTGGAGAATAGTGACCAGAGGGACCGAGTCACCAGAGTAGCAGATTTACCTTTCAATAACAGGGGAACTCATGAATGTATGAGGTAGTGATTTATCTGAACGTAATATATCCCAATGTCTTTGGATAGATTGTCTAATTTTCGATGTTCCAGTGTGAAAAGTCATGGGAAGATACATTTTTGGTTCTTTTGGTACCTTCTTAGTTTTATCATTCAATCTTTCTTGATTCCATATATTCAAAGCTTTAGTTTGTGCTATTTGGAGAGTTTGTGGACGATAACCTCGCATACGAAATCTCTCCCACATTTCTTCCAATTGGGCTCTTCGTTTTTCGGTTTCTGTATTATATCTTAATGTCCTTAAGAATTGGGAGACCGGGAGTGATTTCTTAAGTTGTTGTGGATGAAAACTGGAGGCAGATAAGAGAGTATTACGATCCGTATTTTTACGGTATAAAGTAAATTCCAATTTGTTTTCTTTTTTATAGATGGTGACATCCAAAAATTGAATTGATTTTTCATCAATTTGATAACTCAGTATAACAGGTGTAGAAGATTGATTTATTTCATGAATCATTTGTTCCAGATCTATCCTGGTACCTGTCCAAATCATGAACAGGTCATCTACAAACCGATAATAATGTTGAATATGTTGTCCAAATTTTTCCAAAATATGATCACATTCAAAAATGTACATAAAGGCATTAGCATATGATGGTGCCATTGCCGCCCCCATCGCAGTGCCAGATACTTGCACATAGAATTGGTTTTCAAATTTAAAATAGTTGCATGTAAGTGCAATCATTAGAAATTCCAACAAGAATTCAATTGGCGGACCTTCATATATGGTAGATTTGACCATATACCATGTACAGGCTTTGAGGGAGATCCTGGTCAAATCTACCATATATATATATATATATATATATATATATATATATATATATATATATGTATGATATACAAAACTGGAGAGAGAGAGAAGCTCCCACCAAATGTGTAGTGGTTGTGGGGTAATAAAGGGCCTAACCCAGAGAAAAGAGATAATAGAGAGGACTTGAAACAGGTCTGCAAAGAGACACACCCGATTCCAGTCCAGTCCCGATAAAGTGGAAACAGTATCTAAGGGGAGATATGCAGTGTATACATAGGTAGATGCAATAAGGTAACCCTAGTCGTACTGGCCAAGTGGCAACAGAATGGGTATATCTTATAACTAGTCAAGCTCAAAGTAATGTAAATCTGTCTGTGTGGCTCTAAGTACAGCAGGATCAAATAGGTGTATGGCTTGTCAGAGAGTATCTGGGAAGTCCACAGCAGACCCCAGATGAAATAGAGTCATGATCGGGAAAACTGACAGTGGATAGCATAAGAAATTTCTCTCCCCTATTATAATGGTCTCTGATAGCATCTAATTGTAGGTAACTGAGCACACAGTTGTATCCTGATAGATTCAGGGCATAAGTATCAAAAGGTAAAAAACAAAAAACAGCTTGAATAAATTTATATAGTGTAAAGTATATAAAATCGGAAGTAGATATTTAGTAGATAACCCCCCAAAACAGGTTCTAGGCTTAATTGGCAAATAAGGGATACCGTCCAGTATACTACTGCAGATCCCTAAATGGACTCTTAAGATAGAAAGTGCACTAATAAATCTCTGAGTCACAGGATAGATTATTCAGTACTGTGCTGGAAGAGTCACTGGGAAAAAGAGCCCGATAGAATGGATAGAGCAACTGAATGCTTATCATACTTGTATTGTCTGGTATCACTCCGGTATTCTGTGCTAAGCTTAAGGAGTAGTTAACAACTGAACAACTGAGTGCTTATCATGCTTGTGGTATCCAGTATTGCTCAGGTATGCTGTGCTTCAACTGGAGGAGTAGTGAACTGCCTATCAAGAGCTAGATAAACCCATATCTGAGAAACAGCTGCAGAGCGGTCAAAATTTTCAAAACCAACAGAAATGTGGAGTCTATCTCAACCCATTTCGGCACTAGGATAAGCCTTTGTCAAGAGTTTGGTGTAGACTTAAAGTGCCAGCTCTTAAAACAGGATATGTACGCCCCTTTGTTTAATGACGCTTGTATTGGTAAACCAATTGCATCTTGTTAGGGGCGGGTATCCATGTAATTGACATGTATAGTTCAGTGTGGGGTGGAGATGCAATGTTATTTCCTTGATCCCCAGAATGTATAGTTTGTCCCCAATTCAATTAACTAATGCTGAAAATGTGGATCTAAATCAGCCAACATTTATGGGACTACCTAATACTTTACCAGATTTAAGTACACAGACCTTAATTAATATGACAAGAGAGGCATATATACAACTATTCAGTAAACGCCCTAGTATACCTAATACACCAGCAAGGCATGGTCCATTAGTCCCAGGACAGTGGGGTGTGGGTAGGGGATTACTATATGTTCCTGTACATAGCCATGAACTACCGGCAGCTGCACAGTCTGCACGAGCAGAAAGAGAGAGGTTAATGGCAGAAATTGTTTTCATGAGAGACTTGTTACAAGAAGCATTAATAGCATCAATTGTTAGTGGTCTTATAGTTCACACAGTGGGGAGAGGAATACAGGGTAGTCATATGTCTAATATTAAAGCTACTATTGGCACAGTACCAACATATGCTAAGGAAATAGCATTATGGCTTAATGAAAAAACACATGATGGGGTTACATGGGGTTTACCCGACTCAAATTGCAGTTCAGAGACAGGGACTAGTAAATGCATTACTGCCCTGTGGACTTTCAATTACACAAGCAGAAGCTGGCAACTGGGATATTGTAAAATCCACTAAATATGAAAAGACTTATGGCAAAGTGACAATTTCCACACTGTCAGACACACTAGCTGAAGTGAATTCGAAGTCAGGGCATAATCTAGGGATGATATTCACAAGCAGAAATCATTCCATGGTAGGGGGTTGCTTGAAACCACTAGTAATACTTCACACAGAAAGAAGGTTTCATGAATTGACTGATAATGATAAAAAGTGACAGAATGCCTGCAATCCTCACATACACACTCTTAAGTAAGGATCTTACAGGAGAGGGAAATAAAAATAAAGACAAAACAGGAAACAAAGAGAGAAAAAAATAATGCAGCATATACCCATAGAAAAGACAGGCAGAAGCAAGATAGAAAAAGTTCTACATATGTAAAAAGGGAATTTAGACCACCTGCATCTATAGATGGCACTAACAGGGATTATTCTCATCCCTCATATAGGACATATCAAAGGAAAAAAGAACAGACTACAGATATAGATCGCATTGAACGATACCAGTCAACAACCAAAGGAGAACCACCAAGATTTCTGAATTTCTTGGATATAGCGGAGGATATAGATTGAGACCAAGGGTTAAAGGTCCAGCCAAATACAGAGGATCCCCAGGACAAGTCAGGGATAGGGATGGAACAGGACAAGATAAATGTACTACCACCCCATCTTCTACACACCCTCCTACACATCCTCCAGCAACAACCAGAAAAATAAAAAAAATTAAGAAAACCGAGAGCCAAAACCCAGAACAAGAATTAAACCAGGATGAGTAATCTTGATTTGCAGATTACATATGATCTGAAGACATATAAAGGGTTTTTAGATACACAAGCAGAAATTTCACTTATAACATATTAAAAGCCGATTCATTTTCTAATTTTACTATTGAAACATTAAAGGGCAATGGTACATATCCTTTATATCATGAAACCATTAAGGTTAATGGAAGAAAGGTTAGACTTGAACTTGCTGAACATTCTGGTTTGGATGTTCCGTTCTTAATGACATATAAAGATGTTTCACATTTTATGGATATAGTTTCAAAACCTACATTACAGCTTACTGTACCAATGTTGATTCACAAATAAAACATCAACTAAATTACACCTCATTCTCAAATAAACAAGAATTAAAAGAAATTCTAGTGCAGAATAAGGTTGTTTTTCAACAATGGGAAAATTATGTAGGACATAGGAAAGACATTTGTCATCATATGGCAACAGGTACGCTTGCACATTAAAAACAAGCACAATATAAAATGAACCCACTTGCAATGCCTGATATACAGATATTGATACATGACCTGCTAAAACAAGGTGTTATTAAGGAACAATATAGCTCCATAAATACCGCCGTTTATCCTGTACCAAAGACAGACCATAAATGGAGAATGGTATTAGACTGTAGAGAGTTAAACAGAATTACACCACCTGTAGCAGCTCAGAATATGCATATCCCATTTATTTTACACCATATGTTTAGAGGAAAATATAAAACTACATTTATCCAATGGTTTCTGGAGCCATCCCATCAGTCCTGAAAGTTATAATTTAACTAGTTTTACCTGGGCAGGTAAACAGTATGTTTGGACAATATTACCGCAGGGTTTTATAAACTCTCCGGCATTATTATTATGTGGACGGTATATACTTTTCACATGACGTTAAAAGTGAACACGTGGTTGTGTTGAAAACAGTTCTGCAAAGACTAAAAATTGCTGGCTACATAATTTCCTTAAAAAAAAAAATCACAGGTAGCAAGAAGTACAGTAGACTACCTAGGGTTTGAAATTTCGAATCAAGGTCATGGTTTAACTACGTGCTTCAAAGATAAGATATCTAACATTTCTACTCTAAAAAATCTAAAACAACTGTGGAGTATAGTTGGCCTTCTAAATTATGCAATGTTTTTCATTCCAAACTATAAAGAACTGAAAGTCTCATTAAACTCAGCCACCTCAAGATAAATTAAGAATGAACGCTGTAGTGGAGCTGCAATATTAAATCCCAAGATCTCCGCTGGTATAGAAAGTAATCCAAAGTAAAGCGCTGAAAAAGAAGGCAATATCCCAAGTCCCCCAGTAACCAGGTGAAACACAGTTCTGGGAGTCAACTGACAATTTTATTCACAGCTCCAGTATTTATGTGATTCCCCATGCAAGGGATTTCCTTAGTCACTTTACAGGGGTATTACAGTAGAGGACTACATGGGGAACTGAATATACAGAGCATTTCTCCCACCATGCACTGCTGTACATGAGGGATACTCCCACTAGAATATCCTGTTAAGTGGATTATCCCTCCGTTCAGCAGAACCGGGTTTTAACACAAAAGTCCATAACTTTAATATTATTCGTGTGATTCCTTTAAATGACCGTTTCGTAGATAGACGGGGTCTGAGCGCACACTTCGTGAAAGTACCGCTCAGATCCCAGCATAAATAACCGAACACCGCACGAAACACACTTTATTTTACATTCTCATTAAAAGTACCGAATACATATTAGGGAATCAAAATACCGAAGGACCGGTGCTCCCGAACGGCCTGGAAGTCCAGCGGTGTTCGTGCCGTCGAGTAGCCGATTTTAGTTCCAGGCACTCGATGACCAAACACCGCCGGGCTAACAAAGGATCCAAGATGGCCGACTGCCGCGTGGTCGGTAGACGAACGACGGCCACCCAGGAAAGCACTTAACTACCGATTGCTACAATGTTGCAATTGGTTAATGGGAGCCACACAACCCTCTGTGTGTGGGCTCCCATTCGGTACTTTATTCGTTTCACGAACAGCGTCTAAAGTCACTGTTCGTGAAACTACCATATGAATGCTAGCGGCTTTCGGCCGTTAGCATACGAATACTCTTTATTGCAAACACACATGAATACATCCTTACATACAATAAAAGCAGACAACCTTCTGATGTTATACAGTAAGCCTTAAAGTGGCTAGGTTTGCCACAATGCTCCCCCAGAACCAAGCCGGCATACACAGTCTGATCCCAACGGATCGGCTTGCGGACAACAGAAAATGATACAGCATTAAAAGCGCTTATTAATGCTGTGAATATTACGTCATATCTTACCCAGCGAAACTATGATAGAAAGCTCATAGCTATAATCACATGTTCTCCACATGTAGCATATGCACATTTATTTAATGAAAATTACATGATTCCTTTATGTTTACTATCTTATGTTTTGGAAAAGGTTTTGACAGCTATTTCAATTATGATATTGAAATCGTAATTGAAATTTAAATCAAGAGACATAGCTCAAGGACAACAGATTGTGTTATATACACCTCTTGCTTCACTAAAAGCTCTGCAAAAACAAACAGTTACAGGAAGGAAGGCATTAACCCCTTAAGGACTGAGCCAAATGTACACGTTGTGAACAAAACAAAACGTAAACAAAACCTGGCATTTGCGCTACATGTCTGTCCAACCGTAATTCACCTCTTTCAGATTAAATGCATCCACCCTTATTATATATAATTTTATTCAGGGGAAACAGGGCTTTCATTTAATATCAAATATTTAGCTATGAAACCTAATTTAATATGAAAAAATGGGAGAAAATAAGATTTTGTTTGATTTTTTTAGTTCTACATGACATTTTAACTGTCAATGTCATAATACTGTTTGCTTTTACTGCCATAAAATACACATATTTGTATTCAGCAAAATCTCACGTGTAAAACAGTACCCCCTATGTACAGGTTTTAGGGCATTTTGGGAAGTTACAGGGTCAAATATAGCACGTTACATTTGAAATTGAAATTCGCCAGATTGGTTACGTTGCCTTTGGGACTGTATAGTAGTCCAGGAATGAAATTTACACCCATAATGGCATACCATTTGCAATAGTAGACAATCCAAGGTATTGCAAATTGGGTATGTCCAGTCTTTTTTAGTAGCCATTTGGTCACAAACACTGGCCAAAGTTAGCGTTAGTATTTGTTTGTGTGTGAAAAATGCAAAAAATGCCAATTTTGGCCTATGTTTGTGACTAAGTGGCTACTAAGAAAGATTGGACATACCCTGTTTGCAATACCTTGGGTTGTCTACTATTGCAAATGGTATGCCATCATAGGGGTAATTTTCATTCTTGGGCTACCATAGGGTCTCAAAGGCAACGTACCCAATCTGGCGAATTTTAATGTGAAAAAAATGAAACACAAACCTTATATTTGACGCTGTAACTTTTGAAAACACCATAAAACCTGTACATGAGGGGTACTGTTGTACTCGGGAGACTTCGCTGAACACAAATATTTGTGTTTCAAAACAGTAAAAAGTATCGCAGCAATAATATCGTCCATGTAAGTGCTGTTTGTGCGTGAAAAATGCAAAAAACTTCACTTTTACTGGCGATATCATCATTGTAATACATTTTACTGTTTTGAAACACTAATATTTGTGTTCAGCGAAGTCTCCCAAGTAGAATAGTACCCCCCATGTACAGGTTTTATGGTGTCTTGGAAAGTTATAGGGTTAAATATAGTGCTAGCAAATTAAATTCCCTTTACTTTCGGCATGGGTTGTCAGGCAGGTCCCGCTATATATAATTTTTTATTTATATATAGGTATATATAGTGATATATACGTATATATTTATGTACGTAGATATATATATTATTTCGTTCTATATGTATTTTGATATATATATATATATTAATATCACAATACAGTTAGAATGAAATAACACACATCTATATATTTTTTAATAATTTTTTGAAATAATTTTTTTTATTTTATTTTTTAACGTATTTACATATTTAATTTTTTATATTATATATAAATATATATATAACAATAATTATATATATATTTAATCAGTATCAGTCTACGTGTAATTTGATATTAATATATATATATATATATATATAATTATATATCTATTAATAGTAAAACACACCTAGACAGTGTATGTGTATGTATATGTGTATATATATACTTAGATCATATATATATAATATATATATATTTTTTGTTTTACACTTTTTAACTTTTTTTAATTTTATTTCATTTTATTTCCAGCCAGCAGGGGGACCACCTGTCATTACAAATTAAATTCCCTTTACTTTCGGCATGGGTTGTCAGGCAGGTCCCGCTAATTGTAATTAATTAAGATACCTAATTATGTAAAAATATTACATAAATATATATGTAGAATTCATATATGTATATATACGTATGTTTATATATATGTATATATATATATATATATATAATTTTAAAAAATATTTTTATTTATATATAGGTATATATAGTGATATATACGTATATATTTATGTATATAGATATATATATTATTTTGTTCTACGTGTATTTTGATATAAATATATCTCTATATTAATATCACAATACAGTTAGAACGAAATAACACACATCTATATATTTTTTAATTATTAATTTTTAATTATTTTTTAATTTTATTTTTTAACGTATTTACATTTTTTTTACATTATATATAAATATATATATAATTTGATATTAATATATATATATATATAATTATATATATATATTAATAGTAAAATACACCTAGACAGTGTACGTATGTGTATGTATATGTGTATATATATACTTAGATCATATATATATATATACGATCTAAGTATATTATTGTGACAAGACCAATCTCACCACATTGCATTGGAGAAGCCTGGTTGCTCGCCTGTTGCCTCTGGATTATGGCCCCATGTTAAAATGATTGATTTTCCGCCCGGCAAAGACATGAAAGCCGGGTCATTTGGTGCTTGCCCTGTTTGAGCGGTGATACCCCAGATAGCTATTCCATGGAGCCCATTCGTATAATGAAAGACTATGGGAAAGACTTTGGCTCCATGACAATTGAACTGTATGTGTGTGTTCTGAGTGCCATTCAGTAATAATGTGCGCTCAGATCTGAGCTATCTGGGGATATGTTGAATGTACCTGTTTTGTGCAATGGCTGCACAGTCATATATTTTTATGTGTTAATTGTCTTTTGCTGCCATGTGTTCAATGAAGTTTTGCTTCTGTCTTTGGAGATAATTGGATTACTTCCCAATTATCTCCAGGATAGAAGACTCTGTGGAACTGGTTTTGGGCAGAAAAGCCATGCTTCCTTTGGTCACAAAGGACTACGATCTATCTTGTGAACCACTGGACCAATTTGGAGGATTTTGACGTTTGTATTTGGAGTATGCTGATTCTGAAAATGTGAATGTGATGCATACTTTTCAAGTTATGAATAATGTGAAAAAATTTTTATTTCTCTGTTTGTTATAATTACATTACCCATTGTGTAAGGTAATTGTATAACAGGCAGAGGGGAGGATTTTGTGTGGGAGTGTCTGAGTGTATTGTATGTGTTTATTGGTTGTGTTCCAAAACCTTGTGGGTGGTACTAATGTGTATATAAGGACAATAAACCTACAGCTCTGTCTGTTCACTGCTTGACCCTCAACACAGAGCTTTGTCTCGTTCTTGGGGGGATTTGTTGTATGCTGTTCCAGTTCGACTGCTAGGAGTGTAAACCTATTCGTATGTTTTTCCTATTCGGCTGTTTACGGCATTCATATGGTTTCCTGTTCAGCGGATTGGTGTTCTGCAGTAGCTGTGCCTGTGTCTCTGGAAGGGAAGTTCTACTAAATGGCGGTTTAACCCTTTTATGCCTGGGGGTGCCGTTACAATTATTTTATTTTTTAACACTTTATTAACATTAATTTATTTTATTTCCAGCCAGCAGGGGGACTACCTGTCATTACAGGCAGTCCCCCTTCTGGCAATGCAGCAGGCAGCTAACCCGGCCATGTGATTGTGAGGTCCTCGCAAGGACCTCACTCTCACATGGCCGGGGGGCTGCAGGAGGGAGGATCTGCCACGTTGGACTCCCTGGGAGTCCCCCCAACCATGATCGCCGACGTGGGATCGCCGGCGACTGGGTAAGTAAAAAAAAAAAGGAGGGCGTACTATTATGCCCTGCGGCGTTTAGAGCCTCTTAGAATACGGCGTAATAGTACGCCCTCCGGTCTTAAGGGGTTAAAGGAAAGTTTGTCAATAAAGGGACCAGTTTTGGTAGTGACAGACTCAGCATATCTCGCAAGATCCACTGTACAGGATCTCTGTCTGGCGCTCAAATGGTTTTCTTACACTACAACATAAACCACTGAAGCATATTTCTTTGTGGAAACAGATTAATGCATATTTGCAAAAGAAACATAACATTTAAATTGTGTATGAAACTGCACATAGGAAGTTAGGTTCTTCACCTCATACAGTTGGTAAAGGAAGGAAGCAAGAAAAAACAGAAATGGACGAAAAAGTCACCCATCTCACAGCCTCATGTTCAGACATTTACAACTGACATAGAAGAAACGGAAAATGAATCATCCTTTTCAGAAAAACGCACTGTACATAAATTATGGAAGACAGTAAGAAAGAAATGCAAAGATGGAGGCAAATGTATACTAAAGAATTGGTTATGGTGTCTCCGTATTACTATCTGCAGCATTAAAATTATAACATCTACCCTAGTAGTCATTTTGAAACTACATTGTGATTATGTTAACAACCAAGAAGCTCCTGTACTGAATTGGACTGCACATAATACAAGTTCTGTGATTGTGAGAACAACCTCCAGGAACCATCTCATGAAAAGAGACACAATTCATAGTGAAGCAATTGCCAATGTGACTTACTCTGGTATTCCACAAGGAACGTAGTGGAGACCATATTCAAAACCGATTATACATATGAAACAAGTGATTGGACTATCTCAAATCCTAATACTGGATTCAGCAGTGATGGCTAAAGATGCTGGAATTAGAAGTGAGGCGGGACAGATGCTCGTGAAAGAAACTTTGGATGCACATATGAAGGTGATTCAAGAAAAGACTTTGCCATATAGTTTACCATTGGATGACTATCACAAACAACCTTCTTATGCTGAAAAGATGTCCTATGCTACTTTTGGACATTGCTATTATGTTGATATCCAGACAAATAGAAGGTGGCCGGAACCAGAAATAAAGGCTGATCACTGTCCACGCCCAGGCATTTCTCAAGAGGGAATAAAATACAAAGATTACCTAATTGACTATCTAAGCACCTCTCAGTACAAGACACAGGTTTTTACCTACAACTCAGAAAAAATCGGTTACTGGAAAGGAGCAGAAGAAGAGGAATATAGATTTCCTGGTGCAATGAGAAACCACACTAGAACCATGTTCTGCAGTAATGAGCTTTATAATGACTCGTGGTGGCATGCATATCTAAATTTAGACAAAATACATAAATTAATTAAAAAACCCTTGCAGCAATTAATGAATAACAACAAGACAGGCCTACTAAAATCAGAAGCCTTGCCAAGAGAATGGAATATAAAAGGTCAACAATTTTCTTTAGAGACTTGACACCATGGGACACTTGTACTAAACCTTGATTTGCAGCATTCCTTAACTCTACATATTATGTACATACCTGCAAAGCAAGGAACAGCTACAGCTGTGATAGCATACTGTCACTGACACATTGTTATATTACAATATAACGACGTGTCAGTGACAGTATGCTATGTAATACTGATATTGTAATTAAAGGGACACTATAGTCACCTGAACAACTTTAGCTTAATGAAGCAGTTTTGGTGTATAGAACATGCCCCTGCAGCCTCACAGCTCAATCCTCTGCCATTTAGGAGTTAAATCCCTTTGTTTATGAACCCTAGTCACACCTCCCTGCATGTGACTTGCACAGCCTTCCATAAACATTTCCTGTAAAGAGAGCCCTATTTAGGCTTTCTTTATTGCAAGTTCTGTTTAATTAAGATTTTCTTATCCCCTGCTATGTTAATAGCTTGTTAGACCCTGCAAGAGCCTCCTGTATGTGATTAAAGTTCAATTTAGAGATTGAGATACAATTATTTAAGGTAAATTACATCTGTTTGAAAGTGGAACCAGTTTTTTTTTCATGCAGGCTCTGTCTATCATAGCCAGGGGAGGTGTGGCTAGGGCTGCATAAACGGAAACAAAGCGATTTAACTCCTAAATGACAGTGAATTGAGCAGTGAAATTGCAGGGGAATGATCTATACACTAAAACTGCTTTATTTAGCTAAAGTAATTTAGGTGACTATAGTGTTTCTTTAATGGTATAAAAACTCAAACGCATGTTTTAATCGCTGAAGACCTTGTGAATTTCAGAACTATACTTCACAAAATATTGCAGAAATGCCATTTGCAATTGCAGCATGGCCTACTAATAAAACTTTTTTAGATACCACATATAAAATATACAAAATGGTGATCAAGATGAATGTAACATGATACCTGTGTCTCGCAGAAGAAGGACTTTGTTAACTGATTCCTACATACTGGACAATTACTTGTAGAAGCTATTCAGGTTGTGTCCCATTATTCTGATATAAACGATGAATTGCTACGTCAATGTATACTGATTCTTTAAAACCACATGATCAAGCTTACTTCTGCATTAATAGATGATATTTCTACATTAGAAGAATGTATAAAAATATATTTGTTAAATCAGAAAATTCTTGATGTTTATTTAAATCTGCAAAATGGTTTAATTGATACAAGTCTGATTAACATAACTAAAGTGCTCCAAAAGTTAAAATTAACTAAGAAGCAGATAGAAATGTTATTGCAAATTTCACAGACATTTGTTTATGATATAAGAGAAACAAAACATTTAAACACTGCCAAGGTTATTCAGAGGGAGGTTAACTTCTATTATGAAATAACTCTTCAGGGTGAAATATACACTGTGAATTGGAAACTTAATATAGGTCACCTGTTACAAACAGGTGAAAAGTTGGCAAAAATAATAATGCAACATCCATATCAATATATATCAAAGACATGTGATCAAATATTTTATCTGTCTGATTCTAGATGCCAAGAGAAACGTTATGTAATATGTGAAAAAATAAATACACAGACTCTTTGTAGCAAGCCAGCCACATCTACTGATTGCTTAATTAATATCAAACCAGTAGGAAATAATTATCTGTACTTTTACTCTTATTTAATTAAGAGTCTTTATTCAGACTACAAGTTACCTGCTCTACAGCCATTAATCGTAACCACAGATCATGATATTTATTGTAATGGAACGTTGTTAAAACCTCCTTTACAAGATTATAAACTGACAGGTATAGTTCAAATACATATACCCCCAATATCTTTAAAACTTCCATATATCAGTGCTTTCATGGGTCACTTACAACAATTCAAAATCACCTTAAGCTCCACCCACGAGCAAGTGGAAGATATATTAATAAAGGTTAGACTTTCCCTTCTTCATATTCAGAACCAACAATGAGATTTCCCATGTTGGCTGAAAGAACTTGGTGAGATATTGACTCCTATTTTTCCTTCAATTGGTAAAAATTTTCAAAGCATAGCTGATTCATTAGCAAATATTGTTAAAACTGTGATAGGAGAAGGGTTTAATATTTTTGGGGGTATTTTAAACCAATAATGATAACTGTAGTTATTTATTTATATTTTTACTAATTGAAACTTGGATAATAATTCGTCTTCTCATGTATAAATTAATTACTACCTGTTTTCAATTATTATCTATACCAAAACAATTCTAGAGAAATCTTGCATAAAAGAGTGATCTTAACTTTTAAAGAAATTGTACCAGGACAATATCATTTTAAATATCAATGTAGGATATGCCATATATATATTTATGATTCCAATTACCCATATATCTTTAGACCTAACAAAGGTTTTGTTTTTATAAAAAAAAAATATCAGAACAATTATCGATATATCTATATCCAATCTATACACAGGAGGTGTAAATATATATCACGGAAGAAGAAACATGCAAAGACAAATGCCAAGTCACCACCACTAAGGCAATCAATGATGTTGAAAGAGTATCTGCTACCAATTCTAGCCTGGTATACGGATGCTCCAACACCTCCAGCAATGTACCTCAAAAACAAAGGGCAATTGATGACTTTGACATGCAGCTTCTTTCAGGATCCTACAGGGAATATTCTACCCAGGAACTTGACCTTCTTAAATCTTTGTCAAACAATAGCTCTTTTGGCTACAATCAACCATCCATCAAATGTATGGATCAAGCTAAAGAGTTTTTAAGTTAAAAACTTTAATCAAAGCTATTGGTTATATTAACATTATCTGTCTCTCATGGTAGATATGGGATCACATCAATTATCGTATGTACACGAGATGATAAGAACTGCTGGGGTGGGGTTTGGCAAACTGATATTAGAAAAGAGTTTATTCAAAATGATACAATGAATTATATGCCAGGTGAATTTTATTACTTACATACTAATCCGGTGTAATGTGCAATAACGCATGTACACTTGACTGTAAATGTTTCATACCTCTACTACCTGTTCGTCCAACTGTGCCTTTTTTTTACCATAGTCTCCTCCCTTACATGTCAGGCAAAAGAAGAGATGTTCCTCAAAGAAACCCTCCGTTTAATCTGGAGGGTGTGATGGGCAATTGTACGATAATATACATTGCTAAATTGTAATTCTTAAACTGTACCATGTTTTTTCAATTAATAACCTCAACCCTACCTTCAGTGCAGAACATGCTGCGTAGTTCTAACTCACGCCATTTTGTTTTAGCTTAAAACAATAACAAGAATGCATAAACATCATAAAGGCTATGCTACGTCATACTGACTTCTAATGAACTTTTCCTTTTTCATTTATGAACCGCATTAACCTTAAATTAATTAACCTATATATTACCAGTAGTAATTAGAAATATTATACTATATATATACATGATGACCAATTCTGAACAGACACTTACTGACCGACTTTGAAGGTGACATATACTGAGAGATTACCTGTGATCAGTAAGAGTATGCTATACTAATACTTTATATGTGTTGCAAGCATTTATTCATTTAATTCTATATTCTCTGCTTATGACATATTAATGGATTATTACGTTTATATATCTGTATTCATTTATATTCAATAAACTATTTTATTAAGACAATATTTTATTGCTTCCAACTCATATTTTTTGTGTATTTTCAATTATTTATACATTTGAAATAGAGAAACTCTATACCGATTATATAATATTTTAGCTAAGATATCTGTATGGTTAGCCCTGCTAAATTCTATGTTTGAAGACGTTATAGTGATTCTAGCAGTTACAAAGGTAGTGAACATTTGTTTGGGCTTGGAGAAGAATGAGGGAGGTATGGTGATTGGGAATGTTTGCAGAAGATACAGAATCTTAGGTAGTGTGTTCATCTTCAGTATGTTGATTCTACAAAGCCAGCCAAAATCGGGTCTTTGCCAGCCCATGAGATGTTTGGAAATGTTTTCTAGGAGTGGTAGGTAGTTTAGGCCATATGTTTGTCTAAGTTTTCTGGGTAGATGGGCTCCAGGTAGGTAATGGAATTTGTGGCCCAAGAAAAGGGGTATGTGGTTTTGAGGAGTGTTTGTGTAAGGTGATCTAGCTACAGGGGGAGAATTTTGCTTTTAAAATAATTAACCTGAAAATTAGATAGTTTGTTGTAGGTGACTATTTCTTCAAGAAGAGGGGGTAGAGATATTGTTGGGTCAGTAATGGAGAATAAAAGATCGTCTACGAATGCAGAGATCTTAAACTCTCGTTGTTGGATTTGAAAAACATGGATGCCTGTGTGGTCCCTAATGCCTTGCAAGATGAAGAGGAGAGGTGAGAGAGGGCACCCCTGACTCGTGCCGTTTCGGATTTGTATTGATTCAGATAGTTGGCCATTGATTCTCTATTTTGCTGTTATGGTGGATTAGACGGCTCCTATCTACTTCATTCAATTAGAGCCAAAATCAAAGGCTTGAAGGGTAGTAGTCAGCAGCATCCAGTCTTCCCTATCAAATGCCTTTTCTGCGTCTACCAAGAGCAATAAACTCTGTCCTTGAGTCCATTGTGAGATGAGTATGAGATTTAGCATTTTGTTCATGTTGTACTTTGCTTTGCGGCCAGGGAAAAAAAACGGATTGGTCCCGGTGTATTGATGTGTGGAGCAAGGGGTGCAGGCAGGTGACTAATATTTTGGTAAATATCTTTAAGTCCACATTAATAAGTGAAATGGTGCGATAGTTGTCGCAGTCAGTCAGGTCTTTACCCGGTTTGGGGATTAGCATAAGGTGCGCTTCGAGAGCTGATAGAGGAACGGTGACTGATTGTGTGAGAGAGTTAACAGTGCGTAGAAAATGTTCTGAGAGGATTAGGAGAAATACCTTTGTAGTATTTGGCTGTGAGGCCTTGTGGCACTGACTCTTACCCACTGGTGTCGATTTCACCACTAAGGGCAACTCTTCTGCAGTGATGGGAGCATCAAAGTACTGAACGATTTTCGGGGGAATAGTTTTTTTAAGCCTAGATGCCAGGAATAGCTCTATGTCCTCTGGGGTGTCTCTAAGGTTGTAGAGTTTAGTGTAGTAATGTTGGAATGTTTCCATGATATCTGGGAGCATATGGGATAGTGTACCTGTGTGCATCTTAACCTTGGAGATGAATGAGTTTTCCCTGGGGTTGGTGCGAGGCCAGGCTTGTAGTTGCCCAAAGAGTGCTCTCTCCTGTGCTACCTAAGTAGAGGTATCCACTGAAGAGAGATGCGGAATCCCTGGAGCTGTAAGTTGGCTTCACAGCCTCAGGCATCCCGCTGACTGCCTTGAAGTCCGTGCCAACCAATGGAAGAAGGAGTGCCCCTTCAAACTGGGTTCGCGCCCTTCTCCTGATAGGTCGGCACAAGTGAGTGCTGATTGGTCGCTGTGGGGTGCAGGCGACCAATCGGAGAAGAAGCTCCCTTTCTCCTGATGGTGCGGTAGAACTTCTACTCGTTCTCCAGAACCTGCATGGCTGGCAGAGCCCTGCTTAGGTACCAAGGGTGGGCAGAGGCTACCTGCCCTGTGCATGGAGGCCCACGCCTTCCTTCTCTTTCACTTCGGGGGCCCTGCACGGTGGCCAGGGCCCAGCTGGGGTATCGAGGTGGACAGAGGTTTCCTGCCCTCTTCCTGGAGGCCCGCGACTTCCTTCTCTTTCGCTTCGGAGGCCCTGCACGGTGGTTTAGGGCCCAGCTGGGGTAGCAGGGGTGGGCAGAGGCCCAAAACAGAACAAAACTGGTTGTCTCCATTCCTTGGACTTCACACTGCTGCTAGGGAATGAGACTGGTTGCCTCCATTCCCTTGACTTCACCCTTCCACTGGGGAGGAAGGACAGAATGCTTCTCCCCCTGGACTGCACTCTGCTGCCCAGTACTTCATACTGCCGCTGGGGAATGAGACCGGTTGTCTCTGTTCTCTGGCCCTCACACTGCCGCTGGGGAATGAGACCGGTTGTCTCCACTCCCAGGAACTCAGTCTCTGGGACCTGCTGCTGTACCCCTTCGAACAATCGCCTGTAGTCTTGTTTGAATCCGAAATCCAGGTGAGCCAGGTAGGTCAGATCAGATTGCAGTTCCGCTATCTCTGCAAGGTTGAAGTAGTCTTCTTGTTCCACTTGGATGTCCCAGAAGCGGGAAGGGTCTGGGTCTCAGAAATCCAGGGGATCGTCAAAGCTCTCTCACAAAATACCAGGGCCAGTGTAGTCATCTCCCTCAGGAGGGTCATCCTTGGCTAGCCACAGATACAGGACTGCATATCACCACAAGGCTCAGTAACCATCATTTGCCCACAGTTCTCTCTGGACCAGTAGGTCCAGTTCAGCCACCTATTCCTCTCGGGGCTGCTCTTCCGAGAAGGGCTTCCACAGATCGAGCTGATCCAGCTGATCCTGCCCTGAGAAGATTTTCTCTGGAGATTCCGTGCTATCTCCAGTACCTAGTTCCAGAGGTTCTTTCGGACCTGGTCCCTATGATCCCTGTCACCCACGTCTGAGGCTGGGTACCCATCCTCCTTCAGTATTTCTTGCAGTCTCTCTTCTTATAGGGTTTCTTTGTAGGCGCCGCGGCACTTCTTCGTGAATGGCATCGATTTCACCTTCCGGCTGTGGTACAGCGGACTCACTGCGGGTGAGTGCCATGCTTGTTCCCTTATTCCCAACGAATGCTGGTTCCGATTAGCTGGGAACTATGATCCTGCTGCTTGCCACCAGTGGTATCGGACCCCTGTGGTAACCCAACCAGTTGTCTCCGCTAATTCCCTTCCTTCAGCCATTTAGGAACCCTCAGAACAAGCAGGCATCCATTTTCCCCCCAGTAATTGGACGCCACACAGTTCTGGAGGTAAAAACACTGACAATGCTTTATTGGTACAGCTTTATTTTATGCACAGGGTCTCCATTCAGTTAAACACACTCCGAGACTGGAGGGATTTGGCTTACAGATAACCATCTCCCACCCTGGGGGATACCAACAGCACATACAGTTACACACATTAAAACACATTACATATAAAGGGAACACTTAGGGGCCCTGTGCCCCAGGAAGGGGTTACACATATAAAACACATATCACTGGATAGCCCTGGGTCCCATTTAGGATCCCTGTAAATAGCTATCGAGAGACCATCATGCAAAATCTGGGCTCGAGGCTCTTTACATCCCCGAAATCAGTTCCATGAAATTCCTTGGATTAGATCGCTGAATTCAAATTTCGCGCCTAAACCAAGCAATAGCCAATCAGGTGAAAGGCGAGAAACCAATTAATGCCAATCAGCACACAGGGAGGAAAGAGGTTTCGCCTCCCAATCAGGAGAAAGGATACAAAACCCCTGTGCCCCAATCGGCACTTGGGGATGAGTGGGGTTTCACTGCCCAATCAGGAGAAAGGGTGCAAAACCCCATTTGAATCAGCGCTTCTTCTCTGATTGGTCACCTGCACTCGCGTGACCTATCAGGAGAATGGTGCGAACCAAGTTTTAATGGACGCTCCTTCTCCCATTGGTCGGCACGGACTTCAAGGTGGCCAGCGGGACGCCTGAGGCTGTGAAGCCAACTCACAGCTCCAGGGATTCCGTGTCTCGCTCCGGTGGATGCCTCCACTTAGGTAGCACAGGAGAGAGCGCTCTTTGGGCAGCTACGAGCCTAGCCTTGCAGCTCCTGGGTAGGGTGAGCAGTGATTATAGCTCCATTAGGAGCAGGTAGGGCGGGGCAACCCGAACCGCCAGTACCCCAACAGTTTCCCCACCAACTCCAGGGACCCGTTTGTGGAGTCCCTGTGTAAAGATCCCGCAAGGGAAGCATCTCCTTTCATGATACGAATGCTCCCCCTGGGTGGCGCTCGCCTATGCGAATGGCGGCCACCCAAGGGAGCACTCATTAATTACTTTCCTTGCGGTTTCACACTTATGATGCAGGTACAGATGTTCTGATTGATTTGTGTGAACATTCTAATGGGGTACAATACACATGGGAAAATACCTGAACGAGCAGTGGGCATGGTACTCAGTGATGCCGGTCTGCCATAAATTCCCCCTCTGATGGAGGGCTCAAACCTTTGGAGCCCTTTTGCTAGATGGAAGCGAGCTGGAGTGAGGTGAGTCCGGTGCCAGAGCTGTTTTAGAACGCGTCCATTCAGCTCTGCAGTTAGATCCAATACCCCCCATACAGTATATTTTTTATACACAAATACAATTCACATATTAAATAGCATAGGGTGAACACAAAACATTGTACAACCATAGAGGGAATAAAAGTAGATATGCATGAAAAATCAGTGTAGGTATATGTAGATAGAATTAAAATAAATATAGATAAATAAATATAAAAATATGTAAAATAAAAATAAATTTACACACATATATTGGCAAAAATGTATGCATTACTCACCATCATTTTCTTTTCCTGGCTATTTCTCATCCTTAGCAGTCACAGCACAGGAATAAATAGAATAATTAATTAGACTGATAGGTATAAAGAGTCCCTCCACCCCTTACACCACAGTCCAATTATAAAGCTGATAATAAAAATAAATATGGGCGGGAACGCTGATACTGCCATGAGAAATAGCCTGAAAAAGACGGTATTACTGTAAGTAATGCATAAATTGTCGCTATTCCTGGCTAATCATAGCAGCATCACTTATGTGTAATACCCAAGCTTACAGAATTAGGGTGGGGAAAAAAACCAACATAAAACACTTTACAGAACAGATATGCTGCAAAAAATAATTTAATATTAATGTGATAATGACACAGTAGACAGAACACTATTCCCAAAGAAGGGGGAATAGGAGGCCACATCCAGCTTATAGTGTTTTACAAATGTCATTGGGGAAGACCAGGTGGCTGCCCTGCAAATAGCGTCATATGGAGCCTCTGCACAGTTAGCCCATAAAGTCAACAAAGCTCTAGTAGAATGGGTTCTGATCTTAACTGGAGGAGACTGATCCTTGGAGATATAAACTTTCTGGATAATCAATGAAATACAACACTTTAATGTAAAAATAGAAGCTGCCTCACACCTTCTAGCACCAGAAGGGAGAATGAAGAGTTGGTCAGTCTTCCTGAAAGATTTTGAGAGAAGTAGGTATTGAGATAAACAGTCTTTTATATCCGAATGTTGCCACCTAATTTCCTCTTTAGTAGAGGGATTAGGATAAAAGGTTGGAAGGGACACTTCTTGAGTTAGATGAAATTGAGAGACTACCCTTGGAGAAACTAGGAGGTCTAAAACATCCTGGTAGATCTGTATACAGGATTCAATGGTAGAAAAGGCTTTAATTTCTGAAATTCTTCTTGCCGATGTAATTTCAACCAAGAATAGGATCTTGTAAGTGAGATGGGCAATATCCAAATTCTCCAAAGGAATGAAAAGATCTTCAGTTAAGTAGTTCAACACAAGTGGAAGATCCCAAGGAGGAGTACTGGATCTGAAGGTTGCTTTGAATAATCTTGAGATCAAAGGATCTGAAGCCCATGAAACATTGCATAGTGCCGATAATGCCAAGGATTGTACCGCAAGAGTGCTTAGACTAAGGCCTTTATCCAGGTCTTCTTATAGGAATTACCGAATCTGAGTATTAGGTTGTATAAAGTCAAAATGCTTACTTGATGCCCAATTTTTTAATGTATCCAGATTCTGTGGTAACAAGAAGAAGTAGAACTGTTCTTAGATTTCAAGAGTACCAATAACAGCTTCAGAAAGGCTTAAATGCAGAAGTATTTCAATTTCAAGAGCAATACTCCCAAATTGAGACATTCTGGATGAAGATGAAATATTGGACCCTGGCTCAGCAAGTCCTTTCTTCTTGGAAGGTACAAATGTTGTTCCAGACTCATCTTGACCAAAAGTGGAAACCTTTCTGCCTTCTGTACATACTTTTCTCAGATATCTTGGTATAATAGGTAGGGAAGGGAATGCATACCCCAGATTGAAAGACCAAGGAATTCAGAGCACGTCCTGACCCATCGCCAGTTTGTCTGGAAGAAGAAAGTAGAATATCTTTACTTGACAGTTCTTTGGGATCGCCATCAGATCGATTTGGGGTATGCCCCACAGATGGGCAATCCATGAAAAAATGGCTGGATGAAGCATCCATTCTTCTGGAACTATTTCCGTTCTGCTCAGGAAGTCTGCTGTAATGTTCTCTGACACTGAAAGATATATTGCCTTCAAACCTTGAAGAATGGTTAGGGCAAATTCCATTAACCAAGCCAATTCTATCAAAAGTAGTTTGCTCCTTGTGCCTCCTTGGTTGTTCACATAAGAAGCTACTGCTTGATTGTCCATCTTGATCAGGACCCAAGATTCCTTGATAATCAGAAGGAATTCTATGATAACTTTGTATATAGCCCTTAGTTCCCTCAAATTCGAGTGTAGACGGCTTTCTCTGTAGGTCCACTTCCCTTGTCTTCATGTTGAATTGACGTGGGCCTCCCATCCAAATGAACTTGCATCTGTGGTTATTATGTTCCAAGATAGTTCCTCCAATGGAAATCCTTTTGTTAGATTCTTGTTGTCCTTCCACCAGTTCAACCCTTTTTTTTTATGGAATAAGGAATTCCTATTCTCTGATTCCAATCTGCTTTCCTTCTGTAGAATTGGAGGAGAAAGCAATTCTGCATAGGGCATAATGTTAGAGAACCTAGGAGACTCATAACCTCTCTTGGTGAAGTATTCACGAGAGCCTGTATTTTCTGATTTTCTCCTGGATTCTCAGAGCCCTTTGTGATAATAGATACGTGAACTGAGATTGTGTCTATGACTGCTCCAATAAAGACTATCTTTTGAGAAGGATTCAGAGAGATTTTCTCTATGTTTATTAGCCAGCTGTGAAGGATCTTCATCACCACCAGAGTATGATGACTTACTGTCTGACGAGAAGGGACTATGATGAGGATAGCGTCCAAGTAGTGAAACATTTCTATTACTCTTTTTCTTATAAAGGCGAATCTTCAAGAAAGTCCTTGGGGCCAAGCTAAAACCAAAGGGGAGACCCCAGAATTGAGTGTTTTCCTAGAATCCAGAATCTTAGAAACTTTACTTGATCTTTGTGGATAGAGATTTTGTAGTAAGCATCCCTCAGATCTATAGATGTCATCCATTCCCCTTCTTCAATATTCTTCATGATTGTCTGTAAGGATTCTATTTTGAACGTTCTTAGGCTGAGCAAAGAAATGACTTTCTTTATATCCAGAATTAGGCTCCACTTTCCTTGTGGTTTTGGTGCCAAAAACACTGTGGAATAAACTCTCTTGAATCTTTCTTCTTTTGGAACTTCTTCTATGACGCCTTATTCCCAAAGTTTGGAGATGCATTCCATCATAGCCTCTTCTTTTATGTCTCTTAATACCTTTGATTTTTTGAAAATAGCTGTTCTTGGGTAAGAGGAGAACTCTATTCTGTATCCTTCTTTTATGATGGAATTGACCCAACTGTCTGTGATGTTTTTGGCCACACAGGGTAGAAAAACTTAAGTCTTCCTCCTATTTTCCCTGATTGAGCCTGAAGACCTTTAGAAGTTCTTTCCTGATGTTCTAGGTCCTCTTCCTCTTGAAGCCTTGTTTGCAGATGTATGGTGGAAGTTTCTCCAAGATGGAAATCTAGTGTATTCTCTTCCTGGTTTGTAGCTCCTGTTATCACGAAAGGAGTGATCTTTGTATATCTTTGAGGAAAAATTTTTTCTTCTCTCTTGCAGTAAAAATGCCTTTTTGCCATCTGCTGCTTTCTGGATGTCTTCATCTAAGATCTCTCCAAACAATAAATATCCCTGAAATGGAAGACCATAAAGGGGTGCCTTGGAGACATAGTCGGCACCCCACGAATGAAGCCATGGCTAACAAAGGTAATTATGGCATAAAATCATGTTTATTTCTTCAATAATACAATTAATTTGTTGTGGAGGGATATTATTATCCAAAGAGTGCTATAAATGGCTTTGCAGCCTTCTTAGTAGGGAATTATTGTGTATGATGACTGCACGTAACAGATGACTAAAATATAATTAGGGTTCCAGAGAGATATTGAGTCCTTTAGGTAAGATATGCTTTTTTTTACTGAGGGTTGCAGTAATATATCTAAAAACTCTCAAAGGTTGCTTAATACTGAGCCAATGCCAGAGTCAATAGGTCACCCTGGAGTTTTTTCTTCATTTTTTTTTTTTTCAAATATAGTTTTTATTAGGATTTTGTTTCATCGTTTACAAGGATATGAACAGTGGGTGACATAAAGCTTCACAAGAATACAAATGGTTTTGATTACAAAGGTAACAATAAGTATAACATATAGTACAGTAACAAGTAATTGTATACAAGAGTTCTTATCTATAGTTTGGTTATATGAGGGAGTATACACAGTTGAGAAATTGTTTAATACACTCAGTATGCTTTCGGTACATTATATAATTTGCTCGTCAAGGGCAACTATTCCATCGCTGTCACGTGGATTTCCAATTGCAGGCTATCAAGTTACTGCCAAGATAATGATTGCACTCAGTTGTTTGTGTGCATATTCAAATGTTGGGGGGAATCGCATAAGTAGGCAGGGCCGCCATCAGGGCATGACAACCGCAACGGTTGTCATGGGCCCGGCGGTCCTGGGGACTGCTCAGGTCGTCCAGGCCCCACATTCAGTGGGTACATACCGGGTCGCAGGGGGTCCTGCGACCCGGTATGTACCCACAGGTCCAGCCTCTTCTCCTGGGGGGCCCAGCAGCCGGTCACCTCAGGGCCCCCCAGAGGCTGGCCCTGAAAGCCGGCCGGCCGGCACGCGAGGGAGCACTCTCTGTGTGCTTCCTCTTCAGCTC
>OW240912.1:162047623-162063286 GCA_933207985.1 Pelobates cultripes
GCCGGCAGGGGAAAGCCTTGTGGGGGGGAATTGCCCCGTTGCCCCCCTCATCCACCAGTGATATATACAGCCCCTATGTGTGTCTCTTTTTATCTCCAGCCCCTCTGTGTGCCTTTTTTGTCTCTCCCCAGTCACTCTGTATGTTTCTTTCTCCCCCTCATTGCTCCTCTGTGTCAATGTCTCCCCTCTCCTTCCCAGTCTCTCTCTTCCCCCTCTGCCTCTTTCTCCCCATCCCCTTGTGTGTCTCTCTCCTTTCTCCCTCTTTGTCTCTCTTTTCCCCTGTCTCTTTCTCCCCCCTTTCCCTGTGTCTCTCCCTCCTCCAAATCTCTTTTCCCCTCTGTCTCTTTCTCCTCCCTCCACCATAGAAACATAGAAACATAGAATGTGACGGCAGATAAGAACCATTCGGCCCATCTAGTCTGCCCAATTTTCTAAATACTTTCATTAGTCCCTAGCCTTATCTTATAGTTAGTATAGCCTTATGCCTATCCCACGCATGCTTAAACTCCTTTACTGTGTTAACCTCTACCACTTCAGCTGGAAGGCTATTCCATGCATCCGCTACCCTCTCAGTAAAGTAATACTTCCTGATATTATTTTTAAACCTTTGTCCCTCTAATTTAAGACTATGTCATCTTGTTGTGGTAGTTTTTCTTCTTTTAAATAGTCTCCTCCTTTACTGTGTTGATTCCCTTTATATATTTAAATGTTTCTATCATATCCCCCCTTTCTCGTCTTTCCTCCAAGCTATACATGTTAAGATCCTTTAACCTTTCCTGGTAAGTTTTATCCCGCAATCCATGAACCAGTTTAGTAGCCCTTCTCTGAACCCTCTCTAAGGTATTAATATCCTTCTGAAGATACGGTCTCCAGTACTGTGTACAATACTCCAAGTGAGGTCTCACCAGTGTTCTGTATAATGGCATGAGCACTTCCCTCTTTCTACTGCTAATACCTCTCCCTATACAACCAAGCATTCTGCTAGCATTTCCTGCTGCTCTATTACATTGTATGCCTACCTTTAAGTCATCAGAAATAATCACCCCTAAATCCCTTTCCTCAGATGTTGAGGTTAGGACTCTATCAAATATTCTGTACTCTGCCCTTGGGTTTTTACATCCAAGATGCATTATCTTGCACTTATCCACATTAAATGTCAGTTGCCACAATTCTGACCATTTTTCTAGTTTACCTAAATCATTTGCCACTTGGCTTATCCCTCCTGGAACATCAACCCTGTTACATATCTTAGAATGGGTCCAAGTACAGATCCCTGAGATACTCCACTGGTGACAAGTCCAAGCTTCGAATATATTCCATTAACTACAACCGTCTGTTGCCTGTCACTCAGCCACTGCCTTACCCATTCAACAATATTGGAATCCAAACGTAAAGATTGCAGTTTATTGATAAGCTTTCTATGTACAAGAGTGTCAAAAGCCTTACACCATCTCTCTATTGCTCCTCTCTCTCCTCCTCTATCTCTTTCTCCCCCTCTATCTCTTTCTCCGTCCTTCCCCTGTTTCTATTCCCCCCCCCATTTACCTAGAGAAGTTAGGGGGCACCTATATGCGCAGCCCCCAGGTGCCGCGGCCCACCGGGAAATTTCCCGGTATCCCGGTGGGCCAGTCCGGCCCTGCCTGTGCTTCATAAAACCATGTTGATTTTTGCTGATAACCATGTTCTTCTCAAGGAATTCTTGAATATTATCCCTTACTAATCTTTCAAATACTTTTCCAGCCACAGAAGTTAAGCTTACAGGTCTATAATTTCCAGGCAAGAATTTTGAACCCCTTTTCAATATAGGTGTTACAAACTGCCATTTGTAACTGTTATTTTATTTGACAAATTGCCCTGCTTCCCTGTGCTATGGAGAAGCCTAATTGCCAGCCTTCTGCCCCATGACTATGGACCTAGTGTGTATGGCGATTTGACTGTATTTGTGGGATCTGAGCGCTGTTTGGATATATTGAGCGCTCAGATCCAAGCCATCTGGGGATAGGTTGAATGTGGGGGTTCTGTTCAGTATGATAGGAGTTATGCATTTTTGTGTCTTTTTGTGTCTTTTGCTAACATGTGGTTAATGGAGTCTGCCTCTATCCCTGGATAATTGGATTACTTTCCCCATTGTCCAGGATAGAGGGCTCTGTAAATCCGGTTTGGGCCAGAAAACCATGCTGCCAGCTAGGCCCCAAAAGATACTTTTGCTAACTTGTGAACCCCTTGTCTGATTTGTGCCATTTTTTAATATGTTGCTCCCCTTGATGGATTGATTCCAAATATGTATTTGTATGAAGATTGGATGTATGGTTTTAAAGTTACAGGGTATGGATAAAAACTGTATTTTTACTGCCTGTGTTTAATTATGTTAACCCATTGTGCAACATAATTAGATCACAGGCAGAGGGGAGGAGTTTTGTGTGTAATTGCTGGGAGTGTTTCTGTAATGTACATTTATTATTGGTTGTTTTATACCTCCCTGTGGGCGGTCCTGTATTTGCAAGACTGTAATAAAAACCAGGCTGGGTGTGCCAGCATCTCAGATCTTCTTGACCCTCTAACTTGCAGCCTTGACTCATGTTTGTAGGGGACAGCTATAATCACTACAGGGATTGCTATGCTCTTCATACTCCCTTAGCTACTGAGCTCTTGTTCCTGATCCTGCTTCGCTCTGCAGAAGGAAGAGGTTCACCTACTGCAACCTGGAGCCTGGTCGTGGGTCCAGGGCATAGAGCAGACTGCGAGATACCAGCCCAGCAGCGGTGGTTCGTGGAGTCTGCAGTACTTCTGGTGGCTACGCAGTAGTTATGGTGTCTACGGTGCTGATGGTCCTTTGGTGAGCGCTAGGAGCATCCTTTTCTACGGTCCAACTTCCAGCCAGCCTGGAGGCAACCGTAACAATAGGAACCACATCTGCCTTCCTCCAATCCTCCAGAACACTTCCTGAAAGAAAAGAATCTTGAAAGATTAAAAACAGAGGTTTACTTATTTCTACACTTAGTTCCTTAAGTACTCGTGGATGAATACCGTCAGGCCCTGGAGCTTTGCTTATATTAACTTTCTTGAGTTAACCAATTACAATTTTTCTGCAACTTTTTAGCAGCAATCATTTGCACATCTATTGCCATGGTTTACATAGTTACATAGTTACTGTGGCAAAACTAGCCACTTGGGACTGCCTAAGATAGAATGGTTGTGCCTATTTTCTGTTGTGTACTGCGCGCCGGTATAGTGTGGCGTCTCCGGCTATGTTTAATTTATGCTGTACTGTGTATGTCTGTTCGAATCCTCCCCATTCGTTAGCATTGCTATTAAAACTGACTAAGTTGTATATTTTGAAGTAGAAAGGTAACGGTTTATGTCCTCGTAGTTTTCATTACTGTATGTTACAGCAGGGGCTGTTGGGAGGAGGACCTGGAAGCGGTAGTCTCCCTCCAGTCCCCTCAACCAAAACCCCTGCTGCCCATCTTTGGAAACCCCTGTTGAGTGACCTGCTTTAAATATCAGTTATTTTTAATAAAGTGACAGTTGAGTGACCTGCTTTAAATATCAGTCTTTTTGAATAAAGTGGCAGTTGACTCTCAGACTGTGTTTCGTCTGGTTCTTAGGAGGATTTGGGAATATTGCCTGCTTCCAGCTTTGTACTTGGTTATTGCATTCTACCAGCAGAGATCCTGGGATTATAAAATTGCAGCTCCGCAACAGTTACATAGCTGAAAAGAGACTTGTGTCCATCAAGTTCAGCCTTCCTCACATATGTTGTTGCTGTTGATCCAAAAGAAGGCAAAAAAACCTAGTCTGAAGCGCTTCCAATTTTGCCACAAACCCCAAAATAGCCGTCAGATGTCTCCTTGGATCAAGCAGCTATTACCCCACTAAATTATATCCCTGTATGTTATGTTTTTGTAAGTATTTATCCAATTGCAGTTTGAACCTCTGTAGTGACCACCAGAGGGTTCTTCCTTAATATATACAGAGGAGAAATAGTTATTTAAAATGTCTGCCTTTTCCTGATCTTCATTAACTAACATCCCTCACCCACTGCCCACCTCCCCACTGTCACTCCAACACTGCCACTGTTCCCCTCGCCGCTGTCATCCTCCCACACTGCCACTGCCCCCTCCCCACTGTTTCATTACCACACTATCAGTGCCCTTTTCCCTACTGTCTTCCTCCCACACTGTCACTGTCCACCCCAAATGTCATCCTCCCACATTGCCCCCTCCCCACAGTCAAACTCACCACTGCCACTGTCATCCTCCCAACTGCCACTGCCCCCTCTCCAAATTCTCCCTTTCCACTGTCATCCTCCCACACTGCTACTACCCCTTCCCCACAGTCTTCCTCCCACGCTTCCACTGCCTCCCCACCCACTGTCATCCTCCCACACTGCCACTGCCCCGTCTCCACAGTCTCCCTCTCCACTTTCATTCTCCCACACTGCCACAGCTCACTCCCCATTGTCTCCCTTCCACACTACCACTACTCCCCTCTTCACAGTCTCCCTCTCCACTTTCATTCTCCCACACTACCACTCCCCCCTCCCCACTGTCTCCTTTCCACACTGACCCCTGCCCACTGTCTCCCTCCCACACTATCACTGCCCCCCTCCCACACTGTCACTGTCCCCCTCCACACTGTCTCCCTCCCACACTATCACTGCCCTCCTCCCCACTGTCTCCCTCCCAAACTGCCACTGTCACTGCTCTCTCCCAACTGTCATCCTCCCACACTGCCCCCTCCTAACTGTCTCCCTCCCACACTGCCACTGCTCCCCTCCCCACTCTCACTCTCCCCACTGTTTCCCTCCCAAAGTATTGCTGCCCCCTCCCCATTGCAATCCTTCCCCACTGTCTCCCTCCCACACTGTCACTGCCCCCCTCCCCGCTGTCACCCTCCCACACAGCTACCCACCCCACTGTCAACCTTCCACACTGCCACTGCCCCTCCCCACTGTCATCCTCCCACACTGTCACTGCTTCCCTCCCCTCTGTCACTCTCCCACACTGTCACTGCCCCCTCCCACACTGTCACTGCCCCTTCCTCACTGTCATCCTCACACACTGCCACTGCCCCCTCCCCACTTCCACCCTCCTACACTGTCACTGCCCCCGTCTCCACTGTCACTCTCCCTGCCCTCCTTCCCATTGTCTCCCTCCCACACTGTCAATGCCCCCCTCCCCACTGTCACCCTACCACCCTGTCACTTCTACCCTTGCACATTGTCACTGCCTCCATCCCCATTGTCTCTCTCCCACACTGTCACTTCCCCCCTCCCCACTGTCTCCCTCCCACACTGTCACTCTCCCTCATCACTGCCACGGTCACCCTCCCACAGTCACTGTCACCCTCCCACACTGTCATTGCCACCCTTACCACTGTCTCCCTCCAACACCTGACACCTGTCTTCTTCCCATACGCTGCCCCCACACTGCCACCATCTTCCTATACGGTCACATGGCCACCCACACTGCCCCCACACACTGTTACTTATCCTCCCCACACTGTCAGTCCCCTCCCCTAACACTGTCACCCCCCCCCACCACACTGTCCTCCCCCTAGGCCTTCATCAGCCCCCTCACTGAAACACTGTCACCCCGTCCCACCCACCGTCTCCCTCCCACACTGTCACTGCCCCCTCCCACACTGTCACTGCCCCTTCCTCACTGTCATCCTCACACACTGCCACTGCCCCCTCCCCTCTACCACCCTCCTACACTGTCACTGCCCCCGTCTCCACTGTCACTCTCCCTGCCCTCCTTCCCATTGTCTTCCTCCCACACTGTCAATGCCCCCCTCCCCACTGTCACCCTACCAACCTGTCACTTCTACCCTTGCACATTGTCACTGCCTCCATCCCCATTGTCTCCACATTGTCCCCTCCACTCTAACCTGCCCTCCTCCCACACTGTCACCCCCCCACACTGTCATAAACCTCCCCAAACTGTCACCAACACCCCACTGTCTGCTTACTACACTGTCACCCCTCCCCAAAACTTCCCCCGCACACTGTCACCCCACTTCCCCACTGCCCACATGCTATGTCACCTGTCCTCCCCCCACTCTGTCATCCACCTCCCCCACACTGTCACATGCCCTTTCACATTATCTTCCTCCCACACACTGCCTCCTCAAAATGTCACCTCTCCTCGCACTGCCCCCCCAAAATGTCACCCTCCCACAGACTGCCCCCACACTGTCACACTCCAACACCCACTGTCAGAGGAAGAGTAGGCAGAAAAAATGGGAAATTGGGCAGAGAAAACGTATACATTTGAAATAATAGCAACTATATTAATTACAAACATTTTGTTAATATCGGGATACAATTTATGGAAATGGTCTGCCAAGGGGTACCCAAGTCAAAAAAGGTTGGGAACCACTGTACTAGTGTGTCACATTTATCAGGAAAGTAGTATAAAGGGATTAGACTGCCAGACAAAAGTATGTATAACTGACAATCTTTCTTGCCCACCTCCCACCCTCTACATGGGAGGTGGGCAGGGAAGAGAGCAGGTTGCACTGTGAGCACTGTGCAAGAAAGATTGTCTGGCCCATCATTAAGAGTGTCTATAGATGGTGGCCAGTCTCACTGACAGGCTGCCACTTAAAGCAGATCATGCATGGAGCACTGCTGAAATGCTCTGTGCATGGTCCTAGGACTCAGACCCCCTTCAGCATTTTGAAATCTGCTGGCATATTTCAAAATGCGGGGCAGGTCCCCGGTGATCTTGTTTTGCTGGGAAAGTCGTGGCAAAGTTGGGACTGGTAGCACCTGTGAACAATGTATACCTTTACAGCAGAACTGAGTTATTCAGCTTTTCATAGGTTAATTAAAAAGTTACCCCACATTGAATATTTGATATACCAATAAAATTGGAATTAAACAACAAAAAAAAGTTACTCCAGGCACCATGACCACATCAGTTAAGTATTCATGGTGCCTGGAGTCTGTATGTGCAAAATTTCAAGTGCAAAATTTCAAGTGTGGACTTTAGTGGTTACGATGGTTGGAGTAACCCTCTAAACAGCATAAAAATACATCATAGAGTTATTAAAGGTACACTACAGTCACCAAAAGTCACCAACAACTTTATCTTAATGAAGCAGTTTTGGTGCATGGAACATGTCCCTGCAGATTCATTACTCAATTATCTACCATTTAGGACTTAAATCACTTTGTTTATACAGACCTTGGGACACTTTACCTGCATGTGACTTGCACAGTCTTCCTAAACACTTCCTGTAAAGAGTGATATAATTTTTACACTTCCTTTATTGCAAATTCTATTTAATTTATAATTTGTTAACTCCTGCCTTGTTGATAGCTTGTTAGACCCTGTAGGAGTATCCAATTAAAGTTCAATTTACAAAGCAGGAGATAAAGTAAGTTACATTTGATTGCAAATGAAACCATTTTGTTTTCATGCAGACTGTGTCAGTCACAGCCAAGGGAGGTTTGGCTACGGTTGCATAAACAGAAACAAAAGTAATTTAACTCCTAAGTGACAGAGAATTGAGCAGTGAAACTGCAGAGGCATGATCTATACACTAAACTTCTTCATTAAGCGAAGGTTGTTTTAGTGACTATAGTGTCCCTTTAAGTGAATTGTATGTATTCAACTGCTAACCGTATTGTAAAATATAGGACAAAAATGTTCAGAAAAAATATTTAAAGATTCAGAAAATTTACCAACAAGGCTTTATTTGGGCTACATTTCACAATTATACTTTTTGCAGTGACTAAATATAACTCTGTGAAACATTTAACATTCAATATTCAGCTGAGATTATGCATAGAAAGGTATACACAGAAATGATCACAGTGGCACGGTTGCTATTCCTCATGTTTTCCCCATTACTCCCCTCTGTCACCCCATTCTGATTAGATTGATGATAATCCCATGCTGACCCAGCAGTATGTAACAATAAAAAGTTAAATAAATGGCCTCCCAGTGAGTTTTGTAACTAGATCTGACTTATTGTCAATTTGAGTTCAAAAAGCACCATGGTTTTAGTTCAATAGCGCTTATGAGAGAATGGACATAGATAGATGTATTTCACTATAGTAAAACATTTCCAACCAATTTAGGATTAGCAGAAGCACCAGGGATGTATCAAAGGTTGATGCTGAAGAGTTTGAATCGTTTTTCACCTCAGTAAAAACATTATAGTTACTTTGTATTATACAGAAACCAGAATATTTACCTCTTCGCCTACCTACTATGTTATATAAATAAACTCTAATACAGTGGAATATGTCAGCTTTGTATTTATCTTTATTGCAGTTATACACTCATTAGCCAACCACAACATTAAAGCCACCTGCCTAATATAATATAGGTTCCCCTCATACTGCCAAATCAGCTCTGATGTTTCGAGGCATGAACTCCATGAGACCTCAAAGGATCTGCTGCTGATATCTTGGTGTCAGTTACCACAAGACACCTTCAAAGTCCTGCAAGTTGCAAAGTGGAGCCTCCATGGATTGGATTTGTTGTTTCAGCACATGCCACAGATGCACAATAGGATTTAAATCTGGGGAATTCGGAGGCCAGTGCAACATCTTGAACCATTGTGTCAACCTAATATTAACTTGAATGCCAGTACCCAAGGTTTCCCAGAGGATAACACTCCCTCCGCCTGTCTGCCCATTTCCCATTGTCCATCCTGCTGCCATCATTTCCCCAACGCAAACAATGACCACGCACCCAACCATCTGTAGCGTTACTTACCTTAACCGGGGGCCGGTCGCGGTCCTCTCTTCAAGCCGCGCGCGGTCCTGCGGCTGCACGAGCCGCGCGCGGCTCATCCAACTACTTCGGATGGAGGGCGGGCAGTGACCGCGTGAGGCGGTCACGTGTCCCGCCTGAATCTAAGAGCGCGCCGCGAGTCTCGGGCGCGCTCTTAAAGGGACAGTGGGTGCCTAAATTGGAAAAGGCATCCCATTGGTCCCTGTCATGCCACACTCCCCATACACTTACCTTTTGGGGGCGTGGATATGACAGGGACCAATCAAATTAGATGCTTAGGTATTTATACTCACCTTCTTCCCTTTGTTCCTTGCCCTATCGTGGTTTCTGTTTCAGTTCCCTTTAGCGCTTGTGGTGTTCAGTTGTGTTTTCTCGTATTGACTTTGGCTTCGTATTCTGACTTCGTTTTCGCTTTATCCTTATCTGTACTGTTTGCCGGCTTGCTGTTTTCCGTGTACCAGACCCCGGCTTGTCCTAGTTTACGCTGTCTCTCTGTGCCCTTGACCTCGGTTTGTTCCTGGCTCTGTCTCCTCTCATATACGTCGAGTCCGGCCATTCTAAGGTCCGGTAGACGTATCTCTCCTCTGTATTTGCCTCTGTTTAGCTGGATCCTGCGTGTAGGGGTATATTCTCGTTACATTACGATAGGGCCATGGACCCCGCAGATTTAGCTCAACAGATGGCGTCCCATGAGGCAAGATTTGTAGAGCAGGATCACCGTATGGATCAAATAGCTCAGGCTCTCCAGACGCTCCTAGCTAGAACCGTTCCAGCAACTACACCTAACCCTCCTACGCCCCTTCTCCCTGAAGTATCTACTTTGCCTAATACTTCGGCCCATTTAACACCTCCTCCTAGGTATGGAGGGGACTCTAAGACTTGCAGAGGGTTTATTAATCAGATTGAATTTCACTTTGAAATGTATCCACGTCATTTCCCACAGAGAGGTCTAAGGTTGGGTTCTTTATGCACCAACTTACCGATAAGGCACTTGAGTGGGCAAATCCTATTTGGGAAGCTAATGGGCCTATGGTACATGATTTCAACAGTTTTCTTACGGCTTTTCGTAGAACTTTTGACACAATGAAAAGGTCAAAGAATGCCGCAAGAGCATTAATGAGAATTAAACAGGGTTCTAGGTCTGTGGCTGATTATGCTATTCAGTTTCGCACTCTTGCTTCGCAGGTAGATTGGACCAACAATGGGTTAACTACTGCCTTTATGGAAGGTTTGTCAGATACGATATTGGATGAGGTAGCAGCTAAGGAGCTTCCTATTGCCTTAGAGGACCTTATCGATTACCTCATTGATATTGATAATAGAATTCGTGACAGGCTCTATACCAAGAACAGGAATAGACGTTTTGTTACACCCATTAACCCCAGAGTTAATATACCAGAGAGTGTTAAAGTGTCTGAGGAGGAACCTATGCAATTAGGGGTTGCCAAACTCTCTGATACTGAGAAATTACATAGGAGAAGGGAGGGACTCTGCCTATACTGTGGTAGGAGAGACCATATGGTAAAGGAATGTCCTTTACTCCCGGAAAACTCTCGCACCTAAGACCTTATAGGGGACTGGCCTTGGGTGTGATATCTAAGTCTCCTAAATTGCCTCCTAACCGCTTGCTTCTCCCGGTTTCTTTATATATGGGAGAGATTTGTATAGTTGACAACATATATGCTCTGGTTGACTCTGGGGCAGCTGAAAATTTTATAGACTCTGGCTTTATAAAGAGAAACAACATTCCCATCAGAGAGAAGGAGATACCCTTGGCCGTTGAGGCCATAGATGGTAGACCATTAAGTTCTCCAGTTGTTACTCATGAGACTGAACCACTACACATGTACACAGGGGTTTTACACTACGAAACCATTCGATTCCAGGTTATCACCTCTCCCTCTTCACAGTTAGTATTAGGGTATCCATGGTTACGTACTCACAATCCCATTTTTGACTGGGAGACAGGGCAAATAAAATCATGGAGTAAGGCCTGCCACGAGTCTTGTACGTTGGAAGTCACACCTTTGAATTCTATTGAGGTACCTACCAGTCCTCCTTTGTCTATGGTTATACCCCCTCGGTATTTATCTCTAAAGACTGTTTTCGATAAAAGGGAGGCTGAGAAATTACCGCCTCACAGACCCTATGATTGCGCTATTAACTTGTTGCCTGGCACTATACCTCCAAAGGGCAGGGTGTACCCCTTATCGGTTCAAGAAAACCGTGTCATGGAGGAGTACATCAAGGAATCATTAGAAAAAGGGTTTATTAGGAGATCCTCTTCTCCAGCTGGAGCAGGGTTCTTCTTTTGTATCGAAGAAAGAAGGTGATTTAAGACCGTGTATAGATTATAGAGGTCTAAACAAAATCACTATCAAAAATGCATACCATATACCTTTGATTACAGAATTATTTGACAGGCTGAAACATGCCACTGTGTTCACTAAATTAGACCTTAGGAATGCATACAATTTGATACGTATAAAGGAAAATCACGAATGGAAGACTGCATTCAACACTAGAACCGGTCATTACGAATACACTGTTATGCCATTTGGGCTTTGCAATGCCCCAGCAGTATTCCAAGAATTTATTAATGATGTATTGAGAGATTTTATTCACACATTTGTTATCGTATACTTGGACGACATTTTAATATATTCTGCAGATATACACACTCATCATAGACATGTTACGACAGTTTTGAAGACCCTTCTTGCTAATGGTCTTTATTGCAAGCTAGAAAAATGTCTGTTTGACCAAACCGAAGTCCAGTTTTTGGGGTATTTGATTTCCGCTAAAGGTTTTCGTATGGATCCCCAGAAGCTTGCTGCTGTAATAGAATGGCCTCTACCGCAAGGTCTGAAAGCTATTCAACGTTTTCTTGGGTTCTCCAATTATTATAGACGTTTTATCAAAGGTTTCTCGTCCATTGCAGCACCTATTACCCGTATGACTAAAAAGGATGGCAATACTCGTGTTTGGTCTACCGAGGCACTTCAGGCTTTTGAATTTCTTAAAACTACGTTCGCCTCTGCACCTATTTTACAGCATCCTGTCCCCTCACTGCCCTATATACTTGAAGTTGATGCTTCGGATATTGGGGTAGGTGCTGTCTTGTCCCAAAGATAGTCGCCTGAGAAGCCATTGCATCCATGTGGCTTCTTTTCTAAACAAATGTCCAAAGCAGAGAAAAATTATGATGTGGGTAATCGTGAACTCCTTGCTATTATTTTAGCACTTAAAGAGTGGAGACATTTGTTAGAGGGAACTAAGGATCCTATCCTCATTTTTACGGATCACAAGAACCTATCCTATCTTAGCGAAGCCAAAAAATTGTCTTCCAGGCAGGCTAGGTGGTCACTATTTTTGTCTCGTTTCAATTTTATTATCACCTATAGGCCAGGTGATCGCAACACTAAAGCAGACGCTCTGTCCAGACAGTTCGAAACTACTGACAAACAGGAGATTGATGTTACTCCTGTCATTCCCCAGACAGGATAATAGCTACTACTATTTTGTCTATTTCCTCGTCCCTCTTGCAGGCCATACAAGCGAAACAAAGCATGGCACCTAGCGAGAGGCCTACTGATAAACTGTTCGTTGATGTTCCTGAGAGACGGGATATTATGTCATTATATCATGATACTAAGACCGCTGGACATCCTGGTATTTCCAAAGCGGTGTCAGCTGTTTCTCGGTATTTTTGGTGGGATTCCTTACGAAAGGATGTCACTGACTATATAAGTGCTTGTACTACTTGTGCCTGTATGAAATCCTCCCGTAGAGTTCCTTGTGGGCTGTTGCATCCGTTACCCGTTCCCGAGAGACCTTGGTCCAACCTGTCCATGGATTTTATTGTTGAATTACCCCCTTCAAATGGTAACACAGTAATCCTGATGATAGTGGATCGGTTCTCCAAAATGGCTCACTTCGTGTCTCTTCGCAAGTTGCCCACATCTAAGGAACTGGCTCATATCTTCGCTAGAGAACTATTTCGATTACATGGGATTCCCGTATCTATTGTATCCGATAGGGGTAGCCAATTTATTTCCAGGTTCTGGAGGGCCTTTTGTTCAGAAATGGGTATTTCTCTCTCATTTTCTTCCGCTTATCATCCCCAGTCTAATGGGGCTGCTGAGCGTGCCAACCAGTCTCTGGAGCAATACCTCCGTTGTTTTGTGTCTCACCATCAGGACAATTGGTCTGACCTGCTTCCTTGGGCTGAATTTGCTCGGAATAACGCCACTCATGATTCTTCTGGCAAGACCCCTTTTTACGTTGTCTATGGCCAGCATCCCGTTGTTCTTCCGGCTGCATTCTCCTCACAGGGCATGCCAGTTCTGGATGAGCATTTGGCTGGTTTGCGTAATACTTGGGAGCAGGTTCAGCGTTCTTTGGTGGACTCTGCTACTCGCCAGAAGGCTCAGGCTGACAAGCGTCGCAGAGCAGCTCAGTCCTATGTTGTGGGGGACAGGGTTTTGCTTTCCACGCGGAATATTCGTCTCCGGGTGCCTTCTATGAAATTGGCTCCCCGCTTCATTGGACCTTATCGTATTATACATAAGGTTAATCCTGTTTCTTATGTCTTAGGCCTGCCTAAGAATCTACGTATTCCTAATGTTTTTCACACCTCATTGTTGAAACCTTTCGTACGCAACCGCTATACCCGGCATACTCCTCCTCCCCCTCCTATTTCGGTGGAGGGTCATGAGGAGTTTGAAGTGTCTGCTGTTCTTGACTCTCGTTTCCTTAGGGGTCGACTTCAGTACTTGGTACATTGGAAGGGTTATGGGCCTGAGGAGCACAGTTGGATTTCGGCTGATGCTGTTCATGCTCCCCGTCTTGTGCGCTCTTTCCATTCTCGTTTTCCTGCCAGGCCTGGTCCTACCCGTCCGGAGGGCGTGTCCTCAGGGGGGGTACTGTAGCGTTACTTACCTTAACCGGGGGCCGGTCGCGGTCCTCTCTTCAAGCCGCGCGCGGTCCTGCGGCTGCATGAGCCTCGCGCGGCTCATCCGACTGCTTTAGATGGAAGGCGGGCAGTGACCGCGTGAAGCAGTCACGTGTCCCGCCTGAAACTAAGAGCGCCCCGCGAGTCTCGGGCGCGCTCTTAAAGAGACAGTGGGAGCCTAATTGCCAAAAGGCTCCCATTGGCTCCTGTCATACCACACTCCCTATACAATTACCTTTTGGGGGTGTGGAAGTGACAGGAGCCAATCACTTTCATTTAAAAGCTATTTAAACTTACCTTTTTCCCTTAGCTCATTGCCCTATCGTGGTTTCTGTTTCAGTTCCCTTTAGCGCTTGTGGTGTTCGGTTGTGTTTTCTCGTATTGACTTTGGCTTCGTATTCTGACTTCGTTTTCGCTTTATCCTTATCTGTACTGTTTGCCGGCTTGCTGTTTTCCGTGTACCAGACCCCGGCTTGTCCTAGTTTACGTTGTCTCTCTGTGCCCTTGACCTCGGTTTGTTTCTGGCTCTGTCTTCTCTCATATACGTCAAGTCCGGCCATTCTAAGGTCCGGTAGACGTATCTCTCCTCTGTATTTGCCTCTGTTTAGCTGGATCCTGCGTGTAGGGGTATATTCTCGTTACACCATCCACCTGATCTAAAAGAAAAAATGATTCACTCATGGTCCAGTTCTGATGCTCACATCCTCATTGTAGGCACTTTTGGCTTTGGATAGGAACATAATTTTCAGCATTTTGAGCTTCAGTAGCTCTTCTGTGTGATTAGATCACATGTGCATCAACTAGCCTTGACTGCCCAATTTCACAGGTTGTCCTTTCTTGCACTATGTTTGGTAGGTACTAACCACTGCATACTAGGAAGACCCCACAAGACTAGCTGTTTTAGAGATGCTCTGACCCAGTCATCTAGCCATCACTATTTGGCCCTTATCAAAGTCGCACAGGTCTTTTTGCTTGCCCATTTTCCGTACTTTCAACCAGGGGTCAAGTCCTGGGGAAAAAGGTGTGGGAACTCACCCAAGATTCCCGCCTCCCCCCCCACCCCCTTAAAAATATATATATTTTTTTTAAATTACACTCCTATGCATATAGTGCAGTGCAGGGTGTGTATAATGAAGGTAGTGTGTTTGTAGTGAATGCAGAGTATGAATAATAAATGTAGTGTGTTTGCAGTGAGTGCAGTGTGAATAATAATTGTAGTGTATTTGTAGTGAGTGCAGAGTGTGTATAAAGAATGCAGTGTGTTTTTAGTGAGTGCAGAGTGTGTATAATGAATGCAGTGTGTTTTTAGTGAGTGCGGAGTGTGTATAATGAATGTAGTGTATTTGTAGTGAGTGCAGTGTGTATAACAAACGTAGTGTATTTGTAGTGAGTGCAGTGTGTATAATAAATGTAGTGTGTTTGTAGTGAGTGCAGTGTGTATAGTGAATGTAGTGTTTTTGTAGTGAGTGCAGAGTGTGTATAATTAATGCAGAGTGTGTATAGTGAATGTAGTGTATTTGTAGTGAGTGCAGAGTGTGTATAATGAATGCAGTGTGTTTTTAGTGAGTGCAGAGTGTGTATAATGAATGTAGTGTGTTTGTAGTAAGTGCAAATTGTGTATAATGAATTTAGTGTGTTTGTAGTGAGTGCAGAGTGTGTACAATGAATGCAGTGTATGTAGTGTGTTTGTAGTGAGTGCAGAGTGTGTACAATGAATGCAGTGTATGTAGTGTGTTTGTAGTGAATGCAGAGTGTGTATAGTGAATGTAGTGTGTAGTGAGTGCAGAATGTGTATAGTGAATGCAGAGGGTGTATAGTGAATGTAGTGTGTTTGTAGTGAGTGAAGAGTGTGTATAATGAATGCAGCGTGTGCTGGATGATGTGTGTGTGCGCGCTGGATGACGTGTGTGTGCGCGCTGGATGGCGTGTGTGTGCGCGCTGGATGACGTGTGTGTG
>OW240912.1:162063386-162172943 GCA_933207985.1 Pelobates cultripes
GGGAGGGAATAAAAAGAGGGGAGGGGGGAATAAGAAGAGGGGAGGGAGGGGAATAAGAAGAGGGGAGGGGGGAATAAGAAGAGGGGAGGGAATAAGAAGAATGGGAGGGGGGGAATAAGAAGAAGGGGCAGCTCTATAGGACAGGGGCCAAGACAGGGAGCTCTTTCACACTATGCGCGCACACACACACAATGCATCCCTATACATACACAGAAACACAACATGCTTCCCTTACACACAGAGAAACACACAATGCAACCCTTACACACAAAGACAATGCATCCTTTGCACACATACACAGAAACAGACAATGCAAACCCGTACACACGCATGCAAACACACACACTTCTTCTCTTACATACACACAGAAACACAATGCATCTCATGCACACACATACAGACACACACCTTGCATCCCTTATGCATACAAACACAGATTCACACAATGCATCCCTTACACACACAACCAGAAACACATAATACATCCCTTATACACAAATACACACTGCTTCCACTACACACAAACACACTGCATCACTTGCACAAACTGGTAACCCTAAACACTACATACCATAAGCACACATATTAGATCCTCTACAATAACACATAACACATCCCCTACACACTCCACTCCCTGTGAGCAAACTCATGGGTGGGTGGAACTTATGAGTGGGCCTTATGGGCATACTCACCGCCAGACCTTGAGCTGTGTAAGGGGCCCCAAAAAATTGAGCTGCTTCCAATTCTCCCAGAACATTGAATTTTGTGACCACAGTTGCAAACAGCCTCCAGGGATCCTGTTCTACACCAGACCAGTGGAGCCAAACTGCAGCCCATCATCATCCTCATCTGCTTGTAAGTAGGCAATCTAGTATATTATTAGTGACACTAATCTATAATTTACCTCACATTAAAGGGACACTATAGCTTAATGAAGTGGTTCTGGTGTCTATAGCTGGTCCCTGCAGGCTTTTTAATGTAAACACACACTGTGTGCAGCACTGGCGTTAGTTCATATGGCAGATCATATGGGTGGGGCATTGTGATGTGACATGTGGGGGCAGCAAATTTTTATTTTGTCTAGGGCGGCAAAAATCCTTGCACCGGCTCTGATCCTGGGCAGGTGCACCAGTCTACTTGACTGGTTTTGCCCCCCAGGCCTAAGGCTGCCAGCCCTCCCCTGGCCGCTGGGGAGGTCTTTTGGCGGCCGCTGGCGGACTTGTCCTGGCGGCCGCTGAGGGAGCTGCGCGAGCTGCGCTGGCTCTGCTCCCCAGCACGCAGCTGAATGAGACCGGCGCCGGAATATGACGTCATATTCCGGCGCCAGTCTCATTCAGCAGCGCGCGAGGGCGGGAGGGCACTAACACAGGAAGCACCTCTAGTGACCGTCTGAGTGACTGTCACTAGCAGTGTCACTTTGAAGCAATGTAAACACTGCCTTTTGTCTGAAAAGTCAGTGTTTACGTTGAAAAGCCTGTAGGGACATGCTATAGACACCAGTACCACCACATTAAGCTGTGTGTGTGCGTCTGCTAGTGAGTGAGCTTGCTTGCATGCATGTGCCTGCTAGTGAGTGAGCTTGTGTTTTTATGTCAATGAGCTGATGTATGTCAGTAAGATTGTTTGTCTATGAGGCTGTGTATCAATGAGCTTGTGTGTGTCACTGAAATGTCAGTGAAATTGCCTGTGTCTGCATGTGCGTATGCTTACTGTATAATTAAACGTTTTACCCTGAAAGGACCAATATTTTATATTAGAAAAAGCAATATATATATATATATATATATATATATATTACTCAATCATCTGTCCTGGCAAGACATAGCCTTACATATTACACGCGACAATATATGGCGCAGTGACTTATGGGGCTGGCACAATTTTTTTTTCCAGGGCTGCTTTGTATCCCCAGTCCGGCCCTGCCCTGCTGCTACTAATCATCTCCTCCGTGCAGGGCACACTGAGGGACAGCTATAGGGCCTTCCCAAAGACCCCGCTAGGCTGCCCCTCAGTGTGCCTGTCATCAAACACAGCCTCACTGAGCTGCCTGTAACACTACTCAGGGCAGCTCCATGCGGCTGGTTCTGTAGGAAGTGACATCACCAGTCAGAGTGCAGAGTGAGCTGTGCGGAGCTGCCCTGATCAGAGTTACAGGCAGCATGTCAAGATCCTGTGCCTGAAGTGGTGAGGGACTTTCCAGGAGAGGATGTCTTGTAAGGGGGGCTTTAAGTTTTTTAAATCATTCACTTTTTTTTATTTACAAATATTTTAATGATATAATTTCCACCACTACTGCCCCTACCCACTGCACCCTCTGCCACCACAACCCCCATGCCCCCTCTGAAGCCCCAACCCCCCCTGCTCCCTCTGCAGCCCCTACCCCCTCTGTAACTCCTTCCTTTACACTTACAACTCCTATCATGCCAAGGCACTTTACACTTACAACTCCTATCATTCCTACCCCTTACTCTCTCAGCAGCCCCTACCCCCTCTGTAATTCCTTCCTTTACACTTACAACTCCTATCATGCCAAGGCACTTTACACTTACAACTCCTATCATCCCTACCCCCTTACTCTCTCTGCAGCCCCTACCCCTTCTGTAACTCCTTCCTTTACACTTACAACTCCTATCATGCCAAGGCACTTTACACGTACAACTCCTATCATCCCTATCCCCTTACTCTCTCTGCAGCCCCTACTCCCCTGTCCTCTCTGCAGCCCCTACCCTACCCTGCAGGGTTTTTGCTGTAAAGGCTGCCTTTTCAGAGAAAAAGCAGTGTTACATTGCTGCCTAGGAACATCTAGGTGCTTCCTGTGTCAGTGTTCTAAAATGTGCAGCACTGACATTCCGCATCTCCATGCTCCGGCCCCCCAGATGTTGCTGAACTACAACTCCCATGATTCTCTGGCTATCTATGTAATGCAAAGAATCATGGGAGTTGTAGTTCAGCAACATCTGGGGGGGCTGGGGTTTGAGGACCCCTGGCATAGTGTTTTGCTGCACATGCACAATAGCCTTCCAGTGCTTTTCTATGGTAGAGCATTGGGCTGGCTGAGATCATCTAAAATTGTTGAACTCTGCCAAGGACTTTGGTCGGTGATGGAAAAAAGGTGAATAAATCCAGTTTTTAAGGGGAGCCAGAAACCTATAGCGTCAGTAATACACTTTTGTATTCCTGACACTATAATGTTCCGTTAAAGGGACACTATAGTCACTCAGACCACTTCAGCTCAATGAAGTGGTCTGGGTACCAGGTCCCCCAGGTTTTAACCCTCCAGGTGTAAACATGCTATGTTTACATTGCAGGGTTAATCCAGCCTCTAGTGGCTGTCTTCCTGACAGCCACTAGAGGCGTTTCTGTGACGCTGGATGCGAAAATCGTATTCAGCGTGCAGAACGTCCATAGGAAAGCATTGAGAAATTATTTTCTATGGACTGTTTGAATGCACACATGGCTCTTGCCGCGCATGTGCATTCCGCTCCACTTGGGAGCTGACGTCGACGGGGGAGGGGAGGTCACCAGCACCGAGGGAGCCCAGCGCTGGATAAAGGTAAGTGGCTGAAGGAGATTTAACCCCTTTAGCCCAGCGGGAAACCTTGAGGGTGGGGAGGGACCTAAGGGTGTTAGGAAAACAAGTTTGTTTTCCTGACATTATAGTGATCCTTTAAGGTGGCTTGTAACATTTAACACTTGATGATTTGTAATTTAAGACGCAAAATTTGGACCTCACACAAACACATTGCCAAAATTCAGAAATACCCCTTTATACAAACTGCCATGCTACACAAACACACATAAAAAAAAAATACTACCATATTTATAAAACCAAAAACATGTATTCAATGCTTGGGGCCCAGGTACTAATTTTCCCGGGGGCCCACACCACTGTCAGTCCGTCCCTGATGAGGACACAGCCTTAGTATGTGTACCCACTATATGCTGTATGTATGAGTTACAATGAGGACTCTGCCTCAGTATATGTATCCACTAGATGCTCTGTGTAATGAGTTACTATGAGGACACAGCCTCAGTATATGTATCCACTATATTGTCTATGTATGAGGTGATCTGGAGACCCTGCCTCAGTGTGTGTTCTTTACAGGGAGTGCAGAATTATTAGGCAAATGAGTATTTTGACCACATCATCCTCTTTATGCATGTTGTCTTACTCCAAGCTGTATAGGCTCGAAAGCCTACTACCAATTAAGCATATTAGGTGATGTGCATCTCTGTAATGAGAAGGGGTGTGGTCTAATGACATCAACACCCTATATCAGGTGTGCATAATTATTAGGCAACTTCCTTTCCTTTGGCAAAATGGGTCAAAAGAAGGACTTGACAGGCTCAGAAAAGTCAAAAATAGTGAGATATCTTGCAGAGGGATGCAGCACACTTAAAATTGCAAAGCTTCTGAAGCGTGATCATCGAACAATCAAGCGTTTCATTCAAAATAGTCAACAGGGTCGCAAGAAGCGTGTGGAAAAACCAAGGCGCAAAATAACTGCCCATGAACTGAGAAAAGTCAAGCGTGCAGCTGCCACGATGCCACTTGCCACCAGTTTGGCCATATTTCAGAGCTGCAACATCACTGGAGTGCCCAAAAGCACAAGGTGTGCAATACTCAGAGACATGGCCAAGGTAAGAAAGGCTGAAAGACGACCACCACTGAACAAGACACACAAGCTGAAACGTCAAGACTGGGCCAAGAAATATCTCAAGACTGATTTTTCTAAGGTTTTATGGACTGATGAAATGAGAGTGAGTCTTGATGGGCCAGATGGATGGGCCCGTGGCTGGATTGGTAAAGGGCAGAGAGCTCCAGTCCGACTCAGACGCCAGCAAGGTGGAGGTGGAGTACTGGTTTGGGCTGGTATCATCAAAGATGAGCTTGTGGGGCCTTTTCGGGTTGAGGATGGAGTCAAGCTCAACTCCCAGTCCTACTGCCAGTTCCTGGAAGACACCTTCTTCAAGCAGTGGTACAGGAAGAAGTCTGCATCCTTCAAGAAAAACATGATTTTCATGCAGGACAATGCTCCATCACACGCGTCCAAGTACTCCACAGCGTGGCTGGCAAGAAAGGGTATAAAAGAAGAAAATCTAATGACATGGCCTCCTTGTTCACCTGATCTGAACCCCATTGAGAACCTGTGGTCCATCATCAAATGTGAGATTTACAAGGAGGGAAAACAGTACACCTCTCTGAACAGTGTCTGGGAGGCTGTGGTTGCTGCTGCACGCAATGTTGATGGTGAACAGATCAAAACACTGACAGAATCCATGGATGGCAGGCTTTTGAGTGTCCTTGCAAAGAAAGGTGGCTATATTGGTCACTGATTTGTTTTTGTTTTGTTTTTGAATGTCAGAAATGTATATTTGTGAATGTTGAGATGTTATATTGGTTTCACTGGTAATAATAAATAATTGAAATGGGTATATATTTGTTTTTTGTTAAGTTGCCTAATAATTATGCACAGTAATAGTCACCTGCAGACACAGATATCCCCCTAACATAGCTAAAACTAAAAACAAACTAAAAACTACTTCCAAAAATATTCAGCTTTGATATTAATGAGTTTTTTGGGTTCATTGAGAACATGGTTGTTGTTCAATAATAAAATTAATCCTCAAAAATACAACTTGCCTAATAATTCTGCACTCCCTGTATATGCTCATAGTCGCTGTGAAAACACAGCCTCGGTATATGCTCTCTACATGCTCTATAGGTAAGATGGTGTGGAGCAATTGCTTCAGTGTATCTGTTCTCTATATGATTGATGTATTAGTGGAAGCACAATATATGTGAATGATATAAGTACATCCGCTATATGAGTCCAAACTAATACTGGTTCTATGTGTGGGTTGTGAGTCACAACCTCAGTATATGTGAGTGGTATATTATGTGCATAGTTCTGTTAAAACACAGCCTCAATTTATCTTACTCATATAATCTTAATATGTGTGCAGGCATAGTGTCACTGTATATAGCAGATGTAGGATATGTATGATTACTGTTTAAACAGACTCAGTATATGTGACTGATATATCTGTGTATAAGGTGCTGTTAGAAACATCCACAATGTATGTGATTCATTTAATCTGTATGCAGATTGGTAGTATTATATAACCCTAATTTATACATGGCATTGGTAGATTTAATATATACAAATGATCTAAGGTCTGTTTTGCACTGAAATGTAGCACTGCCCAATTCTAGCAAATACAAATGCACTGTTGTACTGGGTAAGTAATTATTGCCTACTGTTGATTTTCTATTTCAGTTTTTTAACCCCTTAAGGACCGGACTGTTTTTGTGATGTTGTACATCTGCGACCAGGCATCTTTTTACACTTTTGTGGTGTTTATATTTAGCTGTAATTTTCCGCTCTCTAATTTACTGTTCCCATACAAATTATATATTGTTCTTTTCAGGACAAAAGGGGCTTTCTTTACATACCATTATTTATATAATCTCATGTAATTACATTTTTTAAAAATGAAAAAATAAGATGAAAAATTAAAAAAAATACATTTTTTTTTACTTTTACGTGAAAAATCTTTTACTCATCTACAAAAGCGAATAAATAAAACTGCTAAATAGATTCAAAATTTTGTCCTAATAAAAATACCCAGTGTTTACATGCTTTTTTGCTATTTTTTTGCATGTTATAGGGCTATAAGTACAAGTAGGATATTGCGGTTTCAAAACATACATTTTTAAAATGTATCAATAGTGACATTGTAACACTATTATCTGTCATAAATCTCTGAATAACACCCCACATGTACATATTTTTTTTTAAAGTAGACAACCCAGGGTATTCAATATGGGGTATGTCCAGCCACTTAGTTGCAAACGTCAAAGTTAGCCTTCATATTTGTTTGTGTGTGAAAAAAGTAAAAAACTAAATTGAACGCTAATTTTGGCCAATGTTTGTGACTAAGTGGTTACTAAAAAAGACTGGAAGTACCCCATTTTCAATACTTTGGGTTGTCTTCTTTTGCAAATGGTATGCCATCATGGGGATAATTCTCATTCCTGGGCTACCATACACTCTCAAAGGCAACGTAACCAACATGGCCATTTTCAATGTAAAAATATTTGACCCATATATTTGACCCTGTAACTTTCATAAATGCTATAAAACCTGTACATGTGGGGTACTGTTATACTCAGGAGACTTTGCTGAACACAAATATTAGTGTTTCAAAACTGGAAAACGTATCACAACAATTATATCATCAGTAAAAGTGCTGTTTCTGTGTGAAAAATGCAAAAAAAAAGTAACTTTCACTGACAAAATCATCACTGTGATATTTTTTACTGTTTTGAATCACTAATATTTGTGTTCAGTGAAGTCACCCGAGTAAAACAGTACCCCCCATGTACAGGTTTTAGGTTGTCGTAGAACGTTACAGAGTAAAATACAGTGCTAGCAAATTAAATTCTCTGGACTTTCCACCTGGGTTAGCAGGCAGATCCCTCAAATTGCAATCAATAAAATTAATTATGTAAAAATATTACATAAATACACACGTAGAATTTAAATATATATGCATATTTATATATTTGAAGTCTACGTGTATATTTATATAATTATTTATGTAATTTTGTATATGGACATATGTATATTTCGGATTATTTTTATTTATTTATATATACATAGATATAAATATATATATATATATATATATATATAATTTCATTCTAAATGTATTTTGATATAAATATATATATTAAAATATCAAAACACAGTTAGAATAAAATGTCATATAGATATATAATTTTTTTTTTTTAAATGTTTATTATTATGTTTACATTTTTTAATTTAAATTACTTATTTGTATTTTATAATAATATATAAATACAATATATATAGTTATTATATATATTATATATATACGTGTGTAATTTAATTATAAGTGTATTTTTATATTAATATATGTACATATTAATATAAAAATACACATAGTATGACATTATATATGATATATATATATATATATATATATATATATATATATATATATATATACAGGGAGTGCAGAATTATTAGGCAAATGAGTATTTTGACCACATCATCCTCTTTATGCATGTTGTCTTACTCCAAGCTGTATAGGCTCGAAAGCCTACTACCAATTAAGCATATTAGGTGATGTGCATCTCTGTAATGAGAAGGGGTGTGGTCTAATGACATCAACACCCTATATCAGGTGTGCATAATTATTAGGCAACTTCCTTTCCTTTGGCAAAATGGGTCAAAAGAAGGACTTGACAGGCTCAGAAAAGTCAAAAATAGTGAGATATCTTGCAGAGGGATGCAGCACTCTTAAAATTGCAAAGCTTCTGAAGCGTGATCATCGAACAATCAAGCGTTTCATTCAAAATAGTCAACAGGGTCGCAAGAAGCGTGTGGAAAAACCAAGGCGCAAAATAACTGCCCATGAACTGAGAAAAGTCAAGCGTGCAGCTGCCACGATGCCACTTGCCACCAGTTTGGCCATATTTCAGAGCTGCAACATCACTGGAGTGCCCAAAAGCACAAGGTGTGCAATACTCAGAGACATGGCCAAGGTAAGAAAGGCTGAAAGACGACCACCACTGAACAAGACACACAAGCTGAAACGTCAAGACTGGGCCAGGAAATATCTCAAGACTGATTTTTCTAAGGTTTTATGGACTGATGAAATGAGAGTGAGTCTTGATGGGCCAGATGGATGGGCCCGTGGCTGGATTGGTAAAGGGCAGAGAGCTCCAGTCCGACTCAGACGCCAGCAAGGTGGAGGTGGAGTACTGGTTTGGGCTGGTATCATCAAAGATGAGCTTGTGGGGCCTTTTCGGGTTGAGGATGGAGTCAAGCTCAACTCCCAGTCCTACTGCCAGTTCCTGGAAGACACCTTCTTCAAGCAGTGGTACAGGAAGAAGTCTGCATCCTTCAAGAAAAACATGATTTTCATGCAGGACAATGCTCCATCACACGCGTCCAAGTACTCAACAGCGTGGCTGGCAAGAAAGGGTATAAAAGAAGAAAATCTAATGACATGGCCTCCTTGTTCACCTGATCTGAACCCCATTGAGAACCTGTGGTCCATCATCAAATGTGAGATTTACAAGGAGGGAAAACAGTACACCTCTCTGAACAGTGTCTGGGAGGCTGTGGTTGCTGCTGCACGCAATGTTGATGGTGAACAGATCAAAACACTGACAGAATCCATGGATGGCAGGCTTTTGAGTGTCCTTGCAAAGAAAGGTGGCTATATTGGTCACTGATTTGTTTTTGTTTTGTTTTTGAATGTCAGAAATGTATATTTGTGAATGTTGAGATGTTATATTGGTTTCACTGGTAATAATAAATAATTGAAATGGGTATATATTTGTTTTTTGTTAAGTTGCCTAATAATTATGCACAGTAATAGTCACCTGCACACACAGATATCCCCCTAACATAGCTAAAACTAAAAACAAACTAAAAACTACTTCCAAAAATATTCAGCTTTGATATTAATGAGTTTTTTGGGTTCATTGAGAACATGGTTGTTGTTCAATAATAAAATTAATCCTCAAAAATACAACTTGCCTAATAATTCTGCACTCCCTGTATATACACATAACCCACTAGCTCTGTGCTAGGGAGCCCCTTTTCAGGAGAGGTACCATAGGGATTGTAATAGGACATACAGGATTAAAGGACTATTGCTTAAATGAAAATTACACTGCTTGCTGGAACAACTCCCATCCTGCTCAGGCTGCACTACCCAGTTGGTTATCTCTCACAGAGTTCATCAGTGATCAACCCACATTAGTGGAAGCCTTGCAGGACTATTATCATTTCAGGGGTGACCCCCCTCACAAAAAAAGTCTGACACCAGTCCTAGTGACGTATTTACCTAGGGGTGAACCTATGCACGCTTTTATTGTATGCGGCACCTCCATGGTACAACTGGGGTGATCCACGCAAATCCTTACCTGTTGGTAAGGGACCTCACAGTGTTGCTAAACGTCCACTAAATTTCGTATACAAGGGTGACCCCCTTTAAAAAGCGTACTGAGGTCATTGATCCCTCCCATTACCTGGCTTGCGTCCCGACCATTAACGGGCTTCGTCCCAACCATTACCGGGCTTCATCCCGACCATTACCGGGCTTCGTCCCGGTCGATACGAGGGTGACCCCCTCGCCAGACCACTATTCAGACTCCTAGTGGTACTGATTATATGATACCTGTGTGACCCCCAGTTGTACGTGGAAGCCACTGTGTAGCTACATACACACTGACGTATACTCTGTCTCCACACAGACGGGAAAAATTATCTGCTATTATGTCAGACGCTCCTCCATCACCATCTATGGATTTCCAAGCTATGATCAATGCCGCGGTGTCGGCTTCTGTTGAAAAGACTTTGGCCAAAATTATGACACAAACACCACCGGATGTGGCGGGCGCCACTACTCCGACTCGACCAGATGCTAAGGACCCTGCCGATCTCAGGGCGGAGGCTGGGCCGTCTAAGCGGCATCGGAAGGGATCCAACATGGCCCTTCCAAGGTGCGAGGGAAAGATCCTATGGAAGCAAAGCTGCCAATCAGGGCGCCTGGATCGCTCCCCTCCACAACCTCCTTCATGAGGGATGAGGAACCATTATCCCCGCCTTCACTGGAAGTTATGGACGAATGGAGGGCAGAGGATTCTCCCTCGGAGGAGGAGGAATGGCAAGACTTACTTCAGGAAGTCTGAGACTTCAGCCAAGGACCCGAATGGGCAAGCCGCTCAGGCAGAAAGGGCCCGCGTAAATTGACTGCGGACGTGTATGAAGACGGGGTGTTCCTGGATGAGACGGGCAACCCCATGTTCGATCTGCTTCAGATACGACACCCAAGATCATCAGAATGGAACCTGCCAGACCATCTGACTCAATTTATACATTTTTGGCTGAGGAAGCCGATGGACAAGGAGGTTCGGGCCAAGCTCAAAGCAGAGTGCCCACATCCCGTGCTTCCTGACAAGATTGCCTTCACCCCAGAATTTGAAACCACAGTGGGGGTGTTTATGTCCCGCTCTGGCAGAGACCCACGGAAGGGCGTAGAGAAGGGCATGAAATCGGTCCAGGACAAAATGTTGGACATGATAGGCCCACTGGCGAAGATTCTATACTTCGCAGATTTGGCACTTGCTCAGGGGACGACCCTCGAGGCACACGACATTAGAGAATGGGCGAACTGCCTTTTAGGTAACTCTAACGCTGCCATGTGCGCAGAATGACGTAAAGCGGCCCTATTGAAGATAGACTCCAAACTGTTAGACTTGGGAAAGAAGGAGCTAGGTCCTCCGGCGGACGGGCTGCTATTCGGTGAACCGTTTTCACTACACTGAACAAGGCCCAATCCATTAGACAAGTCTTCCTGAACCCACAAACAACTCAAGGTGTTTTTGGCAGGGCTGGTCGGCCCCAGACGTCCATATGCTCCACAGCAGTTCTTCCCATCCGCAAGAGCCTCCTTCACAAGGGGATCCTTCCGTACAAGGGGCACTCAAGGCAGAGGACGAGGACGATTCAACTCAGGTCTTCTGTTATGTCACTCAAGTATAACTGCTGGCAGACTGTCCCTTTTTCCACAGGAGTGGGAATGCATCTCCACAGATGCATGGATCCTCCAGACTGTGCGAGGGTATGTGATAGAGTTTGCCCGTACGCCAATTCAGACCACGCGACCACCATCTCTCCGGGTGGCAAAGAGCCATTCCATTCCTCATAGACAAGGAGATATGAGCTCTGTTCGCAAAGGGAGTGGTGGAATTCGCCCCAGACGATTAAGGTTTCTTCAGCAACATGTTCATCGTCAGAAAAAAGACGGGAGACTACCGTCCGGTCATCAATTTACGAGAACTCAATGGATTTGTGGCTTATCGCCATTTCAAAATGGAATGTATTCACCTTCTGAGAGACTTAAAGAACGAACGCGACTGGTTCACACGTCTAGACTTAAAAGACGCATACCTGTCGGTCCCCATGGCACAAGAAAGTCACTCCTTCCTTCGTTTCACCTGCAAGGATCGCTCCTGCCAATTCACATGTCTGCCATTCGGCCTCAGCTCGGCCCCATAGTGTTTTACGAAACTCCTCAAACCAGTCAGAGAGAAAGTGAAATACGCTGTCTCGTGTATCTCCACGAGACAGCGTGTATCTCCACGAGACTCCAAATCCAGAATTCGATCTCAGATGAGATTTAACATTCACTTTCTGGAATCATTGGGGTTTGTAGTGAACAGAGAAAAATCATCGTTGACTCCATCCCGAATAGTTAAATTCCTCGGGTTCGAGATAGACTCCAACTCTTGCGTACTACGTCTCCCCGCATCGAAGATAGCGGCTATTCGGAAGGAAATTCAACGGATACTCAGGAGAGACACCATACCTCTCCGACTACTAGTGAGGATAGTAGGTCTACCCTCCTCATCAATACAGGCGATTTTTCCAGGCCCGCTCCACTACCGGGCCATGCAGAGATTGAAAGCTCAATACCTACGAGCCAGACACACGTACGACCACTGGATTCCTGTCTCCGCAGAAGCACGGACGGAACTTCGATGGTGGCTACTTCACATGGAAGCCTGGAACAGCAAGGCCATTTTCGGGATGAACCCGGACTTTGTATTGGAGTCGGACGCGAGCCTTTGGGGCTGGGGAGCTCACTGCACCCACACATCCATGGGAGGTCCATGTTCAGAAGAGGAACAGGGTCTCCACATTAACTGTCTGGAACTGATTGGGGGATCATTTGCAATTTGCAGTCTAGCCAATGACATGTCGAACTGCTGCATCCTTCTGTGCATGGACAATATTTCCGCGGTCCAATACATAAATCGCTTGGGTGGAGCCCGATCAAGAGCCTTGACAGAGGCGACGAGGGACATCTATCAATTCTATATTCCCCGCAACATTACGATCAAAGCGGAATATTTACCGGGAATCAACAACCTCACGGTGGATTGGTTTTCTCGACACTGGCGAGACAGAAGTGACTGGCAACTGGACACATCAGTATTCTCAGTGGTGAAGGACCTCAGGGGCCCATTGGTCGTAGACCTGTTTGCGTCTCGGACGAACATGCAGTTACCAAGATATTACAGCTGGCTTCCAGACCCTCAGTGCGATGCGATAGATGCCTTTCTACAACTGTTGCCTCTGAAGGGAGCGTACGCATTCCCACCATTCTCGATGATAGCAAGAGTAATCCATCGCATCAGAACGACCAAGATTTCAATGATTCTTGTCACACCGTTGTGGAAAAGTCAGGCGTGGTTTCCGGATTTATTGGCTCTAACACAAGACCATCCTCTACTTCTTCCATCGTTCCCCTTCCTACTGACAGACCCGAAAGGGGAACCACATCCACTAGTGATACAGGAGAATCTGGATGTAACGGATCACCTGGCACCCCGACTGGGTACCTCCGTTAAAGGATGCTCCTAGCGCTTCCCGAGGACTCCAAGCACTGCAGCAGACACCACAATCACCGAACCGGAGAAGCATATGAATCCTCTCAAGCATATGAATGCTGTAGACAGTTGAATAGGAACCATACGAATAGGTTTACTCTCCTAGCAGTCAAACTGGAACAGCATACAATAAATCCTTCCCCCAATAATGAGACGACACTTCACTTTGAGGGTTAAGCAGGAACTCCCTGTACTGTCACATACAGTCTCTTTTATTGCCAATCCACAAACATAGTACAGCCCACAGGGCGTTACAAAACAGCCAATCAATCCATACAATACACCCAGACACTCCCACACAAAATCCTCCCCTCTGGCTGTGATATGATTACTGAACACAATGGGTAATCTAATTATTACAGCCAGAGAAATACAGTTTCATAAAACACATCACAGGGACCCCAAAACATGCAATAACCCCATAAAAAGTATATCCTTGGAACTGGGGGATCTGGGTGAACCACATATCCAAAATTCACCCAGATCCGTTCAGTACTTTGGAAAATACAGTTTAATGCAGATTCTGCAGAACATATACAGGCTAAATAAAAAACAATCACTGTATAATGTGTCCCCTGCTGTATAGTCCAAAACCACCGCACGATGTCTCTGTGCAACAAATACTGGCGAGATGGCACCGTGTTGAAAAGTCACACAGTGTCTGTGAGTTAAAATGGCCGCCATCCATTGTTCTCACCATGTGCTTCTGATACAGGAAATGGTGGCCACCCAGTAACTCCACAGTATGTCCCCAGATGGTTCTTAAAAGGGCTAGCAGCAGCACAACACAAATCCATTATGCCCAAATCATGTCTTTAAAGGGCAATACATCCCAGGGGCCATAGTCACATGGCAGGAGGCTGGCAATCAGTCTTCTCCAATGCCCAGTGGCGAGGTCGGTTTCGCCACACTGGAACTTGTGGTCTGGAATCTTTCAGGGGAGCCTGGTCCGTCGAGGGACTATCGCAACTGGCTAAAGACCTTTTATGGGATTCATGGGCACCGGGTACCCGATGGAGTTACTTATCAGCATGGAATTCATGGAACCGCTGGTGTGTGGGAAGGAATTGTGATCCCTTTACAGCACCTATCACCACGGTGGTAAATTATTTGTCCCACCTTTTCACGGAAGGAAGATCCTATCATTCCATCACGTGTGTCACGCTCTGCGATTTCGGTGGCACGCGTTCCAGTACAAGGCTCTCCGGTCGGTCAGGACCCTTTGGTATGTCGTCTGCTGCGAGGTATCAAATTGTCCAGACCACCGGAACCTAAGTATAATCGTTTGTGGGATGTAGTTTGTGGGACGCACGCATCTTTCTTGTTATTACCTCAGCTTTAAAAATGCAAAATAGAAAGCCTCCTGTCATGTGATAAAATTGTAGATTATGCTAATGTAGTGTACCTATGATCTTAATTTTAATAATGACAGGAGGCGAGTATTTTCCCTCCCGTTTCTATGGGTTGCCATATTTCACCGTTTCTTTTGCTCCATTATAATTTGTATAGTTTTTCTACATTATATATGAATATGATGTTTTACGGTAATAAACGAGTACTTAGTGATATTATTGTTTAATGCTAGTATATAAACGATAGGTTATTATTTGTATAGAATATGGATATATATATTATCACTGATATCATGTAGACATAAGTCTATTTCCATCCTCTTACACTTGTTTCTGTTTTTTCAATGTGATTGCCGATATTGGCTCCGGATTGGACACACTGGATATTGGATCTTACGGATCAAGTTTAATTTCCGATCTTCGTTATTCGTTTTGAAGTTGGACTAATTGAAGTTGGGATTGTTATATTATTACGAACTCTGGTTTTTATTCCCTGACATTATGTAGACTAATTTCGCACCAAAGAAAGAGGAAGTCATGTGACGGTCAGGGCTTTATATATGGATATGATGCATGTTATGATTGGTTAAAAGTTTAATGATTGACTTGTGCTGCTGGAGGCATATGTAAAGAAAATTATGCAAAATACTCGCCTCCTGTCATTATTAAAATTAAGATTATAGGTACACTATGTTACCCAGACTGGGCTCCCAATTCCCTGCAGGACCGGTGAAGAGACCTCTGTCCCATCTCCACCGGCCACCTGGGGTCCTTTCCAGTAAATCTCCACAATATCTTCCCAGCTAAATGGGTCTGGATCTGTCACCTTGCTGAGCCTTCCCAATGGAGTGGAAGAGATCTCAGTAGTCCTGCTCCAGTTCCCACACCAGGGTTGCTAGGTGAGCCAGGTCTTGCTCTACCTCATGGGGGTCATCCCAGTCATGCCTAGCCTCCCTCTCATAGAAAATTTCCTGAAGTCTGGTCTGCGCAGGGCTCCCATAACAAGCCAGGACCATCAAACTCCTCTCCGTCTGGCTTGTCATGCTCGGCCGTCCAGGGTATAAAGTACATGTAGTGGAGTGCTGATTAAAAATAAAGATAAATGAAAATAGGGTACAAAATAGGAAACCTAACTACCTATCAAATACAAAACAAACTGATTAATAAACCCTTATTTTCTAATAGGTCATAAGTCTATGAACATACTGACACACTAAAGATTGATATTAAAAATGCATTTATTCATTAATCAATTAAAAACTTATGTAAAAAACATTCATATATAACAAATAATATGTCTATTGATAATCCCAAATCAAGCCATAAAAAAGTCCAGACCTTATTTGAAATACTCTGCGTCCCGAGTCAGCAAAATGTAGTGCTGAAAAACCTCAAACAAAAGTCCTCTTTGTAGCAGAGATGATGGCTGATAGCAATGGGAGTCAGACCTCTCCAGACGCGTTTCTCCCCTTCAGCGGCTTTTTCAATGGATGGGGTCTGTCTCTTGTTTATAAAGCGTCTGCCGACTTTTAATCTATAATGTATGTTACAGAACCCAACTCTTATCTATGTAGCTAAACACCCATATTTTGTATAACTTAAAAACACATATAATTTAATTATAATTTCGGTCGGTACAATGTATCATTTACTGCCGTTACTATAGTAACACCCGCTTAAGCGGATTTGAATGTAACTGACATTCTAATCTAATTGGACAGATAAAGAATGTAGAGATTAATACATGGGAACTATCAATTTTATGCCATGGCTCATTTACAAATAAACAATTACCATATTATGGCTAAAACCAGTAGTATATAGTGTCAGTCTAAGAGTACTACTCTTAATGTATATACTGCTATTCCTTTATATTGGTGCATTTATCATCTTTAATTTATTTCATCTATCCAAAATGAATAGAGTTATATGATGCACTACACTATTAATATATCTTAAAGGGACCCTCCCTATATTACTTAAAGTGCAATGCAACTAAAAAGTTGTAATCCTAATAAAATAAAAAAAAGGTATAATAACTTTTTAAAAGGCCAGACACAAAAAAAGTTTAAAAAAAAAGGATAAAAGTCTTAAAAATATATTTCCACAATAGTACAAGGAATAAAAATCATCCCAAAAAGTGACAAAGTTCAAAGTCAGCATTTAATCCGTTAGGCTGCAGCATATCCAATTTATATATCCATTGCATTTCGGTAATGCCCAGTTGTTTATTATGGTCTCCTCCTCTCCAATTCTTGTTTACTTTACATATCCCTTTAAAATCCAAAAGATTCATATCTGAGTTGTGTTGTTGTTTAAAATGGGCTGAAACAGAGTGCTGCATATACCCTTTCCTTATATTCAGCATATGTTCTCTGACTCTCACATATACCGTGTTTCCCCGAAAATACAACCTACCCCGAAAATAATCCCTAGCTGGAATATCTTGGTGGGCTGCAATATAAGCCCTACCCCGAAAATAAGACCTAGGCAGGGCCGGTGGCTGCCGGCCCTTTAAATGCCACAGCCGACTGAGCGATAGAGAGCGCTCAGACGGCTGCCGCACTGCCTCACCTCCCCTTCCCTGTAGCGTGGCCGAGCTCCTCTCCGGTCTGCGACCCGGCCGTACTGACAGGAAGTGCACTCTGGGTGTGCACTTCCTGTCAGTCCGGCCGGGTCCGGAGTGAGAGGAAGAGGTGAGGTATTACAGGGAGGGATAATACAGTGAGGGAGGGGAGAAGGGGGGGATAATATTACAGGGAGGGAGGGGGTGATAATATTTACAGGGGGGAGGGATTACAGGAGAGGGATTACAGGGAGGGAGGGGGGAGGGGGAGTATTACAGGGAGGGAGGGGGGATAATATTACAGGGAGGGAGGGGAGAGTATTACAGGGAGGGAGGGAGGGGAGAATATTACAGGGAGGGGGAGGTGAGGGTCTCTGGGGGGGTTACACAGCGCGGACACCGGCTGACAGACTGGCTCTAAGCCCTACCCTGAAAATAAGCCCTAGTGTGTTTTTTGTGACTAAAATTAATATAAGACCCGGTCTTATTTTCGGAGAAACACAGTAATTGCCTCTTGGTTCTTCCTACGTACTGGAGCCCACATGGGCACTCCAGTACATAGATAACGTTAGTGCTATGACAAGTAATATGTTCTTTTATTTTAAAAGATTCCGTATCCTTCTCACAATTCTGTTTCATAACTTCAAATACTCCTTTTATTTGTTTGTTCTTACTTGTGTTGCATGTGATACAATCTAAACAGTAGAAGAAGCCATTATTTTTTATTTTAGTTGTATCATTCTTTCCTCTTAAGATAATTCTAGGTCTTTCCGGTAAGCTACTAGCAAGAATTTTATATTTTTTTCAATAAATGCCAATGCTTTGTGAGTATTCTTTTTAATTGTACATTTTCCTTGTTGTAATTTAGGATAATCGCTGGGAACTCTTCTCCTGAACTTATTGCTTGTGATTTATCCTTATTCTTTAAGAGAATCATACGATGTAAATTCTCAGCTCTACGTAGTGCATCTTCTATTTCGTTAGATTGGTAGTTTTTTGACAAGAACTTATTCTTCACTATTTCTGCCTGTTCCCTATAGACTTCAAAGTCTGTATAGTTGCGTCTCAGGTGCCTAAATTCGTTATAAGGCATGTTTTTAAGCCATGCAAGTAGGTAACAACTCTCTTTAAGAATGAAGCTGTTCACATCTACTTCTTTAAAGTGTGTTTTCGTTTTAACTGTGCCAGAATCTATATAAATCATTAAATCGAGGAATTCCACCTGTGTTTTGCTCCAAGTAGACAAGGCTACGTTTAGAGGGATCAAGAAGAACTGTCTAAACCTTTATTTTACTTGGGACTAGCCCATATGGTCATTACATTAACAATGCTGTGAAAACTTAATAAAATTAGGCTCCATTTTGAGGGTCAAGCAGGAACAGACAGAGCTGTGGGTTTATTGTTCTTATATACACATTCTTACACATTAGTACCACCCACAGGGTTTTGGAAAACAACCAATAAACACGTACAATACACTCAGACACTCACAGACAAAATCCTCCCCTCTGCCTGTGATACAATTACCTTACACAATGGGTTAATTAACACAGGCAGATAAATACAGTTTTTACACCATATTCATAATTTTAAAAGTATACATCACATTCACATAAAACTTTCAGAATCAGCATACTCCAAATACAAACATATGTCAAAATCATCCAAATTGGTCCATTGGTTCAAAAGATAGATCCTTTGTGACCAAATGAAGCATGGCTTTTCTGCCCAAAACCAGTTCCACAGAGTAATCCAATTATCTTCAAGGACAGAGGCAAAACTCCATTGCACATGGCAAAAAAAAGACAGTAAAATACAATAAAATACACAAGGTTACATTTATTACATAAAATACAGACATGCAACATATTCCCAGATAGCTTAGGTCTGAGCGCACGTTATTACTGAATAGCGCTCCGACCATACACATACAGTTCAATTGCCATGGAGCCAAAGTCTTTTATTACACGAATAGGCTCCATGGCATAGCTATCTGGGTTAAATGAGTTCACTCAGTAAATCCGAGAATCTACCAAACGCCAGGGCAGAAATACATGAATAGACCATTCTGCATAGGAAAATAAAGTATTTAAATGCCGGTCCTTTGTCAAAAGGCAGCAGGCAGGCAACCAGGCTCCTCCAATTCACAGTGGCGAGATTGGTCTCGTCACATCCTTATGTTTCTTTCTTATGGCAAGAGTAATGGATGCTGGCTTTTCATCAGAATGGTTACAGCTGAAGAATGGAACTAAGCAGGGATTCCCCTATACTACATTTAATGGTAATTGAATCTTTGGCTATGGCAATTAGGGCAGATAATCAAATCAAAGGTTTTCCGGTTTTACAGAAAGTTTCAAAATCACTATCTATACTGATTATGTAGTTCTGACCCTTTGTGACCCATTTTCTTCTATGGATAAATTTATGATGATGATTTATGACTTTTCGATACTGTCTGGGTATAAATTGAATTTAAGTAAATCTGCTGCTTTGATGATTAATCTATCTACTAAGACAAGAAAAGTACTATATGATCATTTTGGGCTGAACCATTCCATTTCATCTATGACATATCTCGGAATTCAAATTATGAGAGATCCCTCTAACTTAATGGCAGTTAATTTTATGTTTTTATTAAAATATACTAGTAAAAAAATTCAAAGAATGGAAATCTTGGGAAGTCTCATGGTAAATATTATAAAATCTTATATTCTTTCTAAATGGGTCTATTTATTCCGTATGATCCCCCCCCACCATGTCCTGGCTCAATCTATATTCAACAAATTTATATGGTTAGGCAAACATCCCTATTTCAGCTTTATCCACTTAGCACTGAAAGTCAATCAAAGAGGTCTAGGTGCACCCCAGTTAAAAGACTACTTGAAAGCTTGTATGTTAGCATATATTATTTATACTCAATTTGATAATGTCGAAGAGTAAATTTGGCATAAAATTTAAATGTGCTTGACAAACTCTAGTGATACTATTAAAGAGTAGAAATCCATATTTTGGCGGACAAAGGAAAAAAGAAAAGAAATATCATATAGAGATCTCTTCAAAAAGTATAGTCTTTAATAATCTTTTGAACACATGGGAAAAACTTACAGGTGCCTGACATCGTCAAGATAAAATTATTTCAGGTCTACCTTTAACTCAATTGATGTGTAATGTTGCTGATCTAAATCTCTCTAATTTGACATAGCCTGGCTTTACTAAAATTGAAAATCTACTCGATAATGGCAGGGTTAAGGAATTCACTTTGTTAAATGTGAATTTTTATCTACATAATAAAGAAATCTTTAATTATATTAGAATAAAAGGTTATCTTCAAGATCATCTAACTTTGGATAGATCTGTCAAATATATTAAATTAGAAGAAATGATGAAGAGTATGAAAATGAATAAACTAGTTGCAGGCTGTATATTAGTTGTGAGGAATGGACAGAATCAATGAAAATGGTCAATACGAATATTAATTGCTTAAACCTATAAACTTTTAAACAAATAGTGCCTGGTTCCAAGTAGACTGACTAGGATTTACCCCAACACCTCAGATAGAAATTGGAGATGCCTAGCTCACGGAGGAGATTTCCTCCATATATGGTGGGAATGTCAACCTATCCAACTATTATGGAAAATGATACACATAGAAATGCAAACTCTACTTTCAAAAACTATTTACTTCCACTCCAGGCTTCTATTATTACAATTAAACATTCAAATAAATGTTGTTTCGCTTCATCTATTGTGATACACATCTTGGCAGCTGCCAAGATGTTGATTGCCAGAAGTTGGAAGATGGTTATTGTTACGGTACCCTCAGCATGAAATGTACAAACCGCCGTTTAGTGAATGCTCCCCTTTCGCAATAACATAGGTTGCATGCGTATCCAGTATAATCATGCGAACCGCAAGCAAGGGAACGCTGTAAACTCACGAACGGGGTCTGTACGGGCACTTCACTCCACGAGCTCCAAACTCACGAACCGCCAATAATAGCCGAATGCAGGTATCTCCCAAGCGGCTAATAATCCTATCCAGCAGTCTCTAGGCGTCGGTAATAAATCCCCCCAATAACGAGACCAAGCTCCGCATTGGGGGTAAAACAAGAACTGGCTTTACTGTGGGCTACCTGCCCGTATTTATGCAGGTCTCCCACTTGGTGGACACTCCCCTAGGGGACCAAATGGGAGACTGTGAGAATAGACAGACATATGGCCATTCAGGACCCACTGACACAAAATATTCCCATCATGCAGTAGTAATTCCTCCCCTCTGCCCTGGAGATAATTGAGAAGTAATTCAATTATCTCTAGGACAGAGGCAAATCGCCATTTTAAATTCAACACAGAAAACACATAAAAAGATATAAATTTACATTTATCGAATGCTACCCATTCGTATCACATATCCCCAGATAGCCTGGATCTGAGTGCATATTATTGGCGAATAGCGCTCAGATCCCATACGCATAGTTCAATCGCCATGGAGTCAAAGTCTATTACAGTTCTTCGGTATGCGATTGACTCCATGGGACGGCTATCTGGGGTAAGTCCATTCGTGCATTTAAATCTCTGTGTTCGCCTACTTCTGTCGATTGAGAAGGGAGGTCAGCGGCTTCAGCCGTGTTCGGCTGAAAAAGTATCCGTTTTCAGTTCCATGAGATCAATGCCGAACACCGCTGGTCTTTTGCATGGTTTAAAATGGCCGCCGCCTCGTGGTCGACATACGAACGACGACCACCCTGTATTCGGTTTTAATTGAGAAGTGTCTGTGGTTAACCGCAACGTTCTAATTGGGATCAATAGGTTAACCAGCAGCACACTTCTCCGTTCGGCAGTTTTGTTCGGCGGAAAAGTCAATTCACATAACAGGGGCATACGAACGGGTAATTTCGTGAAAAAGGCAAAATAGACAAATCCAGCAATCTTAGTCCATACAGATGGATCTGTCACAGTTATAACCCCTTGCTGTCATCAGGTCAACATTCTAATTATTTACCAAATCAAAATGGAGATGGGTATTTGTAGAACATCACATGATGTGTATAAAAAGTGGTTGGAACAGGTTGAGAAATTAAAAGTTAGAGATACCCTCCCGTGACGTTAGGCAGTAAACTTTTGGCTTTCATCTTTGGACATGACTGCGTAAACACTCTACCTCGCCTCCCTCTCTCCACAGGGAACTTAGGCTTGTTTTTGGTTTTTCTCTTTTTGTTGCTTCTGTTTTTGTGATGTTTCTGTGATGTCCTATTTTGTCTATAACATTAATCAAAATGATGTCAGTGGATAAATTATTGCTGGCTTAAAGTTTGTTGTATGTCATCAAATGTATGTTTAATTAAAAACTAACAAAAAATTATATATTAAAAAAAAAAAAAAAATTAAACCATAAGTTACAACATTAACCCTTAAGGACTGAGCCAGTTGTACAAGTTGTGATCAATACAAAACGTAAACAAAAACTGGAATTTGCGCTATACGTCTGTTCAACCGTAATTCACCTTTTTCATATTAAGTGCACCTACACTTATTATATATCATTTTGTTCGGGAGAAACAGAGCTTTCATTTCACATGAACCATTTATATATGAAACATAATTTGTTATGAATAAAATAAAAAAAACCTGTGAGAAATTAAGTTTTTTGTTTTTTTTAAATGTTTAGTTCTGTGTTGCATTTTAACTGTGAATGTCATAATACTGTTAGCTTTTACTGCAAGAAAATGCACATATTTGTATTCAGCAAAGTCTCACGAGTACGATAGTACCCCACATGTACAGGTTTTATGGTGTTTTGGAAAGTTACAGGGTCAAATATAGCGTGTTTCATTATTCAGTTTATACACATTAAAATTTGCCAGACTGGTTATGTTGCCTTTGAGACTGTATTGTAGCCCAGGAATGAGAGTTACCTCTATGATAGCATACCATTTGCAAAAGTAGACAACCCAGGATTTTCAATATGAGGTATGTCCAGTCTTTTTTAGTAGCCACTTAGTCACATTGGCCAAAGTTAGTTATATTTGTTTGTGTGTGAAAATCCTTATATTTGTAACTTTCAAAAACACTATAAACCTGTACATGGTGGGTACTGTTGAACACAAATAATATTGTTTCAAAACAGTAAAAATTATTACAACAATATCATCAGTGAAAGTGATGTTTGTGTGTAAAAAAATGCAAAAAATATAATTCTCACTGACAATATCATCGTTGTGATACGTTTTACTGTTTTGAAACATTAATATTTGTATTCAGTGAAGTCAGGCAGGGCCCCTTAAATTGTAATCAATAAAATTACTTAATTATGTAGAACTATTACATAAATATGCATGTATAATTTAAATATATATACATATATGAAGTTATTTATGTAATTATGTTTATGGGTATATTTATATTTTTTATAATTTTTATTTATTTATATATACATAGATGTATATATAATATATATATATATATATATATATATATATATATTAAAAAAATACACAAGATCCAACGCACTCACCTATCCACTAAACAGCAACATCAATGTTGAAAGATTTTATTTGTTTTTTTAAAAACACCTAATCTAGGCAAAAATAATGGGGGTTTAGTTACATTACATGATCATACATTGCATAAGCCTGCCACAACGTCAATGTACCCCATCTTTGGCAGGTCCTACACTAACAGCCTAATGTCTGCTCTTATGAGATTAACTCACTTACTTGGGGGAAAAAATTCCATCTGGGGCTCTCTGGAGTACAAGGCTAAATAGGGCCCTCGGATGAGGCACTTGTGACAGGAAGGGGTGCAAAACCATATATATATATTTTTTTTTTACATTTAAAAAATATTTTTTTATTAATTTATTTTTAATTATTTATTTTTTTATAATATATATGTATATACAGTTGCAAGAACTCAGCAGGCTGAGTTACAGAAGGCAGAGACAGTTGGTCCTGTCCCGCAGCAGCAGAGTGATATTCAGGGAATTGGGAGCCCAGTCTCCATTCCCCAGCGGCAGGCTGGGTTACAGGGGGCAGAGACAGTCGGTTCTGTCTCCCAGCAGCAGAGTGATATGCAGGGAATTGGGAGCCCGGTCTCCATTCCCCAGCGGCAGATCAATGTACAGGGAATTGGGAGACCAGTCTCCATTCCCCAGCGGCAGACTGAGCTACCAGGGGCAGAGATGGTCGGTCCTGCTCCCCAACAGCAGTGTGTGTTACGGGGAATAGAGAGCCCAGTCTCCTTTCCCCAGCAGCAGGACTCTGTATCGGGAGCGGAGACAGTCTGTCTCCCTCTCCCACGGCTGGAAGTATGTATGGGAGAGGAGCTTATTACCCCCTCTCCCCAGCAGCAGCTTAATGTACCAGGGGGAGACAGTAAGCCCCACAACTGTGCAGATGGGACCGTGGTCTCTGCACGTCCAGCACAGGGGGTAGGGACGGTCGGTTCTGCCCCCCAGCGACAGGGCTGTTTAGCCAAAGGGGAGACAGTCGGTCTTCCCCTCCGGCAACCCAGCGGTGTATCTAAAGGGGAGACAGTCGGTCTCCAGCAGCAGGGCTGGTTATCTAAAGGGGAGACAGTCGATCTCCAGCAGCAGGGCTGGGTATCTAAAGGGGAGACAGTCGATCTCCCCCTCCAACAACCAGGCTTCAACCAGGCTACCTCCCCAGTAGCGCTGGTACAAGGGCAGAGTACCGCTGGTCTCTGCACACTCAGCAACCCACCAAGGCAGCCTACAAAACACAGCCGTAGTGAGGCACCTGGACATGGACAAGTTTCTCCCTTACTCAGGTGTAGTAACCATTTATTGTGGATGGGCTGTACACAGCCGTGGTGAGGCACTTGGACATGGACAAGTTTCTCCCTTACTCAGGTGTAGTAACCATTTATTGTGGATGGGCTGTACTGCTGTTTCTGTTTTGTGGGTGGGCTGCTGGACTAACCAGGGCACTGACCGGCAGGAGGTCAGATACCCTGTTAGTATGTTTGGAAAAGGGGAGAGATGTGACGAGACCAATCTCGCCACTGTGCATTGGATGAGCCTGGTTGCCTGCCTGGTTGCCTGACACACATTTATGTGAATGTGATGTATACTTTTAAAGTTATGAATAATGTGGAAAAACTGTATTTCTCTGCCTGTGATAATTACATTAATCCATTGTGTAAGGTAATTGTATCACAGGCAGAGGGGAGTATTTTATGTGTGAGTGTCTGAGTGTATTGTACGTGTTTATTGGTTATTTTCCAAAACCCTGTGGGTGGTATTAATGTGTAAGAATGTGTATATAAGAACAATAAACCCACAGCTCTGTCTGTTCCTGCTTGACCCTCAAAGCGGAACCTTGTCTTGTTCTTGGGGGGATTTATTGTATGCTGTTCCAGTTTGACTGCTAGGAGTGTAAACCTATTCCTATGGTTTTTCCTATTCGGCTGTTTACAGCATTCGTATGGTTCCGGTTCGGCTGTTTCTGGCATTCATATGGTTTCCTGTTCGGCAGATTGGTGTCTTTGGTAGCTACCTATGTATCTGGGAAGGGAATATTTCATAAACAGCATTTAACCCCTTTTATGCCGGGGTGCCGTTACAAAGGACATTCTAGATTTGACTATATTTCCACAGAGACCAAATACCTCTAGAACCTGACCAAGGAAATCCCACCTGACTCTGTCGAAAGCCTTCTCGGCGTCCAACGACAGAGTCAGGAGGGAGACCCTGTCATGGTGCGCCATGTCCAAATTTTCGATAATTCTTCTGACATTATGAACAAAATTTATTCGTGACTTCCCTCACCCTATCACTCCCTTCCTATGAGGGGTTACTCCTGTTTTTCCTCACTATACAATCCAAATCTATATACAATTCTGATAAATTCAAGTTTTCATCTTTTTTCTTGGCTTCCCAATTTAATAAATTCTAATAGGACACTTATAGGCACACCAAATCTTTGGAAACGGGATATCCACTGAGTCGTTTTCTTTTTTTTAAAAAAAAAAAAAGCTCCGTAGCTTCCTTGATCAGTTCTAAATTTTTTTATTTTGTTTGATGCGTTCATTTAATCTCCAATTAGATATTGCTTTAAGAAATTTATCATTAATGACCATAATAATTGCGTAGTGATCTGATCTTGGGATAGTAGTTATCAGAATTTTTTAAAGCATCTTTGTTGTATCTCTCTCCGCTATAATGTAATCTATTCTACATATAATCTCTGAAATAGAAACAACGGAAAATGCACCTATAAATTTTGTAAAAAAATTACTTCAAGTAAATCAGCAGCGTATATATATATATATAAAACGGTACTACAGACACTCCTCACTCACCGACCAGGTTCCGTTCCTATGACCCGTTTGTAGAACAAATTGGTCGGTAAGTGAGGATTTAAGGGATTTACCGAACATAGACGAATGTACCAAAGCAGGGAATCCCTCTAATCTATGCTCAGGAAAAATTCCCTGAAAATAGGTTAGAGGTATTCCCTGCTCTCATGCATTCGCCTATGCTCGGGGAAGTTTCCCCGAACATAGACATCCGCACAAGAGCAGGGAATGCCCACGATGGCTTGCATTTATGCCTGGTCGTAAGTGGGAGCTGTCGTAAATTCCGGTAGGTCGCTAAATGAGGACCACCTGTATTTCAAATTAAATTATATACTGTTATGTCCTTGGGTAGTTAGTAGGGGGGTGATGTTGCCACACAGGTTGGATCCACAGGGTCAGAGTGCACTGTTTGCAACAATGTTCACAGTATCTTAAAAAAAATACAAAGACATCCACATAGCGTATCCACATAGCGTATCTCTATAAATAACACTGTATTTATTGAAAGATTAAAAAAAACCTCTTCCCCAAAAGGAACCCTTACATTAATATATTATGATACTCGTTTCCAAGATACCACAAAATGAGCATTGGTGTACAGTAGTTAAAGGAGACTTTACCGCCCGGTCCTCCTGTCATGCAAGTTCTGGCTTAGTATTCTAGCCCGAAGAATGATGAACTGTTGCAGGAAGAATGCCAGAGCTGGAAGCCACTACTCTCCTGCTAAGCAGAACAATTGTACTGCCCCTCATACTTCAACGCGTTTCGCTCATGTCCTCTGGCTTTTTCAAGATAGTTTGGTGGCCACTTAGAGCATTCTTATATATGCTCGTGCGTGTCAGTTTTTAAAATTCCATATTACCTAAAACAGTTATCTATAGTTTTTGCATTGAAAAGGCTCCCCTTTTCATTTTATAGAAAAACAAGGGCTATAAGGGACATAATAAAAACTTAGAAAAACTTATATAAATAATACAAGGTGTAGTAATTATCATCTTAACATCTATATAAAACAAACAAATCAGTAAAAATTATTTGGTCAGTGTAAATAGATCTGGCTAAGAATCAATGACAGAACAAGCATAGCAGATGTATGCATAGAGTCTGTTTATAGATGAAAAAAGTTTATCGATTATAAAAATAGTAGCAGTAGTGGGTTAAAAAAAGACCCGTATATTATACAATTATGTCGAGTAATATAAAAGTAAGTATATAAAAAAAATATATTTGTAAAAACATATCTCCAATGTTGTTACAAAAAGGAAATATATACAAAGTAATGAATCAAGATAGAAAAACAGGGTTATACCACAGTTGAAAATTGGTTGCCCTAAAAGCTGTTAAATTTTCCCATTCAATGGATAAGATGTGGGAGTTAACATTATCAGAAATATAATTTATAAATCAGTTTCTACTCACTATAAGTTAAAAAAGTCCAATCCGCATAACATATAAAATCAAGTGTATAAATATTCATAGATTATTGGTTAAAATCATAAAATGCCAGATAGCTCAAACTCGACTTTCAAACCAGAGTGTGCCAAAATTCTCAGCCTATGAATCCATTACATCTCCTTTTATAATAACCTCTTTACTAATTCACCCCCTTTCAATTCCACAGTAGCTTAGGCATCCTGAATTACTTGCATGGTGGTCTAGATAGTGTTTCGATAAATAGTGTTTTTCAAACTTCCTTTTGATGTTATATACATGTTCATTAAGTCTAACTTTTAACATTCTTTTTGTTTGTCCTACGTACTGGATTCCACAGGAACAGCTTAATAAATAAAAAAAATTTTTTTTCGTAACAAAGGATTGAAAACTAGAAATCTTTCCATATTGGGGACAGGCTACTTTTCATATACTGCAATTACCACATTTTAAAAATCCCCTTTTCTGAGTTCAAAAAATGTGTCTCAGGTTTTGATGGTCGATAGTTGTGTACTAGTTTATCCTTAATGGTTGATGCACCCCTAAAAATTACTATCGGCTTGTTTGGTAAAAATAGAGCTAAAAGCGGATCTTGTCCCAAAAGATGCCAGTTTTTTTGTATACTTTTCTTTACATATTGGCTTATATAGTTAAAAATAATAGCGCAATTAAAAGTGGCTGTATCCTTCATTTCTTCTCTTTATTAGATGGATTAAGAAGTTCTTTCCTGTCCAGAATATTTACCCTTTTATTGGATTGATCCAAAAGGTCTAATTCATATACTTTTCATGTAAATTGTTCTTTTACTCTTTCTAATTGATGCTCACATACTTGTGTATTTGTACAATTCTTTTTAAATCGCTGGAATTATCCATATGGTACATTTGTGAGCCACGGAGAGCAGTGGCAACTCGATCTTAACCCCTTAAGGACACATGACATGTCTGACATGTCATGATTCCCTTTTATTCCAGAAGTTTGGTCCTTAAGGGGTTAAAATGAAACAATTTCCACCTACATTTTTTTTAAAAAGTTTTAGATTTTAGGACATGTTCCTCCACATATAAAACCAAATCTAAAAACTTGATATTATGTTTCTTATATTGTGATGTAAAAGATAAATTAAAACAATTATCATTCATATAATTTAAAAACAGGGCCAGTTCTTTCTCTTCCCCCTCCCAGATAAAAAATCAATCATCAATATTGTAGAGGACTTGTAGAGGACTAGGTTCACCACTCATGGATATCCTTTCCATATCAATACATTTATACAATAGGACATAAAGATATTCACATAGCTGGGTGCGAACCTAGTCCCCATAGCCGTGCCTGTTACTTGTAGGTAGGCTTCCTCTTATTCCAGAAAAAATTGTGGGTAAGAATAAAATCTATATATTCTGTTAAAATCTCAGCTTGTTCCATATGGATACCTGGATATGTGTAGAGAGTATGCCTAATGGCTTTTAATCCTAGTTCATGTTGGATTATTGTATACAATAACGTAATGTCACAAGTTACTAACCAGTAATTGTCCTTCCAAATTGTCCCTTCTACTAATTTAAGTAGTTCACTGCTTCCTCTCAAATATTATTTTGTTCATTTATTTTGTTCATTTAAGTGGTTGCAATAATGCATCTATATATTGGGACAAGTTCGAAGTTAAAGATCCAATCCCCGAGATAATAGGTCTGTGAGGGGGTTCTGTCAGGCTTTAATGGATCTTATGGAGGAAATAAAATACAGGTCTCCTAGGATACATAGTTAAAACAAAACCATACTCTTTTTTTCCCTAATAGACTTCCTCTATCTAAAAGGGTAATCAGGCTTTTTTTTTTTTGTATTCTTAGGTATGGTCTTTAGAAAGTAAAATATATGTTTCTCTATCCTGTAAAATTGTAAGACATTCTTTTCCATAATAGTGTATACTCATTATTACCGTTCCCCCGCCCTTGTCGATAGGTTTAATCACTATCTTTCTGTTATTATTTATTTCACTTAGTGCCCTTTTTTCTTGTATTGTTAAATTATGGTGTCTGTTTGGAATCTTAGTTGGGATCTTTTCCAAATCACTTCAAACCACTAAATTAAAGGCATTCATCTGAGCACTCATTGGGTTGGAGGGATAAAAAATGGATTTCTGTTTTAAAACTGTATGTTTAAAAGGATCCTAATGGTCAATCCTATTAGATTCAAAATAATTATTTATGAAGAAATGTTTTAAATTTAATGTTCTCAAACATTTTTGGACATCCATAAAATGTAAAAAGGGATCTGTCTTAGTAGCAGGAGCATATTTTAGACCTTTATTTAAGACTCTAATTTGGTCTAGAGTTAGAATGGTGTCTCTTAAGCTAAAAATCCCCAATGGTTTGGTTCTTTTTTCTTTTCTGGACTCCTCTACCTCCTCTACATCCCTTCTGAATTATCTTTTCTGTTAAACTGGTGGTTTAGAAACATACGTCTTGGTCCTAAAAATCATTCTGTTCTACTTGATTAGCTTGAATTTTAGATTGGTTAGATGTCAAATCCTTGTTGGAATTTAATACCGCAAACATATTAGAAGTTTGCCAAGCTGGAGCATAGGTTTTAGGTTTAGGTGTAAGGACTCTTGATTTAGTTGACAGTGTGTTTCTCCATCTTTTGTTTGTGACCACTGTCCAAACAGCCTGACCAGCTGTCAGTCCCATCCGGCGCTCGTGACAGGTCTTTGCTGTACAGATAAGAAATTTGGTGGAAAAGTACAGACTGCCCACTCTTTTGGAAAAGGTATACAAGACGGTGAAACTTGGCACTCACTTAGAGAACTACCCACCTGTTATACGGGCATGTGTTGCTGGTTCTACTGTTCCCAGTAAAGAGGGTCCCTCCAAGCCTGACTGAAGGGAACCGCAGTCATGCAGCAGAGTGACAACCAAGCTTCTCAATGGTGATGTATACTTTAGCTGATATCTAGATACTTAAGCTGTTTGATGTGAATGCATGCAATAACCTAAATGAGAGTACAACTTATATTGTATTGGGTACCGTTATGGATAATAAAGTGTGATGTGGATTCTTATATTCAACTTGGTCTCTGGGTGATTTCTCTTTCCTATTGTTCAAAATACTCATACCGAATTGGGTTGTGTGCCCACCAATATCGCTTTAAACCTTAATAGGTATTGATTATTACTTATTAGATATTGGTGCTTCATGAATTTAATGATTAGGCACAACATATCCATATGTCTCACTTCCTCAATTCCAACTCTCTCCTTGACCCTCTTCAATCTGGCTTCCGCCCCTTCCACTCTACTGAGACAGCTCTTATCAAAGTTACTAACGACCTAATCGCTCGGTCTCTGTGACTCTGTCCTCTTGTGGTTTTCCTCCTATCTCTCCCAATGCTCATTCAGTGTCTCCTTTTCTAATGATTCATCTCCCATTGTCCTGTCTTGGTTGGAGTCACCCAAGGCTCTGTCCTTGGTCCCCTTCTATTTTCTCTTTATACTGCCTCTCTTGGAAAATGTGTTACCAAATTTGGATTCCACTACCACCTGTACTCTGATAACACCCAGATATATCTCTCTTCCCTGGACCTCTTCCCTGCCGTCCTGCAACGTGTCACTGCTTGCCTTTCTTCCATCTTTGACTGGATGTCCTCCTGGTTTCTGAAATTCAATCTCTCTAAAACAGAGCTTCCTGTCTTTCCTCCTTCCTATACTGATCCTCCTCTTTCACTCTCCCTTCAAGTTAGTGGTATCCATTTATCTCCATCATTGCAAGTGCACTGTCTTGGCATTATACTTGATTCTGGCCTCACCTTTGAGCCTCACATCCAGTATGTTACCAAATCCTGTAGATTCCATCTTAGAAACGTAACCTGCAGGGGGCGTGTCCTGATACTCACGGAGATCAGCTGCATGTAGCTTCAGCTCCGCCGACAATAGGTCCCTAAATACAAGATTATGACCCAAAACAAACAGTACCAGTACCATGTCCCAGGCCAAGAGCAAGCAAGCTACTGAGAGACACGAGAAAGACAATTTCTTTACCTCCATGGTGCACCAGGGGAAAAGCATGCTGCTCCCAGACCACAGCCAAGATGACGCAGAGGAGGAATACGAGCAGACCCACGGATCGCCATGTCCCGAGTCCCAGCTCACCAAGGACCTGCTCCAGGGTATGTTGGACACAATGTCCCAAAAAATACTTACCACCCTGTAGTCTTCCATCAGAGACCTCCAAAAGGACCTCCAACAATAGAGGACAAAATGGCGGATCACGCTGCAGCTCACAACACCCTGGCCCACACAGTGGATGATCTCACTGCCCACATGGATGCGTATGACACCAAACTCGCAGACATGGAAGACAGGGCCTGACACAATAACCTGAGGCACTGCTTATATCGCAGACCTGCTCCGAACTCTAGCCCCAGACTTGCCACAAGATGTCCTATTACTGGACCGGGTGCACTGGATGGCAAGGCCAAGATTCCTAGCCTCTGAAACCCACAGAGATATATTGGTGCGAATGCACTACTTCCACGACAAGGAGATCATTCTGAGGAGCAACAGGGCAAGGAAAGAACTGCCGGAAAAATTTTGCTGCATACTGTTGTTTGTGTACATCTCCCCAGCAACCTTGAAATGCCGGAGGGACTTCCACGCCATCACAGAACAACTCCGCAATCAACATGTTGCCTACCATTAGGGATACCCAGTCAAGTTGCTGCTACAACGTGGAGGCAAGAACTTCACCATATCAGCACCAGAGGAAGTACTCCTTCTGCTACGAGATTGGGGCATAGCGGTACCATCCCCACAAAGAAGATCACCGGAGGCAAGGCAACTATCCCCGGAGTGGAAGAGAGAGAGGAAGTAACCGGCAACAGGCTCACAGTTCCCGCAAGTAACAAAAATACTCATACGGGTATACTTCCACCAACTATCTCAGTTCCCCTACTTAGTTCCACAACACTCTATGGGCTTGTACCAGGGCTTACAGTCTGTTTCTTTCTATCCTTTCCTTTTTGCAGTGGTATTAATATTAATGGAACACCTTTGTAAACACAAAAACAAAACAAAAAAAAAAAATATATATATATATATATTCAAACAAAAAGCAAGGAGTCCATAAACACTAAAAAAAAAAAAACCAAAAAACATATATATTAAAAAAAAACAAAAAAACAACAAAAGCAAAATAAAAAAAAAAAACAAAAAAAACCCCAAGAAACACACAACACTAAACACAATTTGGTCATAGTTCCATTATTATGTTATGTGTAAATGTGACTGGGGATACCCTTCTAAATGCAACCCCCCATGTTTCATATATATATTTTGTAGCGGATGGTACTATGGCTGTCCTTAAAGACTATGAGAATACTGCAATTCGTGTGTTATTTCTGCTGTATAGTTAATTGTAAGTAGGATTTGTGTGATTGTTCGGTAGTTGCCATCCGTATTCCATAAGAATGGAAACTACCGAACCAATAGGCCACCCCAGAGTGAAGTGTGTCCCTCGTTAAGCTGCACACTTCTCACCGCAGACTAATAGGTGTTTTATGTATGTATCTGGGTGGCCGCCATTCGTCACGAACACATGGCGGCGGCCATCTTACGCAAGAAAGGCTCAGCGGTGTATGGTCATCGAATGTCTGGAACTCAAATCGGACACTTAATTACCCGAACACCGCTGACACCTCCAGAGCTCCGTAACTCCCGAACGGGAAGGCGAATAAGCCCCCCGTTCGATAAGTTTAATGTACCGAATGAAGGGAGTCATACGAATGTATGTAGATGGCAGCTTTTTATTTGTATTTCAACTCCCGAACGGAGACTGACCGCAGGGCCAAAATACATGGAACCCTTTTCGGATTCCACCTCGTTTGCGGTCGGTCAAATTATACCCTCCACCTAACTCCCGAACCCCTGGTCTGATCTGGGTGAATTTTGGATATGTTAGTCACCCAGATCAGGGCTACCAGGGGGTACCTAAAGTACTGGTGTATCTTAGGGTACATCCAGAACTTGGGGAAAACTTTAACCTATCTAATAGGATTAAGTGTCATACTGAGGGGAGGAGATGTGTGGGAGGTAACTGCTACTCCATTGGATACTGTACTAATGAATGTGAATCCCTCCCTTGCATGGGAGAATGCTTTAAAAGGAGGTTGTGTGGAATAAAAGTTAGTTCTGCTCCTGATGGTGTGTCGTCCAGTCATTGCGATCTGTATGGGGATATTATTGGATTACCTTGCTTGCTGGAATTATTACTTTATGGGATTTTTCATCACTTGTTCCTGAGCCTCACTGGGATCTTAGTGGAGTTAACCTGTGAAATATCAGGCCTCCGCTACATATATATATTTGGGAGTCTAGCCAACTCCTTGATTTTGCACCCCTCCCTGTTACAGGTGCCTCATCTCAGGTCCCTGTTTAGCTTTGTACTGCAGAGAGCCTCAGATGGAATTTTTTCTCCAAGTGCGTTATTCACATAAGAGTAAACATTAGACTGTGAGAGTAGGACCTGCCAAAGATGGGGTACATTGACGTTGTGGCAGGCTTATGCAATGTATGATCATATAATGTAACTAAATCCCCATTTTTTTTGCCTAGATTAGGTGTTTTTTAAAAAACCTTTAGAAAAATCTTTTCAAAAAATTAATAAAATCTGTCAACATTGAAGTTGCTTTTTAGTAGATAGGAGAGTGCGCTGGATCTTGTGTATTGTCTATTGTATAATATGTCCCCCAGCAGCACCCCATTAAAGCATGTTCAGGTGAGTGCAACCCTCCCCCCCATGTTTCATATAAATGCAACTACTGGTATGTTCTTGTTAATCCACTGAAATTGTGCCTATTAAGTAGTTCACCTCCCACTCCCCCTTTACAGTCACTACAATGGGTCACATAAAATAATCTCCGCACAATGGGCCGGCGCGGCAGAGCGCCTGAATCCTGTTGAAGCCATAAGCTTCATACACGAAGGCACTGCTAGGCAGAACCAAAGCATTTTACTGGCGTTACTATCGTTTCGTTTATGTTGCTTAATTTTTATTTATATTTTCACATGCTACAATATGCTTCAACTGTGCCACAATGTCATGTTTTTTACTGTTTCTTTCCTTTGGGCTATGTGGGGAGCCCTTCACTGATTGATTGTCACACCAAAGATGACAGTACAGTCCATAATGCTACTCACCTATTCTGATACACGGAGCGACCCCGTTGCCGAGCTGGAGAAAGCTGGGATGGGCAACAGACCCCATCAAAGCTATGCTGCACACACATTTACTAAAACACTTTTGCTATAACCCTCCATGAGATTTTGCTCCCTTAAGGTTAAAGGACTGAATGTCCCACATAAAAGGCATGTACTCACTATGGAGCTTAGGTCTCAGGGAGCTGATGTAGTGTATCTGCAGGAGACACATTTTCAAACTGGTGACCACCTGGCCATACTACAACCTACATATTCACATCAATTCCATGCTACTCCCCTAACCAAATCCAAAGGTACTGCCATATGGATTAGCGCAGCTGTATCATTCTCCCTGGTTACATAAGACATTGATACCAATGGATGGTATGTAATAATTTCGGGAATTATTAATGACATCCTATACACCATTGTAAATCTGCATGCCCCCAACACGAACCAACTACATTTTCTACACAAGATATTGCAAAAAGTGTCTGCGATACAGCAGGGAATAACGATCACCTGTGGTGACTTCAATGACATTCTGAACCCCCAGATGGACACCACTCTCTCACCTCATAGCGTTAGGTACCAAACCCTAAAAATGCCAAAGCAAGGCAATCCAAAAACTCCTAGCTATGCATCATTAATATGATGCATGGAGGCTAACACACGTTACCGAAAAATCCTATTCCTTCTTCTCACTGGTACATAATTCCTATTCCAGGATAGATGGGTTCCTCCTGCAAGGGAATTCCCTTAACCAGATTGTTAAGTGCGACATAGTGCAACATCACGCGCCTGTCACTTTAGATCATAAGGACTTATATGACTTTAAACAACGTAGCCCATGGCGCCTAAACACCTCTTTACTCCACAACACGCAATTCAGGGATGAATTGAAGACAGCCCTGCAACACTATTTCAAAGACAACACTACTTCAGATTTTCCACACAGTACCCTTTGGGTCACAGATAAACCGGTAATTATAGGTTTGCTCATTAGGCGGGTGTAGCGGATGGCACTGGGCTGTCCTGCAAATGTTTTATGAATAGCTGCATTCGTGTAAATTGCTGGGTTTTTGTATGTGTTTAAAAGAATTGTATTCCTCTGATTGTTCGGTAGAATCATTCGAATAGACTAAGGGAAACTACCGAACAATCAGACCTCCCCTATGTGAAGTGTGTCCTCAATTACCTGTTGCAACATTGTTGCGAACGGGTAATTGACAAGTTAAGTAGCCGTCCTTTGTTCTCGGGGGTGGCCGCCATTCGACAAACTAACACGTGGCGGCGGCCATTTTAAAACTCCCGAACAGCGGTGTTTTGCCGTTGAGTGTCTGGAACTCAAATCGGACACTCGACTAGGCAAACACCGCTGAAACCTCCACAAGCCCGGTCCGTTCGGTTCCTAACTACCGAACGGCCCCTCGTTCGGTAGACAGGAAGAACCGAACGAGGGGATTCAGGTGAACTCTCCCTAGCCTCTATAGCTAGAGGCTTTTGTACAGTCTGTTCCCTTATTCCAGGACCGACCGCAGGGCCCATTCGCATGGAACCGCATTCGGCTGTCTCAGTCAGTGCGGTCGGTCATTTTATTCCCTCCATGCATTTCCCGAACCCCTGGTCTGATCTGGGTGATTTTTGGATATGTTGTTCACCCAGATCAGGGCTATCAGGGGATGTAGGATTTAAAGGGGTACCCCTACGTTTAGGGGTACATCCAGAAACGGGGGGAATTGCTAGACTGGATAAGGGGATTATGATGCAGGCTGAGGGGAGGAGATGTGTGGGAGGTTACCAGGACAGGATTGGCTACTATACTAATGATTGTAAATCCCTCCCTTGCATGGCAGCATGCTTTAAAAGGACAGTGTGGATTAAAAGATTTCAGTTCTGCTCCTGAAACTGTGTGTCTTCCAGTTATTGGGATTGCTGTTGGTATATTGCTGTTATTTTACCTGCTGGAAACCTTGCCTGTGGATTTACTATTTACTTGTTCCTGAGCCTCACTTGGATTATAAGCGGAGATAACCTGGGGAGTATTGCATCTCCGCTACATTGGTTGGCAGCGCTGGGATCCAGACTCACAGAGGAACAAGCATAAATGGAGTACAGATGGAGATTGATTTTGCCACACTAAAACGCTCCACGCTAAAAGACCTCCTGGAGGCAAGGGGTATACAAGCCAGCAATAAGAAGAAAGCGGTGCTCATTACTGAACTTATGGCGGAGTACCGAATGGATGGCGATTCGGTTCCCGAACAGGCGGATTCGGGAGAAACACCGGAACAAATGGAGTTCCAGAGGCAGCTACAATTTCGGCTGTCTTTCTATGGGGAACACCCTCCAGCGGAGATTATTTCAAAAACTATGACAGAGGTCCAGGAATTCATATTGAGAAAACAAACAGCAGCCCCAGAATGCAGCTCTGCAGTAAATATGCAACACGAAGGTAAGCCTAAGATACCATACCAGGCTTTTAAAACGTATGTGGAGGCAGAGGAAGATATAAACACTTTCCTGCAAGATTTTGAGAGACTGTGTGCACTGCATAGAATCAGCCCAGAGCACTGGGTACCTATTTTGGCAGGAAGGTTAACTGGGAGGGCAGCCGAGGCATACCTTACTGTACCCAATGAAGAGATACGGAATTACAGTAAAGTTAAAGAAATTATACTGGCCAGGTATACTATTACACCAGAAGCATACCGGCGGAGATTCAGGGACTTAAAGAAGTTGGAGAAAGATTCACACGCAGAGTGGGCATGCAGATTACAAAGGGCAGCACTTGGGTGGGTGCAAGCGAGCAAGGCACGGTCCATGGAGGATGTAATACAGATGATGCTGATGGAGCAATTTTATGAGGGAGTAACCAGCGATGTACAGGAGTGGGTAAGAGACAGAAACCCTACCTCTCTCACCAAAGCTGCCAGGAAGGCAGATGAGTACCTGGATGCACGCAGGCAGCAAAAACCTGCAGCTCCAAAAGCCACTTTTAAAACCTTTGGGGGAACCAGCTACACCCCGGCTCCACCGAGACCCCTTCCACCACCACCACCGCCCGCTGCACAGCCACGTTTCCGCCAGCCCACGTCTGGCCCCTGTCACCACTGCCAGAAATGGGGACATTATAAAAGGGAATGCCCCCAGCTGCGGGATCGTTCCACCTGGATCCGACCCGGTCCACCACCACCACCGAGAGTAGCCGCAGCTCACCACTACCAGGATATCGTGGCCACACCATATGGCTCAGCTGTTCCCATTACAACCGTGGAACAGTGGGAAGTACTGCACGAGGCGGATCCAGTCCAGGCCAATGCTGACAACCGACAGCATCACAGGCAGACCATATATCTGGAACCAGCGATGTACAGGAGTGGGTAAGAGACAGAAACCCTACCTGCTGCGGGATCGTTCCACCTGGATCCGACCCGGTCCACCACCACCACCGAGAGTAGCCGCAGCTCACCACTACCAGGATATCGTGGCCACACCATATGGCTCAGCTGTTCCCATTACAACCGTGGAACAGTGGGAAGTACTGCACGAGGCGGATCCAGTCCAGGCCAATGCTGACAACCGACAGCATCACAGGCAGACCATATATCTGAAACCAGCGATGTACAGGAGTGGGTAAGAGACAGAAATCCAGTCCATGCCAATGCTGACAACCGACAGCATCACAGGCAGACCATATATCTGGAGGGTAAAGCGGTCCAGGGTCTACGCGACTCAGGGGCTACCATCACCCTGGTAAAGAGTCACCTGGTTTCAGATCAGGCTAATCTGGGGTTGATGCCGCAGTTACCGGCAGAGGTTTTATTGGGGAACGATCTGGTGAGGCTCACGTCCGCTTTTGAGCCCCAGACACCCACCACAGGAGAAGCTCACCCTGTGGTCACCCGACAACAGGCCCGCACCCAGGACTACAACACGCTCCTGAAGGTTCAGGTAAGAGATCCTTCCCCTTCCCTTGACGGTGTTCCCTGGGCCCCTCCTAACGAATTTGCAGCTGAGATAGTGACTGACCCCACCTTGCAGGTGTATAGGGACAAGGTGACAGCAGACACTCCTGGGGGAGAGGGAGAGAGATTTGTCTGGGACAAGCAGCTTTTGTACAGGGAGACAGACAAGCAGATTGCTGGGTCAGACCCAATAGTGATGAGGCAGCTAGTGGTGCCGCAGCGGTACCGAGCAGAGCTACTCCAGATAGCACACAATATTCCGCTATCCGGACATCTAGGGGTCAGTCGCACTAGGTACCGACTGACCCAAAGTTTCTTCTGGCCAGGGATCAGCCAGGAGGTACGCAGGTATTGCACCACCTGCGATACCTGCCAAAGGGTAGGGAAAAGGGGAGACCGGAGGAAGGCGAAACTTCACCCCCTTCCCATAATTGAGGAACCTTTTAGCCGAATAGCGGTAGATCTGATAGGTCCCCTCAAGAAAGCTAGCCCGTCAGGCAAAAGGTACATTTTAACGGTAGTAGATTATGCTACTAGATATCCAGAGGCAGTGGCTCTGACCAACATCCACGCTTAAAACGGTCGCGGATGCCCTCATGCAGATATTCTCCCGGTTGGGATTACCCAGGGAGATTATTATTTTTTTTTTACTTTGACAATTTATATTGATCTTTTTTGGGGGGGTACAGAAAGAAAAAGGGGTAGGGGAAAAGGACAATAGTTAGAGGACAGTGGTATACATTCATATCTTTGTACTTTGGTGTGGGCACACCCGTTGGTGCCTCGTTGTCAGTAATGCTTGTATGTTCTGCCATATACAGATTGAGTTCACATTTTCCATTTCGAGAGTCATGTTACATTAGTTTACATAGTTCAACAAATTAGTCATGTTTCCTCTAGATATGGCATTGGTGATTTGGATATTCCCTATCTAGGGTACCACTGGGAGAGGGTGAAAACAGTTATAGAAGTAACAGGGGGGGGGTAACGGGGAAGTAGGTGTCACTCCCAGGCATGAGGTGACTAACATTGACCTTTTTAAGTAACGTATTTTTACATGTTTGTACATTCTTTTTTTCCAATGTGTTTTATTTTAGGCATATTATTGTTTACACATCGTATAAAACAGAATACGAGGTATATCAAGGGGTACAAAAGAGAAAAGGGAAGGGGGAAGGGAAAAAGGGGAAAAGCAGCTTGTACAAATTTACACATATCCTTCAGTACAGTACAATGTAATACAGTTTGAAACAGCTAACAATTCGAATGTCTGGTAATCCTTGGTAAGAGGACATTATAGGCATTATAGGCATTACAGATAGCATGAGATCTTCACATAACATATTGGAGGTATACAAGCATTTGGCAGGTGAAAATACCTTAGGGCATACTGACTTACTCGTAGGGGGGCTGCTTTATGGGCCCATGGAGTAAGGGGTGAGGGGGAAACCCGGTTGGGGTTAGTGGTCGGATTATGGCACCAGGGGCGCCTCCCCCTCTCTAAAGAATATCCAACTCTGCCAACTTAATTTATACCTGCTTTGGTTATTTGTCAGCCGGCTAGCCATACGTTCATAAGCATGGAGTGAGTCCAGCCTGCTGAGGATTTCTGGCATTGTTGGCGTCAATGGTGATTTCCATCTATGTGCGATGGCAGTTTTAGTAGCCATGAGACAGTGGATCATGAAAGGGATTGCTTCCTTGGGAAGAGAATTCGGAAAAATATGTAGTAGAAAGCATTCTGGGGATTGGGGGATGTGCACCCCCAGGATTTTATACAGAAGGGCGTGTATGTCCCGCCATAGAGTGGTAATAGGCGTACATGACCAAAATAAATGAAAGAGGGACCCTGCGCTATTTTGGCATCTCCAACAGCTTGCGTCAGAGCCCGGGTAGATACGGGCCAGTTTGGTGGGGACTAGATACCAACGCATTGTTAATTTACAGTATGTTTCCCATTGGTTAAGGCTATGGGACGCCTGTTTAGTTAATTTTTGGGCGCGATGCCATAAATCATTAGAAAAATGCTTTCCCAGATCTGATTCCCACTTAGACATATATGATGGTTTGGACAGTTTGTCTTGGAGCAGTAGAGTGTTGTAACATAGAGATAATGCTTTGATTTTTGGAAGCTTGCCCATGCATTTGTGAATGAAGGGTGATGTAGAGTCGGGTTCACTCAGGCTAATCCCGCTTTTCTGAATTATGTTTTTTATTCTGAGATAGGAGAATAGTTCCCCTGGGGGGATGTGGAATTCCCTAATCAGGTCTGAGAAGGGCTTGATGCCTTCAGCGGATAGTAGGGAACGAACCTGGGTGATCCCTTTCTTAAGCCATATGTCTAGGTGTATGTTTGAGGTTCTTGAAGTCAGGGCTTGGATTGGAGCGGCTAGGAGTAGGTCGTTATTCCGTAGGAAGAGCGGTGTAGTTTGTTTCCAGTTGTGAAAGAGCGCGACTGTGGTGGGCAGCAAGGATGTGGCTTTGGGAAATTTGGACCCGGCCCACAGGGAAAGTGGGATCGAGCCATTAGGTGTGCAGGCGTTCTCCAATGCCAGCCATATTGGGGGAGAGGGGCGTTCGAGGATCGTGAGGCCCTGGGCCAGCAGGGACGCCCTATAGTAAAGGGATATATTGGGAACACCCAGACCTCCTTTTGTGAACGGGCGCCATAGTGAGTTTTGCGCTATCCTGGGGGGTTTCCTCTTCCAAATATGAGCATTGATCATGGCCTGGAATTTCTTTAGGAGCGAGTTTGGGATTGTAATGGGGAGAGTGCGGAATAAGTATAGAATGTGTGGGAGGATCATCATTTTTACAGTGTGGATACGTCCTAACCAGGAGATCTCCTTCTCCTCCCAGGACTTGAGGAGTTGCTCTAGATTGTGAATGAGTGGCAAGTGGTTTTCGTGCGTTAATGCTGAGAGCTTCGTTGGCAATTTAATACCCAAGTATGAAATGGAGGAGTTCCGCCACTCAAACGGGTATAGTGTTTTTAGAGGGTTTAAAGAGGAAGGTGGCAATCCCAATGCCAATGCTTGTGTTTTTTTGGCGTTGTTTTTATAGAACGAGACCTTACCGTAAGTTTCCAGCAAAGTTAGTAGGTTTGGTAAGGATTTTGCTGGACGTGATAAGAAGAGAAGGACATCGTCAGCGAATAGGGCTATTTTTTGAGTCCCGATGGGGGTAGATAGGCCTTCGATCGAATTGTCACTTTTGATATGTCTAACCAGTGGTTCCATGCAAATTATAAAGATTAATGGGGAGAGGGGACAGCCCTGTCTAGAGCCATTGGATATTTGGAAAGACTGAGATAGGAACCCTGAGTTGAATACTTTGGCTTCTGGATTGGAATATAGGGCCATAATGCCTTTCAGGAAGTCTTGTGGTATGCCCACTGCAGTTAGGACAGCCCTCATGTAAGACCAATTAAGGCGGTCGAATGCTTTTTCCGCATCTAGAGCTAGTAAAATGCCATGTTGGTTGGTTTTTTGGGCCCAGGAGATGAGGTTCAGGAAGTGCCGCGTGTTATCCCCCGGTTGTCTATGTGGGACAAAGCCTGCCTGTTCTGGGGAAACCAGGTCTCTCAGGAGGGGTTGGAGGCGGTTGGCTAATAATTTGGCAAAAAGTTTTATATCTGCGTTCAACAAGGAGATTGGTCGCAGGTTGGCGCATTCGGTAGGTGGTTTGCCGGGCTTAGGAAGTGTAACGATATGTGCTAGCAGCATTTCTTTCGGTATTGTCCCTGAGTCCCTGAAGGAGTTGAAGAGGTTTGTGAGGTGCGGGGTAAGCTGTGTCTTGAATGTGGAGTAAAAGTGGTTGGAGAACCCGTCTGGACCCGGCGCTTTATGTTTGGGCAGTTTGCGAATTGCGTTTTGTATTTCTTCCTCTGTGAATTTGGCTGATAAGGTTGCGCATTGACGTGCCGATAAGTGCGGCAGCTCTGCTCCCGTCAAAAAGGTAGCTATGTCTGTGTCTAATGGTTGGTGTAAAGTACTGTCCTGTGCGAGGTTATAAAGTCCTTTGTAGAAATTGGCCAATTCGTCTACTATATCTTGTGGGTTAAACAATTTTGATCCATTGGACGAAGTCATGTATGGTAGTTTAGATTGTATGTATCGGGATTTTAGACGCTTTGCGAGTAATTTGCCAGCCTTGTTCCCCTGCATGTAGTAGGCGAGCTTTAATTTGCGGAGCTGTCGTTCCACATTTATCAGGGAAATATTAAGTATTTTGTCCCTTAACTTTTCAATAGTACGGGATAGCTTTTTAGATGGTTTGAGTTTATTAATTTGTTCTAAGGATTTAAGTTGGGAATGAAGGTTATCTGACTCGGTGAGGGTTTTCTTTTTGTTAATTGCGCCTGCTTGAATTAATAGGCCTCTTAGCACTGCTTTTAGGGCCAGCCATTTAGTGTCTATGCGTGTGCTGTCGGAAAGATGGTTCTCGAAAAATGATATTATGTTATCCCGAATTTTTGCCGCCGTAGTCTCGTTGTCGAGGAGGGATTCGTTTAGTCGCCAGGCACTGCGCCCCCGTGATGGAAACAAGGCCCTGAAAGTAGTGGTTACCGGCGCGTGGTCGGACCAGGTCCGGTCACCTATTTGCACTTCTATTATATTCGATACTGTATTTTTATCTACCCAGCACATATCTATACGCGAGTATGTGTGATGGACTCGTGAGAAATATGTGTAGTCTCGATCTTTCGGGTAAAGGGAACGCCATGAATCGTAAAGGTCGTGCCTGTGGAGTAGTGTGCTAAGGGTTGCGCTCATTGTGTTAGCAAGTTGGAGAGGTTGTTTGTTTGCTATTCTCTTGATGTCTAGATCGGGGTCTAGTGTGCAATTGAAATCGCCACAGATAATAGTGTGCCCTACACGGATAGTAGCGATTTTATACAGTGCTCTTTTAATGAAGGAAATTTGGGAGTTGTTGGGTGCATAAATGGAAGCAATTGTAAGTTGCATACCATTCAGCGATCCTACCACTACAAGGAGCCTGCCCAGCTCGTCTACATAGGAATTATCAAGATGAAAGACCCAATCAATATGGAACAGAATTGCCACTCCTTTCGTTTTGTTTGGTGCATGGGCATGAAATACCTGCTGGTATCTGGATGAGCTCAGTTTAGGGGGGTTTCTTTTGCACATGTGTGTTTCCTGGAGGCAGACTATGGCAGCCTGGGAAGTATGAATGGTCTTAATCACAGAGCTCCTTTTGAATGGGCTATTTAGGCCGTTGGCATTCATAGAGAGACATTTAAATTGGAACGTCATCTTAAAGAGATATACAATAAAGCTTGTTGGTCACAGCATACTGTCTGCCAGCGACACCCATGGGACCTGTGGATAGATGGTGCGTAGTGTAGAATAAGGGAAGATCGAATGGCTGAGTACGACCTGCACAGATATGGGACAACGGAGCTGCCAAGGGGATGGGAAGGGAATTAACAGGAAAGACAAAATCAACAAACAAAGGTATATACATTAACTCTCTCTGGGACGAGAGAAAATACTGGGATCCGGAGGGGAGCCTAAAGCTCCAAATACCTCGGATACCTTTGGGGGGTCGTGCGGAACAGGGCCGCACCCGGACCAGAATCTTAGAGTAAGCAAGAATGGGACGGAAAATATACGCAAGAGGGTCTGAAACCTGGACAGCATTCTCGCCTGCGCCCCCTCTAAATCCCTGATGCATTATAGTGGAGAAGGGTAACGTAATTATAGGGACATAACCGGGATTGCTGCGGCTGCTTGGCGGAAGGGGTTTTTTTTTTTTTTTTTTTCTTGTGATATATGATACATATTTCCTTCTATTAGGCTGAGCATGGTCGATAGTGTATCTAAAGACGTAATCATAGTTCACAGGAGGCGGCCACTTGGCCATGTGTGTGTTTAACGTTCATGGGGAGGAGGGGGGCCTAGGGAGACCTAGCCCTAGGGCCTACTGGAGTACAGGGGGATGAGATGTTACACATGGGGACCTAAACGAACATTATGACATAGCAGTTTTCAAGAGGGGGGATTACTCCCTTGCAAACATTCCTCAGATAAAACAGTAAAACATGTACGACCTCCCTTATTTGTATGAGCAATACTTAATGGAAATTGTATAAACTTTTTTTTTTTTTTTTTTCCTTCATCATGTGAACTATCCATGCCCCCCACCCCACACCCTCATCCAACAATATGCCACCGTGTACGTTCATACGATACCACTCGTAGCAACTGGGGTCTGTGACCCTTAGCGATGTATAGGCTTAGAGCCCTTGCTTGAGGCATAAGCCAGCTGGAGACAGTTCAGGAGTAAGAGGTAGAAGTTCGTGACGGGCGAGGGCATCGACAGTCAGCACGGTGTCTTCTTATGCAGCTGTAGGGTGCATCAACAAGTGGAGGCAGGGAGATGCTGTCCTGTATGGGATGGCTGTTATCGTCGAGCGCCAACCATCTGCCATTCTGGCTGGGATTTCTTCAGGGTGGTCGAGGCGTTCGGTTGTTGGTGGGTGGCTTCTTGTTGGCCCCAGAGTCCCCAGAGTTTCAGCATGGATAAACCTTTCAGGGGGTCATCTATAGTGTGGAGCTTATTCTGTCGCCAGATCAATAGTTTTGTAGGGAATCCCCAACGGTAAGCCTGGTTGTGGTTGCGTAGGGTTTTGGTAATGGAGGAGAATTCTCTGCGTCTTGCCATAGTGAGGGCCGATAGGTCCGCAAAGATAGAGACAGCGTTATAAGGGTCGGGCAATGTGGCTTGGGCTCTAGCGGCCTTAAGAAGAGCCTCTTTGGCTTTAAAATGATGATAGCGCACGATAATGTCGCGTGGAACCTCCGCGCCTAATCTGGGCGGTTTTGGAACCCGATGGGCTCTGTCCAGTTCCCAGGTTACCTCTGAGAGGTCAGGGACCAGCGCGGTGCTTAATGCGGTAATGTAGGCCGAGATCTGATCTGTTGATACGGACTCTGCCACTCCCCGGAACCGCACGTTGTTCCTGCGAGAGCGGTCTTCCATATCCGCCATTTTATGCCATAATTTGAAATTGTCTTCTTCTAGTTTCTGTATTCTCTCCGCCATCAGATTGTGGGCAGAGGAGAGATCATCTGTTTTGCGTTCGACCTGGTCGGTCCGGTCACCCAGCTCCTCTAATTCTTGGTGGATGCCCGCCAAGGAGGTGGTAAAATCCTCTTTAATAGTGGACCTGAGGTCCGCGAGTGCTTGTCTCAGATACTCCTTAGAGAATTGTGAGTCGTCTGATAGCGAGTGCGTAGGCGACTCGGTGCAGGGGTCGGGGTCCGGAGACTGAGCTCTGCTGGCGACGCCATCTTGGGCCTGCTTCAGCCTGTCTTTCTTATGTTGGCGGACCGTGTCCGTAAGTTTCGTCTGTTTTGAGGGAGACATTAGGAGCCGTGTAGCCTTATCTCCCGCTGGTTCAGGGCAATCTGGCGAGATTTCCTTGTTAAAAGTGTTTATTCTGGTCCGGGTGTGCGGAGCTCCTACTCCATGCGACCGATCTTGCCGGAAGTTGGACACGCCCCCTCACATGTTTGTACATTCTTGTACCTTGGTGTACTCATTAGGAACACAGCTGTCGGTTAGCAGATACACTTCCTAGCCATCTTCATTCCCATTCATTTTTTGGGGGGGGAAGGTGGGGAGGAGATTGTTGCGCTCCATATATTGGTGCCATTCCTCCCATGCCTCTTGCCAGACCTTCTTTGGGCGGGAGGTTCGCCTGGCCGCTATTTCATATAGCCTTGTGGTGTCTAATAATTGTGTGAGTTCGGTGGTTGGCATTGGTAGGGGTGATTTCCAGTGCCTGCTAATTACGGTAAGGGCTGCCATGAGTAGTTGATATATTAAGTATTTTTGCTTCCACTCCATCCTTTTTGGGAATAGTTGGAGGAGGTATGTTTCGGGTGTCCTGGGTAGTATAGTGTGACGAAGTGCCCTTTGCCACTTGTGCCTGGAGAGGACTGCTTGCCCGCCTCTTGCCCTGTGACTATGGCCCCTGGGATGTATTGCCCTTTAAAGACATGATTTGGGCATAATGGATTTGTGTTGTGCTGCTGCTGGCCCTTTAAGAACCATCTGGGGACATACTGTGGAGTTACTGGGTGGCCACCATTTCCTGTATCAGAAGCACATGGTGAGAACAATGGATGGCGGCCATTTTAACTCACAGACACTGTTTGGACTTTTCAACACGGTGCCATCTCGCCAGTATTTGGTGCACAGAGACATCGTGCAGTGGTTTTGGACTATACAGCAGGGGACACATTATACAGTGATTGTTTTTCATTTAGCCTGTAAATGCTCAGCAGAATCTGCATTAAACTGTATTTTCCAAAGTACTGAACGGATCTGGGTGAATTTTGGATGTGTGGTTCACCCAGATCCCCCGGTTCCAAGGATATACTTTTTATGGGGTTATTGCATGTTTTGGGGTCCCTGTGTGTTTTATGAAACTGTATTATTTCTAGCCAGCAGATAATTGAGCTTTGTATATTGTAGAAACTCAATTATCTAGCCTGGCCCAGAGGAGGAGTTTTGTGTTGCATAAATTGTGAGTTCTGTGTGCCAGTAAATCAGTCTTGTTCCAGCATTAAGCCTTGGCTCATGTTTGGGGGAAGGGATACCTACACTCTGGGGATTGCTATAATCACTTACTCCCCAGAGGAAGCTCTTGCAATAGCTTGATTTGTTCCTGTTCCTGCTCTCTGGGGAAAGAGAGGTTCACCCACTGGAAGCTGGATCCTGGCCTTGGGTCCAGGGTGGGTGGAAACAGCAGAGACCCCGGCGCAGTTGCATCGCTGGAAGTGGGGTCTGCAGTGCTGATGGTGTCGGATGGAGTGCTTGGAGTCCTCAGCGAGCACTAGGAGCATCGATTGGCGGAGGTACTCAGTCGGAGTGCCAGCGGTCCGTCACATATAGTTTTTGTGCTCTCTTGAATTATGGTGGAGACTACGTCCCAGAATGGGGTTAGGATGGGACAGGTCCACCAGATATGGAGCATCGTGCCTTTATGCTGCTGGCATCTCCAGCATACATCAGATGCTTGGGGGTGCGCCGCTTTAATGCGAGTGGGCACTAAATACCACCGGTTTAGGATTTTGCGAGAGAGCTCCATATGTGAGGCACATTTAGAGAGGGAGTTGTACCCAGGGAGATTATCTCGGATCAGGGTACCCAATTTACCGCAGAATTCACCCAACACCTCTGGAGGATCTGTGGCATTAAGCCTATTATCAGTGCTCCTTACCACCCCCAGACTAATGGGCTCTGCGAACGGTTCAATGGTACATTGAAACAAATGCCCCGAACCTTCGCAGAGACCCACAAGGACTGGGAGCGGTTCCTGCCGCATCTCCTGTTCGCTTACCGGGAGGTGCCGCAGGAATCCACGGGGTTTTCCCCGTTTGAACTGCTATTTGGGAGGAGAGTCAGAGGCCCATTAGATCTTATTAGAGAGCATTGGGAGGGAGATCGGAGCGCAGATGGCACTCCCATCATACCATATGTGTTGGCCCTCCGAGACTGCCTGGAAGCATTGACTAGGACGGTAAGGGAAAACCTTCAGGCGGCGCAGACCCGCCAGCGCACATGGTATGATCGGGGAGCCAGGGACCGTAGCTTTCAGGTCGGGCAGAAAGTGCTAATTTTAAAGCCTGTCCGACATGACAAGCTACAGGCCGCCTGGCAGGGACCTTATAGGGTGGTGGAACAGAGATGTGACACCACCTGTATAATCGGTCCCTACACAGGGACGGGAGGGCAACGCATGCTCCACTGGGAGACCGGCTGAGCCCACAGGAGCGTATCGAGGTACAGCGGCTGTTGGAGGAGAAACGAGACACGTTCTCTAATGTACCTGGGTACACCCCTCTGGCCACTCACCGGGTAGAGACCCCAGGGCAACTACCCATTCGCCAGACCCCTACGTCATCCCGGAAGCGGTAAGGGAAAACATGCGCAAGGAGATTGATGAGATGCTCCAACTGGGGGTGATTGAGCCCTCAGATAGTCCCTGGGCTTCTCCTGTAGTGCTCGTACCGAAGCGGGACGGTACGACCCGCTTCTGCGTAGACTACCGGAGATTAAACGAGAAAACTGTGTCCGATACATACCCTATGCCACGGATAGATGAGCTACTGGACCGAATGGCCAGGGGTCAATATCTCACTACTATTGACTTATGTAAGGGGTATTGGCAAATCCCCCTGGCCCCAGATGCCATCCCTAAGTCGGCCTTTGTCATGCCATTTGTCTTGTACCAGTTTAAAGTCATGCCATTTGGGATGAAAAACGCCCCAGCTACTTTCCAGAGGATGGTGGACCGACTCCTGGATGGGTTCCAAGACTACACCTGTGCCTATTACGATATTGCCATCTTTAGTAATACGTGGCAGGAGCACTTGGCCCATATAGGAGCGGTACTAGACAGGATTAGGGAAGCTGGTTTGACATTGAAACCGGCCAAGTGCAGCATAGGGATGGCCGAGGTGCAGTACCTCGGACATAGAGTGGGGTGCGGCAAACAGAAGCCCGAACCAGCCAAAGTAGAGGCCGTGGCCCAGTGGCCCACCCCTAGGACTAAAACCCAGGTTTTAGCATTTCTAGGGACCGCTGGGTATTACAGAAAATTTGTCCCTAACTATAGTGCCCTAGCCAAGCCCCTCACTGACCTTACCCGGAAGAATTTGCCCCGCCAGGTGACCTGGACCCCGGAGTGTGAGCAGGCATTCCAACATCTGAAAAATGCACTGATAAATGCCCCTGTCTTGGCAGCTCCCAATCCAACTAAACGTTTTCTTGTTCACACAGATGCTTCTATGTTTGGATTGGGAGCAGTACTGAGCCAAGTCGGGGCCGATGGCGGAGAACACCCCGTGGCTTACATAAGTCGCAAGCTGTTACCCCGAGAAGTAAGCTACGCCGCTATCGAGAAGGAATGCCAGGCTATGGTGTGGGCCTTAAAGAAACTGCAGCCGTATCTATACGGACAGCCCTTTTCCTTACTCACGGATCACAACCCGCTGGTATGGCTAAACCGGGTGGCTGGAGACAATGCCAGGCTGCTGCGCTGGAGTTTGGCGCTGCAGCCCTTTGACTTTAATATTCAGTACCGCCCGGGTAAACAGAATGGGAATGCCGACGGGTTGTCGAGACAAACTGACCTGGAAAAATGATCTGTGAGTCCCCGGACATCCCCAAGCCGATCCGTGTTGGATCAGACTGTGTATGCCGGCTTGTGGGCAAGGGGGAGCAGTGTAGCGGATGGCACTGGGCTGCAAATGTTTTGTGAATAGCTGCATTCATGTAAATTGCTGGGTTTTTGTATGTGTTTAAAAGAATTGTATTCCTCTGATTGTTCGGTAGAATCAATCGAATAGACTAAGGGAATGAAACTACCGAACAATCAGACCTCCCCTATGTGAACTGTGTCCTCAATTACCCGTTGCAACATTGTTCCGAACGGGTAATTGACAAGTTAAGTAGCCGTCCTTTGTTCTCGGGGGTGGCCGCCATTCGACAAACGAACACGTGGCGGCGGCCATTTTAAAACTCCCGAACGGCGGTGTTTTGCCGTCGAGTGTCTGGAACTCAAATCGGACACTCGACTAGGCGAACACCTCTGAAACCTCCACAAGCCCGGTCCGTTTGGTTCCTAACTACCGAACGGCCCCTCGTTCGGTAGACAGGAAGAACCGAACGAGGGGATTCAGGCGAACCCTCCCTAGCCTCTATAGCTAGAGGCTTTCGCAATGTCTGTTCCCTTATTCCAGGACCGACCGCAGGGCCTATTCGCATGGAACCGCATACATTTCCCGAACCCCTGGTCTGATCTGGGTGATTTTTGGATATGTTGTTCACCCAGATCAGGGCTATCAGGGGATATAGGATTTAAAGGGGTACCCCTACGTTTAGGGGTACATCCAGAAACGGGGGGAATTGCTAGACTGGATAAGGGAGGAGATGTGTGGGAGGGGAGGAGATGTGTGGGAGGTTACCAGGACAGGATTGGCTACTATACTAATGATTGTAAATCCCTCCCTTGCATGGGAGCATGCTTTAAAAGGACAGTGTGGATTAAAAGATTTCAGTTCTGCTCCTGAAACTGTGTGTTGTCCAGTTATTGGGATTGCTGTTGGGATATTGCTGTTATTTTACCTGCTGGAAACCTTGCCTGTGGATTTACTATTTACTTGTTCCTGAGCCTCACTTGGATTATAAGCGGAGATAACCTGGGGAGTATTGCATCTCCGCTACAGTGGGCGTCCTACTTAAAAAAAAACAAAAAAACAACACAAACCCAATTACTACAATGGCAGCAAGAACTGTGTCACCTAAACATGCAAAACCAAATAACACCCGATTCTAAGATGAGAGATAGAATTCTGTTCCTCACCAGAAAAATCCACCAGCATGCTCTAGAGCGCACAAACTTTTAAAAACTGAAAGTTACACGCAATGCAACAAGGCAATCAGGCTCTCAGCCAGTAGGCTAAAGGAACAACAGGCCAAACAAAAAAATAGCATACCTCCTTAAACCAAATGGGGAAAAATGCATGATACCTTGAGAAATCAGCATTGAGTTCGCCAGCTACTATGCTGACCTCTACAATCTTTACAAAGACATGACCATTCACCAACCTCCACAAGATAATATTAATGCATATTTAGACACAATCCATTTACCCCGTTTATCACCAGCTCAGCAGAAATCTTTATCCAACCCTATAACTGAAGAGGAGGTTAAGGAAGCCATTAAAGCTCTACCATCTGGAAGGTGCCTGGACCGGATGGCCTACATAATTCCTACTACAAAAATTTCCGGTCGATACTAGCCCCGCACTTAGTTAAGGCTTTCACAAAAGCAGTTCACTCGGAAACATTTAGAAAATAAATGTTGGTAGCGCATATCGCAACACTGCCGAAGCCCGGAAATCACCCCACATATCCCCCAAATTTTAGACCAATTTTGCTCCTAAACACAGATGCAAAGTTATTTGCTAAAATCTACGCGAAGAGGTTGAGTGAATTTTTACCCCACATAATCCACAATGATCAGGTGTTCTTCATTACTGGCAGACAGGGCACAGATAACTCTCTTAAGGTAAGGATATTATGCATAGCCTAAGGAAAAACAGCAGGGATCCTCTCCCTTGATGCAGAGAAGGCCTTCGACAGTCTAGACTGGACCTTCTTAGAGCGAGCACTTTTTAAGTTCGGCTTCCCGACAGAGTTTATATCAGTGGTCAGGGCATTATATAGTTCACCATCAGCTCAAGTACTAAATGTGTGCTTCGTGTCTGACCCATTTGATATTTCCAATGAGTTGCGTCAAGGATGCCCACTGTCTCCTCTACTCTATGTTGTGGCATTGGAGCCGCTCGTAGCCAGAATTAGGAACAACAAGTACACGGGGTTCAAATTGGCGACAAGGAATACAAAGCAAACTTATTTGAAGATTATGTATTATTGACTTTGACTCAGCCCCAGACATCGCAACCGAGCCTCTTGGAAAAAATAACCACATATGGAAAATAATCATACTATAAACTAACCCAAGCTCTGGGGGTGGGTTTACATAGGGATGTCATAACTGCATTACAGACCACCTATGCATTAGACTGGAGGACAGACAATGTCACTTTCTTAGGGCTCACCATCACCAAAAACCCAGATGCATTATTCCAAAGTAACTACGGGAAGTTGGCTGATAAACTATCAGTCACATTAAAATCGTGGGATGGAAAGCTCCTCTGATGGCTGGGTAGACTTGCAGCACCGAAAATGACTCTCCTACCAAAATTCCAATACCTACTGCGGACCTTACAAATCCCATTTCCCAAATCATATATTGACAATCTCCAGAAATTGTTCACTCACCACAGGACACCACTGGGGACACCACATAATCAGAGTAGCGTCGACCAGAAACCTCTGGAGAGAGGCGGTCTCGAGAAGGGAGAAAGAGAAGGGGGAAGGAGGAAGACAAAACAAAAAAAAGAGGCGAGAGAGTACTTCTGACACATGCTCTTTTCCTGCATTTTTAATCTGATGCATAAGCATGCATGCCCACAGCATTAAGCACTCACATGCACAGGGATATCCCACAAAGTTACCCACAATGTACATAGTTTATATGATATTTTGTTTGCTTACATTTCTAACACTACCCCAGTTCTGACGAATATTAATCGCACATGAGCTATGGTTCATGGACTACACATGAACCGCAGACATGGGCACATGGGACAAAGGGTCAACAAACCTAAGCTGATCTGAGATCACAAACTATGTGGTCAACCGGGGTCGGAGTACGCAATGACAGCAAGGCCTAGGAACAAAACTGACAAAGTAAAACACCAGCAGGCGTCAGACTACTGGTGGACATTGATCTAGGGGTTGTGGCTATCTACACCAAAAGTCCACATACAGATTGGTATCACATCCTGTGGGATAAAAACAATGTTACCCTCAGAAGAGATTACACTTTCCTTAGTGGTAGGACCAGTGGCGTACATACCAGGGTCGCAGGGGTCGCGGCTGCGACCGGGCCCGGCCCACCAGGGGGCCCCGCCGCCCCTGCGACCCGGTATGTAGCCACTGGGCCAGCCTCTTCCCCTGGGGGGCCCAGGAGCCGGCCACCCCAGGGCCCCCCGAGGCTGGCCCTGCTGACCCCAGGCAGGCGGGCGCGCGAGGGAGCACTCACTGCTTTCTCTTCAGCTCCCTCGCGCACCGCACTGATACCAGAGCCGGAAGATGACGTCATCTTCCGGCGCCGGCATCCCTACGCGGCGCGCGTGGGAGCTGAAGAGGAAGCAGTGAGTGCCCGACCGGCCACCCGCCTGCCTGGGGTCAGCAGCACCACTGGACCCCAGGGAATCCCCCCAGCACTCTAAAAGGTAAGGAGGCTGGGGGGATTAAATTAAAAAAAAATAATAATAATAGTGTTAGTGTTTGAGTGTGTGTGAGTGTTAGAGTGAGTGTTAGTGATTGTGAGTGTTAGTGTGTGTGAGTGTTAGAGTGAGTGTTAGTGTGTGTGAGTGTTAGTGTGTGTGTCTGCTAGTGAGTGTTAGTGTGTGTCTGCTAGTGAGTGTTAGTGTGTGTGTCTACTAGTGAGTGTTAGTGTGTGTGAGTGTTAGTGTGTGTCTGCTAGTGAGTGTTAGTGTGTGTGTCAGTGTGAGTGTTAGTATGTGTGTCTACTAGTGAGTGTTAGAGTGTGTGAGTGTTAGAGTAAGTGTTAGTGTGTGTCTGCTAGTGAGTGTTAGAGTGAGTGTGAGTGTGTGTGTCTGCTAGTGAGTGTCAGTGAGTGTGTTACTGTGTGTGTCTTACAGAGTGTGTGTGTTAGTGAGTCTGTTTGATGTCTGTTAGTGAGTGTGTGTTTGTCAATGAGAGTGTATGTTTTGTAAGTGAGTGTGTATGTATGTCTGTCGCTGACTGTGTCTCTGTGAGTAAATGTGTGTGTCTGTTAGCTAGTGTGTATGCGTCTGTAAGTGTGTGTGTGTGTGTGTGTGTCTTCTGCACTTACCTTTCTCCAGCGCCGGACTCCCTTGGCGCTGGGGATCCCTCAGCCTCTCAGCTCCGAATGCGACTGCGCACGCATTCAAACCGCCCATAGGAAAGCATTACTCAATGCTTTCCTATGGACGTTCAGTGTGCTCCTCTAGCGGCTGTCAGTGAGACAGCCACTAGAGGCTGGATTAACCCTCAGTGAAACAGCAGTTTCTCTGAAACTGCTATGTTTTCAGCTGCAGGGTTAAAACTAGAGGGACCTGATGATCTGGGTGTCTGTAGTGGTCCTTAAAGGACCACTATAGTGCCAGTATACTCGTTTTCCTGGCATTATAGTGCCTTGAGGGTGCCCCCACTCAGCCTCCTCCCGCCCAGCTCTGGAAAGGGGTAAAACTTACCTTTTTTCAGCGCTGGGCGGAGAGCTCTCCTCCTCCTCTCCTCCTCCTTCTCCCCGTCGGCTGTATGCGCACGCGCGGCAAGAGCTGCGCGCGCATTCAGCCGGTCACATAGGAAAGCATTCATAATGCTTTCCTATGGACGCTGGCGTGCTCTCACTGTGAAAATCACAGTGAGAAGCACGCAAGCGCCTCTAGCGGCTGTCAATGAGACAGCCACTAGAGGAAATAGGGGAAGGCTTAACCCATTCATAAACATAGCAGTTTCTCTGAAACTGCTATGTTTATGAAAAAATGGGTTAACCCTAGCTGGACCTGGCACCCAGACCACTTCATTAAGCTGAAGTGGTCTGGGTGCCTAGAGTGGTCCTTTAAGTGTGTGTGCTTCTGCATGCACTGGCGTACATACCGCGGTCGCAGGGGTCGCAGCCCTGTAACCCCTGCGACCAGGTGCCCACCTCCATGTGTTGCGGTCCGGCCCGCGCGCGCGGGGGGGCCCACGGATCAACTTTCGCACCGGGGCCCCATGGGTCATGTGTACGCCACTGGGTAGGACATCACCACAGACATAGGGTGGATTGACTATGAGCGACTATAAATAGCCCAGAGCAGTCATAGACACTGCAACTAAGTCCTGAACTCCACGATACTGGTCATACACCTGTTGCTCTAGATTACCCATGCAATGGGTCACTGGCTGAGGGCCTGGATAGACTGTTGCTGCTACTGCCAATGTGATAACTGCCAATGTAGAAACATAGAATGACGGCAGTTAAGAACCATTCGGCCCATCTAGTCTGCCCAATTTTGTTTAAAATACTTTCATTAGTCCCTGGCCATATCTTATAGTTCTAGCTATTCCATGCATCCACTACCCTCTCAGTAAAGTAATACTTCCGTATATTATTTTTAAACCTTTGCCCCTCTAATTTAAGACTATGTCCTCTTGTTGTGGTAGTTTTTCTTCTATTAAATATAGTCTCCTCCTTTACTGTGTTGAGTCCCTTTATGTATTTAAATGTTTCTATCATATCCCCCCTGTCTCGTCTTTCCTCCAAGCTATACATATTAAGTTCCTTTAACCTTTCCTTGTAAGTTTTATCCTGCAATCCATGAACCAGTTTAGTAGCGCTTCTCTGAACTCTCTCTAAAGTATCAATATCCTTCTGGAGATACTGTCTCCAGTACTGCGTACAATACTCCAAGTGAGGTCTCACCACTGTTCTGTACAAGGGCATGAGCATTTACCTCTTTCTACTGCGAATACCTCTCCCTATATAACCAAACATTCTGCTAGCATTTCCTGCTGCTCTTTTACATTGTCTGCCTACCTTTAAGTCATCAGACATAATCACCCCTAAATCCCTTTCCTCAGATGTTGAGGTTAGGACTCTGTACTCTGCCCTTGGGTTTTTACATCCAAGATGCATTATCTTGCACTTATCCACATTAAATGTCAGTTGCCACAACTCTGACCATTTTTCTAGTTTACCTAAATAATTTGCCACTTGGCTTATCCCTACTGGAACATCAACCCTGTTACATATCTTAGTATCATCAGCAAAAAGTACCTTACCATCAAGATCTTCTGCAATATCACTAATAAAAAAATTAAAGAGAATGGGTCCAAGTACAGATCCCTGAGGTACCCCACTGGTGACAGGCCCATGCTTTGAATATACTCCATTGACTACAACCCTCTGTTGCCTGTCACTCAGCCACTGCCTTACCCATTCAACAATATTGGAATCCAAACTTAAAGATTGCAGTTGTGATAACTATGTAGATCTCGCCCAACACTGTAATGACTGTGCCAAATGTATTACATGACCCTACGTTGCTTGTTGACAACATGAACTGTACCAAATAATACTTTTATGAACTCTGCAGTATAAAGACAATATAAACTTGTTACTGAATTACAATAAAAATTGTCAAATTGAAAAAAACAAAAACCATAGCCTGCATCCGCCCATTTCTTACGCAAGATGCTACTTGTCCATGCTCTAGTAATTTCTCACATGGATTATTTAACCCTTTCCTAATTGGTCTTCCCAAAAGCTGTATTGCTCCGCTACAGTCTGTAATGAATGCTGCTGCCAGACTGATTTTCCTCTTCAGTCGGTCCTCTCACACCTTACCTCTCTGTCAGTCCTTACATTGGCTTCCTGTATCCTATAGCAGTCAATTAAAAGTAGTAATCCATGCCTATGAAGCATTGAACAATTCTAGCCCCTCTTATATCTCTTCACAGATCCAAAGGTATGCCCCTTCTTGGTCTTCTCCTGTCCGCTGCTCGCACCCATACAGCCAACTCACGCTTGCAGGACTTCTCACGGGTTGCTCCCTTCCTCTGGAATAGCCTGCCTACCACCATCAGACTCTCCCCTAGCCTTCAATCGTTTAAGAAGTGCCTTAAAACAGATGGCTACAGACAAGTCATTCCATAAACACTGAGAATGGGAGTAGAGAAATAGGGTGGTAGTTGGATGGGGAAGATGGATAAAGAGTTGATTTTTCATGATAGGTATGATACTAGTTTATTTATGGGGAATAGGGACAATTCCAGAAGAAAGAGGGCAGTTCATTAACTGGAAAGAAAGTCACACAGTTCAATTCAGGTTGAGAAAGAGAAGTGAGTGAGAATCCTATCCTTAAATGTTTTATCTTCTCAGTAAAATAGCATGCAAAGTTATCAGTTGTAAGGTTACGAATAGGGAGTGGCCAGATAGGGGTAAAGTAGGAAGTTGAAGGGATTAATGAGATGCCTGGGAATTTGAGAGTATATAGTAATGAGAGATGAAAAGTATGCTTGTCCAGCAAGAAATAGAGCTCTGCTGTATCAGCATAGCATGCATTTATAATGGAGAAAGTCTGAAAAAGTCTGACATTCAGCTGAGCGGAAGCATCATGTTTGGGTTCCCAACACTATATTCCTTTAACCCCTTCAGGACGGAGTCAATAGTACACGTTCTGATCAAAACAAAACGTAGACAAAAACTGGAATTTGCGCTATATGTCTGTTCAACCGTAATTCACCTCTTTCATATTAAATGCACCCACACTTATTATATATAATTTTCAGGAGAAACAGGGCTTTCATTTCATATCAAATATTTATATATGAAACATAATTTATTATGAATAAAATTAAAAAGACTGTGAGAAATTTTAAATATAAAAAAAAAAAAAATTGTAGTTCCGCCTCACATTTTAGCTGTGAATGTCATAATACTGTTAGGTTTTACTGGAAAAAAATGCACATAATTGTAATCAGCGATGTCTCACGAGTACAACAGTACCCTCCACTAACAGGTTTTATGGTGTTTTGGAAAGTTACAGGGTCAAATATAGAACATTCCATTTTCAAATTGAAATTTGCCAGATTAGTAATGTTACCTTTGAGACGGTGTGGTAGCCCAGGAATGAGAATTACCCCCATAATGGCATACCATTTGAAAAAATAGACAAGAAAAGGTATTGAAAGTGGGGTATGTTTAGTCTTTTTTAGTCACTTAGTCACAAACACTGGCCAAAGTTAGTGTTCATATTTGTTTTTGTGTGAAAAAAGCAAAAAACTAATATTTGGCCAGTGTTTGTGACTAAGTGGCTACTAAGAAAGACTGGACATACCCCACTTGCAATACCTCGGGTTGTCTACTTTTGCAAATGGTATGCTATCATGGGGGTAATTCTCATTCCTGGGCTACCATCCGCTCTCAAAGGCAACATAAGCAATCTGGCAAATTTCAATGTCAAAAAAATGAAATGCAAGCCTTATATGTGACTCTCTAACTTTCCAAAACACCATAAAACTTGTACATGGGAGCTACTGTTATTCTCGGGAGACTTCACTAAACACAAATATTAGTGTTTTAAAACAGTAAAACATATGTCTACAAATGCTCGCAGTTTAGGGAATAAGATCCATGAACTTGTGGCAATAATGGCAACTGATAGTGTAGATTTAGTCGCTGTTACTGAGACATGGTACAATGAGAAAAATGACTGGGACATAGCAATACCAGGGTACTCTTTATATAGGAAAGATAGGGAAGGCAAGAAAGGGGGAGGGGTGGCCTTGTATGTGAAGGATAGGATAAAATCTAGCCTAATAAAAGTTAGTGAGGCAAACATAGAGTCCGTTTGGGCTACGTTAGAATTTGGTAATCACACAGTAACTCGTGTAGGTGTGATTTATAGGCCCCCAGGACAAATTGAAGAGTTAGATAATCTACTAGTTGAGGAAATAGCTAAATGACAATGAAGGGGGAAGTTATCATCATGGGTGACTTTAATCTTCCTGATGTAAATTGGAAAACAAAATTAGCTACTTGTGCCAGGAGCACACATATTCTAAACTCCTACTGGGATTGTCTCTAAAACAAGTTGTTGAGGAGCCAACTCGTAAAGAGGCCATACTAGATTTAGTGTTAACAAATGGAGATTTGGTATCAGATGTTACTGTAGGTGAAAGTTTAGGATCCAGTGATCATCAGTCAGTGTGGTTTAATATAAGAACAGTGACTGAGTCACACCACACAAAAACAAAAGTTTTAGACTTTAGAAAAACAGACTTTTCTAAAATTAGAATATGGGTAGAGGAGTCATTATCAGACTGGAGCAATTTAAATGGAGTCCAAGAGAAATGGGATTATTTAAAAGTTGCACTATTGAAGGCAACAGAAAATTGCATTAGGCTTGTCAGTAAAAGCAAAAAATTCAAGAAACCACTGTGGTACTCCGCAGATGTGGCCAAAATAGTTAAAAACAAAAAGTTAGCATTTAGGAATTATAAAAAAACCCAGAGTGAGGGAGACAAAATGATCTATAAGATTAGGCAGAAAGAGGCTAAGCAAGTTATAAGAGCTTCCAAATCACACACAGAAGAGAAAATAGCACAGTCAGTAAAAAAGGGGGATAAAACATTTTTTAGATACATAAATGAGAAAAGAAAAGTAAAACAAGGATTAGTTAGATTAAAAACAAAAGAAGGAAGGTATGTAGAAGAGGATAAAGGTCTAGCTGACTGCCTCAATGAATATTTTTGTTCTGTATTTACAGATGAAAATGAAGGAAAGGGACCTCAGTTGAGAAAAAGGATAAATGAGTCATTTATTACACGTGAGTTTACAGAGGAAGAGGTTCTATTTCAACTGTCAAAAGTAAAGACAAATAAGTCAATGGGACCTGATGGAATACACCCAAAGCTATTAAAAGAGCTTAGTGGTGTACTAGCAAAACCATTAACAGATTTATTTAACCAATCATTGTTAACAGGAGTAGTCCCAGAAGATTGGAAGTTAGCGAATGTTGTGCCCATTTACAAGAAAGGTAATAGGGAGGAGTCGGGCAACTATAGGCCAGTAAGCCTTACTTCAGTAGTGGGGAAAGTGATGGAAACCATGTTAAAGGATAGGATTGTTGAACATCTAAAACACATGGATTTCAAGATCAGAGACAACATGGGTTTACTTCAGGGAGATCATGCCAAACTAATCTTATTGATTTTTTTGATTGGGTAACTAAAATTATAGATCAGGGTGGTGCAGTAGACATTGCTTACCTAGATTTCAGTAAGGCTTTTGACACTGTTGCACATAGAAGGCTTATCAATAAACTGCAATCTTTAAGTTTGGATTCCAATATTGTTGAATGGGTAAGGCAGTGGCTGAGTGACAGGCAACAGAGGGTTGTAGTTAATGGAATATATTCGAAGCTTGGACTTGTCACCAGTGGGGTACCTCAGGGATCTGTACTTGGACCCATTCTCTTTAATATTTTTATTAGTGATATTGCAGAAGGTCTTGATGGTAAGGTATGTCTTTTTGCTGATGATACTAAGATATGTAACAGGGTTGATGTTCCAGGAGGGATAAGCCAAATGACAAATGATTTAGGTAAACTAGAAAAATGGTCAGAATTGTGGCAACTGACATTTAATGTGGATAAGTGCAAGATAATGCATCTTGGACGTAAAAACCCAAGGGCAGAGTACAGAATATTTGATAGAGTTCTAACCTCAACATATGAGGAAAGGGATTTAGGGGTGATTATTTCTGATGACTTAAAGGTAGGCAGACAATGTAATAGAGCAGCAGGAAATGCTAGCAGAATGCTTGGTTGTATAGGGAGAGGTATTAGCAGTAGAAAGAGGGAAGTGCTCATGCCATTGTACAGAACACTGGTGAGACCTCACTTGGAGTATTGTACACAGTACTGGAGACCGTATCTTCAGAAGGATATTGATACCTTAGAGAGGGTTCAGAGAAGGGCTACTAAACTGGTTCATGGATTGCGGGATAAAACTTACCAGGAAAGGTTAAAGGATCTTAACATGTATAGCTTGGAGGAAAGACGAGACAGGGGGGATATGATAGAAACATTTAAATATATAAAGGGAATCAACACAGTAAAGGAGGAGACTATATTTAAAAGAAGAAAAACTACCACAACAAGAGGACATAGTCTTAAATTAGAGGGACAAAGGTTTAAAAATAATATCAGGAAGTATTACTTTACTGAGAGGGTAGTGGATGCATGGAATAGCCTTCCAGCTGAAGTGGTAGAGGTTAACACAGTAAAGGAGTTTAAGCATGCGTGGGATAGGCATAAGGCTATCCTAACTATAAGATAAGGCTAGGGACTAATGAAAGTATTTAGAAAATTGGGCAGACTAGATGGGCCGAATGGTTCTTATCTGCCGTCACATTCTATGTTTCTATGTTTCTATTACAACAATAATATAGTCCATAAAAGTGCTGTTCGTTTGTAAAAAATGCACAAACCGTCACTTTTACTTAAAATATCATTGTTGTAATACAATTTACCAGTTTGAAACACTAATATTTGAGTTCAGCGAAGTCTCCAAAGTAAAACAATACCCCCTATGTACATGTTTTATGGTGTCTTGGAGAGTTACAGGGTCAAATATAGTGCTTGCGAATTAAATTCTCTGCACTTTCTCCTTGTGTTGTCAGGCATGTCAATCAAATTTTAATTAATAAAATCACATAATTATGTTAAAAGATTATTTAAATATACATGTAGAATTTTGATATATATGCATTTATAGGTATTTAAATTCTACGTGTATATTTTTTATGTAATTATATGTATTTATCTATTTGTATTTGTATTTTGTATATTGATAGATATATATATATAGAATGCCATTCTAAGTGTATTTTGTCACCAATATATATATATTAATAACAAAATACAGTTAGAATGAAATTACATATGAATATATAATTTATATTAAATTTTGTTTCAATATTTTATTTATTTATTTTATTATTTTATTTATTTATTATTGTAATTATATGTGTATATATATATATATATATATATTTAATATATGTGTATATATCTATTATATATATAATATATATACATATTTTATATATGTAACGTCATTCTAAGTGTATTTTAATATAAATATATATACTAATATTAGTATTAAAATACACTTTGTATGAGGTTACAAATATATAATATGTATATATTATATATATATAATATATACATACATATATTATATATATATATATATATATATATATATATAAAAATACTTTTAATTTAATTTTAAATATGTCTATTTTTTTTTTTACACTACCAACCAGCAGGGGGACTGTCTGATATTTTAGACAGTCCCCCTGCTGGCCGATCCACAGTTAGCTATAGGGGGCCTCATTTCCCGGGGGAGGGCTGTCTGGGCTGTCAGCCCTCCAGAAGAGGATCGCGGCTGAGGTGAGTAGTTGCTGGCTCCTGGGGGCTTTAGCTGTAATGGCGTTCTATGCCGCCGCAAGGGCTTTAAAGCCCTTTAAAGCCGGGACGGCATAGAACGCCATAATGGCGTTAAGGGGTTAAAACAACCCAGTAACATTTGATCTTTGTTTTATTACTATAATGTTTTTAACTAGTCTGAGGCAAAATTAAGCTATAATGCTGTTTAAAATTGTGAATAATAAGTTTCAAGATTACAGAGGTAAAAAAAACAATTGCTATTAAGAGTGATAGAGTGATAGGGCTTGACAAAGGAAAGGAGACACCAATAGCAAGCTTTGACTTGTCATAATGAATAATACAATATTGTTATAGTAGTGGTGTAAATAAATATATCACCTGTTGTACAAAACGTCCATGTTTCCACTCTCCTAAATAATGAGGATGAACAATATGGTCACCTTATAAACAATGTTTAATTCTAGTTCCCACTATGCATAATGAAAATGCATACCATTCTGTTACTTAATGCTTGAGTTGCAGAATCTACAATATGTGGCACGAGATTTATTTGTAACCTGTTGTGTGGAACTGTATTTATTGCCTTGCAATCACATCTACTTGATCACCCTGATCTATATTTCTACTAACTTCTTTATAGAATACAATTAAGTTGGTAAACCCTGAACAGGGTGTTTGTCAATGAAACCTCTTCCATGTATGTTGGGTTTGTGTCGTTGAGATCAGGGGAGTGATAATTTAGTGTAGTATTCCCCACTCCTGTCAGCTGCAGGTCATGGCCCCACATAGAAATTCACTCCACCAGTGCCCCCTCACCAAAGGCCCTATCATTGCCCCAAGAGCATCCCAATAAGAGAGTTAATTTTACTTCTTAACAATATAGTTTGTATCGGAACCATGACAAACCTGGTTTTCTTCATTTTCATCCATTACCTAATGGCAATTAGCTTGTGGTTGTGGGATTGGTTATGATTATTAACACCTATCCTAACACCAGCAAATGGGTACGTATCAGGAAACAGACCTATCCTTAACCCTCTTGTCTTTTATTTCTAGTCTTTCAAAATAATGAATCGAAGAGTTCACTCTTGCAGGCTTACCCACATTGTCAATTTAGGTACACCACAAGTGATCCATTGCTTCTTTGTTTTAACAATTCACCTCTTTGTCTTACTGTGTCTGACCACTGATTCAATATACAGTTGTATTTAAATTATTCAAAATACATTGGAAATCAGGTGTATGGGGAAATTTATGGGCGTTCTGCCGTTTGCAATGAACAACTCAAACAAAAGCAGTTGAAATAGCTCTACACAGCCAATGCCCGAATGCATGAAAGTGGTTTCCCTAAATTCAAATGACAATTCTGCTTATAATGACTTCCCCAGTCTCAAAATTATTCAACTCCATGGACTGAATCCCTTACAATATCGCAAATATGCAAAACAGGTTTTGTCTCAAACATACCTGATGCAGCTAATCAAGGGTTTCATTAGTTGCACCAGGAGTGCTTTAGATGAAACACTTGAAATACCTAAACTGACTAGGGGATTGTTGAGTGTCACATTTGGCTACATGTTAGAAATATGGCTAAGGCAAAAAAATGGTCCACAAACTTAAGAGAAGAGATAATCACCCTTCACAAACAAGGAACAGGATACAAACAGAGAAGGTATTGAATGTTCCAAGAGACACCGTTGGAAGCATAGTTTGCAAGTTAAGAGTTGAAGGAACAATGGTTACTCTACCTGTATGGGGAAGAAAAAAGAATCTATCAATGACTGCAAGCAGATTTCTAAGAAGGCATGTTTGAAAAACCCTCGAGTGACTGCAAAAGACCTGCAGCAAGACCTGGTGGCAAAAGGCACAGAGGTGTCAGTGAGCTCAGTAAAATGCATACTAAACAAGACAATGTTACTGTTAAGACCTGCAGTGGTTATGGTGCTGCGGTCTTTAGTTCCCTCTCCCAACAGCTGAGCATGAGTGATTATAGCTGCAGCAGGGAGTAGAGGAATAAGATAGATGAAATGCAGTTCCAAGGTGATTCTTCCCAGCAAGTAGAATATCCCCCAAACATGAGCCTAGACTTCATGAAGGGTGTAACAGGAATAACTTTTATTGACAACACACGGGCTTTTATGAGAAATCCTCCTGCAAGAGGACCTACCACAGCAAACAAAGACAATAACCAATCAACAAACCGATTTACAGTAATACACGCCTCCTCTCTGCCTGGGAGATATTGAGATAAGTTAAGGAATAAACCAATTATCTCCAGGCAGAGAGCACACAATTTCCCCAAAACTTAGAACACCCCTTTCCCTACAAGGTATCCCACAAATTACATATCCCCTGATAGCCCCAATCTGGGGGACAAACATATCCAAATTTCACCCAGATCAGTTCAGGGGTTATGAAAAAGTGTGGAGGGTCCCTTTTACCGACCACACACGCAGCTCCCGCCCAAAACAGTTCCACGAATTCAACGTGTGCGGTCGGTCAATTCACAAAACTGTAAAAAACGAACAAAAGTCCCGAATGGATCCCCCTGGCCCATAGTAGCGATTGCTCCCCTTGTCCGTTCGCACAGAACTACCGAATGAGGCTTTCCTGGCTATTCGTGAAATATGAGAAGCAGCGTTCGGTAGTTTCCAGCGGTAGTTCGAGAGGTCGAGTGTCCGATTTTAGTTCCAGACACTCGACGACCAAGTCCCGCTGACTCTCCTGGTTCGAACAAGATGGCCGACATTTTCTTTTCCACGTGGCGTTCGGTTGTACGAACAGCAGCCGCCCAGGGAGCACTTAATAGCTGGTTCCTTTGAAGTAAATGAGCCAGGAGGGTGGTCGGCGTTCGGTAGTTTCAAACTACTGAACCAATCCATTCACTATACAAGTAATAACACATAAAAATACCGAATAAAAAGGAGAAAATTACAGGCAAAAGTCCATTTTCTTCACATTACTCCCCCTTAGTTCCATGGGTCGGCATACCCGCCTAGACCCTGCCGGGTTGGCTAGGGGATGTCCGGGTAGCATAGTTAAATGTCCGAGTCTGTTTGATGGGAAAGCCCATCCGCATTGCCATTCTGCTTGCCCGGGCGATATTGCAGCGTAAAATTGTAGGGCTGCAATGCCAAACTCCAGCGTAGCAACCGGGGGTTGTCTTCAGAGACTCGGTTGAGCTAAATGAGGGGGTTGTGGTCAGTCAGTAGGGTAAACGCAGGCCATAAAGATATGGTTGCAGTTTCTTTAATGCCCATACTAGCGCCAAGCATTCTTTTTCCACGGTGGCATAGCTGACCTCCCGAGGTAGGGCCTTTTTGGTCAGGTCGGTAAGGGGTTTGGCTAGGGTGCTGTACTCAGGGACGAACTTTCAATAATACCCTGCGGTACCTGGGAAGGCCAATACCTGCGTCTTGGTGCGGGGCTGGGGCCAATTAGCGATGGCCTCTACTTATTGGACCTCGGTATTGGACCTCGGCCATGCCCACATGGCATTTCTCAGGTTTCAGGGTGAGGCCGGCTTCCTGCAACTTCCCAAATACCGTAGCTAAGTGGTGTGTGACTCCCATGTGCTGCTATAGATGGCAATATCATCTAGATAGGTATATGCGAAGTCCTGCATTCCCTCCAGAAGTCGGTCCGCCATCCTTTGAAATGTAGCGGGGGCATTCTTCATCCCAAACGGCATAACCCGAAATTGGTATTGCCCGAATGGGGTAATGAATGCCGACTTAGGTATTGCGGCCGGATCTAGCGGGATCTGCCAGTATCCCTTGCACAAGTCTAGGGTAGTTAGGAAGTGCCTGCTGACCATGCGATCGAGCAGTTCGTCGATCCGTGGCATGGGGTAGGCGTCTGTGATAGTCCTGTCGTTCAGTTTCCGGTAATCAATACAGAAGCAAGTCGTACCATCTCGCTTAGGTACTAGAACCACCGGAGACGCCCAGGGACTTTGGGAAGCCTCAATAACCCCTAGTTCTAACATCTCTTGAATTTCCTTCCACATGCTAGTCCGCACTGCTGTCGGAATACGTTACGGCTGCTGCCCTAAGGGGGTCTCCCCCTGTGTCTTCACCCGATGTACTGCGGCGGTGGTGTACCCGGGTAGGACCGAGAACAGCTCCCCGTATTCCCGCAGCAGTTGTTTTGTGTCTGCCTGCTGTGAGGTGTCTAATTTCTCTCCCAACCCGACCTGTTCTAAGGCACCTTGGTTAGCTGCCAGCAGGTCGGGTAGGGGGAGCCCTTAACTGTCGTCAGAAGACGGGACACAGATGGTGGCCACGTCCTCAGAGTGTTCGAAGTACGACTTCAACATGTTCACATGAAAGGCCCGTCGGACCCTTTCATCAGAACATTTAGCCACAATATAGGTGGTGTCGCTGATTCGTTCCACCACCTTAAATAGCCCCTGCTAAGCTGCCTGGAGCTTGTCCTTCTTGGAGGGTCTGAGGGCTAGTACCTTTTGCCCTACCTCCAGGTTCCTGTCTTGGGCTCCCCGATCATACCATTGTTTCTGACGCTTCTGAGCCGCCTGCAGGTTCTCCCGAACTGATTCGGTTAGGGCCTGCAAGCGGTCCCGAAACTCCAGCACGTATGGCAAAACCGGGATCCCCTCCTCTCCTGTGTTGCCCTCCCAGTCTTCCCATATGAGGTCCAGGGGTCCCCGGACTTTTCTCCCGTATAGGAGTTCGAAGGGGGAGAACCCAGTGGACGCCTGAGGCACTTCTCGGTAGGCAAACGGGAGATGAGGTAAAAACTTCTCCCATTGACCATAGGACTCTGTGAACGCTGTGAGCATTTGCTTAAGTGTGCCGTTGAAGCGTTCGCAGAGACCGTTAGTCTGGGGGTGGTAAGGGGAGATAAATAACGGCTTTACTCCACAGCTCTGCCACAACTGTTGCGTTACAGTTGCCGTGAACTGGGTTCCCTGATCTGAGAGTATTTCTCGAGGAAACCCTACCCGGGAAAAGATCCTGACTAGAGCCTCTGCTACTGTCTCTGCCTCAATATTGGAAAATGGCCTCAAGGTACGGGGTGACGTAATCCACCACTGTGAGGATGTAGCGCTTCCCGGAGGAGCTGGGTTTGCTGAGAGGCCCTATCAGATCTACTGCCACTCTGTAGAATGGGTCCTCTATTATAGGTAGGGACCTTAACTTGGCCTTAGGGTGGTCCCCCCTCTTCCCTATCCTTTGACATGTGTCACATGTCCTGCAGTAGGTCTGCAGATCTTTGGATATCCCCGGCCAGAAGAACGTCTGGGTAAGACGATCCTTAGTTTTCTTGATACCCAGATGCCCTGCTAGCGGGATATCATGGCTGAGCTTTAGCAGCTCCGCCCGGTATTTACGGGGCACGACTAACTGCCTTTTTATAACTTGGGCTGCCCCCTGCCCCACTCCCCTGTGACCCTATATAGCAGTCCCATGTCCCAGTGGAAGTTCTTGTGGCCATTACCTTCCTTAGAGATCCCTACTGCCTTCCTGTACCCTGCTAAGGTGGGGTGTGACTGCTGGGCTTGGCCAAAATCTTAGGGAGCGCCCCAGAAGGGAATAGGGGTAGGGCAGGTTATGGGGTTTCCGTGGTTATGGGGGTTTCCTACCTGTGGTTCCTCGGAGTGTGTCGGTCCAGCCCGGCGGGCTTGTGCCCTTGTCGTCACGGGGTAGGTTCCAGCGGGATCGGGATGAGTCAGCTGTGAAGTTAGGCACCCCAAATCGTTCCCCAACAAAACTTCCGCAGGTAGTCCCGACATGATGCCCACCTCCATCTGCTTTGCTCCGGTGCCCCAGTTTAACTGTACCCAGGCTGTGGGTAACTTGTGGATGGCGCCCCCTGCCACCCTTACGGCTACAGTCTTATGGGTGCGCGCCTTTGCAGACACCGTGTGAGGTTGTACCAAGGTAAGGGTAGCCCCAGAGTCTCGTAGCGCCTCTGCCTCTTTTCCGTCTATGGTGACCCATTGTCTGTGGTGCACCGGGTTGTCTCCCTCGGCTTGGGCTAGGTTCACCTCGTGTAGTACGGCCCACTGCTCTGCATCTAGGCTGTGTTCTTCCATTGGTTCATGCTGGTAGTGGTGAGTGGCGGCCCTTGGTTGTGGTGGGGACCGCTCCCAGTTGCCTCTGCTTCGCTGAGGGCAATGCATTGTGTAGTGCCCTGGCTAATTGCACTGGTGACATACTACAGGGGCTCTTCTATTAAAATTAGGCTGTGTCATGGGTGGTACCGGGTTAGGTCTGGGGTTGGCTACAGGACCTGGAGTTGGGGTGCTGTACCTTACCAGAGGACGGTTCCCACCCTCTTCTCCTTTTCTTCCTTCATGATGCTCGTCTGCTAGCTTAGCCGCTTCCTCGACTGTGGACGGCTTCCTGTCTCTGACCCAGTCCCTGGTGTGACGAAGTGCCCTTCGCCACTTGGTCCTGGAGAGGCCTACTTGCCAGCCTCCTCCCCTGTGACTATGACTCTTTCATGTATCTGGCTTTAAAGCCCCTAGTCTACCTTCAGACAGACTGTTTGTGTAGGCTGCTTTATTTATCTTATGTTTTAGTCACCCTGTACCCATTATAGGTGCAGGGTGTGTGTAATGTAATTGTTTATAGTGTGTGTGTGTGTGTACTGTGTAATGTATTAAAACAGAACAAAGAGTAAGCGCTAGCTAATATGAGGGCAGCAACCATATAAGGGAATCCCTCAAGAACCCTTAAAATAACACAGAAAGAGAGAGAATAAGAGATAAGGGCTGCGCCAATACACAAATGAAAATTGCAAATAGTCCAAATAAATAGCTGTAGTAAAATAAGAAAAAGTCTTATCTAGAGTATGTTCTTTGGAGTTATGGGATCTATCCGTGCTTGATCCGGAGCAATTGTCCTTTATATATTCATCCGTGAGAATCCACTCGTATATGGAAGATAAAATGGTGGAGAGCCAATAGTGTAAAATGTTAAAACACTAAAAAATGAATAAGAAGGGAAAAATAAAACTCACATTTGAAAGAGCTAAACTTGCTCTAGTATAGAAGGCGTACAGCGATTTGATCCCCGCTTATGGGATATAGGGTAGACTTCCTCCGTCAGTGGTGTATCAGACACTCAGGTAAAAAGAAACAACCAATAGTGTACACTGGATACAATGTTGGTAATAAAATAAATGAAAATAAAATGGGTACTCACAAGGCGGGAGCAGAACAACTGCTCCTTGACGTAGCGCTGGTGGTATGATCCCCACCTAGGATTTCTTGGAGTCCGAGATGTTGAGAAAATGCCAGGTAGTAAATAAATTAGAGTGTATAAAAAGGATAAGTGGCACAGATTAAAAAGTAACCAAATATACTTTAATATATATAAAATACACAATTAAAAGTCCATAAACGCGTTTCGCCACAAATGGCGTTATCAATATGGGGTAAGAACCCGAAACCTGGCATAACATAGTTTATATAACAACTGTAATTCTATAAAATTGGCGCCAAAAGTGAGCAGCCAATCAACAAGGAGTAAAAACATAAGTTGATAAAACAGTTTAAAAGTAGAGAGATCAACATTCTTATACAATCATATGTTAATTATAAGTATTATGGTATTAGTACATGTGTAAAACGAAAAGTATAACTCTATATTTGTAAATTAATGTGTGCGGTCATGTGACCGGCACCATGCCGCTGGGGAGTATGGGAATAGTAGTGTAGGCGCTGGCGCGCACTGCGCAGCCGCCGGCGTCTATGTAAACAGTAGGACGTCAGCTCGCACACTAATTGCGGCTGACGTCAATAGGAGGGGTGGAGCGACGGCGGCTCGCACGGGAATGCGGCCGTCGTCCAGGAAACCAGGAGTAATAGTGTAGACGCCGGCGTCCAGGAAACCAGGAGTCTACACTATTACTCCTGGTTTCCTGGACGACGGCCGCATTCCCGTGCGAGCCGCCGTCGCTCCACCCCTCCTATTGACGTCAGCCGCAATTAGTGTGCGAGCTGACGTCCTACTGTTTACATAGACGCCGGCGGCTGCGCAGTGCGCGCCGGCGCCTACACTACTATTCCCATACTCCCCAGCGGCATGGTGCCGGTCACATGACCGCACACATTAATTTACAAATATAGAGTTATACTTTTCGTTTTACACATGTACTAATACCATAATACTTATAATTAACATATGATTGTATAAGAGTGTTGATCTCTCTACTTTTAAACTGTTTTATCAACTTATGTTTTTACTCCTTGTTGATTGGCTGCTCACTTTTGGCGCCAATTTTATAGAATTACAGTTGTTATATAAACTATGTTATGCCAGGTTTCAGGTTCTTACCCCATATTGATAACGCCATTTGTGGCGAAACGCGTTTATGGACTTTTAATTGTGTATTTTATATATATTAAAGTATATTTGGTTACTTTTTAATCTGTGCCACTTATCCTTTTTATACACTCTAATTTATTTACTACCTGGCATTTTCTCAACATCTCGGACTCCAAGAAATCCTAGGTGGGGATCATACCACCAGCGCTACGTCAAGGAGCAGTTATTCTGCTCCCGCCTTGTGAGTACCCATTTTATTTTCATTTATTTTATTACCAACATTGTATGCAGTGTACACTATTGGTTGTTTCTTTTTACCTGAGTGTCTGATACACCACTGACGGAGGAAGTCTACCCTATATCCCATAAGCGGGGATCAAATCGCTGTACGCCTTCTATACTAGAGCAAGTTTAGCTCTTTCAAATGTGAGTTTTATTTTTCCCTTCTTATTCATTTTTTAGTGTTTTAACATTTTACACTATAGGCTCTCCACCATTTTATCTTCCATATACGAGTGGATTCTCACGGATGAATATATAAAGGACAATTGCTCCGGATCAAGCACGGATAGATCCCATAACTCCAAAGAACATACTCTAGATAAGACTTTTCTTATTTTACTACAGCTATTTATTTGGACTATTTGCAATTTTCATTTGTGTATTGGCGCAGCCCTTATCTCTTATTCTCTCTCTCACTGTGTAATGTATTGCCTCCTCTCTTGTATTGCTGAGGTTTGCTACCAACTAGGTGGGTTTGGCTATGGAGCTTGTCTAGTGCCCTCTGTTGGTAGCAACAGCAATATGCACTACTTGAATTGCAAGACTGGTTCATTTGCATATTCGGGTAGATTTGCATATTGCTAATTCTGCAGGCAGGTGAGATATTTACTGTTAAATATTGTCTCCCCCCACCCCTCTAAAAATGTGCCATTGTGTTGTGATAAGTCACTGTGTGTTGCTTGATATGGTTTGACTGTTTGTGATTTTATTGAGGTTTCACAACAATGTTATTGTGGTGACTCTATTGGCTGGTCCCAAGGGAAATAAAGGTTTTGACAGTTCTTCTTGATCCCTCTAAACGTAGCCTTGTCTCGCTATTGGAGGGAGCTGTTATAATCACACTGGGGATTGCTATGCTCTGCATGCTCCCCTGAGCTTGAGTCACTTAGCTCTTTTAAGAGCTTGTTCCTGACACGCTCTCCTTGGAGGAGGGATCTTCACCACATAGTCCTGGATGCTGGAGGTTCATACAGGGTGGAAGGAAGGGTTCTTTCCCACACAGTCCTGGAGGACAGAAGCTGATCCAGGGTGGAAGGAAGACGACGAGACTCCAGTCAAGATACGGCGGTTGCGGAGTCTGCGGTGGTTGCGGTGTCTGCTGCAGCGCTTGGTGTCCTCAGGAAGCTCTAGGAGCATCCGTCAACGGAGGGTACTCGGTCGGAGTACAGGGAGCTCCGTTACATTGGTGGCAGCGGTGGGATGGAGTCCTAGTGCGAGGAGAAGCAGCTCGGAGACACTGGTATCGTATGAGAGGTTATTGAGGGCAACGCTAGCCACTGTGCAGTGTCCCTAACTACAGCAGCATGGAGCAGGGATGGATAGAGCCCTGCGAAGAGCACCTCAATATGATACATCGCTACGAGGACAACGCTTACATTGAGGAGGTAAAGAGGCGGTTGGTCTGCTATGGCCCAGACCTTTCGAACGAGGTGGTCCACCAAGTAATGTGCCAGTTGAGTGCTGAGAACAGTGCGGCAATGGCCTTTGAGCGACAACTGTGGAGGTTGAGGATATGGACACCTAGTCTCCAGCGGCTGTGCAAGTTACAGGGAGCCGAAGGTGTCGTCCTTCCTCCCCAGCGGCAGTGCAAGTTACAGGGAGCCGAAGGTGTCGTCCTTCCTCCACAGTGGCAGTGCGAATTCCAGGGGGCCGAAGGTGTCGTCCTTCCCCCCCAGCAGCAGTGTGTCCTACAGGGAGCAGGGACAGTTGGTCTCTCTCCCCAGCGGCAGTGCGAATTACAGGGGGCCGAAGGTGTCGTCCTTCCCCCCCAGCAGCAGTGTGTCCTACAGGGAGCAGAGACAGTTGGTCTCTCTCTCCAGCCGCAGGACAATGTTATGGGAGTGGAGACAGGCGGTCTCCCTCTCCAGCGGCAGCCTGTGTTTCAGGGAGAGGAGCACAGCACCCTATCTCCCCAGCGGCAGCTTACCCTACCAAGGGGAGACACCAATCTCCCAGATGGCGCAGAGGGGACCGTGGTCTCTGTGCCCGACCTACAGGGATGCTGGACACCCTGTCCAGATCCCCAACTACCCTCACAGGGACAACAGGAGGAGGGGGTAAGTACGAATTCCCCTCCCCAGCTAACTCCTAACTTGGCCCCAGGGTTAACCCCCACTGACCCCCACGTTCCCCTGGCTACTGAGCCAGACTATGTCCCAAGCCCCCCAGCGGAAGAGCTGGCAGCTGGGCAGAGTGCAGTCGGCCTCTGCCCTCCCTTTGTCCCTTGTCCAGAGCCTGATGTCCTGCAGGCTATACCAGCAGAAGAGCTGGCATAAGGGCAGACCGCCCCTGGCCTCTGCCCTACCGATCCCCTTGTCACAGGACTGGCCTGCACCCCCCTCCTCCCAGCAGAAGCGCTGGTATCAGGGCAGAGCGCCGCTGGCCTCTGCCCCTCAAGTCCCCACAGCGTGTTGCCCCATCACCCCAGAGGAATACCCAGGTGCAGTCACTGTTTGCTGTGGGTGGGTTGCTCTAATAACTGTTTGTTGTGGGTGGGCTACTCTGGCACTTGCTTATGGTCGGTGGGTGAATCGACTAACTTAGGCACTGACCGACAGAAAGTCAGGTGCCTGGTTAGTCAGCCTCCTCCCCTGTGACTATGACTCTTTCATGTATTTGGCTTTAAAGCCCCTATTCTACCTTCAGACAGACTATTTATGTAGGCTGCTTTATTTATCTTATGTTTTAGTCACCCTGTACCCATTATAGGTGCAGGGTGTGTGTAATGCAATTGTTTATAGTGTGTGTGTGTACTGTGAAATGTATTGCCTGCTCTCCTGTACTGCTGAGGTTTGCTACCAACTAGGTGGGTTTGGCTATGGAGCTTGTCTAGTGCCCTCTGTTGGTAGCAACAGCAATATGCACTACCTGAATTGCAAGACTGGTTCATTTGCATATTCGGGTAGATTTGCATATTGCTAATTCTGCAGGCAGGTGAGATATTTACTGTTAAATATTGTCTCCCCCCACCCCTTTAAAAATGTGCCATTGTGTTGTGATAAGTCACTGTGTGTTGTTTGATATGTTTTGACTGTTTGTGATTTTATTGAGGTTTCACAACAATGTTATTGTGGTGACCCTATTGGCTGGTCCCAAGGGAAATAAAGGTTTTGACAGTTCTTCTTGATCCCTCTAAACGTAGCCTTGTCTCGTTATTGGAGGGAGCTGTTATAATCACACTGGGGATTGCAATGCTCTGCATGCTCCCCTGAGCTTGAGTCACTTAGCTCTTTTAAGAGCTTGTTCCTGACACGCTCTCCTTGGAGGAGGCGTCTTCACCACACAGTCCTGGATGCTGGAGGTTCATACAGGGTGGAAGGAAGGGTTCTTTCCCACACAGTCCTGGAGGACAGAAGCTGATCCAGGGTGGAAGGAAGACGGCAAATCTCCAGTCAAGATACGGCGGTTGTGGAGTCTGCGGTGGTTGTGGTGTCTGCAGCAGCGCTTGGAGTCCTCAGGAAGCGCTAGGAGCATCCATCAACGGAGGGTACTCGGTCGGAGTACAGGGAGCTCCGTTACACCTGGTATCTGCAGGAGTGTGGTCAAAAAATTGTTCCAGCAAGAGGAGTTGCAGCACCTCCTCCAGCGTTGTGGCCTGGCAGCCTTGTATCCAGTTTTGGGCTGCCCGATACATCCTAATGGCCCACTCGGTGTAGGAGTCTCAGCCCCCTTTCTGTAATGCCCGAAACTTTTTCCTGTAAGTTTCTGGGGTCACGGCATACCTGGCTAGCAGAATGTCCTTTACCCTGGCATAGTCGTGTATGGCTGTGTCAGGAACTGCTCGGTACGCCTCTGCTGCTCGGCCGGTAAGCTTACTGCTTAAAATCGCGGCCCATTGCTCCAATTCCAGACCCTCCAATGCGCATTGACATTCAAAATCCTGTAGATATGCGTCAATTTCCATATCTCCATCCGAGAAACTTTTAAAAGCAGCATAGTTAATCTTTCTCCGCTGCCCTCCATTTATAGATCCAGCTAGGGAAGCGTTGTCTCCTTGGTTCACGCTTGCCTGCTGCGCTCTGCGTTCTGCGCTAACTTGTGCCAGTACTTGCGTCACCATCTCAGGCGTCATATTTGGCCCATATAAGTTTAGCCTCCACATCACCTTTTGCTGAAATTCCGCTTCCTCCTGGCTGACATTCGCCATGCTGCTGGTTTGGTCGCCCTCCATTAATTCCGCCATGAGGGTAGCTTTCTTTCTGTTGCTGGCCATTTGTCCCCGAGCTTCCAGCAGATCTTTTAGTGTCTTCCTTTTTTGTTTCTCGTACTGCTGGGCCATTCACCAGTTGTTCTTATGCGTTCCATTCAATCCCGTCACTTGCCACCAGTTGTTAAGACCTGCAGTGGTTATGGTGCTGCGGTCTTTAGTTCCCTCTCCCAACAGCTGAGCATGAGTGATTATAGCTGCAGCAGGGAGTAGAGGAATAAGATAGATGAAATGCAGTTCCAAGGTGATTCTTCCCAGCAAGTAGAATATCCCCCAAACATGAGCCTAGACTTCATGAAGGGTGTAACAGGAATAACTTTTATTGACAACACACGGGCTTTTATGAGAAATCCTCCTGCAAGAGGACCTGACTGTACTGGCACATACAGCCTCTTTTATTCACAATCCACAAACATAGTACAGCCCACAGGGTTTTGAAATACAATCAATCAATCCATACAATACACACAGACACTCCCACACAAAATCCTCCACTCTGCCTGTGATATGATTACTGAACACAATGTTTAATATAATTATCACAGGCAGAGAAATACAGTATTATAAAACATATCACAGGGACCCCAAAACATGCAATAACCCCATAAAGTATATCCTCGGAACCAGGGGATCTGGGTGAACCACATATCCAAAATTCACCCAGATCCGTTCAGTAGTTTGGAAGATACAGTTTAATGCAGATTCTGCAGAACATATACAGGCTATATGAAAAATAATTACTGTATAATGTGTCCCCTGTTGTATAGTCCAAAACCACTGCACGATGTCTCTGTGCACCAAATACCGGCGAGATGGCACCGTGTAGAAAAGTCTACACAGTGTCTGTGAGTTAAAATGGCCGCCATCCATTGTTCTCACCATGTGCTTCATCCATTGTTCTCACCATGTGCCTCTGATACATGAAATGGTGGCCACCCAGTAACTCCCCAGTATGTCCTCAGATGGTTCTTAAAGGGCCAGCAGCAGCACAACACAAATCCATTATGCCCAAATCATGTCTTTAAAGGGCAATACATCCCAGGGGCCATAGTCACATGGCAGGAGGCGGGCAATCAGTCTTCTCCAATGCCCAGTGGCGAGGTCGGTTTCGCCACACACGCCTCCTCTCTGCCTGGGAGATATTGAGATAAGTTAAGGAATAAACCAATTATCTCCAGGCAGAGAGCACACAATTTCCCCAAAACTTAGAACACCCACAAGGTATCCCCACAAATTACATATTCCCTGATAGCCCCGATCTGGGGGACAAACATATCCAAATTTCACCCAGATCGGTTCATGGGTTCTGAAAAAGTGTGGAGGGTCCCTTTTACCGACCACACACGCAGCGCCTGCCCAAAACAGTTCCACGAATTCAGCGTGTGCGGTCAGTCAATTCACAATACTGTAGAAAATGAACAAAAGTCCCGAATGGATCCCCCTGGCCCATAGTAGCGATTGCTCCCCTTGTCCGTTCGCACAGAACTACCGAATGAGGCTTTCCTGGCTGTTCGGGAAATATGAGAAGCCGGCGTTCGGTAGTTTCCAGCAGTAGTTCGTGAGGTCGAGTGTCAGATTTTAGTTCCAGACACTCGACGACCAAGTCCCACTGGCACTCCTCGTGCGAACATATGGCCGCCGTTTTCTTTTCCACTTGGCGTTCGGTTGTACGAACAGCGGCCGCCCAGGGAGCACTTAAAAGCTGGTTCCTTTGAAGTAAATGAGCCAGGAGGGTGGTCGGCGTTCGGTAGTTTCAAACTACCGAACCAATCCATTCACTATACAAGTAATAACACATAAAAATACCGAATAAAAAGGAGAAAATGACAGGCAAAAGTCAATTTTCTTCACAGTTACCAAGCATACTTTAAATTCCACCAAGGCTTGGTTGTAGAAGAAGTCCTTGACATCACAGTCAATTGACTTGAACCCCATAGAAAATCTCTGGTGTGATTTGAAGAAGGAGGTTGCAGCCAAGAATATTACTGAACTGTAGGCCATTGCTCATGAGATTCTTTAGGAACGCTGCCAGTAGCTGGTGTCTGGCTATGCATCTTATTTGCAGCAGGTCACAATAGCAAAAGGGTATTCTACTAAGTACTTAAGATGCTTGTCATGAAGGGTGTGGCAAAACCTACCGCCAATTTTGTATATTTTGCCCCTGTTTGTGTGTTTTTCCCTTTTTCTGTTCGGGAAGTTATTATATACGAACGTCATCTATTCGTCTCCTGAACAAGGACCACCCCTGTACCCCATTAAAACGTTCACTCCAGCAACTTAAGTGCAAAACCACAAGGGAAGTAATTAATGAATGCTATCCCTGGGTGGCCACCATTTTGTATAACTGAATGTATGTGGTTGACAAAAGAATGGCAGCCATCTTGTCTCCCAAACGTGGGCAGCGGCTCTTGGTCATCGAGTGTCTGGAACTTTTTCCAGCTAGGCACTCGCCTGAATCCAGATGAAGATTAGACCGCTGTCCGTTCTATTTCCCTACCACCTATATGTACGATGTTCGGGAGATATGAACTACCGAACAGGGGGAGCATTCGTACCCTGCACCTAAGAGATTCCCTTGCACAGTCTTCGCACAGGAACCCCTGAACAGAGACCTGCCAAGGCACCTATTTCCCTGGAACTGTTTTGGGCTACTGCCTCATGTCTGGCTGGTCAAAACTTTACCCGGGTGGCATTCCAGTTTCACCGAACTGATCTGAGTGATATTTGGATATGTTATACATTCAGATCAGGGCTATCTTGGAATATAACTTTTGTGGGGTTCCTAGTTATTCATTCTTGAAACACAATCTCACGTTACAGGTGATGTATACTAGTGGTTGACTTTGAAACACAAATGAGTTAATTTTACTTCTTGTCTGCAAACTTTTGGGGTACTGTATATTTATTATGGATTTCCTGTACCTGAGAGATAATTTGATTATACATTTTTCTCACACAATTATCTCTCAGACACAGAGGATCTTGGGATTGCAACCCCTGTTTTATTATATTGTTGACCCCATGTAGGGGTCTGTGCATAAAAGCCATGTGTGTCCGGAATAAAATCAGTTGACTTCCAGAACTCTATTTCTTCTGGTTGCTGGGGGAATGTATGTATGTATGCTTTAATGGTTCCAGAGTGGCTGAAGGAAGGAATTAGTGGAGGTAACCAGTCAGGTTACCCGTGGTCTGCTACAAAGGGGTTGAATCATTTTGAGATTGGAGAGATCATTATAAGTTCCATTTTCTGTTGAATATGGGGAAACCACTTGAAGCATTCATTGTGTTGAGCTATTTTAATTACTTTTGTTTGATTTCTTCATTGCAAACAGCTAAAAGTCTGTACATATGGACAATAAACCTGATTTTCAATGGGGGTTGAATTATTTTGATTACAACTGTATCACCTTATATTAGTATAGCATAGTTCAAACATCCCAGGATATACACACACAGAAAAAAAAGATTAGATGTCCTTGAAAGTAAGTAAAATGTGTAAACTATATAAATATATAAGCTATAGCAATAAAATATAAATAAAACTAAATGGCATACAGGTTATTACAGTCACCATATTTCTTGTAATTTTCCCATTCTCTCTTTAGTATATTTCATCGAGTGTCTGTACATTTGCTGTTTAAAAGGAAATTTGAAAAATATTGTAATGCAGAGTGAATTACATTTTTAGTTTTTTTCAATTGTTGCTCAAAATCTACTTAGAATTGGAATATATGATCATATCCAACTCTCAATAGTTGATGAATCATTGTTTTTTAATTGCTGATTTAAAATATGTATTTTTAATAGTGTCTAGTCTCAAGGGACGCAAAAAAAGTATCAGACGTTTAATTCAGTTTTTTCCTACAATGAATTAAGGAATGGAACACACATACACACAAAATCCTTGTTCTCAACAATGCCAATAACCAGTGTGTGTGGCCTGATACTTTATATATCATAAATATATTTATTTAATTCAGAGAAATTAAAAACAGTTCATAGATAGATAGATTCACATATTATTACCCTTTGACATCTGCTTGAATTTGAGTTACAGATGTAAAGATGGTACAGGAACACAGGGTAAGATAGTCTGTATGCCATGTTAGAGAGGAAGATATCCAGAGGACATACTATGAAAGACACCTCAAAGTCAAAGATACACATTTATAGTCCAATGTAAAAAGCAATTCATTTTTGAAGATGATTTGATCCCCAGGCAGTATTCATTTATCTCTGGAGCAGCAGACAGGATTCCAAGAATCTCCTCAGAAAAATTTCATGGACAAAAATATGAACAGGGAACCAGCCAGCATAGTCCAGGATGAAGCTATAGAAAGATAAAATATTATGTGTAAGCAACTATATACATTAAATTGCTTGAATTTTATATGAATTGTCAGTACAATTGCTGACAGTTATCTTTGATATATTTATTTACAGTATGGCAACAAGCAGATCCAGGTAGCGGGCATTAGGCAAGTCTCAAATCTGGGCTGCTTAAAGCTTGAACCTGTGTATTGCCCACTAAGGGCAGCTATCTGAAATTTTGGGACTCCTTACATAACCTAAAATCTGGGTCCCCATGGCCCCTTCCCAAGCCTTTCTATAGGGCCCTCCAATAAATCCACCGCCAAGGATGAAGTGTATGTGTAAGGGATGCAGTGTGTGTGTGTGTTTTAGTGATAGTGTGTGTATTGAGTGCTGTTTGTGTGTATGGTGGATGCTGTGTGTATGAGTGCGTGTAAGGGATGCAGTGTGTGTAATGTGGATCCAGTGTGTGTGTAAAGTGGATATAGTGTGTGTATAGTGGATGCAGAGTGTGTGCAATGAATGCAGTTTGTGTGTATAGTGCAGTGGTGTATCTTGGTTTTGTGCTGCCCTAGGCAGGACAAAACTCAGACAACTCCCCCCCTGTGCGCCACCCACACCCAACCCTTCCCCCCATGAGCCTTCTAAATACACACACACACATTCACTGACAGATACGCATACACTAGCTAACAGAAACACACACACTAACAGACACACACACACTAACAGACACACACACACACTCACTCACAGACACACACACTAACAGACAAACACACACTCACTAACAGACCCACACACATATTCACTAACAGACACACACACATTCACTAACAGACACACACAGACACTCACTAACAGACACACACACTCACTAACAGACACACAGTCAGACACACACACACAAACAGACACACACTAACAGACACTCACTCACATTAACACACTCACTTTTTTTTTAACCCCCCCCCCCAGCCTCCTTACCTTTGGGAATGCTGGGGGAGGGGAGGTTCTCCCATTCCCTGAGGGTCCAGTGGCTGCTTGGCTGCTGGGCTGCTGGGTGGTCGGGCGGTCGGGCGGCGCTGGCGAGGGAGCACTTTCCCCTTAGCTGTGTGTACAGCTCCCTCGTGCGCCACCCGCAGAGTGATGCCATATTCTGGCTCCCAGCATCACTCTGTGGATGGCGCATGAGGGAGCGGAGCAGAGCGCTATGGGGAAAGTGCTCCCTCGCCAGCGCCACCCGCCCGACCGACCACCCGCCTGCCTGGACTGCTAGCCGCAAGGCTAACATGGAATTTGCCCTGGGCATTTGGGGGGCGGCTTTTTTTGCCACCCCTTGGAAAATGCAGCCCAAGGCAAATGCCTTGTTTGCCTTGCGCCTAAACGTCCCTGGTATAGTGGATGCAGTTTGTGTGTATAGTGAGTGCAGTTTGCATGTATAGTGAATTCAGTGTGTATATGTATGTATAGCGCATGTATTTGTGTGTGTAATGTATGCAGTATATATTTACGTGTAGTGTACCATGTTTGCAGTATGTGTGTGTACCGTTTATGCACAGTGTAAACAAGCAAAGTGGATGCAGTGTGTATAGTGGATTCAGTGTGTGTTTATAGTGAATGCATTATATATGAGTTTAGTGGATGCATAGTGTGTGAGTAAAGTGGATGTAGTGTGTGTATCGTGGATGCAGTGTGTGTATCATGGATGCAGTGTGTGTGTGTAAAGTGGATGTTATGTGTGCATGTGTTTGTGTGTATTGTGGATGCAGAGTGTGAGTAATCGATACAGTGTGTAGTGGATCTCATCATCTGGGGTATTTGCATATTTTTCAAAGACCACCATGGCAAGTTGCTGGCAGTGCACGGAGAGATCCCTCATGGCCGCCACCATCTTCATCTCTTGTTGCTTTGCTTGCCAGAAGTCAACATCAGGGAGAGTACAACACTGATGTCTATGGAGCATCCCACAAAACTGCAGGGTCCTCCATATACAGAACTTTGACATCAAGCATAGGAAAAGTCATGGCCAGCGCTTACTATAGGCCAATTAGGCAGCCGCCTAGGGCACTGCTTAAGAGGGGGTGGCTTTACTGCTTTGCTTGGTTGGCCACCCCTCTATGAGGGAGTAATTATACAAATCATGCCGCCCATGTTACCGGGCGCTAGTGAGCACTTACATCGCTGTGGAGGCAGCCAGGCGCAGGAAAGCTGCCAAGAACACATGAAAAGCAGTCATATATGCAATAAAGATAAGAGGGTCAATGGGAAATCACAATGTGTGTTTCAAAGAATTTGTGTTTCAGTCTGTCAGTCTGCTTGGGTCAGTGTGTGTCTGTATGTGTGCGTCTGCATGGGTCAGTATGTGTCTGCATGTGTGTGTCTACATGAGTCAGAGTGTGTCGGTATGTGTGTGTCTGTATGCATCAGTGTAGTGTGTTTCTGTATGTGTGTCTGCATTAGTCAGTGTGTGTTGGTATGTTTGTGTCTGTATGGGTCAGTGTGTGTCTACATGGGTCAATGTGTGTCTTCATGTGTTAGTGTATGTCTACAGGGGTCAGTGTATGTCTACATGGGTCAGTGTGTGTCTGTATGGATCAGTGTGTGTCAGTGTGTGTGTCTGCATGGGCGAGTGTGTGTGTCTGCATGGGTGAGTGTGTGTGTCTGCATGAGTCAGTGTGTGTGCGCATCAGTCTGCATTTGTCAGTGTGTGTGTGTGCGGCAGTCTGCATGGGTCAGTGCGTGTGCGTCACTCAACATGGGTCAGTGCGTGTCAGTCTGCATGGGTCAGTATGTGTGTGTAAGTCTACATTGGTCAGTACGTGTGTGTCAGTCTGCACGGGCCAGTTCGTGTGTGTGCGTCAGTCTGCATGTGTCAATTCGTGTGTGTTAGTCTGCACAGGTACGTATCAGTCTGCTTGGGTCATTGTATGTCAGTCTGCATGAGTGGGTGGAGCAAATTCTTGCACCAGCCCTGGTAAAAGTACATAAGACAAAGAAGTTCCTACTTTGTCTTATGATAAATTTAAATGAATTGGAATTTCAGTGAAATTACAACACAGTCAATGTGAGAATTTCATAAATATTTCATCTTTATGTATTACTTGTTTTTGGGGGATCTGACAAAACTGTTTCAAAGTCAGCTACTCCAAATAAAAAGTCTGGCAGCTAGAACACCTTCCATGCAACCAGTTTTAATTGGTTAAGTGAATATTCTGATAGGGAAGTGGTGGTTACCCCAACTAATGGGCTCCAGAATTATGTAGGAAACCATATATCAGTTGTGTTCCTAAGGATGGTACAGTTTTGTTATTTTTACAAGGGTCATACTATATAGCCTATAACAAGTACGACAGACCAAAGCTTGCTTAATTAATGGATGACGATGATTAATCTACTACACTGCATTGATGGATACAGTTTTAGTGTATATGGGTCTTATACATACTGCTAGGACAAATAAATGTGCAGTGCACCTCTTAAAGGGTTATTGGCTGAAGTGAGAATTTATGGTGAATTTTCAATTGAATTTCAAGAATTTCAGATTTCAGAGCAAAGTAGTCAGACTGCAACATTCTCTAAGTCAGCTATGCTTTCTATTCAGCGACTCTGGTCTTAAATTTGAAATTCACTTTGAATTCATCTTGAATTCTCACTTTAATGAATAGCCATGTTAGAGTGAGTATTAATGGATTCACCTACCTGTGCTGGATGCAGAGTCACTGAAAGAATCTGAAAGCAAATTTAGATTGTTAATGCATATATTCAATGTCAAATTTAGATAAAGCAATATAGAAACTTCAAAATGAAGCAGCAAACATGGAGAATAACATACAGAATAAAACACTAAGCAGGCATACAAGGCATACAGAATAACATACTAATCAGAATGTAAAGTGATGCAGGCGGACAGTTACCTAAGAAGTTCACTGAGATAGTTAATGGACTCGTTTCACTTTCAGCACTACGAGCCACATTACACTGAAAAGAAAAAAAAATCATTATTTGAGCATTATTTTGTGTCTTGTATATTAGGGAGTATTTATGGAACAAACTATAGAGTGGGGTAAGTGATTGGTTATCATATCAGACACAATATTCACATTGCTCTCATGGGCATTAATCTTACTTACCCCAGTGCATGTTGCATTCTTGAAACACAATCTCACATTACAGGTGATGTATACTAGTGGTTGACTTTGAAACGCAAATGAGTTGATTTTAATTCTTGCCTGCAAACTTTGACCATTTTCTTCAACAGCTACATCAACTCCCTGATTGGCTGGACATCTGTAAATTGAAAATGCCAACACAATTTTTATATTTGAATTATTTAAAAAAATAAATGCACGTCAGGATATTTTACTGTCTCCAGTAAAATATTTCAGAAAGATAGCGAAGGGATACAAGAAGTATATTTAATATTATGTTTGCACTGAGAATATATACAAATATAATGTTTTTAAACAAATACAAAGGGTCACATTCGTGTGATTAACTTCTTTTTAGAAGAACAAAAAAGGAGTGGAACAAAGCATAACATCATAGGCTACACAAATAATCAATTTCTGATTAAAGTAATCTTATTTTGGTTTTTAAAATTCATGAACTTTTGAAGTAATTCCCTTCATATCTGTCACCAGGTCTTTATAAATAAATTGAAAACATTGGCAACACATACCCTCCACTCACAAGCATCACTTTGTTGACATTATTGTTATCGCCATCAGGTGTTCCAAAGCAATCATCAACCCTAAGTACAAAAGTATCTCCATCTGTGGATTCTGAAAACAGGCCCAAATAGAAGGGTGATCCAACTAGTACCTCGTCAGTACTTTGTATTGGAACAGAATATGCCTGGTCCCAATAAGCTGCCATTGTTGTGAGCACTGAACCTTCTCCATTTACTGTGAGGTTGACAGAGCTATTTAAAAGAAAAAATATGATCACAATTTTGTATGCATTACATTATGCTTAATGTTACTATTATACTTATAATAATGTCTTCTATATTTTTACAGATGCTCTTTTTAAGGTAAAATAAATCCTTGCATTTTGTGTAAGTAGGTCATTAAGAAAGTCATCAACAAGGATGCATGATTTGTGATGACGAGCTTACGCACGCACCCATGAGGAGGGGTGTAACTGAGGAGTGGAGCGGAATAATGGCAATGCAGTATGCAGTCGGACAAGCGTGGCAGAACCAAGTGGGAGACGAAACAGTGGCTTGAAGAATTTACTAAATATTGTACTGAGGAAGAAAGTCAGTAAGAAACTGGTGGCAGAAGCCTGAAAGAGTTTAAAAGGGTCTAAAAGTATTTCTTGTTGCCGGGGTTTCCCACTTAAAAACTAAACTAATTCAGGTGCTGGGGATATCCCATAGTTGGAATCAGATGAGCAACTGTACATACTGCCTGCAACTAAGAGGAACAAAACAAAAACAGAACACCCAGAAAACTGTAAGTCGACATTTATTTTATAAAGGTGAAATTCCAAATGATACCAAAGGATCGGATGCCTAAGAGTGATGGGAGTTCACTATTCAAGTAAATGTTGGCAATAATATTCCTTTTATTTGCTTTTTGGATGTAATGCTCAAAATTATATAAGTAACTAAAATAATTAGCTCTCTTTCTTTATTACAAATTAAGCCACTGTACAAAAAGCAAAATGAGGGGAAAAAAAAGAAAAAGAAAAAAGGGTAGAAATTAAGTCAAAAGAGAAAGAAGGAAAAGGAAAGAAAAAGATAGAAAAGGGAAAAAAAATTCCCAGGATTCTGCCTTCAACAATTATGTAAATTAAACATGTTACAGGACAAACAATAATCAAATCCAGTAACAGAATTATATATAGTAAGGGATACGAAGGGAAAATCAAAAACAAACCCTATCAATTTAGTTGGCTGTTAACTATTTGAATGCAAGCTGATTTTCATAATCGTGACAAATTACCTAAACGACTAATAGATACAAAATTAAGAAATCCCCGCTAAAAAGGGTGATGGAAATGGAAGGATAAAGAGATATAAGATTAAAGGTTGAAAGAAGAAAGCCTAAAGGAAGGAGAAAGAAAAGATGGCTAAAAAAACCCCCACAAGAATCAAAAATCTCAACCAAAAAAGACAAAGACAAAAAAGAACAAAACCAAAGAGAGAAATTAAATAAAGTAAATAGAGACTCCCTTACAAACTCTGATACTTCTATGAATGACACAGAGAAAGAAAAAGAAGCATTTGCAGTAGATCTGCTAAATGCAAGCTTACAAAACATTTTAGAAGAAATTAAGAAAGAAATAATTTCAAATACTTTGGAAATCAAAAAAGAAATTAAAATGAAATGATCAGATTAAAAGGAAAGATTCAGAATATGGAAGATCACTATATGGATATGGAATTTCAAGTTAACCAACTAAAAGATGAAAACACAAAATATTAACCAATGTCTGCATTAGATATTAAGGACAAATGAAGGACAAATTTAAGATTCAGAAATTTGGAAGAAAAAAAATGACCAAATAAACCTGAGAAATACATTAACTTAATATTTTACCACATTGTGACTCCCACTAAATGGTCAAGAAGAAAAGATTGAAAGATGCCACAGGATGAATAAACCTCAGAATATTGCACAGGAAATTCCAAGGGATACAATTGCCTGTTTCTCCTTTTATGAAATCAAAGAAAAGATATTAAAAACATACAGAGAGAAAACTATTAAAGAAGACAATATTCAAATATAATTGTTTTGACAGATCTATCATACAACACAAGAATGAAAAGAAGAACTTTTGCACCCGCAATATCTATCCTCAAAAAATACAACATAAAGTTTAGATGGAGCGTTCCAGTTAAGTTGATGATAACCCATGGGGGCCTGGCTGAATCTTTTGAATCTAACGAAAAAGTGGAAGAATGGTTAAATAAGGAAAAAAAACTATTTGAAAAACAAATGTGAAAGATAGAGGAAGGAGTGGAGCAGGGAAGAGAGAGAGAAAGAAGGGAAAAGAAGGAAAATAACTGTTTATTTTTATATATAAGGTGATGGTGATGGGAAATAGGTGAAGAAAGGAAGAAAGAGAGGGTAAAGATATATCGGACTGTACAGTTTTAGAAATAGCTATCTATCTAAAGATCAATATAAAATTTAAATTGATAAAACTTACTAAATATTAATCATGTAAATACTCAAAGCAAGGGAAAATGTTATAAAAAGGAACAAGCTGAAGAATAACACAATTTTTAAATTACTAGAATAATTTTTGAGTTACACTAACAAAAATTGGAAAACCTCTCCATAGTAGAGGGTTATGTTAGAAATTATATAAACACAAATAATGAATGGATAAAATATGTTTGTAACAGATGAGAAAATATATGCACTAAAATAAAATATACAAATTACATGTCAAGTATAAAAGGGAAAAAAGAGAAAGAAAGATGAAAAAATGATGTAAAAGTAAATAAAAGTTTTTAGTATAATTATAAGATATATATGCACATAAATTTTTAATCCCCCCCCCCTTTTTCTTCTTTCTCGCTTCTTCTTTTACATAAAAGAGAGAAAAAAAGAGAGAGAAATAGATAGAATAAAAGAAAGATAAGAAAGAAGCAGGAAGCAACATAAATCATATTATTAAATAACCTATACAATTAAAAGTATAAAGAGAGAATAGGAGAAGGATCAAGCAAATATACTTTGCTTTTATTGTAAATTAGACAAATTAATCCACTCTAAAGATTTTCACCCCACTTTGTGTGGATAATACTACACAGTTTTCCAAATAGCTTCATATGCTTTGGAAAAAAATTGAACTATGTTCCAAAAACGCTTTGTGTTAAATGTAATTGGAGATTAGAAAGTAGATCTTCATTGTTTGTCATATGTTGTTATGTTGGATGTTAGAGATAGAATAAAAGAAAGATAAGAAAGAAGAAGGAAGCAACAAATCATATTATTAAATGACCTATACAATTAAAAGTACAACGAGAGAATAGGAGAAGGATCAAGCAAATATACTTTGGTTTTATTGTAAGTTAGACAAATTAATCCACTCTAAATATTTTCACCCCACTTTGTGTGGATAATACACAGTTTTCCAAAAACTTCATATGCTATAGGAAAAAAAATGGAACTATGTTCCAAAAACGGTTGTGTTAAATGTAATTGGAGATCAGAAAGTAGATCTTCACTGTTTGTTATATGTTGTTATGTTGGTTTTTGTGATCAGACCAGGAGCTCAAATATCAATTTAACACCTTAAGGACACATGACATGTTTGACATGTCATGATTCCCTTTTATTCTAGAAGTTTGGTCCTTAAGGGGTTAAAAAGGTTGATCTTGTAATATGCTTATGTTAATGCCAGTAAATGCACAGGGTTTAAATACTCCAGTAAAAAGGTGTATGATTTATAATTCTTTAAATACTGAAAATATTCAAGTAGGTTTTATACAAGAAATCCATTGGAAACTAACTGATATACAGAAAAGGAGAGTGAACAAATTCCCAATAATTCTTTAAGCATCATTAGAAAATAATAAAAAAAGAGGAGTAGCAATATTTTTTTCAAGTAAACTAAATATAAAACTAATATATCAAGACACTGACCCAGAAGCTAGATATTTGATAGTGGTATGTAAGATAGAAAAAAAATTATTTGCATTGATAAATGTATACTTACCAAATATTAATCCAATGTCAACATTCTTCAAGATTATGGGAAAAATTCAATAAGTATCTAAGGGTTCGTTAATCATAGCAGGAGATTTCAATTGTGTATTAGACCATAAAATAGATTAAAAACTCTCGAACGTATACCAAAACCGATAAAAGGGTTATAAAGCAATCAAAAAAATTAAATAGTATATGCAGAAGATTTGGATTGTATGACAAATGGAGAATTAAAGAAAATACTTGGTCAGACCACAGGTTTGTGATGATAGAACTAGGTAAACCTCCAATACAAGGTTCTACTACATGGAGATTAGATGATTCTCTAATTAAAATTGATGAAAATAAAGAAGAACTTCTCAGAATGTCAAAACTTTTTTATGAAGAAAATGCCTCCACAGATATCTTAAAATCTACAATCTGGTGTACAGACAAGGCTGTCACAAGGGGGGTTCTAACTAGAATGGCTAAAATAAATTTTTTTAAAAAGGCAAAGATCTATCACATATATATATAAATAATCTTTCAAATTTAAATAAACAAAATACATCAAATAAAAAAAAGAAACAAATTATCAAACTTCTAAATAAAATAAATTTAAAAACAGAAGAAAAAAATTAAATAATTATAAATAAATTGAATCTAAATAATTACTACTGTGGAAATATACATATAATATAGACTGTAAGCTCGTTTGAGCAGGGTCCTCTTCAACCTATTCTTCCTGTAGGTTTTCTTGTAATTGTCCTATTTATAGTTAAATCCCCCCTCTCATAATATTGTAAAGCGCTATGGAATATGTTGGCGCTATATAAATGGCGATAATAATAATAATAATAATAATAAATAGAGCAAGTAAAAATGTAACAAAATAAATTACAAAAATAAAGAACAAGAAATAGGTAGAAAATGTAATGAATTTTACAGCAAATTATATCATCTCAGGATAAATTCAAAAGAAAGCAAAATACATATACAAATACCTAACAAAGACCAAAATGCCCAAAAAGATAGATCTCAAATGCTAAATACTCACATCACTCCAAATGAAGTGGAGAAAGAAATAGAAAAGTTAGATACAAACAAAACTCCAGGCTAAAACCTAAATTAATTCATCCCTTTTAAAGTTATAGGAATTGTATAAAAACTGTATTTTTCCAGGCAGAGGGGAGGATTTTGCTGGAATGAATGTGAGTGTTTTACTGTATATTATGCGCTTGATTGGCTGTTTCACAAAACCCTGTGTGTGGTACTTTATGTGTAAAACCTGCATAAAAGAAAGCCCTTTGGTGCTGATTAAAAGAGATCTTCTTGACCCTCAACACGTAGTCTTGTCTCGTGATTGGAGGGGACAGCTATATTTACACTGGGGATTGCTATGCTCTGCATACTCCCCTGAGCTTTAATCACTCTTGTAAGAGCTGTTCCTGATATCCTCTCCTGGTCTTTCCCACACAGTCCTGGAGGACAGAGGCTGATCCAGGGTGGAAGGAAGACGGCGAGACTCCAGTTAAGCTATGGCAGTTGTGGAGTCCACGGTGGTTGTGGTCCTCGGCACAAGCTAGGAAGCATCCATCAATGGAAGGTACTCGGTCGGAGTACGGGGAGTTCCGTTACAGGCCTATAACTTTAAAAGCTTATCAAGTAGAGATCTAATATGGGGACCTGCGATGGCATTATTACATACTAAATGGAACATAACAACAAAATATCTAAAATGCCTAGCGATATATTGTCTTATGGCCTCAACAATATTGATAGACATAAATTGGAAATCCAGCAATCCGTTTAAAAAAAAATCTATTTTTTAATCAATTAAAATATCAAATACGTATGGAAAAAGATTTGTCCATAAATATTATATATTTAACTGAGAAGCAAACATTTTTTGAAACGTGGTTTGAAAAAATGAAATGAGAGAATTAAATAAAACATACTAATTTATTCCTGTGCAATAAATAACAATAATATGAATATTAAAATGAAGTATTATAATCAAGATAAATACAGAATTAAAGACGCTCCTGTTCGGAAATGTTTTTCCTTTTAAATGTATTTAATGATCAATATGTTAAAGTTTGATATTATATTGACGCTCGGCGATTCAGTTAAGTAAAAAGATATCGGTATGAAACAAGCCAAATGTATATAAATGTACATGTTGCTTTTTTGTATTTAAATTTATTTGTGATAAAAACAATAAAAAGAGCAAAAAAAAAAAAAATAAGAAAGTCATAAACAAACCTTTCATTTTATATATATAAAACTAAACTATACAACACTACAACACTACAAAGTAACTAGAAACATATATATTGGTTTTCTGAATAAAATTAATTTCAATTAAGTGAAAACATAAGCATATTACATTTATCTAGAATTAAGCATAAGTAATCAATTTCTATTTTCCTTTGACTCCATTTGTGTGGTTTATTTACCAAATAAAACACTTTATCAAAGCATTTGTGCTGAATTGTTAAATGTAAAGTAATCACCAATGGAATGTGCATTTGAGATATTTGTACCAACTTGAAAAATCCCCAATGCTAAAATTATTAAAAGTATGGCCTCTAGCAAAACTGCCCATTCTCACCTAAGCACAGGATGGAGCGCAGTAGCTAAACTTGTTTGCATAGTCAGATTGTAAGAGCAGGTGAAAGAGATGTTGACAGGATTTGTTGTGATGATGGGTTTATTCAGAATGCCAATGTGAAGAGTATTTGTGTAATACACCTTGGAGCTGTCAGTCTGGAAAACAAAGAAAAGGCACTTATGGAATAATAACAAGATAATATAGATCCTAGCACTGTACAGCCACTGTCAATGTAATGAATATAAAATGCACACAAGGGATATATTTATTTTTCAAAGGCTGGGAAGATATTTCTTACTTTCATCACAGTCCCACACCACCCTGTCACTGGTCTAGATTGCAAGGTCACTACTGTTACATTGTCTGTTGTAGTTTGATATAAATATGAGCAGTTTTCTGAGGCATCATTCAAAGTTAAGCTTGTGGAATCAAATCCAAGAGATGTCACGAGACACTTGTTGATAGACACTTCAATTATATCAGAGTCACACTGTACCGAAGGAACCAAAGCAGAAATATCTGTAAATAAATAAAAAATAAAAAAATAAAAAACAGAAATGTTTTCATTTTAGGATTTGACAGTTATTTTATTTATTCTCGACTTAAACTAGGTAACGTTGCTTGTCATTGTCTTGTTATGTTATATGTCAAGATGTATGTGTAGTATATGTACACAACTAAAAAAAAGTTTTAAAATATATTTTAGTGAGTAATAAAAGAGCCTGTTGTCATGTTATGAACTTGTTTGTCTGATGATAAATTTTCCATGACAAACTGAATGGTCTCACTATGCCTGAAGAAGTTTGGGCCAGTCAGATTGGGCTTGTTTACTAGAATCTATAATGGTTTGTAAAAATGATGGTGTGGCAAAATGATGTGCCATGTATTCGATGCCATATCTCCGAGGTCCACTAAACAGCATAAGAGTTTGTTCTGCTTTAAAACAAATGCTACAGTTTCTACCAGGACTATTGCCATGCTACAGCCAAGTTTTGTGGAAGGTTGTAAAAAAAATTGTATCTTTACAACTTCAAAACTAACTAAGATTATCCGTTTTTTGTCACATTTTTAACACAGGCTCATGAGAATCTGTTTCAGTATGTGTTGTGGATAATCAGCAGTTTTTCACAGACAAACACAGCTTTATCTCTCATGTTGCTCTTAGGTGCTTTTTCACCACTGATAAATGTATTTCTGTAACAACTAGTACACCAGGCTAGGGTAGGACACCTTACATTGCAATGAGTCTCCTTTTGGGGTAACTCGAAGTTTGTAGTGGTTCACCCTCTATTCAGTCTTGGAACATCTGGAGGCATGAATTGTATTACCATAAGTATTCTGATAACACTCAGATTGGTGTCTCTATCATAGCTGACACACCTACAACTATAGTTTGCTTATTTGACTGCTAAGTAAATATTTATCTATTGTAAGGGGGGTGTCACCTGACCGAGGACGTGTCTGGGTGAAGCACCACTCAAATTGCACTGCAAACAACACATACACCCATACAGCACCTACAGTGAGGGGAAAAAGTATTTGATCCCCTGCTGATTTTGAAAAAAGGCACCTGTCCTTAGAAGCAATCAATCAATCAGATTTCAAACTCTCCCCCATGACCAAGACCAGAGAGCTGTCTAAGGATGTCAGGGACAAGATTGTAGACCTACACAAGGCTGGAATGGGCTACAAGACCATCGCCAAGCAGCTTGGTGAGAAGGTGACAACAGTTGGTGCGATTATTCGCAAATGGAAGAAACCCAAAAGAACTGACAGTCTCCCTCGGTCTGGTGCTCCATGCAAGATCTCACCTTGTGGAGTTTCTATGATAATGAGAACGGTGAGGAATCAGCTCAGAACTACACGGGAGGATTGTGTTAATGATCTCAAGGCAGCTGGGACCATAGTCACCAAGAAAACAATTGGTAATATACTACGCCGTAAAGGCCTGAAATTCTGCAGCACCCACAAGGTCCCCCTGCTCAAGAAAGCACATGTACAGGCCCATCTGAGGTTTGCCAGTTAACATCTGAATGATTCAGAGGTGAACTGGGTTGTGGTCAGATGAGACAAAAATTGAGCTCTTTGGCATCAACTCAACTCGCCGTGTATGGAGAAGGAGGAATGCTGCCTATGACCCCCAAGAACACAATACCCACTGTCAAACATGGAGGTAGAAACATTATGCTTTGGTGGTGTTTTTCTGCTAAAGGGAAAGGACAACTGCACTACATCAAAGGGATGATGGACGGGCCATGTACTGTCAAATCTTGGGTGAGAACCTTTTTCCTACAGCCAGGGCATTGCAAATGGGTCGTGGATGGGTATTCCAGCATGACAATGAACCAAAACACACAGCCAGGGGAGCAAAGGAGTGACTCAAGAAGAAGCACATTGACATGGCCTAGCCAGTCTCCAGACCTTAATCCCATAGAAAATCTGTGGAGAGAGCTGAAAGTTCGAGTTGCCAAAAATCAGCCTTGAAACCTTAATGACTCGGAGAGGATCTGCAAAGAGGAGTGGGACAGAATCCCTCCTGAGATATGTGAAAACCTGATGGCGAACTACAAGAAATGTCTGACCTCTGTGATTGCCAACAGGGGTCTTGCAACCAAGTACTAAAGTCGAAGAGATCAAATACTTATTTCACTCAAATCAATTTATAACTTTTTTGGCAAGCATTTTTCTGAATTTTTTTGTTATTCTGTCTCTCACTGTTAAAATACACCTACCATTAAAATTATAGACTGATCATTTATTTTTCAGTGGGCAAACATTCAAAACCAGCAGGGAATCAAATACTGGGGCTACCCGCCCACTAACAGAGCCTTGTTCAACAGACAATGCACCAACCCTATTCTGCCATCATACCACCAGACTCTCTCCCACAATTACAACTGAATGTCGATACCATGCTCTAACATAAGTTTGCAATTACCTGTTGAACTCACTCCTTATTTTGTACCTATGTACTATCCTGTTATAACAATACAAAATACAAATAAAAAATCTTAAAAAAAATAAAACTTGCATGGCAAAAAGCTATCAACAGCAGTAATACCATGCTTGAGTGCCAAATATTTGGAAAAATGGATAAGAGACCCTCCAAGAAGCACTCTAAGAAGAGTCCAGAGTCGGCAAAGACTGTAGACTGTTTGTGGCCTCTCAAGCAATGCCAATATGCTCACAAGATGGTGGCAGACCTAGTCTTTCGGCCCCCCCGACACGTGCTATACTCCTGATTGAGGGAGAGAAGACAGTGGCGGATACTGCCCAGATTCTCACCACACTAGCAAAAGTAAAAACTTACCTTGCTGGAGAAATAGAACACTCCACACATGGGCTACAAGGAGAGATCCAGTCGCTTGGAGTGAGGACTATCAGGCTAGAACAACAACCTAACGCCACAATGGTCATGTATAATACTGCAGTTTCCAAAGTGAACCTCCTCACTACTAGAATGTTTACCACAGAAATGGCGAAAGCAGACATGATTAATAGAGCAGGACACAATTAATTATACCTGTGAGGCATACCTGGGAAGGCAGGGGAAGACCTTCTGATGTAGTGATGTAAATCCTCATGGCGAAAGTAACCTCGCCACTGGTTTTTGGAGGGGCCTGTTTGCCAGCCTCCTGCCCTGAGACTATGGCCCTGGGATGTATTGCCCTTCTAGGAACTGATGTGAGCATACTTGAGATTTATATTGCTGTTCCTGACCCATACGTTCCACTCTACTTCAACACTTCGGCTGGAGACTAAGTCCCGTTTGAAGGTTGGACCGCACAGCCCAAATCCATGGAACTGTTTTGGGCATGAAAATGTGCTTGCGGTCGGTCAAAAGTGACTTATATGTATCTCCCGAATGGCTGAACGGATTCGAATGATTTTTGGTTATGTTTGTATTTGGAATATGCTGATTAATAATATGTGACTTTTATTGATATTGGATGTATGGTTTTAGAGTTATGAAAGTTGGGTAAAAAGTAAGTTTTAAAATGTACGGATAATTGGGTTACCTCTCAGGCTAAGGGGAGGAGATGTGTGATATGTAACCATTGTGTGATTGGGTATTGTATAATTGTCTGTGGGTGTCTCTCTTGCATGAGAGATTTGCATAAGAGAATTGCATACAAGCAGAGTGTGTGTCATTAAACCAGAGTTCTTCTTCACCCTCAATCTAGAGTCCTGTCTCTTATTGGGGGAATTGCTATATCACTACAAGGGATTGCTATGCTCTGCATGCTCCCTTGGATAATCACTTCTAAGCTCTTTTAAGAGCTTGCTCCTGCTTCACTCTATTGGAAGAGAGGTTCACCCACTGGAACTTGAAGCCTTGTCGTAGGTCCAGGGTGGGTAGGAGACGGCGAGACCCCAACCAAGCTGCGGCGGTTTGTGGGATCTGTGGTGGTTGTGGTGTCTGCGGATCTCTTGGAGCCCTCTGTAAGCGCTAGGAGCATCCTTCAACGGATGCACCCAGTCGGGATGCCAGGTGATCCATTACAATCTTCAAGCCTTTGCTTCCTATCCTCCTGGAATAGCATATTTAGCGAGCCCACAGGGCCCTCCGTATTCAGAGGAATGACCTGAATACACCAAGGCACATCTTAATTCGCTTTTTATATTTCCAAACCAAAAAGGCCTTAATGAGAAAAAACAGGGAATGCCCCATAATATATCAAAGCCTTGACCTCTTTCTATTCCAAGATCTAGCACTGATAATCTTGCAGAGATGATGCGAGTGGAAGCCAATTACAGATGACCTATGGTGGGCGAATGTCCGGTACACGTGGGGATACCCTTTCAAGCTGCTGGCTTTCAAGGATGGCCAAGCGCATTTCCTACAATCTGGAGGAGATCCAACCTCCCTTTTTCACAGTTTGGGTCTGCAGGACCCGCTCAACCTACCATCCATAACGTCCAGGCCAGAGGACCTACCGTTCGGAGGTTATGGATGGTAGGTTGTACTTACTGGTGTTGTCTTGTAGTCACTGACTGGGTATTAATGTTTGGATTCTATAGTTGTCCACAAATCTTTAGGTTATGGCTTTGAAAATTACTTCCTTAAATGTGAAAGGCTTGAATGCACCTAAAAAGCATCATCTTAAGTTCTGCACGGTAAAAAGATCGGGTTCAGACATAGCATTCCTATGCACACCAAACTTCTATTGAAAGATCACACCTATTGCACATTTTATGAAGGAAGATCCCATCATAAATGTAACGGAGTGGCAATCCTTATTCATAAGAGATGCCAAATCAGAATAACGGGATCAGACGTAGATCCATAATGAAGGTACATTTTCCTGATGGGTCCCTCTACTCCCACACAGTACACTTGATAGATAGATACACCCCTAATGAACCAGCAGCCAGATACTGGGATGCATTAGTAACTAAGATAGGGGCGCTACCTCATGGCATGCTTGTATAAGGTGGGGATTTAAACGCAGTGCCGTGTCCCAACGTTGAGCGCTCACAAGGGGGTAATTATGTTCCCATAGAAGGGGCAGGCAAGATAAATTACTCCATAAGTTTATATAAGAGTATATTTGAAGCAAGGTCTAGTTACCAGTGGGGTACCTCAGTGATCTGCTCTTGGACCCATCCTCTTGAATATTTTTTATTATATATAAGGCCAGGGACTAATGAAAGAATTTAGAAAATTGGGCAGTCTAGATGGGCCGAATGGTTCTTATCTGCTGTCATATTGTATGTTTCTAAATTGGCAACAGGAACCCCTGCCCGCCAGGAGCACACATATTCTAAACTCCCTACTGGGATTGTCTCTAAAACAAGTTGTTGAGGAGCCTACTTGTAAAGAGGCCATACTAGATTTAGTGTTAACAAATGGAGATTTGGTATCAGATATTACTGTAGGTGAAAGTTTAGGATCCAGTGATCATCAGTCAGTGTGGTTTAATATAAGAACAGTGACTGAGTCACACCACACAAAAACAAAAGTTTTAGACTTTAGAAAAACAGACTTTTCTAAAATTAGAATATGGGTAGAGGAGTCATTATCAGACTGGAGCAATTTAAATGGAGTCCAAGAGAAATGGGATTATTTAAAAGTTGCACTATTGAAGGCAACAGAAAATTGCATTAGGCTTGTCAGTAAAAGCAAAAAATTCAAGAAACCACTGTGGTACTCCGCAGATGTGGCCAAAATAGTTAAAAACAAAAAGTTAGCATTTAGGAATTATAAAAAAACCCAGAGTGAGGAAGACAAAATGATCTATAAGATTAGGCAGAAAGAGGCTAAGCAAGTTATAAGAGCTTCCAAATCACACACAGAAGAGAAAATAGCACAGTCAGTAAAAAAGGGGGATAAAACATTTTTTAGATACATAAATGAGAAAAGAAAAGTAAAACAAGGATTAGTTAGATTAAAAACAAAAGAAGGAAGGTATGTAGAAGAGGATAAAGGTCTAGCTGACTGCCTCAATGAATATTTTTGTTCTGTATTTACAGATGAAAATGAAGGAAAGGGACCTCAGTTGAGAAAAAGGATAAATGAGTCATTTATTACACGTGAGTTTACAGAGGAAGAGGTTCTATTTCAACTGTCAAAAGTAAAGACAAATAAGTCAATGGGACCTGATGGAATACACCCAAAGCTATTAAAAGAGCTTAGTGGTGTACTAGCAAAACCATTAACAGATTTATTTAACCAATCATTGTTAACAGGAGTAGTCCCAGAAGATTGGAAGTTAGCGAATGTTGTGCCCATTTACAAGAAAAGTAATAGGGAGGAGTCGGGCAACTATAGGCCAGTAAGCCTTACTTCAGTAGTGGGGAAAGTGATGGAAACCATGTTAAAGGATAGGATTGATGAACATCTAAAAACACATGGATTTCAAGATCAGAGACAACATGGGTTTACTTCAGGGAGATCATGCCAAACTAATCTTATTGATTTTTTTGATTGGGTAACTAAAATTGTAGATCAGGGTGGTGCAGTAGACATTGCTTACCTAGATTTCAGTAAGGCTTTTGACACTGTTGCACATAGGCTTATCAATAAACTGCAATCTTTAAGTTTGTATTCAAATATTGTTGAATGGGTAAGGCAGTGGCTGAGTGACAGGCAACAGAGGGTTGTAGTTAATGGAATATATTCGAAGCTTGGACTTGTCACCAGTGGGGTACCTCAGGGATCTGTACTTGGACCCATTCTCTTTAATATTTTTATTAGTGATATTGCAGAAGGTCTTGATGGTAAGGTATGTCTTTTTGCTGATGATACTAAGATATGTAAAAGGGTTGATGTTCCAGGAGGGATAAGCCAAATGACAAATGATTTAGGTAATGATCTAGAAAAATGGTCAGAATTGTGGCAACTGACATTTAATGTGGATAAGTGCAAGATAATGCATCTTGGACGTAAAAACCCAAGGGCAGAGTACAGAATATTTGATAGAGTCCTAACCTCAACATATGAGGAAAGGGATTTAGGGGTGATTATTTCTGATGACTTAAAGGTAGGCAGACAATGTAATAGAGCAGCAGGAAATGCTAGCAGAATGCTTGGTTGTATAGGGAGAGGTATTAGCAGTAGAAAGAGGGAAGTGCTCATGCCATTGTACAGAACACTGGTGAGACCTCACTTGGAGTATTGTACACAGTACTGGAGACCGTATCTTCAGAAGGATATTGATACCTTAGAGAGGGTTCAGAGAAGGGCTACTAAACTGGTTCATGGATTGCGGGATAAAACTTACCAGGAAAGGTTAAAGGATCTTAACATGTATAGCTTGGAGGAAAGACGAGACAGGGGGGATATGATAGAAACATTTAAATATATAAAAGGGAATCAACACAGTAAAGGAGGAGATTATATTTAAAAGAAGAAAAACTACCACATCAAGAGGACATAGTCTTAAATTAGAGGGACAAAGGTTTAAAAATAATATCAGGAAGTATTACTTTACTGAGAGGGTAGTGGATGCATGGAATAGCCTTCCAGCTGAAGTAGTAGAGGTTAACACAGTAAAGGAGTTTAAGCATGCGTGGGATAGGCATAAGGCTATCCTAACTATAAGATAAGACTAGGGACTAATGAAAGTATTTAGAAAATTGGGCAGACTAGATGGGCCGAATGGTTCTCATCTGCCGTCACATTCTATGTTTCTCCCTAGTTGGAGCTTCTAGGGGATTTGCCAAGGAGGAGGTTTGCCCTGCTTGGGGAATGGTTCCCTAAGCAGGACAAATCAGGGTAGACCGCGAGAGAAGTGAGGGTGGACAAAAGGTGGTATAACATGCACCTTTGCAATGAGATTATGTGACGGTGAAGCAGGTACCCTTTGAAAATACTCTATTCCCAGTAATCAATTCATCTTATTAAAGTGTTTATAGTGACTGTATTCCCCTCATGCTATTCCTCATTGTTAAACAATTTTTTAATGTTTTTTTCCAAGGTTCCGTTAGTAAAGTAATATCATTATTCCTATTCCTATCCCTACCCAACTCCCCTGATACACATAACCTCTTTGCATTTATGATTTTGCTAATGGACTAACATCAAGAAAATGGTGCAAAAGGTACCATTGTAAATCCACCAGGACACTGTGAAAGGAACACTTCACCAGCAATCATGTCAGCACATTGCCCTTAGTGTTTCCAGACTTCTTACATGCCTTCATTTATGATTCATACATACAATGATTCGGAACTATGGCATTAGCCAACTGATCAAAATTTGGACAAATTACGAACTGTTTGAAACAAGTCTTTTACTAATTAGCATTATCAACTTGTTGTTAAATAGTGATGTCGCGAACCGTTCGTGAACTTGCCGCGAACGGTTCGCCACGAACTCCGGTCAGCTGACACATCCCTGCCAATCTCCGGCAGACCCTCCCTCCCAGACCATCCTACTTCTTGGATAGCATCCATGTTGAAGGCAGCTTCAACATGGATGCTGTCCAGGAGGTGGGAGGGTATGGGAGGGAGGGTCTGCTGGAGATTGGCAGGGATGTGTCAGCTGACCGGAGTTCGCCACGAACGGTTCGCGACATCACTATTGTTAAATAGTTGCAACAAGCAAGTGATTGATATATAGTGATGATATATGTTGCTAATTGAACTGTGTTTGAAGACTGACAGGGTTATTTATTAAAGTGAGAATTCAAAGTGAATTCAAAGTGAATTTCAAATTTAAGGTCAAACTAGCCTAACTGGAAAAATTATCTTAGTCAGCTATGTTTTCAGTTCAGCTAATCTGGTTTTAAATTTGAAATTCACTTTGATTTCTCACTTTAGTAATTCAATGCATTCTCTGTCAGTGTTGTACTAAAGATTTTAGAGATGCATTCATATTTTAGTCAAATTATTACTAGCTAAGATCAGAAGGCCTACCTAGATCCTAAATTTTGTTCCTAATTTGAATTGGATTTAAATTATTCTATTAAACTGTCTTTCCTTGTTTAATACTCTTTTTTAACATGTATAACGTGAATTTCTAGGCAGTAAGAGGTTTGTGATATTATTATAGTTATATAACGTCTTTGAAAATTGAATAGAATATATGCATAGAGCAAGAGACAAGAGTATTTTTTTTAATTACTGCTCAGAAACTTACTAAGTCCCGCATACATGGTTGTGTTGCAGTTACAAGTTGATACATTGTTGACATTTTCACAAATTTCAGAAGCCTGGCAGGAGGGATAGCAAAATGCAGTAGCTGTAAAAGAAGAGGTAAAAGATGAAAAGTTAAAAGATTCTACTTTTTGGCCTCTGCTTCCACACTTGTTTCTGCAGTTCTTACTTGTGCAACAGTTGTCAACAGAGCTCCAGAAGTTTCCCTCAGGGCAACATAGGTTGTCAGGCGGTGTGCATTCAGAGTTAGTAGGAAGACATTTTTGTGTTTGATCGCTGCAGAAACATCCAATGTTAGAGTAACACCGTCCAACACATGAATTGTCACTACACACCACAAGGTCGGAGTCAGATGGTATAACTGCAGAGATCAAATGTATTTAAAAATTAACATAACTGGCATTAGTGAACACAGTATAATTTGACAGCATTGTTTAACCCTCATTGTTTAACATCTCATCAACATTGTTATTCTAATTTAAAAAAAACAGCCAACACTCACCATAGCACTCAGCGGACCCTACAAAATAAAAATAGAATAGTTATAGTTGTGTGATAGTCAAGAGCATGTTATTTATTTTTAATCCTATATGGGGTAAAATGCATGGGAACATTTGGAGCAGGAACTGAAATAATGCTACATCAAGACAATTTAATATTCACTTTAAAAACCATTTCCTCTGTCTGGTTAGTATTTCAATTTTCTCCAAAGGGTATTTCCTTACTTTGGTTCCTGTCTCTATGTAGATATGAACCATAGTTTCTCATTTCTTTCATTGTTAATACTATACATGGTTATGCCCTAATTGGAAATTTACCCTTTCAGAGACCAAAGCTCCTTCCTCTTCCTTTCTTTTTGGGTCCATCTATAATATGTTTGTTTTTGTGAAAATGTTTATTAAACAGGTTGCATAATATAATGTGTAATTGCCCCCTTTTTTGTAAATTAGGTTAAAATCTTAAAAAATATATAACCAGGGTGTACACCAGTCTGATACTGTAAAAGGCTTTTCAAAGATCCTGTGCAAAAATGAGTCATTCCACCTTCTCCAGTAATTACTTCTCTATTTTTCTGTTTCCTCTTCTCTCAGCAAATCTTTTGAATATATAACCCTCACTTTCAAAGTGCACCACATCCTTTGCCACATGCTGAAAATTTAGGACACAAACTATACAGCTACATAGAGAAAGGAGCACAGATTTTTTTTACAAAAGATCCAACTTATGTTATAATAAAGGCAAAGCAAGCGGTGAGGGAGTAGAGGGAGTTGTAACTAGGTTCCAGTAGCCAGCTAGCAGCAGATAACTACTGCCATATACTGTAGAACACCATTTATGAACATATTCTACAGTACTTGACCACACAAGAAGGCTTCTTAAGGAATCCTTGGATTCCATGAGAAACTCCCTCTCTGAGGTCATGTAGAGCAGATTGCACCAATCTAGGAGAATCCTCAGGCCCTGCAGTGAGAGCAAAGGAGGATTAACCATGTTGCAAGCTTACTTAGAGGATCCTGTACCTATATGACCCCCAAAAAAAAATAGAGTTTGGCATGTCTAGGTCATATGAGATCTTAAATCTGTTCATATTAAGATAGTTCCTCTAGAAGCATGGGGTGCATAGGAACAGAATACCTCCCTCGCATAGGCACCAGAAAGTAGACACAGATGGCAATGGATGGAGAAATGAAATTTGTCATGTCATAACAAACCCGCTGAATATTGTTGTCTGGATGACACTTTTTTATATCAAATATAAGTTGCAGGTAAATCAGCACATAAATAAATTACATTTAAAAAATATAATTTTTATTGCTGAGTGTCCATTTGAGCACAATTTGCTGTTTAGTAAATACCTCATTCATTTTCTACAGTATGAAATGAGGGATAATGGAATTAATTGAATATTTATTTACAGTGTTCTAAAAAAGTTCATAAAAATTACTATCCACAACAAAATGTGAATGTATATATCTATGAAAATGTATGTTTATTTTTGTGTATGCAGGGGTGTATGCTTGTATGCTTGTGCATGTTAATACAGACATGCATATTGGTGGATGGTCAGTGTGGTGGTCAGATATGTGTGTGCGCAGGTGTGCAAATGTAGAGGTGAATTTAAGTGATTTGTTAGTGTGTGTAAGTAAGAAAGTGTATTTGCTTATAGAATTAGTGTACTTGAATGCAGGGTTGTGTGAAGTGTATGTGTGCATGAAAGCAGAAGCGTATATGTGTGGATATATATATATATATATATATATATATATAAAGAAAAAAGCACTATACCTTGCACTCAAACTCCATGTGTCCAAACCGGGTGCACTCCCAGGGCTCCAAATATCCAAAAAGCTGAATCAATAGGTTGCACTCACGGATTCTTAAAACATAGCTTTTATTGTATACTCCTAAAAAATCGACGTTTCAGTCCAGGATTATAAAGACATAACATAACAATTCAGCCATATATAGGATGCAGTAAATTACAATAACTCACCACAGATGTCATGAAAAAACCGGCGTCCCAGCCGGGAATGTGCGCATGTGCAGAATAGTCCCTCCCCTCGGCGTGACACGCAACGCCGCCGTTACCATAGTAACGCAGCTAACATATACTATACTGAAACCGGCATCTAAGCCGGAAGTATGCCGTGATGCGGAGAAGTTCCGCCCCCCAATGTGACGTCACATATACGCCGCCGTCGTTACCATAGTGACGCGGCTGTGAATAAAAAATACAACAAACCTATATGGAAACAAACTTATCAAAGTAATGACCTAGATGTGAACACCAAGGCTTTTATAGAATGTACCAAATTTGGTAAAGACAAGTGTGAATGTGATCTATATATATTAAATGGTTCAAGACCTCAATCTTTTACCAACACCAGTAAGATTCACGGCGGATATTAGCACAGAGAAGGTGCATTATTTGGATTTGGAAATTTAATTGGGAGCAACACATTTTCAATATTCCCTTTATACAAAACCCACAGATAGGAATACACTCCTCCATTATCAGAGTGCACATCCCAGGGCTTTGAAGAACTCACTACCAAAGGCACAATTCCTAAGAGTAATCAGGAACAATTCGGAAGTAGCAATTAGGGAAGTTCAGATTTCTGAAATGAAAAACAAATTTCTTCAAAGAGGTTATGATGAATGTATGTTGGAAACAGCGCTACAAGAAGCATTGAATGCACGCGCTACCGAAACAAAGAAGAAACCTCTTAATTTTGTCTTCCCTATGGTATATAATCAGTTTACCCCTCAAGTGGCATCGGTCATTAGGAAGAATTGGAGGATAGTGTCGAGTGATGACACGCTCCCGAAAGTGTTCAAAGAGAAACCGTTAATCTGTTACAAGAGAAACAGAAACCTAAAGGACATGCTAGTATGTACGGATCCCTCTCAAAGCTATTCAAATACAGCGAAGGAACAAATAAGAGGATCGGTTCGCTGTCTTGGCTGTGTGACCTGTAGCCACATGATGCCTGCAAGAACTTTTTTTCATCCACATAATAATAGAAAATACACTATTCGATATACCATCACTTGCAAGACGACACATGTAATATACAAATTGTCTTGTCCGTGTGGCTTATATTACATTGGGAAAACAGAGACGGCCATCTGCGAACGAATTAGGGGACACAGATCCTCTATAAGACTGGCATATCGTGACGGTTCTACAGATAAACCGGTTGCAAAACACTTCCTTGAATTGAAGCACCCATTGGCTACATTGAAATTTGTGGCCATTGACCACATCCCTAACCCTAGAAGAGGGGGGGATAGGGGGAGGATGCTACTCAATAGAGAAGCTTATTGGATCCATGAGTTGGACACTGTGTCTCCAAAAGGACTAAATGAATCCTTGTTGTTACATTCATTTTTGGCCTGAATGCCCCTCAATGGTCTTTTAATATGTGATTTTATATTTGTGTGTATTTTAGGTTTTTCTATATGCAATTTTCACGATTATTCTGCGACCGTCCCATTATTACACAATTGACCACGTATATTTTGCAAGCATTAAGAGTTATTGTTTTAAAATGTGTTCAATAATTTTTGACGCAGAATACAATAGTGCTGTTGCAACAATTGTTCAGTAAAATAATAATATATATATATTTGCTATGTGACAGAGGAGCAGAAAGTAAAAGATCGAAAGTTGTGTAAAAAAGCCTTATATAACTATATGTATATACTTTTTTTGATTGATTAATATTAATCTCTAATCATTGGGGTTATTTAAATGTAAATATTCATACAAACTGTATTGGGTCACAATATGTTTACATTAGCACTGTGGCACTTTAAATATTTTGCACGTACTTGGCACTTTAAGAGATTATTCTGATTGCACTTTAAATGACCCATTAGCACTCTATTAATATATATAGATCACATTCACACTTGTCTTTACCAAATTTGGTACATTCTATAAAAGCCTTGGTGTTCACATCTAGGTCATTACTTTGATAAGTTTGTTTCCATATAGGTTTGTTGTATTTTTTATTCACAGCCGCGTCACTATGGTAACGACGGCGGCGTATATGTGACGTCACATTGGGGGGCGGAACTTCTCCGCATCACGGCATACTTCCGGCTTAGATGCCGGTTTCAGTATAGTATATGTTAGCCGCGTTACTATGGTAACGGCGGCGTTGCGTGTCACGCCGAGGGGAGGGACTATTCTGCACATGCGCACATTCCCGGCTGGGACGCCGTTTTTTTCATGACATCTGTGGTGAGTTATTGTAATTTACTGCATCCTATATATGGCTGAATTGTTATGTTATGTCTTTATAATCCTGATGAAAGTCCTTGAACAGGACTGAAACGTCGATTTTTTAGGAGTATACAATAAAAGCTATGTTTTAAGAATCCGTGAGTGCAACCTATTGATTCAGCTTTTTTTATATATATATATATATATATATATATATATATATATATATATATATATATATATATGTGAATTGTGTGGATATATTTATAAATTCCAGACATATTTATTTAGGTATACCAGTATGTAAAATAATTGACATAATTTAATAGTGGTCTCTCTGTACTGAAAAAAACTGCTGTGTTATTTATGATATTATTTGAAACAAAAATATCATATGCAACACATCTGCCGATGAAGGACTTGCCAACGAACACCTCATGAATTTGCTACACCTCTATTCTAACAAGATAATGGCAGAGAAGATATGATGAGAATAACCACCTTGTTCTCTGATATTTTACACACTTATTCTTCATCCAGGAGTAATTTTGAATTTAAATTATAATGGAGGAGAAAAAATAAAGCACTATTTTAAATGCAGCCACAGTATTTTTCCTGTCTATTATGCTATCAACAGAGCCTGTCAGTTTACGTGTAACCTTAAGTGTGTAACATTTGATTGATCATTTAAAAATAGAATACATGCTTGCAGTGTGTTGACTTTGCAAGAAAAATAATGTAGGTATTAAAGAAAATTCTGAATTCTAAATAACAATTTATGTACCCAGTTTTAATAAGCTATTTTAAATACAAGAAATTGAGAATTTTACTTTGTGCAGCTATAATCTAGGCAGCCTAGTTTACATGTGTATGCATTATGCATTTGCCCTTGGGAAAAAAGGAATTTGCTTATTTGCAAAGTAATTTTTGGGGCTTTTGACACATCTTTTTACTCAAACTCATACACTAATTCTTTGGTTTCCTTTGATTAATAAGAACATGATAATTCATCTGGGCTTACCTTTTTCTATAAGTGTAGCTGCCAAGACTAGGATACATAGGAAGATCATTATGTTACCCTTTTCTCTTTTAGGATTTTTCTCTGACACCAGCTTCAGTCAGGTAGATGCATCAGAATTCTTGCATTATATAGGGCCAGGTGGGAGGGGCTGTTTAGTAAAGTAAGAAGAGAATTGACACTTGCCTTATTTTTTTGTAAGGCACCTTACAAGATAGGTGTGTCAGATTTTTTTTTATGTTTAGGCTGTGTATTGGAAGGAGGAAGATAAATGTGTAAGGATACCCTGTAAATAACAACTTCAGAAATTAGTTTGTTTCTATTAATGAGACAGTTGGGTAATATAAGTGAGTAGTGATTTCCCGAACGGTTCGCCGAACGGTTCGCCACGGACGGCGAACATATGTGGTAAACTTTGACCCTGTAGCTCACAGTCAGCAGACACATTCCAGCCAAGCAGCAGCATACCCTCTCTCCCAGACCTTCCCACCTCCTGGACAGCTCACTAAGAATGCAGCTTCACGATGAATGTAAAATGGATGCTGTCCAGGAGGTGGGAGGGTCTGGGAGGGAGAGTCTGCTGCTGATTGGCTGGAATGTGTCTGCTGACTGTGAGGTACAGGGTCAAAGTTTACCGCATATGTTCGCCGTCCGTGGCGAACCGTTCGGCGAACCGTTCGGGACATCACTATAAGTGAGCATTTTATTCTAAAAGACATCTTAGATAACACCCCATTGTAACACAAGGCTATAATGGATTCAGTATAGTATAATGATATGATAGAAGGTAGGACCTAGTAAAATCAGATTGACTCAAGGCACTTATGTCAGGTTATGAAGAAGGCTATTGAGAATAGCTTAGTTGTTGCTATGAAGGTTTAATGATTTTAATGTTCTTCTGAGCTTTGTGACTGAGGCCCTTTTAGTACTTTTGCTATGTTTGTTCCACTGTATTGTAACCCTTTTTCACCCAATGCATCCGAACATAGTATACTTATATTTTTATTGGTTATTAAATTTGAAGTTTAATTTATAATATACTGTATTTTATCATATATAGCAATATGAAAATGGGTATAGAATAAGAAATGAGGAAGGGAAAGAAATAAATCAACACCAGTGACAATTAATCAAGTAACTTCATGAATTCAATCACTGACACTCATACAAAGGTCAACATACAGGGTAAGCAGAATAATTATCAAAATATTGACATGAAATTCTAACTAGCACAACAATTATTTCTCAGAATATATCAAATGGCATCAAGGCAAAAAGAGCAAAAAACCACATAGCAAGCAAAATAGAAACAAACTATAACTCTGCATTATCAGTGCAACGCATGTGTGATTTTAAAAGGGCAGATAGAGCTTTCTTCTGATACCCCATATGCACACGTAACACAACACTAATTATAAAAAAAACAAAAAAACAAAAAAAGCATCATATTATTGATGCAAACGTTTCATATGCAGAAGGCCAAATCACTTAAAAATAGTTTGACTCAGAACTGGAAGGTGGATTCAGGGGCATGCTGGTACCTTAAAGGGACACTATAGTCACCTGAACAACTTCAGCTTAATGAGGTTGTTCAGGTGAGAACAATAGCTCACTGCAGCCTTTCTCATATAAACACTGCCTAACTTGAATTCATCACGTTTGATGTATTCACACTTGGGTGAATACATCAAACGTGATATCTGGGGTTAGGAGGCACTGTGACTGCACCTCCTGAGCCTGGCAACAATAAGAGCCAACAGTGTGTGAGATAACGATCTACTGCACAGAGCGTGGGCTCGGGCTGACAGGCTGATGGCAGAAGGCAGGAGACCGAGCAGGAGGATCTACTGACTTCAAACAATAAATAAACTTATTGAGAGTGAGTGTGAAAAAAAATGAAAATGAGTGTGAATGTGAGACAGTGTGTGATGGAGAGAGAGTGCGAGTGTGAGCGAGTGTGTGAGGGAGAGAGTGAATGTGAGAAAGTGAGTGTCAGAGAGTGTAAGAGAGTGTGTGAGTGAGAGAGTGTGAGTGAGTGTGAGTGAGTGTGAGTGAGAGAGAGTGTGAGGTAGTGTGAGAGAGTGTGATTGTGAGAGTGTGAGCGAGAGATTGAGAGAGTTAGAGTGAGTGGGTGTGTGAGAGTGAGTGAGATTGAGAGTGTAAGTGTGTGAGAGAGTGAGTGAGTGAGAGTGAGTGGGTGAGTATGTGAGAGAGTGAGTGAAAGAGAGTGAGATAGTGAGCGTGAGTGAGAGTAAGTGAGTGAAAGAGTAAGTGAGTGTGTGAGAGTGAGACAGTAAGTGTGAATGAGTGTGTGAGAGTGAGTGAGATTGATCGAGTGAGTGAGATTGAGTGTGTGAGAGTGAGTGTGAGAGAGTGTGTGAGGGAGAGTGCGAATGTGAGAGAGTGTGAGGGAGAGAATGAATGTGATCAAGTGAGTGTGAGAGAGTGTGTGAGTGAGTGAGTGTGAGTGAGTCGGTGCAAGTGAGTGTGAGTGAGTGTGAGTGAGTGTGAGAGAGTGTATGAGGTAGTGTGGGAGAGTGTGAGTGTGAGAGTGAGTGAGTTAGAGTGAGTGGGTGTGTGAGAGTGAGTGAGATTGAGAGTGTGTGAGAGAGTGAATGAGATTGAGAGTGAGTGTATTAGAGAGTGAGGGAGGGAGTGAGAGTGAGTGGGTGAGTGTGTGAGAGAGTGAGTGAAAGAGAGTGAGAGAGTGAGTGTGAGTGAGAAAGAGATTAAGAGTAAGTGAGTGAAAGAGTGAGTGAGTGTGTGAGAGTGAGACAGTAAGTGTGAGTGAGTGTGTGAGAGTAAGTGAGATTGATCGAGTGAGTGAGATTGATCGAGTGAGTGAGATTGAGTGTGTGAGAGT
>OW240912.1:162173043-162191019 GCA_933207985.1 Pelobates cultripes
AGTGAGTGAGTGAGATTGAGAGAGTGAGTGTGTGAGAGAGTGAGTGTGAGTGAGTGAGAGATTGAAAAAGTGAGAGTGAGTGAGATGGAGAAGTGAGTGAGTGGGTAAGAGTGAGTGAGTGTGAGAGAGTGAGTGTGAGTGAATGAGTGTGTGAGAGTGAGATTAAAAGTGTGACTGTGAGAGTATGTGAGTGAGAAAGTGTGAGTAAGAGAGTGTGAGAGACTGAGTGTGAGAGAGTGTGAGTGTGTGAGAGTGAGAGAGTGAGAGAATAAGAGAGTGAGTGTGAGTGAGGTTGAGAGTGAATGTGTGAGAGTGAGAGATTGAGAGCATGAGAACAAGTGAGAGAGTGAATGTGTGAGAGTGAGTGAGATTGAGAGTGAGTCTGAGAGTGAGTGAGATAATGAGAGAGAGTGTGAGTTAGTGAGAGAGTGAGAGCAAGTGAAATTGAGAGAGTAAGTGAGAGTGAGTGTAACAGAGTGAGAGATTGAGAGAGTAATAGTGAGAGTGAGTGTGTGAGAGTGAGTGAAATTGAGAGAGTGAGTGTGAGAGTGACTGTGTGAGAGAGTGAGTAAAAAAGAGTGAGAGTGAGTATAAGTGAGTAAGAGATTGAGAGAGTGAGAGAAAGGGTGAGTATGTGAGAGCAAGTGAGATTGAGAGAGTGAGTGTGAGAGTGAGTGTGTGAAAGAGTGAGTAAAAAAGAGAGTGAGAGAGTGAGTGTGAATGAGTGTGTAAGAGTGAGATAGTAAGTGTGAGTGAGTGAGTGAGTGAGTGAGAGAGAATGAGAGAATGAGTGTGAGTGAGAGACAATGAGAGAGTGAGTGTGATTATCTATCTATATATATATAGATAGATAGAGAGAGTGAGTGAGATTGAGAGAGTAAGTGAGAGAAAATGAGAGTGAGTGTGAGTGAGAGATTGAGGGAGATATTGAGAGAGTGAGAGTTATTGAGAGGGTGAGTGTGTGAGAGAGTAAAAAAGAGTGAGAGTGAGTGTGAATGAGTGAGAGAGTGAGTGTGAGTGAGTGAGAGATTGAGAGAGTGAGAGTGAGTGTGAAAGTGAGTGAGATTGAGAGAGTGAGTGTGAGAGTGAATGTGTGAGAGTGAGTGTGTGAGAGTAAGTGTGTGAGAGAGTGAGTAAAAAGAGTGAGTATAAGTGAGTGAGAGATTCACAGAGTGATTGTGAGTGAGTGGGTGAGTGTGTGAGAACAAGTGAGATTGAGAGAGTGAGTGAGATTGAAAGAGTGAGTGTGAGTGAGTGTGAGTGAGTGTGTGAGAGTAAGTGTGTATGAATGAGATTGAGTGAGTAAGAGATTGTGAGAGGGTGAGTGTGTGAGAGTGTGTGAGATTGAGAGTGAGTGTGAGAGTGAGTATAAGTGAGTGAGAGATTGAGAGAGTGAGAGTGAGTGAGAGGGTGAGTGTGGGAGAGCAAGGGAGATTGATAGAGCAAGTGATATTGAAAGAGTGAGTGTGAGAGTGAATGTGTGAGAGAGTGAGTAAAAAAGAGAGTGAGAGAGTGAGAGAGTGAGTGTGAATGAGTAAGAGAGTGAGTGTGAGTGAGTGTGTGAGAGTGAGTTAGTGTGTGTGAGTGAGTGAGATTGAGAAAGTGAGTGTGATAGTGAGCGAGAGCGTGAGTGAGATATTGAAAGAGTGAGAGTGAGATAGTGAGTGTGAGTGAGTGTGTGAGAGTGAGATTGAGAGTGAGTGAAAAAGTGAGTGTGAGTGAGTGAGAGAAATAGATAGAAAGAAAGAGATAGACATAGAGAGAAAGAGTGTGTGTGTGTGTGTGTGTGTGTATGTTTAACAATATTTATTTTTAATGTGTGTGTTTGTATTGTATATAGAGATATCTCTATATATAGTGTTTGCATACAAACATTTGGATTAGGAGGGTTGCCGTAAGAGGGTGGGCATAGACAGTGAGCTGAGCTGTAGAGCGCTCAGTTCATTCATAGAGCGGTATTCAATGCCGCTCTATGAAGAACCTAATTGGTGCAAGCGTCTGATTGAGCCCTGCTATTTCGTCATTTTGATGGAAAAGGGGGCGTGGCCTGCAGAGGAGCTCGGCGCTGGAACGGAGGTAAGCAAACTAATATAAAAGCAAGAAAGTAGGCTTTTATATGTGTACTATAACGATCCTTTAACTATTACATCGGTAGCATGGATCTAGGGATTAAAACCAGAGCAAGTGTACCAGAATGGGGATATGGACATAGAAGCACAAGTAGAAGAAATGGGGTATGTGCATAGGCGTGCACACGGGATGTGCTGTGTTTGCCTGGCACACCCTAATCCCCATGGCACGCCTATGGATTGAAACCGGCATGGGAGATCTCAGGATCTCCCCTGTTGGCTTATGCAGAGCTGGTGCCATCCACTGTACCACCAGGGATGGTACATAGCAGCAAGGATCCCCCTCCCTATATAAGGTAAGAAGGGAGGGGGGATATTTACTAATCTGCCCTTACCTCCACCCCCACAATCCCTCCAAACATACAGTACACACACACATATAGCACCCTCACACACACACACAGCACCCTCACACACACACAGCACCCACACACACAGCACCCTCACACAGCACACTAACAAACACACACACAAACACGCTCTCACACACACAGCACACTACCAGCACCCTCATACACACAGCACCCTCACACACATGCAATAGGCTGCGCACGCCTATGGGTATGTGCAGAGAGACTCAAGTATGTACAAGTTATGTATGGTGGGTATGGACAGTAGAACTAAAGTATGAAGGTATAGAAAGCGGGACATATGTGGAGGAAGTGGATATTGGCAGGGGGACAAAAGAGGGGAAGGAGGGCTATGGGCAGAGCGACACAAGTGGAGGAAAGGGGGTACAAACATAGAAATTCAGATAAATTATTGGCTATTGAAGACGCGATGATGTGAACACAGCGAGCGCACGCATCGGGAGGTGGGGCTAAGGGGGACAAAAAGGATGCTGACTGTGCCCTGACTGCGCTCTGATGAATATACTGCCACGAGGAGATGGCTGTAGCGGAACGCCAATATTAAATCCACGAATTCCGCTGGTTCAGGAAGTAATCCACAGTCAAGCGCTGAAACAACAAGGCAATATCCCCAACCTCCCAGTAACCGGACGAAACACAGTTCTGAGAGTCAACTGAACTCCTTTAATTCTGCTGCACAATTTATACAAGTCCCCATGCAAGGGGTTTCCTGAGTCCCTTCCCAGGGGCATTCCCAGAGAGGACTACATGGGGAACTTACAGTACAACACATTTCTCCCATCAAGCACTGCTGCACGAGAGGGATCCTCCTCCTAGAATATGCCGTTAAGTGGATTATCCCCTTGTGCAGCAGAACCGACAATTTATATAAAAATCCATAACTTTGTGAATATACTGTTGATTTGCACGAATGGACGTTCGGTAGTTAGCTGGGGTCTGAGCGCATCATTCGTGAGATTACCGCTCAGATCCCAGCTAAAATAACCGAACGCCGCACGAAAAACACATTTATTGAAAACCATTTTGAAAATACCGATTGCCTTCCAGGGAATGAAATACCGAACGACCTGGAACTCCCGAACGTCCTGGAGGCTCAGCGGTGTTCGTGCCGTCGAGTAGCTGTTTTTAGTACCATGTGCTCGACGACCTAGCACCGCTGAGGGAACAAAGGATCCAAGATGGCAGACCGCCGCATGGTCGGTAGTCGAACGACGGCCACCCAGGAGAGCCTCTAATTACTGATTGCAACATTGTTGCAATCGGTTAACTCGCGCCACACGCCTCTAAGTGTGTGGGCTATTAGGGGTAGTGTTTTCGGTTCACGAACAGCCCTCCAAAGTGCCGTTCATGAAACGAAAGGAAAACCCCATACAAACAGCTATCTGCATTCGGCGGATAGCAAATACAGGCAATTCAATACATTACAGTCAGCATACAATATACGTTGTTAAACACATATCTCCCCAGACATACAGGCAACCCTTAAAGGTACAGTCTCTGGTTATAGTCCAAGTGGCTAGGTTTGCCACAATGGCGTTCTAAGGAAGAGGGAGCTTAAGTAGAAAATCGGATAGAGCACGCTTACAAGCCTCATAAATATGCTGCATTGGATTCAAAACAAAGAAGTAGAAGTTGTTACAGAACACTCCTGAGTTCTCCCTCTAGACAATCTATTCAAAAGCAAGTACATACTAAGTGGGTGATTGGAGGAAATTTATATATATATATATATATATATATATATATATATGTTGAATTTCAGATACCATTGGTATAGAAAACTATTTTTTATAAAGTGCTAAAGCTGCTAAAGAAGAAAGACTATACCTAGAACCTATTTAAGAAAAAGGGTAAAGTGGAATAATCTGTACTCTAAAGTCAGAATAAAGATATCTTGATATATCTGATAAAATTGCAAATGAAAGTTCAGAGAAGGTTGCAATAATCAGAGAAATAGTGTCATATAAGAATTATATTAAAACGGTAAAAGCAAAAAGCTATCTCCAAAACCACTACAGAAATTAGCAAAGTTGGATAAACTAAACAAAAGCACATAACAAACAGGTGCTGTTAATCCAAGCAAAAGGAAAAAGAAAAAAGAAAAGAAAAAGAGGAAAGAAGAAAGAAACTTAAAGGAAAAAAAGGGGGGAAGCTGATTCAAGTAGTGGAACAACATGGCTGCATCCAAGTTGGCAAAAAAAAAGATTCTAAAGAGTTAAAAAAAGATGTCAATCAAGGTAAAGGAGCAGCAGATTCTTTTTCTCCTAATTCAAAAAAATTGGATGAACATAATTCACTCGTAGAAGAATCTATAGTGGAAGACAGGAGAATGTCATCAAATTATTTGCAAGAATTTATAAAAAATAGTCTGGAAAATCAAACAGCAGAGTTTAAAAAGGAAATCAACAATAGCACTTACCAACTGAAAATGCATATTGAAGAAATAAGCGAAAAACTATCTAAAATGCAAGAAAAATGGGAATTAATGGAATTCCAATATAACACACTTATAGAAGCACAAGAAAAAATCAGTAATGAAGAAAAAATTCCTGAACAGAGAATAAATGGACTGGAGGATAAACAAAGAATTAAAAACATCAGAGTCAAAAATATTCCAGAAAGCATCACACAGGAGAACACAACTGAGTATGTACTTTTTGACAGCTCTGGACGTTAAAATATTGAATAAGCATTACGCTATAGAAAATATATATCGGGTAAGAAAACCTCCTAATATTCCGGAATCTAGTCCAAGGGACTTGGTTGTGATATTTTACTCCTTGCATGTGAATCAAGAAGTAATGCAAGCTAGCAAAACAAAGAGAATTGAAGATGGAAGATTCAAAGATCTGATAGTCTATCAAGATATTTCTTCATATACAAGATCAAGGAGAAGATAATTTTTTTCTGATTTGGCTCCGCTCAAACAACAAAATATAAGATATAGGTGGGGCCCTAATGGAACAGTCAAATTATTCTGGAAAGACAAAAAAAGTAGTATTTCCTAAGCCAAAAGATCTTGAAAAATGGATTAAAGAGCAACTTATTTAATGCTATTGAGAAGTAGAACTATGAGCTAATTTATATTTAAACATCAAAGAAGAGCAGAGAGAGTATGAAGAAGAAAAATGGAAGATTATGAGGACTTTTTTTTTCTCACTCAAATAACTAACACCAAAGTGATTAACTTTGATAAATTATATAGAAGTTTTGGTAATTATTATATAAAGCTAGAAAGGAAATACACAATAATCACGATTATAGAAATATAAGAACACAGGTGCACAATATTTTACTATAGATAAGATTGAGCTTAAGATAAAAAGGTTTATATGAAATCACGAAAAAGGGAGGACACAGTAAGATGGAGATATGAACAATATGCAGAGGTTTTACATGCATCTTTGGAAGGGGAAAAAAGAGAGGGGTAGCTATTATTTTTTCGAAAAAGATCAAAAAAGAAATTATACACTTAGAATTGGATGAGGGAGGTAGATATATATTTTTAGTGTGTAAAATAGAGTCAATAATATATACTATTGTTAATATATATCTGCCTAATATCTTGCCTACAAAATACCTTAAAAAATAATGGATAAGGTTGACAAAGTAAAAATGGGGATCCTAATAATTGCAGGGGATTTTAATTGTGTCCCAGATATTTCAGTAAACAAAAAAATTAAGGATAATAAAAAAATAAATAGACAAATACAGAAACAATCAAAAATTCTGGGAAATATTATGAGAGACAGTGGTCTTATGGATACCTAGCGTGTTTTCTATCCCATGGAAAGAGAATATACTAATTTCTCTAGAGTTCATCAGTCTCTTTCCAGAATAGACCTGGTCTTGGGAGAGAATTCTTTGGTGGAACAGATTAAAAAAATAGAATTAGTTGAAAACCCATGTGCGGATCATAGTTATAACATATTTAGCATAAAGGATAAAAAAAAAAAAAATAAACCCTTTAATACCTGGCGATTGGATGACAATATTATCTTAAAGAGTGAACATCAAAATCAAATAGGAAAACTCATTGAGTTATATTTCAAGGAAAACAAAACGGAAGGTATGTCATATTATCTCAAAAGCAGACTAAATAGGGAAAGGGGTGCAACTTTATATCCAATATTATAGAATCTCTAAAAATATGAAAAATCTCCTCACTAATGAAAACAATAATACAATTAAAAGATATCAAAGAAAAAATAAATAAAATAGAAATAGAAAGAATTAATAGAAATCTAGAAAAAATGAAAGTAAATTATTATCATGATAGCAATAAAATTACAAAGTGGTTGACTAATAACTTGAAGAAAAAAAAGGGTTAACAAGCTTTAAAAAAGATCAGACTGAGTATAAGAACCCTGAAGACATAGCAAAAATCTTTAAGAACTACTACGAAGAGTTACATAACATTCCTAAATCATTAGTGGAAAAACAAATAAAGAATTATTTGGAAGATATTAATTTACCAGAAATTCCCAAACAGCTTAATGATAAGTTAAATATCCCTCTTACGAGAAAATAATTCTACACCGCTATTAAAAGAAAAATATAAAACCCCAGGCCCAGATGGGTTGACAAACCATTTTTATAAAACATACAGTAATTTAATATTTGAACATCTAGTTAATGTCTATAATGAGGTAGTGGAGAAAGCATCTGGACCCAAAGAAATGCTTCATGCAAATATAATCCCTATCATAAAAAAAGATAAGGACCCTAATGAACTGAAAAAGTATTACCCAATATCTTTAATTAATGTAGATTCTAAATAGTTTTCTGCCATTTTGGCTGAAAGAATCAAATCTATTTTGCCTATCCTTATACATGAAGATGAAATCGGTTTTGTTCCCTTCAGACAGGCAAATGCTAATGCCAGGAGACTGATTGACATATTGGACTGGGAGGATAGAACGAATACGCCTCTCCTGACACTGTCATTGGATGCAGAGAAGGCCTTTGACAGGGTCAGGTGGAGATATATGTTTAAGGTCCTGGAAGCCATGGGCTTTTGTTGATGGCCACAATTAAATCTATATATCAAGACCCCATGGCCAGGGTAGTAGGCGCAGACTTATGTTCCGATTGGTTTGAGCTAAAAATGGCACCCGTCAGGGATGCCTGCTCTCACCAATATTGTATATTATCTCCATGGAACCCTTTGCAACCAGAATTAGATTTAATCGGAACATCAAAGGGATTCCTGTAGCATCAGGGGACTTAAAGGTGTGTTTGTACGCTGATGACACAATAATTACGTTGACGGATCACTCTACCTCTATTTTCAATCTTATGGAGGAGATAAATCATTATAGTGAAGTGTCAAATTATAAGATAAACATAGACAAATCAACAGCAATGTTCTCAAAATGCGATTCTGAAGTTGACACAAATATTAGAAAAGTACAGGTTTAAGGAGGCTAGGGGAAGCTTTGAGTATTTAGGAGTTATACTGTCAGACAACTTAAACATCATTGTTGAAAAGAATGTTTTAAAACTGATACAAGTAACATATCTGGCATTGAAAAAATGGAACAGTACAGTTTTGAGTTGGGCTGGAAGAATAAATATAATAAATGCATATATTCTTCCAAAGTGGACGTATTTTTTTTTTAAATGGTCCCTTTAAAGGTACCAGATAGCTGGTTAGAATTAATTCAGAGAACGTTTAGGAACTTTGTATGGAAAGGAAAAAGACCTAGCTTTAATCTAGCCCAGTTGACGAGGGCCCCTAGGCAAGGCGGTATGAATTTTCCCAATATTAGAAAGCAATATGAAGCTAGTATGATCCATCATATACAAATTTTTATGAAAAAAGAAGCAATATGTTACGGTACCTTCAGCATGAAATGTACAAACCACCGTTTAGTGAATGCTCACCGTTCACAATAATGTAGGCTGTATGCGTACTCAATACAATCATGCGAACCGCAAGTAAGGGAACACTCCAAATTCCCGAACGCTATCCGTACGGTCACTTCCCTCCACGAGCTTCAAGCTCATGAACCGGCCATATCAGCTGAACGCCGATATCTCCCAAGCGGCTAATAATTCCATAAAGCAGTCTCTAGTCGCCGGTAATAAAATCCCCCCAATGACGAGACCAAGCTCCGCATTGAGGGTAAAACACGAGTTTACTGTGGGCTACCCGCCCGTATTTATGCAGGTCTCCCACTTGGTGGACACTCCCCTAGGGGACCAAATGGGAGACTGGAATAGCAGATGGACATATGGCATTTCAGGACATACAGTCACACAATATTCCCAGCATACATCACAGTTCCCTCCACTCTGCCCGGGAGATAATTGAGAAGTAATTCAATTATCTCCCAGAGCAGAGGCAAATCGCCATTTTAAATGTAAACCATAAAACACATAAAAATGCATAACTTTATAACTGCCGAACATTTCCCATTCGTGTAACACATCCCCAGATAGCCTGTATCTGAGTGCATATTATTGTGCGAATAGCGCTAGTTCAATCGCCATGGAGTCAAAGTCTGTTACAGTTCTTCGGTATGCGATTGACTCCATGGGAAGGCTATCTGGGGTAAGTCCGTTCATGTCTTTAAATCTCCCGAACGGCCGGTGTTCGCACACTTCTGTCGACTGAGAAGGGAGGTCGACGGCTTCAGCGGTGTTGCATGGTTTAAAATGGCCGCCGCCTCGTGGTCGACATACGAACGACGACCACCCTGTATTCGGTTTTAATTGAGAAGTGTCTGTGGTTAACCGCAACGTTCTAATTGGGATCAATAGGTTAACCAGCAGCACACTTCTCTTCTGGGTGGCCGTCCGTTCGGCAGTTTTGTTCGGTAACAAAGTCAATTCCCTTAGATCCAGGCATAAGAATGGGCAAGTTCGTGAAACAAGCAAACAGACGAATCCAGCAATCTTAGTCCATACAGATGGGGTCTGTCACACAATAAATACAGGATGGTACAAACTTGAGACTTTATCATTGACTAAGCAGCAATTAAATAAATTGTTATGGCATGAAAAAGGAAATTTAATCTTAAAAGAAATCCAAAATAAAATAATCTGTCAAACTCTTCCGATATGGTTTAAACTGAGGAAGCAAATGAACCACAGGGGCAAGATATATGACTTCATGGAGATAGAGATTTTAAAATCCCTTATAAAAGGTATAAATCTAGATCATTGGAAAGAAAATAATATTGGAGAGATCGGAAGCATTATGACAGGAGGTTTAGTTAAATCATTCGTCACTTTAAGGCCAGAATATGAGCTACCTATTTCAGAAACATTCAATTATATAAGGGTGAAATCTTTTCTTTCTAAGAATTATGTGGAGAGGAAGAATAGAGGGTCTTTTTGTATCAAACAAATATTTGCTCATGCAAATTCTAGAAAATTATTATCAAAATGTTATATGTTGTCTCGATTAATTCCATACAATATTAATATAAATGCTTAGAACAAGTGGGAAACCGAGTGTAATCTGTCCATAGAAGTGGATGCTTGGGGAAAAGCTCTACAAAAATTAAAGAAAAATGTTCATAACATTGTTTTAAATGAAACTTTGTATAAAGTTACCAACAGATGGTATTTAGTACCTACTAGACTAAATAAAATAGATACTAATCTCTCAAATATATGCTGGAGATGTTCAAGTGCAGTTGGGAGTTATTTACATAGCTGGAGGAACTGTCCAAAAATAAAACAAATTTGGGATCAAGTCTACCGTACTTTAGTTAACCTAGAAGGGATTAAGATTGATAAAAACCCAGTCACTGCAATTCTTCACTTGGGTTGGCCTGATCTAACTGCTATAAATTTCTATTTAGTTACCCATAGTTTTCTAGCTTTGAAGATTATTATAGCAGGAGAATGGAAACAATCAAAAGAAATAGAATTTTATCACTGGGTAAACCAATTTCCAACTGAAAATGGAACTGGGGGTATGCTGGAGAAATAAGTCTTTGGTTAAGAAAATAAAAGCAAACAGAAAACTGCCTTTTAACAGTTATGTCCCTGCTAGGATAATAAAGTGATTAGTGTATTTCGGTAAAAGTAGTTATATTGTATTATTTACTCTTTCTTTTCTCTCTGCTTGGGCCCTACTTCACAGTATTGTATATGTCAGGATGTTTGATTGAATGAGTCAGTGTATATTATGGATGGTTTTAAATAATGTTTATGTAATGTATTGTTTGTCATTGTAATGAAAAACAAATAAAGAATATAAAAAAAAAAAAGAAATTCAGATAAATTAATTGGAGTATGGACAAAGGATGGGGAGCATGAACAAAGGAATACAATGTAGGTATCGGCAGAATGTACAGGTAAAAGATTCTGTAACAGCTGCAACATGAACATCTAGGCAAGAGGGGGCAAGAACTTCCCCTAGAAATAAGACTTTTTATGATTTAAATGGTGCCAAAGAATGAAAGTGCTTCAACACTGCCATTTGTGTTCCCTCTACCTTGGATGTTTTTTTTTTTGTATGTAAAGATATAAATGTTAATAATTAAAGGTAAAAAATATACAAAGTGCCTCATTCTAATCAATCCAAAGTGTGAAAATGGCTTATTCCATAACAACAGCTAAACTCTTTCTCTACATGTGGGAAAAGATACTGATCTACACACTAATTGTCTGTATAAAAACTGATGAGGGCCACAGTTTCACTTTAGGCAGTAAACCTACAGCTGCATACATGAAAGGTGTAAAATAATGTATGCCTATAACACAAGACATTTGAGCAAGCATCAGCATTCTTATACATACCTACAAGTGCACAGGATGACTTAAATTTTGTTAAATATTTTAAATATCTGCACTACTAAGGTCAAACCCATGTAAGACGGATCTAAATTTTTGGCTGATAAGATACACAATGAACAAAATAACACCATTCAGGGATATACACAGTTGACTAGTTTCTGTAATAAAATCAATTATGCCAAGAAGAAATAGTATATGTATTGTCAGAATATATGTTGCCAGAACCTTGCACTCAATGATTTGACCTGTTAAGTGCTCACTCAGGTCAAGTAATATATATCAAGAACGGTGGTACTCAGGGGTCTTTAAATCTAATTCATGGCTGTTCTTTTCTCAGATGGGACAAGATACAACCAAAGTGATTTAGCGTTTAGTCTTCTCACTGAGATATTTATATTTTTAATTTTTAAATATTATTCCTTTTTATTGGGAACTCTCACTCCTCTTTACATGATAAAAATTAAAATATTTTTGAACATCATCTACAACCTATAATTAGGTGCAAAGGACAGAAATGATGATGAGAAGGAGATGAGATAATGGCACTCAATTTTGGATAAATAATTGTGGGACGTGACAGCTCCCCTTTAATATAGCATGTATGGGATTTGTATGTCTAATAGATTTTTAGTTTTCTTTAAAAAATGTTTTTATAACTTTAGAAAATAAAAAAAATATACAGTTGCAAGAAAAAGTATGTGAACCCTTTGGAATGATGTTTGCTTTTCACAAGAAGCATTGCCTGATGTGAATGATGCCTCGCACAAAAGAGCTAGGATTATGAATTGTTGACTTGCATAAAGCTGGAAAGGGTTATTGTGGCAAACCTAGCCACTTTAGGTCATACTGTTGAAACATCTGAAGGTTGTCTGTAAAAAGCTGTGTTAATCTTGTATAAGAATGTATTTGTGTGTTTTTATAATAGAGAGCCTGCATAGGCTAACAGCCGAAAGCTGTTAGCATTCCTATGGTAGTTTCACGAACAGTGACTTTATACACTGTTCGTGAAACAAATAAAGTACCGAATGGGAGCCCACACACAGAAGGTCGTGTGGCTCCCATTAACTGATTGCAACATTGTAGCAATTTGCGGATATGTGCTTTCCTAGCTGGCCGTCGTTCGGCTACCGACCACACGGCAGTCGCCCATCTTGGATCCTTTGTTATACCAGCGGTGCTTGGTCGTCGAGCTCCTGGAACTAAAATCTGCTACCTGGAACTCTCACTCCTCTGGAAATTACATGATTAAAATTAAAATATTATTGAACATCATCTACAACCTATAATTAGGTGCAAAGGACAGAAATGATGATGAGAAGGAGATGAGATAATGGCACTCAATTTTGGATAAATAACTGGGGGACATGACAGATCCCCTTTAATATAGCATGTATGGGATTTGTATGTCTAATAGATTTTTAGTTTTCTTTAAAAAATGTTTTTATAACTTTAGAAAATAAAAAATATACAGTTGCAAGAAAAAGTATGTGAACCCTTTGGAATGATGTTTGCTTTTCACAAGAAGCATTGCCTGATGTGAATGATGCCTCACACAAAAGAGCTCTTAGAAGACCTACGATTAAGAATTGTTGACTTGCATAAAGCTGGAAAGGGTTATTGTGGCAAACCTAGCCACTTTAGGTCATACTACTGAAACATCTGAAGGTTGTCTGTAAAAAGCTGTGTTAATCTTGTGTAAGAATGTATTTGTGTGTTTTTATAATAGAGAGCCTGCATGGGCTAACAGCCGAAAGCTGTTAGCATTCCTATGGTAGTTTCACGAACAGTGACTTTATACACTGTTCGTGAAACAAATAAAGTACCGAATGGGAGCCCACACACAGAAGGTCGTGTGGCTCCCATTAACTGATTGCAACATTGTAGCAATTGGCGGATAAGTGCTTTCCTAGCTGGCCGTCGTTCGGCTACCGACCACGCGGCGGTCGGCCATCTTGGATCCTTTGTTATACCAGCGGTGCTTGGTCGTCGAGCGCCTGGAACTAAAATCTGCTACTCTACAGCGCGAACACCGCTGGACTTCCAGGCCATTCGGGAGCACCGGTCCTTTGGTACTTTATTCCCACAGATTGGTTTGGTACTTTTCAGGTGAATGGAATATAATGTGTGTTTCGTGCGGCGTTCGGTTATTTATGCTGGGATCTGAGCGGTACTTTCACAAAGTGTGCGCTCAGACCCCAGCTATCTACCGAACAGTCATTCGGTAGAATCATATGTATAATACTGAAGTTATGCAATTTTATGTGAAAAGTCTGTTCTGCTGTACGGAGGGATAATCCACTTAATAGGATATTCTAGTTGAAGTATCCCTCCCGTACAGCAGTGCATGGTGGGAGAAAGGCCCTGTATTTTCAGTTCCCCATGTAGTCCACTACTGTATAGCCCCTGTAAAGTGACTAAGGAAACCCCTTGCATGGGGAATCACATAAATACTGGAGCTGTGAATAAAATTGTCAGTTGACTCCCAGAACTGTGTTTCGTCCGGTTACTGGGGGATTTGGGATACTGCATTCATTTCCAGCTCTTGACTTGGATCACTTTCTGTACCAGCGGAGATGTTGGGATTTAACATTGCAGCTCCGCTACAGTTATAAAAGTATCTCCAAAAGCCTTGCTGTTCATCAGTCCACGGTAAGACAAATTGTCTATAAATGGAGAAAGTTCAGCACTGCTGATACTCTCCCTAAGAGTGGCCATCCTGTAAAGATGATTGCAAGAGCACAGCGCAGACTGCTCAATGAGGTGAAGAAGAATCCTAGAATGTCAGCTAAAGACTTACAAAAGTCACTGGCAAATGCTAACATCCCTGTTAGCGAATCTACAATAAGTAAAACACTAAACAAGAATGGATTTCATGGGAGGATACCACAGAGGAAGCCACTGCTGTCCAAACAAAACATTGCTGCAAGTTTACAGTTTGCACAAGAGCACCTGGATGTTCCACAGCAGTACTGGCAAAATATTCTGTGGACAGATGAAACCAAAGTTGAGTTGTTTGGAAGAAACACACAACACTATGTGTGGCGAAAAAAAGGCACAGCACACCAACATCAAAACCTCATCCCAACTGTGGAGACATCATGGTTTGGGGCTGCTTTGCTGCGTCAGGGCCTGGACGGATTGCTATCATTGAAGGAAAAATTTATTTCCAAGTTTATCCATACATTTTGCAGGAGAACTTAAGGCCATCTGTCTACCAGCTGAAGCTCAACAGAAGATGTGTGTTGCAACAGGACAATGACCCAAAGCATAGAAGTAAATCAACAACAGAATGGCCCAGTCAGAGTCCTCAACCCGATTGAGATGCTGTGGCATGACCTCAAGAAAGCGATTCACACCAGACTTATCAAGATTATTGCTGAACTGAAACAGTTCTGTAAAGAGGAATGGTCAAGAATTACTCCTGACCGTTGTGCACGTCTGATCTGCAACTACAGGAAACATTTGGTTGAAGTTATTGCTGCCAAAGGAGGTTCAACCAGTTATTAAATCACATAATTTTTCCACCTGCACTGTGAATGTTTACATGGTGTGTAGTGATGTCCCGAACGGTTCGTCGAACGGTTTGCCGTGAACGGTTTGCCACAGACTCATCATTGAGTAAACTTGGACCCTGTACCTCACAGTCAGCAGACACATTCCAGCCAATCAGCAGCAGACCCTCCCTCCCAGACCCTCCCACCTCCTGGACAGCTCACTAAGAATGCAGCTTCAAAATTGATGCTGTCCAGGAGGTGGGAGAGTCTGGGAGGGAGGGTCTGCTGCTAATTGGCTGGAATATGTCTGCTGACTGTGAGGTACAGGGTCAAAGTTTACTCAATGATGAGTCCGCGGCGAACCGTTCGTGACAAACCGTTCGCGAACCGTTCGGGACATCACTAATGGTGTGTTCAATAAAAACATGGCAACATTTCATTCTTTGTGTGTTATTAGTTTAAGCAGACTGTGATTGTCTATTGTTGTGACTTAGATGATGATCAGATCACATTTTATGACCAATTTGTGCAGAAATCCATATCATTCCAAAGGGTTCACATACTTTTTCTTGCAACTGTATATCTAGGTTATACTAATATAACACCCTAATATAACACAAAAAAACAAATGTTATCTGTTTTTTACACACACACACAAATTTGTATCTTGTAAAACCTTTTTTATTGGACTAACAGAATTTCACAAGCTTTCGGGAGAACCTCCCTTTCTCAAGTCTGAAAACATTTCTGAGCAAGACGACACATAGAATTCAAAGTTGAGTTGTGATACAGGGGTTAAAGCGACATGAGTGCAGATAAGACAGGTTTGATAGAACATAGACACCATTCTTGCAGAGAGGGTCATAAATATCTTATGCGAAGATCACAGAGTGAGGGGACGAGAGAGAAAAAAAACAAGCAAACAGTGCATTAGTAGGTGCTAGAAGGAGGGGGTATTATTATAAATAATGCATGTAGAGTTACACGATATGCATGAAGGCCTATATTCAGCATACACAGACACACATACACACTCACACTCATGTAGATATACATATACACAAGTAGTGCATATGTACAAGTATACACAAGAACATGCACACTATACACAAGTACATACAATATACATATAAATACAACCAAATGCCCACATATATGTACATGAACAACAACACATCCATCCACACACAAGCACCAATACATGTACCTACACATATACCAATGTAATACTAAGATAAATAGAATATAAGGCTAATATAATAAAATAAACAAATACAAAAGAGGTGCTCCTGTCACCTCAAAACACATACAAATAACCAGTATACAATAAAAGATAGGTGAGGGCACACTACATAGAATGACACTTTAAATTACCCTTTAATGTAAGATATACTCTGTGCTTGATTCACTCCTGCATATAAAATATAAAAACAGGAAAAAACACGCATAGGGTAATAACGTAAAAACTTTAGAACATTAAAAAACAAATAAGGTTTCACTCACATGGTCATCAGCCGCTTAGGTTAAGCTGGCTCAGACTAAAAGGGTAGATAATATCCGTACGCTGTTCCCCCTTTTTAGACAGAAGTCTGGAGAGGAAAAGAAGGAGGAGAGAGGGATTATATACCCCGAAAAAACGAGACAGGGAATTAGAAGAGGGAGAAATAGAGAGTCTAAAAGAAGAGAAAAGGAGAAAAGAGGAGAGGAATTGGAGGAGATAATATCCAATGAGGATGAAAAAGGATTTAGAATTTTTAATTTATCACAAAAAGTTTTAACCAATGCACATATTTACGTTTTAAATAAGGGTTTTAAGTTTGCACCAAGCTGTAATATCAATAAGTTTGAATCATTTTTAGATCTGAATAGATTTACTAGGAAGTTGTGCCTTAAAAATGTATTTAGTTCAATGCCACTTAACAATATAAATGTGGAAGAAAGTTCTTTTAAACATACAAGTTTAAAAAATAGATCTACTTTTTATCCTGTTAATTTTAAAACAGATTCGATGAAGATTTTTGAAAAATCATGTCTTAAAGAGATTAGAAAAATTAAACCTGTGAATAACTACCAAAATAATCTTAATTGGAAAAAGAGAAAGAATCAGCGCTAAATGGCCACAATAAAATTATTATTAGGAAAGGCAGCACTCCTCAAATGGGAGTCCCCAGTAATCCCCTAATGGTAACAGATAGCAAAAACAAACAGAGATATAAGGATGCGCCTAAAACTAAAATTATGATAAAATATAGAACTAAATCAGTCAGATAAAATACAGAATAAAATAAGTAATAAATAGTGATGTACCGAACGGTTCGCCGGCGAACGGTTCCTGGCGAACATAGCATGTTCGCGTTCGCCACGGCGGGCGAACATATGCGCGGTTCGACCCGCCCCCTATTCGTCATCATTGAGTAAACTTTGACCCTGTACCTCACAGTCAGCAGACACATTCCAGCCAATTAGCAGCACAGCCTCCCTAGCAGACCCTCCCACCTACTGGACAGCATCCATTTTAGATTCATTCTCAAGCTGCATGCTTAGTAAGAGGAGGGAAAGTGTAGCTGCTGTTCATAAGATAGGGAAAAGCATAGCTAGGTTAGGGATAAGGGTATGCTTTTTTTGGATTTTTTTTTTCTATGTAATGTAAATGCACTTAGTTGTCTGCCACTGCTGCCAGCTTCTGTGTCAGGCTCACAGTGCCCATTTCCCCAGTCAGTGCCACCAATTACATCTGGTGTCACAATAGCTTGGATTTAAAAACAAAAAACTTTTTTCACTGTTATAGATTGAATAGCAGTCAGTTGTCTGCCACTGCTGCCAGCTTCTGTGTCAGGCTCACAGTGCATACTGTGCCCATTTCCCCAGTCAGTGCCACCAATTACATCTGGTGTCACAATAGCTTGGATTTAAAAACAAAAAACTTTTTTCACTGTTATAGATTGAATAGCAGTCAGTTGTCTGCCACTGCTGCCAGCTTCTGTGTCAGGCTCACAGTGCATACTGTGCCCATTTCCCCAGTCAGTGCCACCACTTATATCTGGTGTCACAATAGCTTGGATTTAAAAAAAAAAACTTTTTTCACTGTTATAGATTGAATAGCAGTCAGTGTCCTTAAAGCGGGTGTGTTACGCTAACAGTGAATCACAGCTGACAAGTGCACTATTACATCTGGTGTCACAATAACTTGGTTAAAATACTTTTGTTATAGATTGAATAGTCAGTGTC
>OW240912.1:162191383-162266766 GCA_933207985.1 Pelobates cultripes
TTAATTATGGGGGGTATTAATTATGGGGGGTGGATTAATAATAGGGGGTATTAATTATGGGGGAGTGGATTAATTATGGGGGGGTGGATTAATTATGGGGTGGATTAATTATGGGGGTGTATTAAGTAAATGTTAATTATTTAAATTTTATTTATTTCTTATTTCTAAGTTAATTTATTTTTCATAGTTCCATTTTTTTCAAGTTGTTATACAGTTTACAAATTTGTGAAATAAATGTTATTGAAAACTGTTATTGGCCCCGGGTGCCAAATGCTCTAGGTACGCCCCTGCCTAGCCATATGTGTAATGTGAGTACTACTTCCTCACCATATATGCATTATTTGTAATTTATTTAATTTTTGTTTTCATCTACTCCCCTCCTGTACATGGTTCCAAATTTGACCGTGTAGAAATTTTGGGGCCCTAACACTGCTCAAGTCTTGTTTTAATTTAAGTTAAGTCACTTTATTTGGAAATCCACACAGGAGACAGCGGAACATGAAAGAAATAATAATGTAACAGAAATCCCTGCAAAGCTCCTGAGCACCGGCCCACCCTACTCTCCAAATTCTTCACCCCAGCGGCCCATAGCTAAACATAAATTTGTGTTGCATACAACGTATACTCCCCCTGGGGTTAAATGTCATATGCCTCTCTGAGGGAATTAGCGGAAATATAAACACCCTCACAAACAACCCCATTCACTTTATCACAATATACACATACAGACAGATATACATACACACATACTGACTTATATACATACTCACATACATCATACTGACATACATACATACACATACATGATACATACTGACATACACTCAGACACAGCTAATGTTTCTTACCTTTTCCTTGCAGGAGGGTGGCTGGGACTGATGTGAGTAGGTGTGGGCTCTACAGTCCTCGAAGCCGGTCTCTCTCCCCTCCCACGCGGAGGGAGCTGGGAGGAAGTGACTGGTCGTCACTTCCTCCCATCACTACTTGCAGCTGACATTTTTAAAGTGGCCGGGTCGTGCTATAACACAGCCACAGTGCTGACTGGGCCCCTGAAGATATAGGGCCCATCAAGTGGCCATAAATGCTTGGGCCACCCAGTGGGCCCTATCAGCGTGTGGGCCCAGGTGGAGCTGCACCGGCAGTATTTCTGCCGCTGTACGTGGGACCTGGGTGGCCGGGCCCCTCAGGTCCGTGACAACCGTCATGGTAGTCACCCCCTATTTGCGCCCTGACAGCATTACTATTGCTTGTAACCCTCTTCACACTCCTGTCATGTTCCTACCACTACGCTCTTAAGCACCACTTACCACAAACTGAGAACCAAAATCTTATACATCATGGCTTGCTTTGTTGCTATAATTTATCTGCTGAGTGCTGGAGGAGAGTGTTGAAATCAAGCCCTCCAACCCCTACCCCACAAAAGTATAAAACCTTTCAACTTAAATACTACCAAACTCAGATTATGTCCAAATTTCTATTACTCATGTTACCTGCCCTTGCAAATGAGTCCAACCCTGGTCCCATAACTGATTCCATTCCTGGACTCCCAGCTAATAAAGGCCTCCTCTTTGTGCACTGTAATATCTGTAGCTTACTACCAAAAATCAATGCACTGCAAGCATGGTGTTCACATTACAAGCCCAAAATTATTGTGCTCTCTGAATCGTGGCTAACCGCAAAAATACCTGACTCTGCCTGTTTGGAACTTGCATGCCACGATTCGCCCGAATCACTCAACTACAACTTCTCTCTGAAAAGTTTGCAATGACATACAAAATGGCGTGGAACAAGGAGAACGAACTGGAGCTATTTTCCTTGATTTTGCAAAGCCCTCTGACACAGTAGACCACGACATTCTACTGCCCAATGAAAAAGCTCAGGTATTGGTGATCATCCGCTAACCTGGTTTTGATCAAGTATCAGTTCGATCACGATATGTGTCCATTTCGGACAGCGACTCCCTCCCTCTCCCAGTCACATCTGGTGATCCCCAAGGTTTCATTCTCGGGCCCCTACTATTCATATTATTTATAAATGATCTGTTAATGTCTGCAAACCCTCAAACGTGCACATGTACGCAGACGACACAGTAATCAATGCAAGCAAAGCCAATCTACCACAGCTTGAGGCTGTGCTCCAAGACCAGTTCACAGAGGTAGAAAAGTGGATCACAAAAAACAAACACTTCCTAAACACTGACAAAACTGTCACAATGATCTTTGAAACAGTACCAAAATTACACAAATTACAAAATTACCATCTATGCAGTCCACTCTTCCAAATACTTGGGCATGTTGTTAGACCCCAATCTATCTTTTGGCCTCCACATAGAAAAACTTGCATCAAAACTTTATCCAAACTGTACAGAAACAAATCCTGCCTAAGCCCTAGAGTAAAGGAAAAGAGTGTACAGCAAACAGTGATGCCAATCATGGAATATGGGGATGTAGTATATGCACCTGCACCGCAAACTCACATTAATAAGCTTAATACATTGTATAACTCTTTCTACCTTTTTGTGCTACAATGTGATTACATGACCAACCATTGTGACATGCTAAAATAACTAAACTGGGTGTTGCTGGAATCCAGACGCACCCTTCATCTTTTCAGCCATGATTTAAGAGCTTTTATGGGAAGCTCCCACCCTACCTGAGCAGAATGCTCTCCTGGCTGTTCCCACCTCCTATAATCTCCAATCCAGCACCAGCACTTTATTTTGTCTACCTCAATACAAGAAAGCAGCTTGATCCTTCTTTTCCTACAGAGCACTGCAATTATGGAACTATCTCCCGCACACTCCCCAAGCCTACCCTAAAATACTTTAAGAGATCCCTCTCTACATATCTCAAAACAGAATGCACCTGTCATGGTTGATTATATATTTCTTTGTTCTATGTAAAATGTTGTATATATTGTGTATTAATATTGTTTTTGTATTTTATTGTACCCTATTGTATCAATGCAATGTTTTGTGGACCCAAGATGAGAGAAATCTCATAGTATTCTTCCTGGTAAAATATTTTATAAATAAATAAATAAATATATGAGGGGGTCAGTAGAGGCATGCGTACCAAACAGTGAGCAGCCAGCTTCTTCTGGTATTAAAAAAAAGACTATACAGCCTTCATTTTATAACATTTTTTTGGACTAGAAAACAGTGAGTAATCTGTGGTGTGGAGGAATGTGATGCTTTATTCATTAATATGGGCTTATTTATAAATTAATATGGACTAATGACCTCAATGGTCTAACACACTGCTGATCTTAGATCTGGGGTAAAGAGGGGTAGGCAGTAGATCCACTTCTGTTAGCTCAGGGGAGCTAAAGGAAGGAGACAGCAAACCTCACTGGCTGTCTTAAAGTCAAGTGGTGTTCCACGCTTTATTTGTAATAGTGATGATTTCTCAATTTCTAAAATTGGCACTTTTTTAAACTGGGGTTAAAATAAGATACTTCACACCCATGAAACACTTCAGCTTGCTTTTGGGGTGTGGAGTGATCCTTTAATCTAATTCATGTAGGTAAAGATTATAAACAGCAATGCTAACAGGAGTTAGACTGTAAGCTCTTTGGCCATTCTCTGCTTTCTTTCCATGTAATCTAGGGTCTAACTGAAGTTAGTATGTCTATGTTATGAAGAACTGTTAAATCAGACAATTATTCAATCATATCACATAAATACCAACTTGACTAAGATTGCAAGCTCTTGGGGATATTTCTGCATGTCATGGTGTCATAAGCATACAGGTAATTGTCCTAAGAGCTCACAGTCTGAAACAAGATTTAGCATTTTTCTGTGAGGACTCACAGCACCAGGCATAGCCAAATAAAACTACTGGGCATGTTAGGCAGCAGGGCAGGTGGCACAATGGCAGGTGGCAGCAGACAGTGCAGATGTCATCAACTACCATGATGCCAGCTGTATGGCAGCAACAGGACTAGATGACACTGGGTCTGTAGACTGCAGTGGTGATGGCTGGCATATAGCAGTCAGTGTGGCACTACAGTCATGAAATTAGTCTTCCATTGTCTGTCTCATAAGACAGTAACAAGCAGAAGAAATTCACTCATTTACTTCTCATTTCTGTATACATAGGGTCATTGTCCCATTGCAAGGTGAACCTTTGGTTCAGTCATAGGTCCTAAGCATTTTCATTCTTATCTTTGCTGTTTCCAGCTTTCTTTCAACCCTGACCAGTTTCCCAGTCCCTGTCCTGATGTTTCCACCACCATGCTTCACCATAGGTGATTTTTGGAGATTTTTTTGCAAATCCGATGTGGATTTCCATATGTGTCTTGTGTTGCCAGTCTGCCATAATTTCAACTTGGTGAAGTGTTGTAGTGATGGTTGTCCTTCTGCAAGTTTTTACCATCTCCACACATGATCTCTGGAGCTCATCCAGAGTTACCAATGAGTTCTTTGTCACCTTTCTTACCAAGGGCCTTCTCCCCCAATTGCTCAGTTTGGTCAGGTGACCGGCTTTAGGAAGAGTCCTGGTTTTTCTAGACTTCTTCCACTTAAGAATTAAGAGCTCTTGGGAACTTTCAAAACAGCCAAAAGTTTTTGTAGCATTCTCAATACAATCCTGTCTCTGATCTCCATTAACCCCATGGCTTGTTTTTTGCTCTGATATCCATCTTTTAGACCTTATGAAGACAGTTGTGTGCAATTCCAAACTATGTCCAATCATAGAAATGTGCCACAGGTAAACTCCAATCAAATTGTAAAAACATCTCAAGAATTATCCAGAGAAATTTCATTCATCTGAGCTAAATTTCAAGTTGTCAAAAATCTGCCTTTTGCTTTGTTGTTATGGGTTATTGTGCATATGTGGATGTGAATAAAAATTTATTTAAACAATTATAGCATAAGGCTGCAGCATACAAATGTGTACATTACACAACAATATGAATAATAGAGCACTGACAGGGATCTTTTAAACAAAACATGATAGAAAATGTACATTTTCACCCCTTGGCATCTTTATTAAAGGACCACTATAATGCCAGGAAAACATACTTGTTTTCCTGGCACTATAGTGCCCTGAGGGTGCCCCCACCCTCAGGGTCCCACTCCCACCAGGCTCTAGGGGGAGGAAGGGGTTAATCCCTTACCTCTTTTCCAGCACTGGGCTCCCTCGGCGCTGGGGACTCTCCTCCACCTTTCCCGCCATCGGCTGAATGCACATGCGCGTCACGAGCCGCACGCGCATTCAGCCAGTCCATAGCAAAGCATTCTCAATGCTTTCCTATGGATGCTGGCGTCTTCGCACTGTGAAAATCACAGTGAGAAGCGCGGAAGCGCCTCGAGCGGCTGTCAATGAGACAGCCATTAGAGGCTGGATTAACCCTAAAGTAAACATAGCAGTTTCTCAGAAACTGCTATGTTTACAGCAGAAATGGTTAATCCTAGATGGACCTGGCACCCAGACCACTTCATTAAGATGAAGTGGTCCGGGTGCCTATAGTGGTCCTTTAAGAAGATAAGATCTAATGATGTATATTGCTTTTTTCAATATATTTTGTCCATAGAAATCCAAATGAGTACACTCTCTCAGATAGGTGCCTATGTACACCCAGTGTAAATTTTGGTGGCAAATTTCAATTTAGTTATAGTTGTAGTGTTTTGATTAAACGCCAATTTAGTTTTAGTTGTATTTTAGTCATCTGAATTGTTTTAGTTTTAGTCTAGTTTTAGTTGACTAAATCTAAAAAAATTTAGTCGACTACAATTGGACTAAAATTGTTAATTGACAAAATAAACACTGTGTACACATAATTGTTTGTAAATCCTATCAAGAGGGGAGTCATTTTACAAAAAAATGTAAAACCTTTTTTTATGTGCTTTAAAATAGCCACACAATTAGCTCATGTGCGTCAACCCTGCGCTTGCATTGTACTTTGAAACGGTTACACCCCAGCAAGCAATTGAATATTTACAGAAAAAACTGGACTTTCCAGTGAAGTGCATCAGAGATTTTCACAATTATATAAAGTATTTGCTTCAGGGTAATAGTATTACTTATGTTACACTCACATGTTAGCCAATTCAGCTCTTGGGGTGAATCTTTTCAAAGTTTCCACATTCTTTCGAAATAATCAATGCTGCCTGGTTTCTGTAAGCCCTAGAGTTGAATTCTAGTACCTCTTACCTGTTATCATAACATTTGTTATATATTATTTGCAACTTCAATTTTTCAGTAAGGTAATAAAGAAATTGAATTACTAGAGATGAAATTATATCTAGCAATTACATAATGCTCACACCCCCTATCCTCTATCCTGATATCCTCTATTTAGAGATTCTATACTGAGAGGGAATATGATAACTTTATACAAATATATTCGGGGCCAGTACAAACCTTTATCTGGAAATCTATTCATAAACAGGGTTATACATAGGACACGAGGTCACACATTTAGGCTGGAAGAAAGGAGATTTCATCTAAGGCAAAGAAAAGGTTTTTTTACAGTAAGAACAATAAGGATATGGAATTCTCTGCCTGAAGAGGTGGTTTTGTCAGAGTCCATACAGATGTTTAAACTGAAATTGGATAAATACTTACAAAAACATAACATACAGGGATATAATTTCTAATTAGTGGGGTAATAGCTGCTTGATCCAAGGAGACATCTGACTGCTATTTTGGGGTCAAGAAGGAATTTTTTCCTAGTTTGTGGCAAAATTGGAAGTGCTTCAGACCAGGTTTTTTGCCTTCTTTTGGATCAACAGCAACAACATTTCTGAGGAAGGCTGAACTTGATGGACGCAAGTCTCTTTTCAGCTATGTAACTATGTAACTATATATACTAAACACCACCATAAACAGGTGATGCATCAGGAATTAGGACACCAGACACTGAAGCAGCATAATGTTGAACAAGGAGGATGGGCAGAATGATACAGAAATAAATTGCACAACGAGAAGACCGATTTACTGGAAGAACTGGATTAAAATTACTAAGGACCCTAGACATCATTCCTAATAGGGGCCTCTCCTACAGCCATAGAGCTGTGTGCTTTTTTCCGTGAGTGCTGTGTGTGGTGACTGAGTGTTGTATGTGTGTAGTGGAGACCACATGTTATGTCTGTGCAAATATGTAATGGAGGAATGTTGAGAGAGTGTAGAGGAGACTGAGTACTGTATGGGGGTGAGTGTGCCTCTGTGTCATTTTTGAGTTTTGTGTGTGATTAGTGAATTTTTGTGTCTGGAGTAATCTGAGTGTTGTGTGTGTAGAGGAGAGTGTTGTGTGTGTTTGATGCTGTGTTGTGTGGTGTTTGCGTGTTGGTGGCCCACTAGAGTTGTCCATGGTGAGCTAAAGGGGGAACATTATGCTCTACAGCTCTATAGAGTGCAGAACTCCAGGCCTCTGTCTGAGTCCAGGCCCTAGACAGCTGCCTATGCCACGTTATGGGTAATCGAGTTTTGATACTGTGGATGTATATGATATAAGATATGGTAATAAGAGTGGTGGGGAAAAGCAAGTAAAAAAGGGAACAAAGAGGAAAGTGCTTATGCCATTGTACAGAACACTGGTGAGACCTCACTTGGAGTATTGTATGCAGTACTGGAGACCGTATCTCAAGAAGGATATTGATACTTTGGAGAGAGTTCAATGAAGGGCTACTAAACTGGTTAATGGATTACAGGATAAAACCTACAAGAAAAGGTTAAAGGATCTTAACATGTATAGCTTGGAGGCAAGACGAGACAGGGGGTATATGATAGAAACAGTTAAATACATAAAGGGAATCAACACAGTAAAGGAGGAGACTATATTTAAAAGAAGACAAACTACAACAACAGGACATAGTCTTAAATTAGACGTGCAAAGGTTTAATATATCAGGAAGTGTTAATTTACTGAGAGGATAGTGGATGTATGGAATAGCCTTCCAGCTGAAGTGATAGAGGTTAACACGGTGAAGGAGTTTAAGCATGCGTAACTATAAGATAAGGCAAGGGACTAATGAAAGTATTTTAAAAATTGGGCAGACTAGATGGGTCAAATGGTTCTTATCTGCCATATCATATTTTAAAGGAATGGAAAATAAAAAAGGAGAAATTGAGGAATAAAATCAAATGTTAAAGTTTTCATGGTGCCAAGAGTCTTCATGAGCAGTGTTACACTAAGAAACAATGCACATACCAAATTTAACCTCTATGCTACTGGAAGTGTAACTTCACCTCCTGGTAGCATCATTTGGATGTCATTAACCAATGTGGAGAGTTCTGGCTGGCTAATATCAATTCTGTGTATAGTCCTCTTACAGAATTGCCTTTATTGGCTGAGAGATGTCAGCTGCCGCTCTCAGGTAATGAACTGCCAACATTATTGACTTTCAGCTTCTGTAGCTCTGCAGAATCCATATGTTGTCATCAGCTATAACAGAGCCCAATAGGGACCCAGGTAAGAGGGCAAAACATTCCAAAATAGTTTGCTCCATTACCGGGAAGCAGGGCTACAGTACTGCAGGCCGTAGTTGCTATGATGCATACAGTAACCCTTTAAACTGTCACTTATGTTCAATAAAGAACATGCATCAAAATATAATGTGACAAATTAGCTTAAGTAAATATTAATACCTATTTAATAATACTTTACAAAGAAAGAATTTGTTAAATGTACACATAATGGAGAATATACAAAGCTGAACCCACACAGTTTTGAATAAAAATAATTTTTGTTTTCAAAGTCAACTGTGTGTGACTAGTGTTGTAATAGCACATAACTGTCATAACTAAGTAAAGTGATATTTCTGTTTGTGTAAAGAGTAATGTATTACAAGCACGACATCTGTGTATATGTTCAAGCAAGCAGTGATATGTGTTTATTTATTAAAGTGAGAATTCAAAGAGAATTTCAAATTTAAAGTCAAAATAGCTGAAATAGAAACATTCTCTAATTGAGCTATGCTTTCATTTTGACTACTCTTTCCTTAAATTTGAAATTCACCTTGAATTCTCACTTTAGTGTGTATGTAAAAAGGTCAGTTTTGGAAGAAAGTGTCTAATGTGCACTAAAACAAATGTGTAATGTGCTTTAACTGCAATTAAAACCTATGGGAATTCAGAGCAAAAAACAACAACCAAAAAACAGGGTGCAAGAGAATACTGAGAATGCATAATAGCTCAAGTAGCTTGCCCTTCACTGTGTCCCTGCTCAGCTCTCAAGCTTACTATATTTGCATGAGGAACCATGTTCCCATAATTCTTAAGGACAGAGGCTATTGATCAACTTCTGAACCAAACCAAAACCTGGAACTTGTGCTATGTGTTTGAAAATTACACTGTAATTTAAAGGTAAACTGTAGTCCTGAAAATATCAATCACTATTTAGGGGTCATAGTTTTCATCTGTCTACCCTGCTTTGTGTTGACAAAACAAAGTAAAATAAAGATTACTCACATTGTATCCAGCACTGGAACCAGTGGAGGAACTAATGCAGGGGCGGGCCTGGTGCAAGAAAGTATTTTGCTTCCTCCCCCCAGTGCAAGAGTGGCCAAAAGGCAGATCCCTATCTGTCGTACAACTCTGACTATGCTATTCCAGGTGGGGATCTACCATTTGCCCATCCTTGCAGGGTTGTATTTGTGTGCAGTGTTTGTACATTTGAATGTAAGCATGTTTTTGAATAGAGTATACAGTGAGGGGAAAAAAATATTTGATCCCCTGATGATTTTGAACATTTGCCCACTGACAAAGAAATGATCTGTCTATAATTTTAATGGTAGGTGTATTTTAACAGTGAGAGACAGAATAACAAATAAAGAAAATTCAGAAAAACGCATGTCAAAAAAGTTGTACATTGATTTGCATGTCAATGAGTGAAATAAGTATTTGACCCCTTTAACTTAGTACTTGGTGGCAAAACCCTTGCTGGCAATCAGACATTTCTTGTAGTTGGCCAGAGGTCAGACTTTTCATGTAGTTGGCCATTAGGTTTGCACACATCTCAGGAGGAATTTTGTCCCACTCCTCTTTGTAGATCCTCTCCAAGTCAGGTTTCGAGGCTGACGTTTGGCAACTCAAACATTCAGTTCCCTCCATAGATATTCTATGGGATTAAGGTCTGGAGACTGGCTATGCTCCTGTGCTGCCTTGGCAGTGTGTTTTGGGTCATTGTCATGCTGGAATCCACGACCCATTTTCAATGCCCGGCTGAGGTAAGGAAATTCTCACCCAAGATTTGACGGTACATGGCCCTATCCTTCTCCCTTTTTATGCGGTGCAGTTGTCCTGTCCCCTTAGCAGAACCCTCCCCCCCCCCAAAGCATAATGTTTCCACCTCCATGTTTGACGGTGGGGATGGTGTTCTTGGGGTCACAGGCAGCATTCCTTCTCCTCCAAACACGGCGAATTGAGTTGATGCCAAAGAGCTCAATTTTGGTCTCATCTGATCACAACACTTTCACCTAGTCCTCCTCTGAATCATTCAGATGTTCATTAGCAAACTTCAGATGGGCCTGTACATGTGCTTTCTTGAGCAGGGGGACCTAGCGGGTGTTGCAGGATTTCAGTCCTTCATGGCGTAGTGTGTTACCAATTGTTTTCTTGGTGACTATGGTCTCACCTGCCTTGAGATCATTAAAAACATCATCCTGTTTTTTGATTGGAGGGGGAGGAGCGATGACATAGCATGCTGCATGTGGCTACGCTTGCAGCGCTAAGAGTGGAGGGTGAGGAGGAGAGCATGTAGGACATCTTATTATAACAAAACGAAGAACCCTCACCCGACCTGGAACGTAGCCCTGCATATTATCGGAGACACAAAGGAGGGGAGAGGCACAAGTATTTATATTGTTCCTACCTACTGAATGCCCGACAGAGTATCTGTGCAGGGGTCGCACAAATGACATCTAGCTAGCTGGTAATTGAAGAGCGTTTTATGCTATCTTTATAATCTTGAGTGCCTTAAATCTGTATAATATTTACTGACAAGCTGTTGGACTTTGTGAGCCGCTTCTTTTTTTTTTTTTGGTTGATTGCTGCAGGGGTGTTCTGAATTAGCTGAGCACACATAAGGCAGCAAAATAAATAATATAAAAAAAATACAACTTTTTATATATATATATATACAGCTGAATAGCTGATAGGGATAAAAAGTTACCCAGAGATATGTTCAGGGGAAACTAAATTGTACTTCGAGCGTGCACTCTGTGAAGCAATCAAACACACCAGACAATGTGTGATTCAATGATGACTTCCGCTTTATTGGGAGAGCTTACAATATTATATAGTACTTTGTGACTTGCACGACAAAAACAGGATGCTTGAAGGCACTTTGTACCATAAAAGGAATTTATAGAATTAAGCATATTTCAATGGTTATATATAAAAAACAACATGAAGTTAGTTAGGACATAAGAAGGGGAGCTGAGGGTGAAAGCTGCAATCGTCTCCTCAGAAACCACAGAATGTAAAGAAATTATGCTTACTTGTTAGACTGAACTTGGGTAAAGTTCATAGCATATCATGATCTAAGTTAGCGAATATAATAAAAACAGACTGGTCATCCGGTCATCTGTAGCTTGAGCCTTGGGTCAATAGCTACAGCTAAATCACAATAGCTAAATAAATTGTGACAAATAGATAATATCTAGCCATGGGGTAATTGAATGGACGAGTATTGTAAATTTATATAATACTTTCTGACAGGTTCAGAGTTTTTTATTAGCCGTCTTTTTTTTTTGCTTGATTGTAGCAGGAATGTTCTGAAGTAGCTGAGCACCTATAAGGCATCACATTTAATAAAATAAACACATAGCATTTGTCTAGATTTAAATAAGCTAAACCCGGCGAAGATATATTTGTAGCCGGGGACATGCATAATAATATAATAAGAAGTAAGCACCAGTCGATTGTGGTGTTCCAGAACCAACGTATGGGGTAGGCCTGTAATAAATGAGTGTTTTATGGTGTTTAATGATAATTTTAAGTTAAGGTGGCAAAAGGAGATAAATGTTACTATGGAGTCGAGGGAGTGTGTGTCACTAATCTGGTAATCTAAAGTGAATTTGGTATAGAGAGTGAATGCTCTATTGTAAGCCCGTGTTGTATTGTCAGAGAGGTGGCTAGATATCTGCTGTGTGCTAACAGGCGCTCTAGTCCAGGATTAGATCTTAATATGAGGGAGTGCTGACCAGACAGGTGTTGGCAGTTGGATGGGCTCTGAAGATAACCTGCAAATTAGAACGAGACAATGCGTCAGCGGCTGTATTGATGCATCCTGGGATATGTATACAAGTGATGTGAAATTGCGGTATAGCCACTAACCACGTCAGTCGTCGAATTAGTCTTATGATGGTACGTGATGAGGATCTGCCCTTAGTTATAATGTCACATGTTGCTTTATTGTCAGAGAAGCATTTTACTGCTTTCCCTTGCCATAGGTACCCCCATGCCTTGGAGGCTGCCACTATAGGGTATATTTCAAATAGGACAGATGTCGTGTGGAATGAGTGTAGACCACGGGTCTCGACCAGCCAAGAATCTCTTAACCAGGAATCACCAAAGATAGCTGCGGACCCTGTGTGAGTTGCAGCATCGGTCCTTATGACTGGGGAAGATTCAGAAATGGGTGGAAGGAACATCGCTTTTCCATTCCATTGTGAAAGAAACCTAAGCCACAGGTAGGTAGGTCCACCTTGGCCTGTGTATCGACGGTTATAATACTATTGTCAGTGTTTAGAAGAGGAAGAAGGCACAGCAATCTGGAAATAAAAGCACAGCCCTGTGGAATAATTCTCATGGCGAAGTTCAGTGTGCCCATTAATGATTATAGGTCCGCCCTGGTACATGTGCCGTACCTTCTCCATAAGTAAACTGGCCTGTAATGATATTGTGTCTAGGTGAAGATAGGTTAGTTGTAGAGCCTAAAATACACAAATGGGTCGACATATTGTACAACAGGTTATCTTGTCTCTTCTTTACCCACATACGGAGACCAAAGACACCCAGACCTTCTACATCCCCCAAGCATAAGGAACCTAGGGACCACAGTTGAACCTACTTTTTGAATAAGATACACTTTTATATGTGACAATTTGCACAGCTGGAAGAAGACTTACAGTATTTTTGTTCTTATTTTATTTTATTATATGTGGCGCAGCCCTTTCCGGTCTTTTTTCCTAGTTGTAGGGCCTAAAGTTTGTTTTTTTCTACGATAGTGGAACCCCTACAGCTGAGAATAGAGACATTTTTAAAAAAAAAATGACACTAAGGGGCTAAGGATATTCTATAGTAAGAAAGTCATCTAGATAATGACTGATGGACATTCAGCAATGTTGAGGAGTATCCAACATAACATGTCGGCAAATATGTAAAATAGTTTTGGACTAGTTTTAGCCCCAAAAGTCAAACGTGTTGCAAAATAGTACTTATGTTTCCAAAGTATGCCATGCACATGCCATTGGGATGGATGTATGGGTAGGAGCTTAAATGCGTTGGACACGTCAGTTTTTCCTAACCAGGCTCCTACGCCTGCCCTTAGTATGGCATGAATAGCATCATCCACTGTGGTGTAATGCAGAGAGAATTCCTCTGAGGGAATTAATGAGTTGATGCTAGGGGTAGTCAAAGAATGTGGAGCCGATAATTAGTAAATTAGCCTTTTTATTTTTGAATTTCCCAGTGGCTATACCTATGGCTATATCAATGGGATTGGACGCAAGCTGGAAAAGGGGGGTCTTGAGAACGGACTTATTATGAACCCACTGTTCTGTTCTTTCATGAGCAGCGCCTCTGTGCTGGTGGGGTCAAGAAGAGCAGACTGTAAATTAGGACATACGTGAATACCCATGGGGAGTGAGACAAGGCCAGTGTGAAAACCGTTGGTGAACCCATTAACCAGGAAGTTGACTAAGTGATGAGAAGGGTGTGCCTGGAGGTAATATTCCAGGTTGACAATGCAGACTTCGGTTAATCATTGTTTTGGATACAGACGATTAGGACACATAGTGTTTGTGTGTGCCCTGAAACAAACTGAGCAGACGTGCAACAATCTGCACAAGCTAAATCCGTAACTGCCAGAATTAAAATTGCAGATTTGAGCTTTCCCTAGATATACTATGGGTCTACCCAATAAGTCTTAAGGGCTCTGTGTTCTGCAGTGGAAGAACCAAAGGAAGCACAACTAGTGGTAGGAAGGCTAGGATCAACAGGGCACAAGTTGGTGGAGTGTGAGATGGAAGCACATAAGGCACAAGATGGTGGTTTTTGACTGGCAAAATGACGACAGAACAATTCTGTATCAAGCTTACTTCAGTCAGTGTGGGCATTAAATTGGGTGAGAGATGCCGCTGCCACAAGTAGTAACAGTGCGTTGGAACAGATGTGGCTACGGATAAGGTGCCGTATGTAGAAATTTTTTATGGTATAGGTGACACAAGAGGTATTCGTTTGAAAATAGTAATAATTTCTAAAGAAAACACATGATTATACATACAGTGAGAATGGGAAAGATATACGTCTCTAATGGGTATTTTTGGTGAACTGAAGGCAGCGAAATGAGACTTCAAAGAGTTATACGGTTTTTGATAAATACTTAGCGTATAAATACTCTAACGTATTACCAACATTAACAGACATCATAATATGAATAAAGTATGCCTTATTTAAACAAGTTCCTAAAGAGTAGTATTTTAAACTCTGACATAATGTACTTTGGCTGCTAGGGGTCGCAGGTGAGTACTGTCGAACAATCAGCTTGTCAAATAGTGTACAGAACTTAGCATGAAAACAGTGAGTATACATGCCTGGTACGAATGGTCTTGAATTAACAAATTCGTATGAGTAAATGCTGAGTGTTTGACACGAATGCTGTGCGAATGGGAACCCAGAGAGCTGTAATCCGGAAGTCGTGAGGGGATGAGAGTTCGGGGGATGCTGTTGGTGGAGATGCGGCCTCGGAGATCTGGAGACCTGGAAGCCTTGCTGGTGGACGAAGAAGAAGCCTAGCTGGTGTAAAGTAAGGTGGGTAGCCGGTCTAGTATGCTGTATACGGCCGGGTATTGTGTACAATAGCTGGGAGAACTTGTCCTGAACGGCGTGGGAGCGAAGTCCTGGTGAGTGGACCGGAACCGGAAGTCAGGGGTACTGAATGAACCCAGCAGTGACAGTTCTGTTATGGAGGGGGCCTGAGCTTTTATAGCTGGGTAACCCCTCCCACAATTACAGGCTACACCTTTATATATATATTTGTGTACGGGATTATGAAAGGGGGCGTACACTTAAAATGGAGAGTTATATTTTTTGAAAATGAGAGTCGGTTGAGGTGTGCCGAAACCGACGAGAGGTTAGGCCTGTAAAAAAGAGGGCCCACCCTGAATTATTGATATTAAAAAAGGGTGTGGTGGGAGGGGATTTCCGGAATCGACGAAGACAGGTAAGCTTGGGTCCCTTGGGTTTAAATAGGCCTAAATCCCTCCCACAACTACAGGCATACGCCTTCTATTTGTGTACGGGATTATGAAAGGGGGCGTACACTTAAAATGGAGAGTTATATTTTTTGAAAATGAGAGTCTGTTCAGGTGTGCCGAAACCGACGAGAGGTTAGGCCTGTAAAAAAGAGGGCAAAATAAGTAAACATCATTTATTACAACATCATTATTTAGACATGTTACAAAATGCGAGTCTGATCTCTTTCTCCGGGTTTGGAATGTACTGGTTATACGCTGAGGATTTCCATCGGCCCATTTTCTTTATAATATGTGTTGGTACTTGACTACTTGAGGCTGCTGTGGCTGCTCCGATGCGGAATGAGTGTCCCGTGAAGGAATTAGGATTGAGGCCTAGTCTAAGGAGCAAAGCGCGGATGTATAGCATGAATTGTTTAGTAGTGAGGGGCTTACCTTGTAGGGCCAACAGAGGCAAATCTGGACTTTTAATTTGTTGATTCAGTATGAAATTATCCAGCACTTGTACTGGGCACCAAATGGAACCGGTGGGAAAGTATTTAACGTCTACTGGGGGGCCTGATTGGTTAGTTTTTGTGCGGGGATTTGATAGTATGAAATGATCATTTACTTTAGATAAGTTTCCTTGTTTGAGACAATTTTTTGTGTCGGACATTTTTTCCACTGAAAATTCTTTAGGTCTGAGGAATCCAAAAAAGGCTAGATATGCTGCTGTCTTAATTACTAGGTTAGTGTTATTTTCAAAAGGATTTTTATCTAATAGATTGGAGATTTCTTTAAAGATGTTACTATCTATGGGGAGTCTTTTTAGGGCTTTATGTGACTTTTGCCTCTGGATACCTTTTAGTATACTTTTTATAGGGTATGTGGACAAGAAAGGGGACTTGTTCGGGTAAAGAATTAGCATGAAATGTTGTACTCCTGTTAAGTAAAGTTTGACGGTATTGTAGGCTAGTTTTAATGAGAGGTGGCAAAAAGTTGAAAATGCAACCATAGTTTCTACAGAAAAACAGTTTATTATATTAAAATCTCGTACAAACTTTTTGAACAGGTCAAATGCCCTGTCGTAAGCTTTTTTTGTGTTTTCCGATAAGGCTGCCTGTGCAAGAGTTCTACTGTGTTTTAGCAACTGATTTAGAGCATGATTAGGTCTTTGAATTGTGGGGGATTTATGGATTGTTTGTTTGCTGTAGGATGTAGTTTGAAAAATTCCTGCAAATTAAAACGAGACAAAGCGTCAGCTGCGTTATTTAAGACACCGGGAACATGGATACAATGCATATAGAACTGTAAATTTGCAGCCAACCATGTAAGTTTTCTAACAAGACTCATGATTGGCAGGGACTGAGAACAGCCTTTGTTAATTATGTCGCATGCTGCTTGGTTGTCAGAGTAACATTTCACTGCTTTCCCCCTCCAACAATTTCCCCAGATGAGAGCTGCTGCCACTATCGGGAAAATTTCGAAAAAAGCAGAGGTTTTGTCAAATTTTTCTAGGGTAACTGTTTCGGGTGGCCAACTGTCGTACACCCATTCGTCCTCAAATATTGCAGCGTACCCGACGGTAGCCGCTGCGTCTGTCCAGATAACTGGGGACTCATCTGATATGGGGGGAATAAATAGTGACCTACCGTTCCATGTTGTTAAAAATAGTTCCCACATTTTTAGGTCGGCCCTTGCAGGATTGTCTAGATTTACTCTAGTGTCGTCGTCAGGGAGGCCGTGTAGGAGAGACAGAAGCCTAGAGATGAAAGACCTGCCTTGAGGGACAATTCTCATGGCAAAGTTAAGAGACCCCAAAAGTGACTGTAACTCTTTCCTGGTACAAGACCCTTGGTTGGTGCAGTTGTGAATGTTAGTAAGAATTCTGTCTACTTTCGTTTGAGGGAGGCTAGCTTGCATAGTTGCGGAATTAAGAGTGATGCCTAAGAAAGTTATTTCTGTACTGGGACCCTCTGTTTTGTTTGGAGCTATCGGGACTCCTAAGTCATTAAATAGGGATAGTGCATTTCTTAGACTATGTGGTGTGCAGTAGTTAGGCTCGATATATAAAAAATCATCGAGGTAGTGAATTACTACTGGGCATCTGGATTTGTTTAGTAGTAGCCAATTCAAGGTTTCGGCGAATATATCGAAGATTTTTGGGCTACTTTTGGAGCCGAAGGTCAGCCTGGTTGCAAAATAGTATTTCCCTTCCCATTTCACACCATGTAGATGCCAGAGTGACTGCTTAATTGGAAGGAGTTTGAAAGCGTTTGAAATATCTGTCTTGCTCAACCAGGCCGCCTCGCCCATGTTGACGATAGCTTGTATGGCATCGTCTATTTTTGCATATTGCAGTGAAAAATCTTCTGAAGGAATGAGAGAATTTAAGCTTGGGGACGTGGAAGTGTGAGGTGCTGAAAAATCGATTATTAACCTCTTTTTATTGTTAAACTTGCCCGTGGCTATGCCAAGTGGACTTGTCCTCCAGGAGGTGAAGGGTGGAGTGTTAAAGGGACCTATCATAAAACCCAATTCAATTTCTTTGTTGAGCAGATCCATTAAACTGACTGGGTCTGTAATAGCTGATTGTAGGTTGGGGCATTCCAGTATGCCTGACGGGAGAGCTACCAAACTTGTGTGAAAACCTGTCGTGAAACCTGATATCAGAAAGTTCGCCAAGTGAGAAGAAGGATGTTCAGTCAAGTAACGTTGTAAATTAGTCACGTTTATTGGGGTCATTGCTTTCTTAGGGAACAGTTTGTTAGGACACATGGTTTTTGCATGTGCTCTGAAGCAGATTGAGCAAACATGAAGTAATCTACAGGCGCTGTAGCTACATCCTCCCGCGTTAAAGTTGTTACAGACTTGAGCCTTCCCGAGAAATACTATAGGTCTCCCTAGCTTATCTTTCATTTCCCTTTGAATAGGGAAATAGTCTGGACTGGTATTGCTATTAGACGGGCCACCTATATTACTAGGACAAAAGTTTGCCGAATGAGATGCTGATGCACATATAGCACACGCTGGTGATTTAAGCCCTGCAAAATGTCTACAGAATAATTCTGTATCTAATTGACTCCAATCGGTGGGAGTGTTGAATTGGGCCAATGATGCGGCTGACTTAGCAGAAAAGGACTTATGGTAGATATAGATCCAGCTCTTCTCTACGGTGTGGGAAGGCAGTGCAAATTACGTCTCTATATAAGCCAAAAGCTAGCACAAACTCAGGAATATTTAGTTTTCTATTGAGCCTAGGATCTCTAGCTTTCATTACCACAGAAATATTGTCGAAAGTATAAGCTCTGTTTTCGATTATATTCTGTGAGGCAATGAGGAGAGAAGCTAGATTAACATCTTTCCCTTCTAGTATATCTTTTTTTAAATTTTGTGGTATCAAATATACAGGGTTAATTATATTAGATGTTTTAGCAGGAAATGGATTGGCGTTACCTCCTGAGCTTGACTCTGGTTGTCCTAGTGGGATTTGTACTTCCGGAATGCTAGCTTGACTAGTGGCTTCCAGGTTATCTAATCTGTTATTTATGGTAGCAACTGAAGCCACCAGGGAGGTCATCATATTTCGTAATTCTGTCAAGCTATTTTGTATCAACGAACCGGAACTAGGGCCTGGTAACTCATCAATGTTTTGGGAGTTTAATAAGCGGAAAAGTTCAGCTTTTCTGGCTGTAGCCGGAAAGGGAATGTTTCTCTTATTCAGTTCGGCTGTGATTTTTGGGACAGTCCAGGATCTGTAGTTGGACATCGTACTGGACTGTCTTGGCTGAGTGCCAGATCTGGAGGGAGTGCTGGGCAGTGATAGGTCTTCTTCTTGAACTGAATCGTTAGACATGCTATGGGCGTGAAAGGAGACGTTATGTTAGGAAAAAAATTTTTTTTATTTTTTTTTGTGAGCGAGTGTGCTGGCTGGCTAGCTAGTGCCGCTCTGCGGCGAAGCAATTATACTAGGTTGTTGACTGGTGAGGCCCTACTAAGTGCCAAGCGGCTTGAGAGGCTCTATCTATGAGTTGGCGCGAGGGAATTTCGTGGCCACCGAACGTTGTGGCGGGGTGTTGGCCTCTCGGTGAGTAGTAATCATAAGACAGAATGGGAGTGACAGGTGAGGCCCTCTCTATGTCACGTGCGAGGCGGCTACCTATGGATTGGCCCGAGGGACGTAGTACCTCTGAACTGAGGATGGGTGTTGGCCTCGCGGGACCACTACTTTAGGGCAAGAGAGCCGGGATGAGATTTAACGCTATTGGGTACCTATGACCTTAACAGCCAGCCACCTAAACTACGAGGGACGATACGTACGTAAATAAAACAAATAAAACGTTCGTTATCCTTACCTGTATGCGAACTTTCCACGTACTAAAGAGTTTGTTTGGTCAGGTGGTATTTTTACCCAAGCTGTATCTCCGGACCGTGAACGTGTAGACCTACGTAAATTGGTAGTACAACTGTCGAAAATGAATTCGGTTTGAGGGAACTGCCGAATGGAGCCGTTCGTGTGAGCTGGCGTTTGTGAGTCCCTGAGCGTTCTTCCGAGCGTCGCGGGAAAATGACGTCAGAGGTCTGCGTTTACTGGAAGCGAGGAGAAGATTTCCGGAATCGACGAAGACAGGTAAGCTTGGGTCCCTTGGGTTTAAATAGGCCTAAATCCCTCCCACAACTACAGGCATACGCCTTCTATATATATATTTGAATAGCTGACTAAAGTGAGATGAACTGAGACAAAGTGAAAAGGGAAGAAGAAAGAAAGGACAATACAAAGGGATAATAAAAGAAAGAGATCCTGTAAAATCTTAATATACAGGCTAATATAATTATATTGCAAACTATATTAAGACTCAACCAATTCACTCCGAAAAATTACAGTGGTCTGACACAGATTGCGATAGAAGTAAAGAAGTAATTTGTTTTTGGTTTTTTTGGATTGAAATATTGAAATGGGAACTAAAAAGGCTGCCAAACCAAAGAATCCTAATAGAAGAGATAAAAGACCGGATAATAAATCAGAGAAACGTCTCTCCTTTTTCTCTCCTCTAACAAACAAAACAGATATGGACAGAACAGACCTGGAGGAAAATTATTTAAATATGCCAGAGCTAACCCCGCAAAATTATATGCTGGATACGGGAAAGGAGGACCAAGTAATTATTAAAGCCTTTCTGGGAAGAGCATTTGATTTCCAATTAGAGAAATTTAAATCTGAGATTAATGATATTATGAGAGATATTAAAGAAGAGCTACACCAGTTAAGGAAACAACTTCAAGAAAATGAAGCATGTACAACACAATTACAGGACACAATTCAACAACCTGAAGATATTGCCAAAAAACAAGATAACAAAATTAGCACAATGGCTAAAAAGATAGCCAAACTTGAAGATAGAGTTAGAAGAAATCATTTAAGGCTCATGGACATCCCTGAATCCATGTCTCAGGATGAATTGGAAATGTATGTAATAGAGTTCATAAAAACACTCGGCATAGACATATCAAGGTACTGAGAACCAAGAAATCAAAAACAAATTGGGATACACTCCGAAAATTATTATTCATATGATTACAGCACACTTGTATGTGAATCCCCTGAAAAACTTGAAAGCTGGCTTAAAGAAAAGAAAAAAAAGAGACGTTAACTTAATTATATCGATGTGAGAAAGGGAAGAGAAAGGGTAGAGAGGAAATATATATAATTATATATGTTATGACTGCACCGTATACTATAGACACAGCTCACTTTTAAATTAAACAATTTTTAATGCACCAACACATTAAAATCGAGCAGGTAGAGAGAGAAGAAAGTTGAAGGGAAATAAAAATGGGAAGGTGAATTTTTTTGAAAGAAGACTTGCAGTATTATTCACAGTTATAAATTACTGATCCCTATGAAGATTATATAAAGGAAGGGAGGGAGAGGGAGGGGAGAGAAGGGAAAGAAGGAAGTATGTAAGGGCACAAGAATGTATACTACATTAAATGTTAGATTACCACATAAATTTAGACAACATTAATCAACACCTAACATAGACACATTAAGAAAGAATTAAAATATAATAAATGACACACTAATGTGCATATAAATTATATGTAAATCTACTTTTTTTTTTCCTCTTTCTTTTTTCTTTCTTTTCTCTTCCCTCGGATGGGATAAGAATTTTCATGGATTTATTCCCCCACCCCCCAAAAGGAGGGAAACGGGAGACTGATTAAGACCACCATGCTGCAGAGCAGTTTCTAGGTCTTGGCAATCTACTTATAACCTATGCCATCTTTATGTAGAGCAGCAATTCTTTTTTTCAGATCCTCAGAGAATTCTTTGCCATGAGGTGCCATGATGAACTTCCAGAGAGCGATAATACCAAATTTAACACACCTGCTCCACTTTCACACTTGAGACCTTGAACACTAACTAAATATATATTTTTGGACATTTCCACTTAGGGGTGTACTCACTTTTGTTGCCAACGGTTTAGACATTAATGGCTGTGTGTTGAGTTATTTTGAGGGGACAACAAATTTACACTGTTATACAGGTTTTACACAACAAAACAAAACAAAACAATACTATCCCCTCCCTTACCATTTACATTGTAGCAGAGTGTCATTTCTTCAGTGTTGTCACATGAAAAGATTTAATAAAACATTTACAAAAAATGTGAGATACTGGATGTGCAGGAAACTCATTGGAGAAAGAGAGATAATATTGATTTAAAATCTAAAGTTTACCTGATGGTTATGTCTGCGTCTCTCGAGCATAAAAAAAACAAAAAAAACAAAAAAAACTATTTCAATTTCAATAACATTTATAAGGAACAAGATAATGAGGGGTGATATATTATTGTTATATGTGAGATCGATAAACTTATACATTAGTCAACCTTTATGCTCCAAACTAGTCATCGATACCATTTATAAGTAATGTTTTAAAGAGTATACAATATCAAAATTCAAATTAAAAATAATTTGAATAGTCAATTGCGCCTAGAGTAAATATAAAAACATAGGGGGAAAAAAAAGTTACATATATATAGCCTTTGGGCTGATCACCTAAGGTGTTCAAATTTAGAATACTATAAATACCACTTGTTGATTTATATATATTTTTTGAATATTATGGGTGGTGATGTATAAATAAAAAAAAGTGCTGGTATCCCAAATGCAGCTCTTAATGGGAAATATCCTTAGTATTTTCTATATATAGAATATTAATACCCAGAAACAGAAAAGAGCTTTAAGTAAAAAAAATTCCTCTGTTCTGAATAAAAAACAAGCAAGTTAAAATGAAAATAAACCATCAAACATATATGGAGCCAGTATCTTTAGACAACATAACCAGGCTCCCATAATTAGAAATATAAGAATCAACACCTTTGCACCAATTAGGCAATTTCGAATGCACATAAAAGAAGCCCCATTCATGAGGTGTTTAACAGTGTCTCCCTGAGGAAGTGAGCGCAGAGCTCACAAAACATGTAGGAGTGTGAACACAGCGAACACCGATACCATCACCTCCTAGGACGATCTGAGTGCCCAGATCACGATCCTCCTGCTTCAATCTACACGTGCAAACTGGAGAGACGTTTAAAGCAGGGAGACGAGCACACTACACAGGATCCATTTTCAGCACAAGTACAGTATGCAGCCACGCTAAACAGGATTCCTGAGACTGTTTCAATCTTTCAGCTTACTTTGTAGCATCTAAAGGGATCCCTTAGATAGAATATACTACAAAGCTATATGTCCCTCTGCGCTCTTTTCTGTTTCTGGGTAGTAATGTTTTAAAGAGAATAGAAATGATTAAACAAGGGATTCTGTTGCTTTTAGGAGACTTCAATTGCATACTCGATCTATTATTGGATTAAAAAAACTATTACTGGTCAGATAAAAGGTAAAGGAATAATAAAACATTCCCAGAAATTCAGACAATTTATTCAAAATTACTCTTTACTAGATATTTGGTGAATCTTTCATCTTTTAGATTTGGATTTTACTTGTTTTTCTAAGTCTTATTTTGCATACTCATGCATAGATCTAATTTTGGGTGATTTCAAACTAGCCCATCAAACAAAAATTATTAAAATAAATGAGACTACATGGTCAGACCACAATGCGGTTATTATAGAGATTAAGGATTCTTTTTCCAATCCTAGACCAGAATGGAGGCTAAATAACTATATTCTCTCAAATCCAGATAATATAAAATATATTAAAAAACAGACTGAGTATTTTTTTTTAAGAAAATCAAACTGAAAAGATTTCTTCCTCAGTCACATGGTGTGCAAACAAAGTAGTAACCAGATGACAATTAAATTAGGATATGAAGATAAAGAATTTAGAGAAAAAGATCTAACTGACTTATATAATCAATTGTATAATCTCTCAATAGACAATAAGGCATCCCCTTCTGAGTCACTGTCAAATAGAGTTATTGCCTTACAAAACACGCTAAATTAACTTTTAATAATTAAAACAAGTAAAACACTAGAAAGGTTAAAAGCCACATTCTATTCCAAAGGTAACAGGGCAGATAAAATGCTATCTAATAAACTAAAAAATAAAACTAAACTAAATAAAATTTCTAAAATTATATATAAGACCGAGACATGTTTATCTCCAGAAAAGACTGGGAAGGCTTTTAATGATTATTATTATTATCGGTTAAACAATCTAACCTGCACTCAAAGGGACCCTAAGGAATACTTTGTGAATAAGACTCATCTGAAGACTACGGAGATACAACTGAGTGAATAAAATGCTCCAATTACTCTAAAATTTAATTCATACACGAATAGACCTACTGAAAAAAAAATAAAGACCAAGGCCAAGACGGTTCACTGGTAATTTTTGCAAATTACTTAAAACTAATATATCATCTTATCTAAACATTATTTTTAATGAATTTATATCAAAAGCTAAAATTCCAGAAGAGCTACGTAACCCCTTAAGGACACATGACATGTGTGACATGTCATGATTCCCTTTTATTCCAGAAGTTTGGTCCTTAAGGGGTGATATGTAATATCATTCCAATATTAAAAACCGTGAAGAACTCAGAAAAAGTGGAAAGTTATCGACCAATCTCTTTGTTAAACGAAGATATTAAGATCTATGCAGGAATAATGACAGATAGAATGAAGAAGGTTATTTGTTATTTAGTACATAAATATTAGGTGGGATTTATTCCAGGTAGATCTTCAACAAACCCCCCACCCTTTAGTAAATGACGGAAAGTTTTTAACACTGAAGTGCTTAACTGAAGGACAAGGTTGGCGGAAAATTTCCATCTGCGGTCAGGAAGGGGTTAATATACATTTCTATATTGTGTAAAGAAACAACTACAAAGTTAAAAACCAAACACCAAAACAATCTGCCAGACAATCTAAGTGCATGGCTAGTGTGATACAATAAGTCTACATCTTAAAAATACAATAACCCACAGAAGATGGGCGAGAATTTTCATTTTGCAAATGGAACTTTGATTCGAATTTACTACATCGGTCACTTGTATTATTATTTCACACCTACAACACTTGTTAAACAGATCTAAGTGATTGAAAACGGATTGATATTTTCTACACTAGAAACTACCAGATAACAAGCTGCTATATTTAAACCAGTTATCAATAGCTAAGAGGTACTTAAACAATATTGTAATTCTGGGGCAATACCCTCACAAGTCAAACTGACAGGTCAGTTTATAGGGAAAACTGTTGCCTGGATACAATTCTAAAACAATTTCCATATGTCCTTTGCAGACTTTACATGCTGGAAAAACACAGGTGCCAAATGCTGTGGCTTTCTGCAGTGTGCAGACCGGCAAGGAGGGCTCGGTTGAGGAGTGGGTGGAAGATCATGTGGAGGATGATGAGGTCCTAGACCCCACACGGAATGAAGGTCATGCGAGTGACGTGTGCAGTTTGGAGGAAGAGGCGGTGGTCGCACAGGGGCACCAGCACAGCATAAGAGGGATCAGGGTGCAAAAGGGGAGCGGCCGTCCCCTAGCGCTCGTCAGCATGTATTAGCTCTATAATTACCCCAGTTATCCAAGTAACAGATGGAGCGATCAAAGGAACCATAACTTATTTAATGAGCCATTTGCAGTTTCACTGTAGCAGCTGTGCGCGCTTTCGGCGTTCTCACCCTGCTGCTGCTCGCCTGTCTGCGCTGCAGCGTTACTTCGGCCTTCCCGCTCATCGCCTCATATGCGACGTGCCCACATGGTGGAACTCCACCTTGCACATGCTGGAGAGACTGTGCGAGCAGCAGCAGACGATAGCGGAGTTTCAGCTGCAGCACGCACGGGTCAGTTGCACTGCACCAGACTTGCCCTCCAATAGATCCTCGTTAAAGGATTTAAAGTGGACTCATTCCAATTACAGGGCCTGTAAAGAGTCCTGTATTGTTATTTATCGTCACTACCTCCCCGCGGGAGTGGGTAATTTGCGTGCCTGCTGCCTTCCTTAGATGTGGTAGCCGTTTCTCAGGTTCCCTCTCTGGAATCAAACCCTGATTCCCCGTTACCCATGGTCACCATGGTAGGCGCTGATAGTAACATCAAAAGTTAATAGGGCAGACATCCGAATGCGTCTTCGCTGCCACGGTCACCGCCCCCTCAACCTCCTACTCCACATCCACCTTCTTCTCCTAGAGCAGGGTGCAAAAGTGGAGCAGCCGTCCCCTAGGCAGTACGCCTGCTACTACCCACCACACCCAGGGACCAAGCACACCAAAGCCAGCTCTAAGGAGTTCCCTGCCGTGGCAGTTTGAACGAGGAGAACCCAGTCGATTCCTGTGGCACCTCCCGATAGGCAAACAGAAGATGGGGCAGGAATCTCTCTCAATCCTTGTGAGTCGCCGCAAAGGTACGGAGCCTTAGCTTTAACGTACCGTTGAAGCGCGCATACAGGCCATTGGTCTGGTGTTGGTAAGGGGAGCTCAGGATTGGTTTAATGTGCACAATCTCCACAGTTGGTGGGTCATTTCGGCAGTAAACTGGATGCCCTGGTCTGAGAGAATCACCTGGGGAAAACCCATCCGGGAGAACACTCGCATCAAGGCTTCAGCCACAGTCTCTGCCCGAATACTGCTCAGGGTACCGAGTCGCATAGTCCACGATGGTCAAAATGTACTTCTTCCCAGAGGGACTAGGCTTGGCTAGGGGACCTATAATGTCGACAGCTACTCTTCCGAACGGATCTTCACTAATAGGTAGGGGATGGAGGGGGGGCCCTGTTCCCCACTCTCTGGCAGACATCTGGCAGTACTGCCTCAGATCCTGAGAGATGCCTGACCAGAAGAAGCTTTGGGTGAGCGGAGACGCTGTCCAGCTCCTGCCCAAATGCCCTGCCAAGTGGATATCGTGAGCTAGCTTCAGCAGCTCATACCAATACTTCTTGGGTCTGGGGCTGGCGGTCTCTCACTGTGTCGTTGGGAAGCCCATTGAAAAAGTTCTCTAGCATGACAAGCTGGGTGATCTCCTCCGGGAACTTGGCTTGATGGGAGTTGAGCCAGTTCTGGGTGGCCTTTGTGATGCGACATTCCCACTCCGCATGGGAGTCCTTCTCCCCTTTCCGGGTCTCCCTAAACTTTCGGTGGTATTGCTCGGGGGTGACCGCATAGCGGGCCAGGAGGATTTGTGTAATAAAGGGATAGTCTCTGATCTGCTCTTCTGGTACAGCCCAGTAAATATCCGCTGCCTTCCCCACTAGTTTGCTGGCAAGGATGGTGACCCAGTTGCTGGAGTCCACGTCTTGGAGTAGGCACTGGTGCTCAAAGTCTTGTAAAAAGTCATCGATGCCTTCTTCTGCTTCCTTGAACTCTTTGAAGGCATTGCATGGTAGCTTGTGGGCCAGGGTGGTTGTGCTTCCCGGAGCCCTCTGCTCCCTTTTTCTGGGTTCATGGAGGTCGCCCTCTGTCTATTGGCAAGGACATAGGCTTGTACCTCCAAAAAGGTCCTGCTGGCGATCTCCTCTGAGGGTGGCTCTCGGAAATATGCCAGGCGCCGTTCCATCTCCTTTCACACTTTCTCCTTATCTCTGGCCCCTGGCTGGGGTTTGTTGCCTCACTGCATGCCTGGTCGTCCTCCATGAGCAGTCAATTTGGCCTTGTTATGCCCACCAGGCATTTTTCCTCTGGCTCCACACAAGTTCTGCTGTGTAGGTCGCTTTAGAGCACTGTAGTCCATGGGTCTGTTGGCAGGGACATGGCATCCCGCCACTTGCCACCAACTGAAGCAGGACCTGGGTAACCAATGGTTATCCCCTTTGATTAGAATAGATCAGACCCATTTCCCCAGTAACCGGATGGGACACAGTTCCAGGATACGACATTTGACAATCTTTATTTGGGTACACAGCTTTGAGGTACACAGCTACTGTTGCCTCCTTCTTCTCCGCTTCCTCCTCCTCTACCACCTCCTCATCCGGTCAGCGTAACACCTGTCAGGGTGGTGGTCCGGTGCCCGGGACCCAGACACTGTCCGGGCGGCGGTGGGAGGAACGGGACCCAGTATGCCTGATGTTCAGAGTAGGAGTCACAGTGGTAACCGCACGCCCCCTGGTGTTGAGTACCAGCGTTTGTGCAGCCACATACCAAAACCCTGATTCAGCTTATGCGGATCCCAGGAACTAGGAGCTTGGAATTAAGCAGACCTCCCAGGAGCTAAATAGGGAGGCTCTGCAGCAGCAGTGTATCCAGTACTGAAGCAAGGCAAGACTATAGATAGGCACCATACATGAAAACAAGACAAAACTAGGAGAACAAGGCAAGAGAGGCACCATACATGAAAACAAGACAAAACTAGAAGAACAAGGCAAGACTAGAGATAGGCACCATACATGAAAACAAGACAAAACTAATAGAACCCAGAACCGGAGCATGTACACAAGACATGAGGAAAACAAGAACAGGGCAGGACAGGACTGTACATGAACTAGGATTACAAAATAAAACAAGACAAGATATAATAGGCAAAACAAGAGGAGACATAACTAAGCACTATATATGAAAAATATGGGGATTTAGTTACATTATATAATCAGAGATTGCATAAGCCTGCCACAACGCCAATGTACCCCATATTCGGCAGGTCCTACACTGCCTAATGTTCGCTAAAAGAACCATACTAAACCACAATAGCACTTACCTGCAAGAAAGGGCAGAGACTTGAAACACTGCTGCAGGTCCAGACTGAAACAAAAGGAAAATGGAAAACAAACGTGTGTGGCAACATAAAACAAACATATAAAATGAAACCTGGACACTGGGAATTCCAGGGACGGATTACAGGAATGAACTCAGAAAAACCCAGCATAAAGAAAAAGAGACATAGAATAGAAAACCAAAAAACCAAGAAAAACTAAACAAGAATTGTAAAAAGTGTACTGGATACCAGAAACCAAAGCCAGACATCTCCGCAGAACATGGCATGATGTGCCAACACCTTCATCACCAACTTCAGCACAGCCAGGGGGAAACGACAGCAGGCTGTTTTAAAACTCACATGTTTTGGGGAAAAATCCTACACCGCGCAGGAGCTGTTGACAGGCATGGAACAACAGACCGATGAGTGGTTGTTGCCCCTGAGCCTCAAGCCTGGCCTGGTGGTGTGCAATAATGGACAAAATCTCGGAGCAGCTCTTTGCCTAGCCGGTTTGACGCACATCCCTGGCCTGGTTCATGTGCTGAATTTGGTGGTGCAGAAATTCGTGAAAAACTACCCAGATATATCAGAGCTGCTGCAGAAAGCGTGGGCCATCTGTGCGCGCTTTGGCGTTGTCACCCTGCTGCTGCTCACCTGTCTGCGCTACAACATAACTTCGACCTTCCTGCTAACCGCCTCATATGCGATGTGCCCACAAGGTGGATCTCCACCTTGCACATGCTGAAGAGGCTGTGCGAGCAGCAGCAGGCGATAGTGGAGTTTCAGCTGCAGCACGCACTGGTCAGTCGCTCTTTTGAACAGCACCACTTCACCACCAATGAGTGGGCCTCCATGCGAGACCTGTGTGCCATGTTGCGCTGTTTCGAGTACTCCACCAACATGGCCAGTGCCGATGACGCCGTTCTCAGCCTTACTATGTCTCCTTGAAAAAACGCTTTGGGTAATGATGGAAGAGTATGAGGCACAGGAGGAAGGGGGGGGGGAAGAGGGGTAATTTCCACAGTTATCAGGCCAGTCATTCACAAGTGGCTCGGAGGGTGGGTTCCTGTACCAGCACAGGCCAAGTACACAATTGTCCAGCATCTCCACACTGTCCCATGAAAATGTTCAGCTGTCCATCTCCCAAACACTGGAGAGAAAGTACCCCCCTACCCACCCGCGATCCATGGCCTTGAATGCCAGCATTTCAAAATTCCTGGCCTTTGAAATGTTGTCATTCTGTCTGGTGGAGACCGGCAGTTTTAAAAACCTGATGGCATTATTGGACTGCAAGAAATGCACCGCAGGCCGCAAATGTTTCTTTTTTTATATGTCCCAATATTCTGGGGACTACCTCAATTAAAAAAATAAAAATAAATAAAAAGCAGTGTTGGCTACCTCCTCCGCCTCCACCGCCGCTTCCACCTACACTGCCACGGTCACCGCCTCATCAACCTCCTACTCCACATCCACCTCCTCCTCCTAGAGCAGGATGCAAAAGCGGAGCGGCCGTCCCCTAGACAGTACACCTGCTACTGCCCACTGCACCCAGGGAACGAGCACACCAAAGCCAGCTCCAAGGAATTCCCTGGCGTAGCAGTTCTTCAGACAATGTGCTGACGACAAGACACTAGTGGTTTGCACGCTGTGCAATCAAAGCCTGAAGCGAGGCATAAACATGCATGACCAGGCATCAGGGCTGCCACCAGAAATTTTGGGGCCCCTGACAAAGCACAAGGTCTGGGCCCCCCTGCCTGGCCCGTCCACGAGTCCGCCCACAGGACTCCTACCTAGTCCGCTGCAAAAGATGCAGGACTGAATGTGGAAGTGAATTAGAATGTGTGTAATGGATGTAGCGTTTGTGTGTATTAGATACTGTTTGTGCAGTGAATGCAGAATGTATGTTTGTGTAGCGGATGCAGTGTGTATAGTGAACGCAGAGTGTGTTTGAGTAGTGGATGCAGTGTGTGTTTGTGTAGTGGATGTAGTGTTTGTGTGTACTAGATGCCATGTATTTAGTGGATGCAGTGTCTGTAGTGGATGTAGTGTGTGTATTAGACGCAGTGTCTCTGTATAGTGAATGCAGAGTGTTTGAATGTGTGGTGGATGTAGTGTGTGTATTGTGAATACAGGATGTTTGTGTAGTGGATGCTGTGTGTATAGTTAATGCAGAGTATGTGTTAGTGTAGTAAATGCAGAGTGTGTGTCAGTGTAGTGGATGCAGTGTGTGTTAGTATAATGAATGCAGAGTATGTGTTAGTGCAGTGAATGCAGAGTGTGTGTCAGTGTAGCGAATGCAGAGTGCGTGTTAGTGTAATGAATGCAGAGTATGTGTTAGTGTAGTGAATGCAGAGTGTGTGTCAGTGTAGTGGATGCAGAGTGTGTGTCAGTGTAGTGAATGCAGAGTGTGTGTCAGTGTAGTGAATGCAGAGTGTGTGTTAGTGTAATGAATGCAGAGTGTGTGTTAGTGTAGTGAATGCAGAGTGTGTGTGTGTGTGTGTAAGTGCAGTGAATGCAGAGTGTGTGTTAGTTTAATGAATGCAGAGTGTGTGTTAGTGCAGTGAATGCAGAGTGTGTGTCAGTGTAGCGAATGCAGAGTGCGTGTTAGTGTAGTGAATGCAGAGTGTGTGTCAGTGTAGTTTGTTGTCTGTAACAATTCCCAAGTCCTTTTCGTGTGTTGTTATCCCTAATTCGCTTCCATTAAGGGTATTATTCTTTACGCCGAAGTGCATAACTTTTGTGCATTTTTCAACATTAAATTTAATTTGCCATTTGAGTGCCCAGTCCCTCAGTCTATCTAAATCCCTCTGCAGCAAAGTAATATCTTGCTCACATTGTATTATTTTACAAAGTTTTGTGTCATCTGCAAACACTAAAACATGACTTTCAATGCTGTCTTCAAGATCATTTATAAACATGTTAAATAGAAGAGGTCCCAGAACAGACCCCTGAGGGACATCACTTGCAACCTCTGTCCAGCTTGAAAATTTACCATTAATGACAACTCTTTGTACTTTGTTTTTAAGCCAATGTTCTACCCAAGAACAAGCATTTTCATCTAGACCGATTTCCTTGAGTTTGAACACTAATCTATTGTGTGGCCTATATATATGTGCAGAGAGAGAATGTGGGGCCAAAGCAGTCCAGGCCCCCCAGGACCGCCAGGATCGTCACAATCGTTATGGTTGTCACCACCCTGCCAGGCATCTGCATGCAAAGCACGAGCTGCAGTGGAGTAAGCACCTCAAAAACCAAGAAAGGTCTCAGGCTCCTCCTGCTTCGTCTTCTGCTGCTGTCTCAGCCTCTTCCTCCACCTCTGGAGTGACAGTGGCACCTGCCACCCCGCAAACAGAGGATGTGGCAGCAACGCCACCACGTCTACCACCGTCCCCAAGCATCTCCACACTGTTCCATGGAAGCGTTCAGCTGTCCATCTTCCAAACACTGGAGAGAAAGAGGAAGTACCCCCTCTACCCATCCGCGATCCCTGGCCCTGAATGCCAGCATTTCAAAATTCCTGGCCTTTGAAATGCTGTCATTCCGTTTGGTGGAGACGGACAGTTTTAAAAACCTGATGGCATTATTGGACTGCAAGAAATGCACTGGAGGGCGCAAATGTTTATTTTTTTATATGTCCCAATATTTTGGGGGCTACCCCAATGAAAAAAAATAAAAAATAAAAATTAAAAAAATAATAATAAAAAACAGTGTTGGCTACCTCCTCCTCCTCCACTGCCACTTCCACCTACACCGCCACGGTCACCGCCTCCTCAACCTATGGGTCACTTAGTATAAACTATGTACACAATAGCAGAGGCTTGTGAAGGCCTTTTCTCCATGCATCAGGAGTTGAGCTCAGTTTGAACAATGAAAGAGAATACCCGGCACTCCAACCCTCTCTCAAATGGATAATTCTATTGATCCTCCTGAGAGCCATGATTTAGATTTTGATTTATGTTCTTCCAAAGCTAAAATCAAAGATTCCATCTAGTGCTAATTTATGGCTCAGCTGTATTTTTAATTCTTATGTATTTTATGCTATTTTAAGTGATTTCCCTATCCACATTTGTTTGCAGGGCACTTGTCCTAATCTTACCCCCATTTTTACTTCCTTTTGCAGCCCTATAGCCCTTTCCAGGACTTTTTTAGAGCCATTTTAGTGCCCAAAAGTTCGGGTCCCCATTGACTTCAATGGGTTTCGGGTTCGGGGTCAAGTTCGGGTCAAGTTCGAGACCGAACTCAAACTTTTTTATGAAGTTCGGCCGAACTCGGCGAACCCGAACATCCAGGTGTCCGCTCAACTCTATTTAATAGTTCTTTATATCTTTACCAGTCTCTAGCTATAAAATAACTATTATTAATCTAAAATGTTTCTCTGTTGCACCTAATCCAGTGGACGCCAGCTGCCCTGAATCCCCATATAGCCACAACTTGATTCTGTCATGTTTTTCTTTTGTTTTTGTTTTTGTAGTTCAAATTTGTATGTCTTAATGATTAATTCAAACTGTAATTAAATTAAATTAACTAAAAAGAAAAAAAAGTGTTAATAACTAATGATGATTTGGTGTTGGATTTTGCTGACATCGAAGCTTAAGGGCAAATACCCAATAATAAATGCCAATTTCTGATGTGAAAAAAAAAAAAAAAACAAGATCATCCTGTGTAGTTCTGGGCTGATTTCTCACCATTCTCATGATCATTGAAACTCCATGAGGTGAGATCTTGCATGGAGCAGCAGACCGAGGGAGACTGACAGTTATTTTGTGTTTCTTCCATTTGCGATTAATAGCACCAACTAATGACCTTCCCACCAAGCTGCTAGGCCATAGTCTTGTAGCCCATTCCAGCCTTGTGTAGGTCTACAATCGTGTCCCTGGCATCCTTGGACAGCTCTTTGGTCTTGGCCATGGTGGAGAGTTTGGAATCTGATTGATTGATTGCTTCTGTGGACAGGTGTCTTTTATACAGGTAACGAGCTGAGATTAGGATTTTGTTTTTTGCTATTCTGTCTCTCACTGTTAAAATACATCTAGCATTTAAATTATAGACTGATCATTTCTTTGTCAGTGGCCAAACGTTCAAAATCAGCAGTCAAATAGTTTTTCCCTCACTGTATATGTGCATGTCGGGGTGTATTTGTATGTACTGTTGCCAATGGAATGCAGTGGTGTACTTGTGTGTAGTGTTTGCGTTTGAATGCAAACGTGTATTTGTATGATGTGTTGACTTTTAAATGCAGGTATCCTTTTGTGTATAGTGTTTTGTTTGATTAAAGAGGTGTATATACTTTTAGTTTTTTAATACAGGAGTGTGTTTGTATGTAATGTTTGCATCTGATTGCATGGGTGTATTTGGATGCAATGTTGACTTCTAAATGCAAATGTACACTTGTGTGTAGTATTGATGTTTGAGTGAAGGGGTGTGTTTGTATGTAATATTTGTCTTAAGTTGCAGGTGTGTGATTGCATGTTGTGTTAGTGCTTGATTGCTTGGATGTATGCAGACACACTGCCACATACATACATACATACACACTTACACAGATATACATACACATTAACACACAGATACACACATATAAACACACTGAAACATACACACACATTCATATACACCCTGACACATACACACAGATACACATACTGACACATTTCACACACACTGACACAGAGATACACACACTAACATATGCACACACCTTGACACACAAATACTGGGCCGATTTTGCGCTTGGGTACAACCTGTATAGTCATGATGGATTGCACCTAAACGGAAGAGGGTCTGCTGTGCTGGGGGATAGGATGGCTAGAAGGTTGGAGGAGATTTTAAACTAGTGGTGGGGGGGAGGGTAAAAGCAATCTAGAAAATGGAGATAGGATGGAAAGGAGATGGGCTTTAGCTCAGAACAAAGGGGGTGGAGATGGGGGGAGGGGGAAGCTCAGAACAGAGGAGGTATGTAAAATTGATAATTCACAAAAAAGTAAAAAAGACTCATGATAATTTTAATTGTATGCTTACTAATACAAGAAGCCTATATAACAAAATGGGGGAACTAGAGGCAATAGCATACACTAAACAATATGATATAATAGGCATAACAGAAACATGGTGGGGTGAGACACATGACTGGGCAGTTAATTTAAATGGGTACATGTTATTTAGGAAGGATAGGAAAAACAAGAAGGGTGGAAGGGTATGTTTATATGTCAACCATGAGTTAAAGTCAAATCTTAGGCATGTGGAGTGTGACGAGGAAAAGGTGGAGGCTTTATGGGTAGATATCTGATTGGGGCAAACAAAGGGAAATCAATTATTGGTTGGGATATGTTATAAACCACCTAATGTAAATATTAATGAGGAAGAACAGCTGTTAGAGCAAATTGAGAAAGCTGCAAATCGAGGTAACACGTTAATTATTGGAGATTTTAATTATCCAGACATAAATTGGGAAAGAGGGACTAGTACTTCAGCAAGGGGCATCAGGTTTTTGAATTTGTTAAATGACACCTTTATGTCACAACTGGTACAAGCACCAACTAGAAAGGATGCTTGTCTGGATCTTGTCATAACAAACAATGTTGATCTTTTAACCAACATTCAAGTAGGGGAGCATTTGGGAAATAGTGATCACAATATGGTAAATTTTGAAATAAACGCAAAAAAGCAAAAGCAAGTGGGGTATACTGAAACATATAATTTTAACCCCTTAAGGACGGAGCCGAATGTACACGTTGTGAACAAAACAAGATGTAAACAAAACCTGGCATTTGCGCTACATGTCTGTCCAACCGTAATTCACCTCTTTCATAGTAAATGCACCCACCCTTATTATATATCATTTTATTCAGGGGAAACAGGGCTTTCATTTAATATCAAATATTTAGCCAAGAAACATAATCTAATATGAGAAAATGGGAGAAAATAAGATTTTTTTACATTTTGTTAGTTCTACATGACATTTTAACTGTCAATGTCATAATACCGTTTGCTTTTACTGCAATAAAATACACATATTTGTATTCAGCAAAGTCTCACGTGTAAGACAGTACCCCCTATCTACAGGTTTTATGGCGTTTTGGGAAGTTACAGGGTCAAATATAGCACGTTACATTTGATATTGAAATTCGCCAGATTGGTTACGTAGCCCAGGAATGAAATTTACACCCATAATGGCATACCATTTGCAATAGTAGACAACCCAAGGTATTGCAAATGGGGTATGTCCAGTCTTTTTTAGTAGCCATTTGGTCACAAACACTGGCCAAAGTTAGCGTTAGTATTTGTTTGTGTGTGAAAAATGCAAAAAACACCAATTTTGGCCAGTGTTTGTGACTACGTGGCTACTAAAAAAAGACTGGACATACCCCGTTTGCAATACCTTGGGTTGTCTACTATTGCAAATGGTATGCCATCATAGGGGTAATTTTCATTCTTGGGCTACCATAGGGTCTCAAAGGCAACCTAACCAATCTGGCGAATTTTAAGGTGAAAAAACTGAAACGCAAGCCTTATATTTGACGCTGTAACTTTTGAAAACACCATAAAAAGTCTTAAGGGGTTAAAAAAGCCAATTTCAATAAGATTAGGGCAGCTCTACAACATATCGACTGGCATAAACTCCTTAGTGATAAAAACACTGAGAATAAATGGAAACTATTCAAACAAATATTAGAAAGGTACTTTTCTCAGTATGTACCATTGGGTAATAAATATAGAAGAAACAAATTAAAACCAATGTGGCTTAGTAGAGAAGTAAAACAAGAGATTAAAAATAAGAAAAGGGCATTTAAAGCATTTAAATCAGACAAATCAAAGGCATCCTATTTAAGATATAAGGACGCCAATAACGCTTGCAAAAAGGCAATTAAAGTGGCTAAACTAGAAAATGAGAAATTGATAGCTAAAGAATGCAAAACCAACCCCAAAATTTTTTTCAAGTACATCAATTCTAAAAAAACAAAAAATGAAAGTGTAGGTACACTTGAAACAGAGTTGGGTTTATTAGCTAATGAAGACCAGGAAAAAGCAGCAATTTTAAATAACTATTTTTCTTCAGTATATATTAATGAGGATCCTATGAGATATGCAAATGATTGCTGCAAAAAACTTGCAAACAACCCCAAAATTTTTTTCAAGTACATCAATTCTAAAAAAACAAAAAATGAAAGTGTAGGTACACTTGAAACAGAGTTAGGTTTATTAGCTAATGAAGACCAGGAAAAAGCAGAAATTTTAAATAACTATTTTTCTTTAGTATATATTAATGAGGATCCTGTGAGATATGCAAATGATTGCTGCAAAAAACTTGCAAACAACTTGTGATTGGATAACTCGAGACAAGGTGCTAGAGCTATTAAAGAAAATTAATGTAAATAAAGGAGGATTGGAGGAAGGCAGATGTCGTTCCTATATTTAAAAAGGGTTCAAAATCCTTGCCTGGAAATTATAGACCTGTGAGCTTAACTTCTGTAACTGGGAAAATATTTGAAGGGCTATTAAGGGATAATATTCAGGAATTAATTGGGAAGAACTTTGTTATTAGCAAAAATCAGCATGGTTTTATGAAACATCGGTCATGTCAAACTAACCTAATTGCATTCTACGAAGAAGTAAGTAGAAGTATAGATCAGGGTGTTGCAGTGGATGGGATCTACTTGGATTATGCCAAGGCATTTGATACGGTTCCTCACAATAGGTTAGTCTTCAAAATTAAGAAATTGGTCTAGATGAATATTCTTGTTCTTGGGTAGAACATTGGCTTAAGGATAGAGTACAACAAGTTGTAATTAATGGTAAATTTTCAGGCTGGACAAAAGTGGTAAGTGGTGTCCCTCAGGGTTCTGTTTTGGGACCACTTCTATTTAACATATTTATAAATGATCTTAAAATAGGCATTGAAAGCCATGTATCAGTGTTTGCAGATGACACAAAACTTTGTAAAGTAATAAAATGTGAGCAGGATATTGCTTTGCTGCAGAGAGATTTGGATAGATTGGGGGACTGGGCACTTAAATGGCAGATAAAATTTAACATAGAGAAATGCAAAGTGATGCACTTCGGGGTTAAGAATGCACAAGCAACTTACACACTAAATGGCAGTGAATTAGGGCTAACCACACACGAGAAGGATTTGGGAATTGTTATAGACAACAAATTAGGCAGCAATATGCAATGTCAATCTGCAGTTGCTAAGGCCAGTAAGATTTTGTCATATATAAATAGGGGCATAAATTCTCGGGATGAAAATATAATTTTGCCTCTTTATAAATCACTGGTAAGACCGCACCTTGAATATGCTGTGCAATTTTGGGCGCCTGTTCTAAAGAAGGATATCATGGCACTGGAGAGGGTCCAGAGACGAGCTACAAAATTGATAAAAGGAATGGAGAATTTTAGTTATGAAGAAAGGGTAAAAAAATGTAACCTGTTTAGTTTGGAAAAACGGCGCCTGAGAGGGGATATGATAACTTTATACAAATATATTCGGGGCCAGTACAAACCTTTATCTGGACATCTATTCATAAACAGGGCTATACATAGGACACAAGGTCACACATTTAGGCTGGAAGAAAGGAGATTTCATCTAAGGCAAAGAAAAGGTTTTTTTACAGTAAGAACAATAAGGATATGGAATTCTCTGCCTGAAGAGGTGGTTTTGTCAGAGTCCATACAGATGTTTAAACTGAAATTGGATAAATACTTACAAAAACATAACATACAGGGATATAATTTATAATTAGTGGGGTAATAGCTGCTTGATCCAAGGAGACATCTCACTGCTATTTTGGGGTCAAGAAGGAATTTTTTCCTAGTTTGTGGCAAAATTGGAAGCGCTTCAGACCAGGTTTTTTGCCTTCTTTTGGATCAACAGCAACAACATTTGTGAGGAAGGCTGAACTTGATGGACGCAAGTCTCTTTTCAGCTATGTAACTATGTAACCTCCAACGCACCGCACACCAGCACCCTCTCCAGTTAATAACTACCCTCAGCTGCCCGGTTTAATTAACGGGACTACTCACAGCCCATCCAGTGTTTCGGGTGCAAGCAGCTAGGACACAAATGATCGGAATGCCGCTGAATACCGCTAACCAGGGCCAGTCTTGGAGGAGACCCACCAGCGGAAACCAGCGCAACCCTCTGCCTGCTGCCCATTGCATAGAGGAGGAGGAATGTTGGGGCATCCTACACGAGGCAGACCCCGTCCAAGCTGCCCACCGGGATAAAAGACAACAACACCGGCAACTCGTCAAACTGAACGGGAAGGAGGTCAGTGGTCTGCGGGATACCGGTGCAACCATGACATTGCTCCAAAAGCACTTGGTGTCTAGGAACCAACACACCAGAGACACTGTGGCTGTGAGAGTAGCCGGGGGCGCTGTGTTCCGCCTGCCTGTTGCCCGGGTACATGTGGATTGGGGAGTGGGTGCTAGACTTGTGAATGTGGAGATCATGAGGGATTTGCCAGCGGACGTCCTCCTTGGAAATGATTTGGCCCCCCTTGTCTCTGCCTATGCTCCAATTGGTCCCGCTGAAGTTAATGCTGTGACGACCCGTGCCCAGACCCGTGCCGCCGAGACCGGCCCACCTGCTGCTGAGACCCAGGTAAGACTCTCTACCCTGACTTGCACCTTAGACCAGGCCCCCTTAGGCTGGGATACCCCCGAGACGTACGGGAGGGAAACCCGGGAGGATCCGACCCTTCAGAAATATAGGGCTAGGGCAGATGCTGGAGAACAGGGAGTAGATGGGGAGCGTTACGAGTGGGTGGGGGATAGGCTGTATCGGATTCCCAAACCTTCCCAGAAAAAGAATACCCATCCGCAGAATCGGCAGCTGGTGGTGCCTGCGAAATACCGGCAGAAGATTCTGTGGATTGGGCATGATGTGCCATTAGCTGGACATCTAGGGTCCCGCCACACAGTTCATAGGATCACCCAAAATTTCTTCTGGCCCAATTTTAACTGAGATGTGCGGGTATATTGTAGTACTTGTGACACATGTCAATGAGTAGGTAAGCGGGGGGATCACCCAAAAGCTAGGCTTATGTCTATGCCTATCATTGGGGAACCCTTTTCCCGCATAGCCATTGACATTATGGGTCCACTGGCCAGGGCTAGTCCCTCAGGTAAGAAGTATATTCTCACCATGGTGGACTATGCCACACGTTACCCAGAGGCAGTAGCACTGTCTAATATTGAGGCAGAGACAGTAGCTGATGCCCTGGTTAAGATTTTTACTAGGGTCAGGTTCCCTCAGGAGATTCTCTCCGACCAGGGAACTCAGTGTATCGCTGTCCGCTGTCTGCAACTGTGGAAGGTGTGCCGCATTAAACCGCTGCTTAGTTCCCCCTATCACCCACAGACTAATGGTCTCTGCGAGCGCTTCAATGGCACCCTCAAGCAGATGTTGAGGACCTTTACTGATACTTGCAGAGACTGGGAGTGATTCCTGCCTCATCTGCTACTTGCATACCCCGGACCCCTGGATCTCATTAGAGGACACTGGGAGCGAGAGACAGAGCAAGAAGTGACTCCCATCGTACCATATGTTCTAGAACTCCGGGACCGCATGGAGAAACCGTCCCTGATGGTAAGGGAGAATCTTCAGGCGGCCCAGGGGAGACAGAAGAGGTGGTACGATCGGGGTGCCCGACAGCGGGTCTTCCAGGATGGGCAGAAGGTTTTAGTGCTCAAACCTGTGAAGACGAACAAGATGCAAGCATATATAAGATAGTAGCTCAGGTGTGTGATACTACCTACCTTATAGCCAGCTGTGCAGATGAAAGGATTCAGCGTTCCTTTCATGTGAATATGCTGAAGGAGTATCAGGAGAGACCAGAAGATGTTGCTGCAGTGTGTGCCCCTCCTGCAGATGACCCAGAGAATTTACCCCTGCCCGAGAAGGACCCCCAGACTGACCTCACTAGTCTTGTACAGCTAGGGGATCGGTTAAGCCCCACAGAGAAGGTACAGGCAAAGCAACATCTGTGGGAGAAGCAGGCGACGTTCTCCCAAGAGCCCGGCTACACTACCCTAGCTGTACATAAGGTAGAGACCCCTGGACAGAACCCCTTACGACAGCCACCCTACCGTATCCCTGGAGCAGTCCAGGAAGGAATGCGGAAAGAGATACAGGAGATGACTCGGCTTTGAGTCATCGAACACTCTGACAGTCCTTGGGCCTCAACTGTAGTCCTAGTGCCTAAGAAAGATGGGACCATCCGGTTCTGTGTGGACTACAGGCGGCTCAACAGGAGGACCACCACTGACACCTACCCAATGCCCAAGTAGATGAATTATTAGACCGTTTTGCCAGGGGACGCTATCTGACCACCATAGACCTGTGTAAGGTCCCCCTGGCTGAGGACGCTATCCCTAAGTCGGCATTTTTCACCCCCTTTGGCCTGTACCAGTTTAAAAAATCACCAAGAGAAACAGAGAAACTTAAAGGTTTGCAGGTATAACCTTTAAACCCTCAGTTTTCTCGAGTGTAGCGCTACGTGTTGTTTTTAAGGAATAGATTAGTGAATATATATATAGTGCTTTATATGCACTTACCCTCTATGTCACAATTTTTTAGACCCTTTTACAGTTTTAAGGCTCTAAACTTCCTGGCATCTGTGTCTTTTCCGGGTAGAACACACGACCCTTCTCTCACGATATGCACATATATGTGTTCCTCCACATTGGACAAAGAAAAGATAAATGATCCAATCTAGGTGTAGTATTTTAAGTATTGATAAAATCAATATAAATAAAATACAATATTGCTCACCTTGTTTAGAGCCCTTGGTACCTGGCTCTAAGTGTGTAGGCCTAGTGTCAATTAGTGGGGTGACACTACCCCTTCTTGAAATCACTTGAATAGGATGCAGTAAATTATAATTAAATAAGTAGTATATTTATTACTAGAAAGGTTAAAATATATACAAACTTTATATAAAATAACAAACAGATATATAGAAAGTTCCAAATGGAAAATGAATGCCAAAACGCGTTTCACCGTCAAACGGCTTCCTCAGTCAGCTCCTCATCATCCTCTGCACCATGTCAGTTTTTATGTCCTCTTAATTCCCGCCAAAAAAAACGCTTTGTTTTCGTCCGGTGTGATTCACCATCATACTTAACATTCTATGGCGTCAATTCCGGTGAGCGCCGATATAGTCCTGGGAAATGGAGTTCTCAGATGTGCCGTTTTTCGGATTCATTTCAATACATATATGGATATGAACATGATAATAGAGTTAAAAAAAACAAGAAAAGAATAGCATGGTGGAAATAATGTATCCTTATTTTTGTAGATAGAGACATGCATTATAAAAATAAAAAATACAATAAAATGATTATAAAAAACGAAATCCAGCATGTGTATTATATCTTAATGGGTTACTGTTTTTATATGATCACATTTACCTATAAGGGGAATTTGAATGATTTCTGTCTACACTTAAAAATTTTAATGAGAACTGCTTTCAAGAAAGGAAATATTTTTAAAAAATCTTTTGTAGCAGACATCATTAGTACCTTTCATTTTTGTATATACTCAATATTGTATATTACTATTTATGATAGATAGAAGAGAAAAAAATGGATGAATAGAAAATATATGTTTTTATTCCTATTTATTTATTGAATTCCTTTATTTTTTGGAAGTGTTGATTTTTATTAAAAGAATATGTGATTATTATCACAAGGAGAAGGGATACATTAATTAAATTACTAGGTGATGTCAATATGTATATAAAAAACATTATAAAAAATGGCATAACTCAAAGTCTGCATTAAGACCTAGAGGGGCTAGGGTATTTAAATTGAAAATCCATTTTGTCTCTATTTTTCCTAATTTCTTTATTTCGTCCTCCGCTCTCCAATTTAGAGTGACCTTTTGGATCGCAAAAAAATCTAAAAATTGAGGATCTTTATTGTGTGCTATTCTAAAATGATCAGAAACACTGTGTTTCTCATAGCCTTTTTTTATATTACGTATATGTTCATTTATTCTTACATTTAAAGGGCATTTCGTTCTGCCTACATAGAGGAGATTGCAAGAGCATTTTAATACATATATTACTCTTTTTGAAAAGCATGTAGTCATCTCTCGTATTTTATATTTTCTTTCTTTTTTTGAATCATAAAATTCTGTAATGTGTCTTTTTGCTGTTTTAGTACTCCTGCAGGCTAGACACTGCCCACAGCCAAAAAAACCTTTGTTTTGAAAAAAAGAAGTAGATGTCTTATTTTTTATGTGATTGTGTACTAATTTTTGTATTAAATTCGGAGCTCCTCTATATATAAGTCTCAGTCTTTCAGGTAGTATGGAATGTAACATTGGATCATTTCTTAACATTGGCCAATGTTTGTTTATTATCCATTTTATTTTGTGACTTTCCTGGTTAAAATTACAGATGAACGGTAAAAAGTTATTGTGGTCATTTTTCTTTTTTGAGTTATATTGTAATAGAGAAGATCTCTCCATAGTTTCTACTTCTTTTATAGTGTCTAACAGAGAGTCCTCCTCATATCCTTTCTCCATGAACTGATTTTTAATTTTTTTGGCTTGAATTTCAAAAGTGCTTTTATCAGTGCAATTCCTGCGAATCCTCATTAATTGTGCTTTTGGAATATTTTTTAACCACAGTGAGAAATGACAACTGTTTAAAAAAATATAATTATTTACATCCACAGATTTAAAAAATGTTTTTGTTTTAATAGAATTATTTTCTATAAAAATCGTGAGGTCTAAAAAATGTATGCTCTCTTTGCTATATTCAGTTGTTAGTTTCACTCCCCACTCATTTGTGTTTAAAAAGGTTAAAAATGACTCCAAAAGGTCCTCTGTCCCATTCCAGATAAAAAATATGTCATCTATGTATCGTTTATAGGATACCAGGTTCGCTCTCCAGGTGGCATTATGGTTTATATGTTCTTCTTCCCAGAATGCCATAAAAAGATTGGCATAACTGGGAGCGAACCTGGTTCCCATAGCTGTACCGACTTTTTGTAAGAAAAATTCATTATTGAACCAAAAATAGTTATTTTGTAAAATAAGTTCTATTCCTTCTGTTATAAAATTAATTTGTTCCTCAGGATAAAGTTTGTCTTTCTTTAGAAAAAATTGTGTTGCTTCTATACCTTTATCATGTGAGATAATTGTATAAAGAGAGCTGACATCTGCAGTGACTAAAATATAATTTGGGTCCCAAATTATAAAAAATGGCATAACTCAAAGTCTGCATTAAGACCTAGAGGGGCTAGGGTATTTAAATTGAAAATCCATTTTGTCTCTATTTTGACCCAAATTATATTTTAGTCACTGCAGATGTCAGCTCTCTTTATACAATTATCTCACATGATAAAGGTATAGCAGCAACACAATTTTTTCTAAAGAAAGACAAACTTTATCCTGAGGAACAAATTAATTTTATAACAGAAGGAATAGAACTTATTTTACAAAATAACTATTTTTGGTTCAAAAATAAGTTCTATTCCTTCTGTTATAAAATTAATTTGTTCCTCAGGATAAAGTTTGTCTTTCTTTAGAAAAAAATGTGTTGCTTCTATACCTTTATCATGTGAGATAATTGTATAAAGAGAGCTGACATCTGCAGTGACTAAAATATAATTTGGGTCCCATTGAATTTCTTGTAAAATCTGAATAATATTTAAAGTATCCTTAAGGTAGTTAGGGGTTTGTTGAACAATAGGTTGTAGGCATTTGTCCAGGTATTCCGATAGTCTACTTGATATAGAGTCAATACCTGAGACTATCGGTCTACCTGGAGGATTGGTCAAATTTTTATGAATTTTGGGGAGGTGGTAGAATACCGGGATTTTTGGTTTCGTAATATTAAGGTATTTATACTCCCTATCATTTAGTATTTCTATCTCCTTTCCCTTTTGTAGTAGACTATCAAATTTCTTCCTAATGTGAAGTGTAGGGTCACCGGACAGCTTTTGATATGTTGTTACATCTTCCACCAATCTAAGGCCTTCTCGTAAGTAGTCCTCTGTTTTCATAACTACAATCCCCCCTCCTTTATCTGCTGGCTTGATAACTTTTTCTTTATCTTTTTCTAAAGATTTTAATGCCAACCATTCCTCCTTGTTTAAATTCATATGTCTTTTATCTCTAGGTTTAATTTTGTTAATTTCTTGCATTACTGCCTTTTCAAATGAAATCATTTCTTTAGATATAAAATTATTTGGGAAAAAAGTAGACTTTTCCTTTAGATCAGTGTGTATGTATTTTGAAATCGGGGTTTGGTATATTGTTTTCTCTGATCTCATAAAGCATTTCTTTATACATAATTGTCTTTTATATTTATTCAAATCTATAAAGATATCAAATTTGTTTAGTGGTTGTGTTGGCACAAATTTTAGTCCTTTGTTTAGGATTTTCTGGTGTGCATTTGGTAGGGGATTTCCGGTTAGGTTGAAAATGATTGACTGTGATTGTGTCTTAATTTTTCTTATTTTATTTAATGTCTTCCCTCCTCGGATTCCCCTCCTCTTAAATTTCTTTGTCTTTTGGGGGACGGGGGGGTTGTGAGGTAAAACCATATGTTGTGGGGATTGTGTTGCTTTGTATTTCCCTTTTTGGCGTCCCTCCTGAAAAAAATCATCCTCGTTCTGTATATTGGTTAAAGTGTCAAATGTATTTGAGGTGGAAGTGTAATTCCTTTGTGTCTCCTTTCTATTTCTTGTGAGAATGGGTGATCTCTCTCTTATCTTTTTGTTTTGTTGATATCTTTCTTTTGTTTGTACTGGTGTAAATTTTGTGAATCTTAATTGTGGTGTAGGAAATCTTGGATGTGGTGATCTAATTCTAGAGCGATGTCTCCTATCCCGTGAATCCTCTCGTTCCTGGTGAGAATGTGTTTGATTTGAATCATTATGTTTTCCCCATCTCGTTACATGTTGATAGTTATTATTTTCTTGTTGTTGATAATAACTCTTTTTGTTTTGATAATTGGATTTGTTATGAGTATGTGTATCACTATATTTGTTTTTTGTAGCATATGTTGTGACTTGGTTGTTATCATAGTCATACCTATCCCTCTTGTATTTCTTTCTTTTAATATTTACAGTTTCTGCCTCAGTTTTGTCTATTTGTTTTTGAATTATGTTTGTAATGGTCTCATATTCCTCAGAGGAAGTATGGTTCAGGAGTTGGGTTTGGATATCATTTATATCTTTATCCAATTTTTGTAAGGTGACCTTTCTCCTTTTAATTATCATTTTCATAGTTGTGAAAGAAAAAGTTTCCAACATCTCCTGCCATTCTTCCATAAATTCTTCCTCTCCTTGATCTAATGTGGGATATTTGTTATATCTCAGACCCCTAGGGGTAATTTTCTCCTTAATATATTTTTCTAAAGTGGCTACTTCCCAAATTATTTTGACCTCCTGATTCATAAATTTAGTAAGTTTATATTGACATTCTCTTAAATCACAAACGTTTGTGTGAGGTTGGGAGTTGTGAATTGTGGTAGGGGTATCAAACATAGTATCTATGTTAGTGCAATACTTTTTTATTTTTTCAAATAGTGTCATTTCAGCTGCCTCCACACCTACAAGGAGTAGGATATACAAACACAATAGATTTACAAACAGGGTGTGGAAAAGTGGCGCTATTAAAATATGGTGAAAAAATAAAATTCCAGCTGCTAAAAACACTCCGTGGGTACTCCTATACACCCACCACACATAAAAAATCACCAAGAGAAACAGAGAAACTTAAAGGTTTGCAGGTATAACCTTTAAACCCTCAGTTTTCTCAAGTGTAGCGCTACGTGTTGTTTTTAAGGAATAGATTAGTGAATATATATATAGTGCTTTATATGCACTTACCCTCTATGTCACAATTTTTTAGAGCCTTTTACATTTTTAAGACTCTAAACTTCCTGGCGTCTGTGTCTTTTCCGGGTAGAACACACGACCCTTCTCTCACGATATGCACATATATGTTTTCCTCCACATTGGACAAAGAAAAGATAAATGATCCAATCTAGGTGTAGTATTTTAAGTATTGATAAAATCAATATAAATAAAATACAGTATTGCTCAACTTGTTTAGAGCCCTTGGTACCTGGCTCTAAGTGTGTAGGCCTAGTGTCAATTAGTGGGGTGACACTACCCCTTCTTGAAATCACTTGAATAGGATGCAGTAAATTATAATTAAATAAGTAGTATATTTAGTATTAGAAAGGTTAAAATATATACAAACTTTATATAAAATAACAAACAGATATATAGAAAGTTCCAAATGGAAAATGAATGCCAAAACGCGTTTCACCGTCAAACGGCTTCCTCAGTCAGCTCCTCATCATCCTCTGCACCGTGTCAGTTTTTATGTCCTCTTAATTCCCGCCAAAAAAACGTTTTCGTCCGGTGTGATTCACGTGACGCGGGCCGATGCCGTCGCGTCACTTCCGGTTGTTCGTACTACATTTCCCATCACGCTTAACGTTCTATGGCGTCACTTCCGGTGACCGCCGATATAGTCCTGGGAAATGGAGTTCTCAGATGTGCCGTTTTTCGGATTCATTTGAATACATATATGGATATGAACATGATAATAGAGTTAAAAAAACTAGAAAAGAATAGCATGGTGGAAATAATGTATCCTTATTTTTGTAGATAGAGACATGCATTATAAAAATAAAAAATACAATAAAATGATTATAAAAAACGAAATCCAGCATGTGTATTATATCTTAATGGGTTACTGTTTTTATATGATCACATTTACCTATAAGGGGAATTTGAATGATTTCTGTCTACACTTAAAAATTTTAGTGAGAACTGCTTTCAAGAAAGGAAATATTTCAAATCAAACACATTCTCACCAGGAACGAGAGGATTCACGGGATAGGAGACATCGCTCTAGAATTAGATCACCACATCCAAGATTTCCTACTCCACAATTAAGATTCACAAAATTTACACCAGTACAAACAAAAGAAAGATATCAACAAAACAAAAAGATAAGAGAGAGATCACCCATTCTCACAAGAAATAGAAAGGAGACACAAAGGAATTACACTTCCACCTCAAATACATTTGACACTTTAACCAATATACAGAACGAGGATGATTTTTTTCAGGAGGGACGCCAAAAAGGGAAATACAAAGCAACACAATCCCCACAACATATGGTTTTACCTCACAACCCCCCCGTCCCCCAAAAGACAAAGAAATTTAAGAGGAGGGGAATCCGAGGAGGGAAGACATTAAATAAAATAAGAAAAATTAAGACACAATCACAGTCAATCATTTTCAACCTAACCGGAAATCCCCTACCAAATGCACACCAGAAAATCCTAAACAAAGGACTAAAATTTGTGCCAACACAACCACTAAACAAATTTGATATCTTTATAGATTTGAATAAATATAAAAGACAATTATGTCTAAAGAAATGCTTTATGAGATCAGAGAAAACAATATACCAAACCCCGATTTCAAAATACATACACACTGATCTAAAGGAAAAGTCTACTTTTTTCCCAAATAATTTTATATCTAAAGAAATGATTTCATTTGAAAAGGCAGTAATGCAAGAAATTAACAAAATTAAACCTAGAGATAAAAGACATATGAATTTAAACAAGGAGGAATGGTTGGCATTAAAATCTTTACAAAAAGATAAAGAAAAAGTTATCAAGCCAACAGATAAAGGAGGGGGGATTGTAGTTATGAAAACAGAGGACTACTTACGAGAAGGCCTTAGATTGGTGGAAGATGTAACAACATATCAAAAGCTGTCCGGTGACCCTACACTTCACATTAGGAAGAAATTTGATAGTCTACTACAAAAGGGAAAGGAGATAGAAATACTAAATGATAGGGAGTATAAATACCTTAATATTACGAAACCAAAAATCCCGGTATTCTACCACCTCCCCAAAATTCATAAAAATTTGACCAATCCTCCAGGTAGACCGATAGTCTCAGGTATTGACTCTATATCAAGTAGACTATCGGAATACCTGAACAAATGCCTACAACCTATTGTTCAACAAACCCCTAATTACCTTAAGGATACTTTAAATATTATTCAGATTTTACAAGAAATTTCAATGGGACCCAAATTATATTTTAGTCACTGCAGATGTCAGCTCTCTTTATACAATTATCTCACATGATAAAGGTATAGAAGCAACACAATTTTTTCTAAAGAAAGACAAACTTTATCCTGAGGAACAAATTAATTTTATAACAGAAGGAATAGAACTTATTTTACAAAATAACTATTTTTGGTTCAATAATGAATTTTTCTTACAAAAAGTCGGTACAGCTATGGGAACCAGGTTCGCTCCCAGTTATGCCAATCTTTTTATGGCATTCTGGGAAGAAGAACATATAAACCATAATGCCACCTGGAGAGCGAACCTGGTATCCTATAAACGATACAAAGATGACATATTTTTTATCTGGAATGGGACAGAGGACCTTTTGGAGTCATTTTTAACCTTTTTAAACACAAATGAGTGGGGAGTGAAACTAACAACTGAATATAGCAAAGAGAGCATAAATTTTTTAGACCTCACGATTTTTATAGAAAATAATTCTATTAAAACAAAAACATTTTTTAAATCTGTGGATGTAAATAATTATATTTTTTTAAACAGTTGTCATTTCTCACCGTGGTTAAAAAATATTCCAAAAGCACAATTAATGAGGATTCGCAGGAATTGCACTGATAAAAGCACTTTTGAAATTCAAGCCAAAAAAATAAAAAATCAGTTCATGGAGAAAGGATATGAGGAGGACTCTGTTAGACACTATAAAAGAAGTAGAAACTATGGAGAGATCTTCTCTATTAAAATATAACTCAAAAAAGAAAAATGACCACAATAACTTTTTACCGTTCATCTGTAATTTTAACCAGGAAAGTCTCAAAATAAAACGGATAATAAACAAACATTGGCCAATGTTAAGAAATGATCCAATGTTACATTCCATACTACCTGAAAGACTGAGACTTATATATAGAGGAGCTCCGAATTTAATACAAAAATTAGTACACAATCACATAAAAAATAAGACATCTACTTCTTTTTTTCAAAACAAAGGTTTTTTTGGCTGTGGGCAGTGTCTAGCCTGCAGGAGTACTAAAACAGCAAAAAGACACATTACAGAATTTTATGATTCAAAAAAAGAAAGAAAATATAAAATACGAGAGATGACTACATGCTTTTCAAAAAGAGTAATATATGTATTAAAATGCTCTTGCAATCTCCTCTATGTAGGCAGAACGAAACGCCCTTTAAATGTAAGAATAAATGAACATATACGTAATATAAAAAAAGGCTATGAGAAACACAGTGTTTCTGATCATTTTAGAATAGCACACAATAAAGATCCTCAATTTTTTGATTTTTTTGCGATCCAAAAGGTCACTCTAAATTGGAGAGGGGAGGACAAAATAAAGAAATTAGGAAAAATAGAGACAAAATGGATTTTCAATTTAAATACCCTAGCCCCTCTAGGTCTTAATGCAGACTTTGAGTTATGCCATTTTTTATAATGTTTTTTATATACATATTGACATCACCTAGTAATTTAATTAATGTCTCCCTTCTCCTTGTGATAATAATCACATATTATTTTAATAAAAATCAACACTTCCAAAAAATAAAGGAATTCAATAAATAAATAGGAATAAAAACATATATTTTCTATTCATCCATTTTTTCTCTTCTATCTATCATAAATAGTAATATACAATATTGAGTATATACAAAAATGAAAGGTACTAATGATGTCTGCTACAAAAGATTTTTTAAAAATATTTCCTTTCTTGAAAGCAGTTCTCATTAAAATTTTTAAGTGTAGACAGAAATCATTCAAATTCCCCTTATAGGCAAATGTGATCATATAAAAACAGTAACCCATTAAGATATAATACACATGCTGGATTTTGTTTTTTATAATCATTTTATTGTATTTTTTATTTTTATAATGCATGTCTCTATCTACAAAAATAAGGATACATTATTTCCACCATGCTATTCTTTTCTAGTTTTTTTAACTCTATTATCATGTTCATATCCATATATGTATTTAAATGAATCCGAAAAACGGCACATCTGAGAACTCCATTTCCCAGGACTATATCGGCGGTCACCGGAAGTGACGCCATAGAACGTTAAGCATGATGGGAAATGTAGTACGAACAACCGGAAGTGACGCGACGACATCGGCCCGCGTCACGTGAATCACACCGGACGAAAACAAAGCGTTTTTTTGGCGGGAATTAAGAGGACATAAAAACTGACACGGTGCAGAGGATGATGAGGAGCTGACTGAGGAAGCCGTTTGACGGTGAAACGCGTTTTGGCATTCATTTTCCATTTGGAACTTTCTATATATCTGTTTGTTATTTTATATAAAGTTTGTATATATTTTAACCTTTCTAGTAATAAATATACTACTTATTTAATTATAATTTACTGCATCCTATTCAAGTGATTTCAAGAAGGGGTAGTGTCACCCCACTAATTGACACTAGGCCTACACACTTAGAGCCAGGTACCAAGGGCTCTAAACAAGGTGAGCAATATTGTATTTTATTTATATCGATTTTATCAATACTTAAAATACTACACCTAGATTGGATCATTTATCTTTTCTTTGTCCAATGTGGAGGAAAACATATATGTGCATATCGTGAGAGAAGGGTCGTGTGTTCTACCCGGAAAAGACACAGACGCCAGGAAGTTTAGAGCCTTAAAACTGTAAAAGGCTCTAAAAAATTGTGACATAGAGGGTAAGTGCATATAAAGCACTATATATATATATTCACTAATCTATTCCTTAAAAACAACACGTAGCGCTACACTCGAGAAAACTGAGGGTTTAAAGGTTATTCCTGCAAACCTTTAAGTTTCTCTGTTTCTCTTGGTGATTTTTTATGTGTGGTGGGTGTATAGGAGTACCCACGGAGTGTTTTTAGCAGCTGGAATTTTATTTTTTCACCATATTTTAATAGCGCCACCTTTCCACACCCTGTTTGTAAATCTATTGTGTCTGTACCAGTTTAAGGTCATGCCATTTGAGATGAAGAATGCTCCGGCTACATTCCAGCGTATGGTGGATAGACTCCTCGATGGCTTCCAGAAATTTGCTTGTACATACCTGGATGACATTGTGGTCTACAGTGAGTCCTGGGAGGAACACCGGGTGCATGTAGGGGTGGTTCTGGACAAGATTTGGGCCGCTGGCCTGACCTAGAAACCAGACAAATGCCATCTAGGCATGGCTGAAGTACAGTACCTAGGTCACAGAGTGGGGTGTGGGAACAAGAGACCAGAGCCAGCCAAGGTAGAGGCAGTGGCTAACTGGCCCACACCTATCACTAAGACCCAGGTGTTAGCCTTCTTGAGGACAGCAGGGTACTGCCGATGCTTTGTCCCTGACTACAGTACTATCCCCAAACCCCTGACTGACCTGACTAAGAATCTACCTAAACAGGTCCTGTGGTCTCCAGCTTGTGAAGCTGCGTTTCAGGCACTGAAGCAGGCTCTTGTGAATGCCCCTGTCCTGGCTGCCCCAGTTCCTAACAAATGCTTTCTTGTTCATACAGATGCTTCCATGTATGGACTGTTACACGAATCCAATGTACTCGTTATTTTTATAGTTCTGTATTTTTATGGATTTTTATTGTTCCATGTAAAATGGCGGTTTGCCTCTATCCTTGGAGATAATTGGATTTCTTCCCAATTATCTCCAGGATAGAGAGGAGGGATTTACTTGTATAAAGGGGAGTGCTTAAACCTAAGCCACTGTGATTGGCTACTGTACGATATAGGTCCCAGTCTTACATATGGTCCCCTAGGGGAGTGTCCACCAGGTGGGAGACCTGCATAAATACTGAGCAGGTAGCCCTCATTAAATCAGATCCTATTTTACCCTCAAGACGGAGCTTGGTCTCGTGTTTGGGGGGATTGCTACTTTATTTCTTCGAATATTTCTTTCGCCTGTTTTAGCCGCGGAAGGAGTTCGGCTGATTTGTTATTCGTGGATTTACTGCATTCCCTTGTACTCTGTTCGGGAGTTTGGCGGTCTACTATATAGAGCCTGTGTCTCTGTGAGAAGGGGAAGATCGGCTAAACGGCGGTTTCATCCATTTGAGCTGTGAGTGTCTTAACAATATATATATATATATATTAATATCAAAATACAGAATGATAGTATATATATATATATATATGTATAATATATATATATATATATAAATATATAATATAAAATAAAGACATATATAAATATGTTAAAAATGAAAAATATATATATGTGTAATTTCGTTCTAACTGTATTTTGATATTAATATACATATATTGATATCAAAATCAACTTAGAACAAAATTATATATATGTATATATATATATATATATATATGTAGAGATTGTAGCCGTATTAGTCCAGTGATGTAGATGTAAAAAACAGATAAAATTTGTATCTTGTAATACCTTTTTTTATTAGACTAACAGAATTTTTTAATGACAAGCTTTTCGGGAGAACCTCCCTTTCTCAAGTCTATCAAGTCTATCTATATACAAAGTACTATGTGTAGACCTATGCTTTCCCATACTCATATAGTGATGTCGCGAACCGTTCGCGAACTTGCGGCGAACGGTTCGCCACGGTTCGCCACGAATCGTTCGCGGCGAACTCTGGTCAGCTGACACATCCCTTGCCAATCTCCGGCAGACCCTCCCTCCCAGATCCTCCTACTTCATGGACAGCATCCATGTTGAAGGAAAACGGTTCGCGACATCACTATACTCATATGCATGTATGCTTATATATATCACTGTGCATTTATATTTGTGTATATGAGTTAATGTGCATGTATGTATATGTGTTTATGTATATGTATTTATGCGTTCACATATACATATTTATGTATGTGTGCATGTATAAAGTGTACCATCCTCTGCACTGTCTGCTTGTTTGTTTTTCTTCACCCTCTCTCCCCCTCACTCTTCCCTTCAGAAAGATATTTATGACCCTCTGCAAAAATTGTGTCTATTTTCTAACAAACCTGTGTCTTATCTACACTCATGTTGCTTTAACCCCTGTATCACAACTCTACTTTGAATTCTATGTGTCGTCTTGCTCAGAAATGCTTCAGACTTGAGAAAGGGAGGTTCTCCCGAAAGCTTGTCATTAAAAAATTCTGTTAGTCCTTTAAAAATGTATTACAAGATACAAATTTGATCTGTTTTTTACACACACATATATATATATATATATATATATATACATCTACAACCTGTTCCAAATTATTATGCAAATGAAATTTTTCTCATTTATCTAAATAATTGATGTAAATAACAGTCAGCATAATTCTCATGTTATCAACTATTAAGAGTGCAATTCAGATTTTATGGAACAAACCTCCTAATGATAACAGTATTTTTTTTAAACATAAAAAAAACTTACAAACTTACTTTTAAACATAAAAAACTTACAATGCACTGTTGCACTATTGTCATTTGTTGTGTTTGCAGCATATTTACTGAAATCAAAAGCTATTTAAATCAAACTTATAACAACATTTTAACTTTTTACACATTTTAACAGGTCAAGTTACATTTTAACATAGGATCCCTTATTTGATAGCAGCTTCACAAGTCTTGCATCCATTGAACTTGTGAGTTTTTGGACAGTTTCTGCTTGAATTTGTTTGCAAGATGTCAGAATAGCCTCTCAGAGCTGCTGTTTGGACGTATACTGCCTCCCACCCTCATAGATCTTTTGCTTGAGGAAGCTCCAAAGGGTCTCAATAGGTTTGAGGTCAGGGGAGGATGGAGGCCACACCATGACTTTCTCTCCTTTTATCCCCATAGCAGCCATTGATGCAGAGGTATTCTTTGCAGCATGAGATGGTGCATTGTCATGCATGAAGATGATTTTATTACAGAAAGCAAAGTTCTTCCTTTTGTACCAGGGAAGAAAGTGGCCAGTCAGGAACTCCACATACTTTGCAGAGGTCATCTTTACACCTTCAGTGACCCTAAAGGGGCCGACCAGCTCTCTTCCCATGATTCCAGCCCAAAACATGACTCCACCACCACCTTGCTGGCATCGCAGCCTTGTTGGAACAAGGTGGCCGTCCACCAACCATCCACTACTCCATCCATCTGAACCATCCAGCGTTGACGGCACTCATCATTGAACAGGACTGTTTGAAAATTAGTCTTCATGTATTTTTCTGCCCAATGCAGCCGTTTCTGCTTGTGAGCATTGGTTAGTGGTGGCCGAATAGAAGGTTTATGCACAGTTGCAAGACTCTGCAAGACTCTACACCTTGATGTCCGTGGGACTCCAGAGGCACCAGCAGCTTCAAATATCTGTTTGCTGCTATGTAATGGTATTTTAGCAGCTGCTCTCTTGATCCGATGCATTGATCTGGCAGAAATATTCCTCAATGTGCCTTCACCCGTCTGTGCTCTGAATCAGCCACAAATCTCTTAATAGTGCGATGATCACGCTTAAGTTTTCATGAAATATCTAATGTTTTCATACCTCGTCCAACGCATTGAACTATTTCACTCTTTTCGGCAGCAGAGAGATCCTCTTTCTTCCCCATTTTGCATGAAAATGGTGCTCTGCTTAATAATGTGGAACACCCTCCTTTAGTAGTTTTTCCTTAAATTGGGCTCACTTGGCAATCTAATTATCACAGGTGTCCGAGATTGTTTTGAGTGATCAAAAGAGCCCTGAGACACAATGCCATACATGAGTTCAACTGAAAAACAAAATATTTAATCTTTGTGACACTTAAATAGAATTTGCATAATAATTTTGAACAGGGTGTGTATATATATTTATATATATATATATATATATATATTAATTCTACATATATATTTATGTAGTATTTTTAAATAATTAGGTCATTTTATTAATTACAATTTGCGGGTCCTGCTTGACAACCCAGACCGAAAGTCCAGGGAATTTAATTTGCTAGCATTATATTTAACCCTGTAACTTTCCAAGATACCATAAAACCTGTACATGGGGGATATTGTTTTACACGGAAGACTTCGATGAACACAAATATTAGTGTTTCAAAATAGTAAAATGTATTACAATGTTAATATTGTCAGTGAAAGTGACGTTTTTTGCATTTTTCACACACAAACGGCACTTTCACTGACAATATAATTGTTATGACGTGTTTTACGGTTTTGAAACACTAACATTTGTGTTCAGCGAAGTCTCCCGAGTATAACAGTACCCCTCATGTACAGATTTCATGGTGTTTTCAAACGTTACAGAGTCAAATATAAGGCTTGTGTTAAGTTTTTTTCACATTGAAATTCGCCAGATTGGTTAAGTTGCCTTTGAGACCGTATGGTAGTCCAGAAATGAGAATTACCCCCATGATGGCATACCATTTGCAAAAGTAGGCAACCCAAGGTATTGCAAATGGGGTATGTCCAGTTTTTTTAGTAGTCACAAACACTGGCCAAAATTAAAGAACAATCTATCATCCAGAGGCGGTCAAATTAAATGACAAAAAAAGGAACAAGGGTGGAACATTTTGGAGGGAAATATTGGCCTCCTGTCATTAATAAAATTAAGATTATAGTTATACTAAAGATTGTATAATCTACAATTTTATAACAAGACAGGATGCTTCATAATTGCTGTTTTAATGCTCAGACAAAACAAAAATTGATGGAAGATGTCTTCCCGGGACCCGTCGGCCGAACGTAGGATGTCCTGAAGAGAGGCGCCTGCTAGGAAGGCGCCAGAGGCCGCTGCGCCTCTAACCGAATGCGATCCGAAGGTCGAATTCCCACCCGCCAAGCACAGCAACCATCTAATCCAAAGTAGGAGAAGAGACCAACTTGTGAGTTTAACATAAGAGATCAATAATTGACCGGAACTGGAAGGGCGAAGTGGAGAAGTAAGCGCCACATAACGAGACAGAGCCATCACCACGCAGAGTTTAGGCGAGTTGTGGAAATACAGGTAGAAGATAGCCGTCAAGTCCTAATTAGTTTGTCTAGACACCATGAAGGTAACCCTGTCCGAAGAAAAGGAAAAAGTGCGGTCATCGAAAGCCCGGACGTTGGAGACCCGTCAAAAGGAAATTAGGCATCGCAGGAGAGCAAATTTAGCTGAAAGCCGATGGAGGGAAAAGGCACTGATTATCACGCCAGACATGGAGGAATGACAATACCGCGTGCATGTCCCAGAGGGAGGAATACTTAGTGTCATGTATTCATCCGCTTATAAAAATGGGGTTAATGGCATTTACTGTCCACACAGGAAAAGTTGTGCCGAGCAGCAACCAAATCCACAGAAGGGTTAATGCTGAGCAGCAATTATGCAAATAGGAACCTGGTAACCGCCTTTGGGGTCAAAGGCCGGTTACAGCCTATCAGATCTAGAGGAGGGGTATTTAGGCCCAGTTCTCATCCTGCTCAGTGCCCTGTCGTGGTTTCCCTTGTGGTTGTCCGAGAGCGCGTTATTTGATTCTGATTTTTCTGGTTATTTGACTTTGGCATTGTTTTTGACTTGACCTGTTTTCTGGCATCCCTGACTCCTGGCCTTTCCTTATCGTTGTGTCTCTTTCTGCATCCCTTGACCTCGGCTGTTCCTGACTATTCTTTGGTACGTTAGTCCGGCCATTCTAAGGTCCGGTATGCGTTACCTATCAGTCCTCTGTGTTACACAATTCTACATGCTGGATCATTCTGTAATCCTGACACTTGGGCATCGGAGGCCACGATAGTCTCATGCCCCGGGGAAGTCTGCAAACCAACAGGTCCTGACCAATTGGAAACCTTGGAGTGGTAAGTGAGCTGCTGAAATCGGTAACCTTGCCAAGTTAGCTGAATGATACAAGCGCCCCAGGTCAAACAGGTGTGAGAGGAAGTTCAGAGCACTGGCTACAGGGGCCGTAAAGGGATTGGTATCCCGTTCCAGGCACCAACAACACCAAGAGTTCCATGCTGAAAAGTAGCATCTCCTAGTTCCAGGAGCCCAGGAGTCCCAGAGGAGGTTTTTAGCAGACTGCAATAATGCCTCGACATTCCAGGTTCCCCTGAAAGAGTCCAGGCCACAAAGCGGAGGTGGTCGTCCACCACGAGAAGGTGAGGATTGCCTCGAGAGTCTGAGAGGAGCGTCTGTGTGGATGGCAGAAGGAGAGGATCCTGATGGGATAGATCCAGAAGTTCTGGGAACCAGGCCTGACTCTGCGATAGGGGGGTCAGCAATACCAAGGATACACGTTGATGTTGTACCTGTAGTAGGACCCCTGGAGATCAAACACAGGTGATGACCACACCTGAAGAAAGGCATCCACCGCCGTGCAAGCCAGGTCCGGAAGCCAACTTAAGTAGGTTGGGACCTGGAAGTTCGTCCTGGAGGCGAAAAGGTCCACGGTGAACGGGCCCCTCTGGTCCGCGATCTTGAGGAAAACAGAATGATGGAGCCTCCAATCGATGCGTCCCTCCAATGTCTGGAGAACCAGTCCACCATCAGATTCTACACCCCTGGGAGGTATTCCGTCTGGAGAGTGATGTTGCGTTGGAAGCAGAAACTGTAGATCTCCTTCATCACCTGCAAAAGCGTGCCCCTCCCAGACAGTTGATGTACTGAACCACCGAGATGTTGTCCATCCTGAGAAGAATGCAACAATCTGAAAGGTGACTCGCCAAGCTCCGGATCGCAAATGAGCCCGCGATCAGTTCCAGGCAGTTGCTGGTTGCACAGGTGGCTCCCCAACCCTAGAGACTCGCGTCCGACTCCAGGATAAAATCCAGGGTCGGCCCGAAAAGGCCTTGCCGCTCCAGGCTGACATGTGAAGTAGCCACCAGCGCAGTTCGGTCTTGACATCCGGCGTGAGAGGAATTACTTGGTCATAGGAGGGCCGCCTATGGAGCAAGTGGGCCTTCAGGCATTGCATGGCCCTGTAGTGAAGGGTAGATCGCCTGGATTGACGGGGAGAGGAGGCCCACAACAGGCGCCAGCATCCTCAGAGGGATCCGATCCTGACGCAGGATCATCTGGATTTCCTTCCGGATGGTCGAGATCGTGGACTGAGGGAGGCGTTGGATGTACTCCCTGGTGTCTATCTCAAAGCCCAAAATTTAGATCATCTGGGATGATGAGAGGGACTATTTTTTCCTGTTGACCACGAAACCTAGCGACTCGAACAAGGAGACCGCAGAGTGTGTCTGATAATTAAGCCTGGAGAGCTCTTCGCAAAAGGTCATCCAGCTAGATAATACAATGAATGCCCTCGGAGTGGAGGTGTGCCATCACCGTTTTTAACAGTTTAGTGATACACCACGGCATCGAGCTGAGACCGAAAGGGTGGCAGGTGAATTGGCATGGTCTGCCTTTCCAGAGGAAACGGAGGAACCGTCGGCATTTAGGGTTCACCGGCACCGAAAGATAGGCGTCCTTCAGGTCCAGTCTCGTGAACCAATCCCCTGGCCTGAGGAGGTCCCGCAGGAGATGGATGACCTCCATCTTGAAATGATGGTAAACCATATGGAAGCAGCACCTTGTGAAAAGTCCTCGTCAGCGAGCACGAGGATCCTGACCAGGGTTCCAGCATGTCCAGCAGTTTATCCTGTGCCAGTCGGAGGCTGCTCTCGACCCCTTTTTTAGGGTCACGCCCAGTACATGTAGGTGGAAACCATGGGGTCAAACTCCTGGGTCGGGGTGACTTTATCCAGTAGTACAGGCCTGGGGCATTCCGCCTGTAATCAGAGACGTACCGTGCGGCCTCGGTGGTCAAGAGAATGGGGAGGCGGATAACTGATCATATCCCCGGGGACCATGTGAAGGGAAAAAGCAAGGGAACCCCTTGACAGAAAGAGGGGCAGAGGGAAAAAACAGGGGGGGGAAAAGGGAATCCCCTGGCACCCAAAGAATAAGAAGGGAATACAGCCAAAGCAGAAAATTTCAACACAAATAATACAATAACAATCAGTAAATAAAAAAGTACATAATATCAAGTAACAGATAAATCCCACAGCCACCCATAAGAAAATTGGAGGCAGTGGTACTCTGACCTGTGCTTGATGTGGAGCAGCAACGAAAGAGGAAGTAGTTTTTCTGATTGGTTGTTTTCTCGCTATGTTAATGTGCTGCTGTGGAGTTCTAGTAAAGATAGACTTGAGCAAATATGAAGCCTCCTGTCATGTTATAAAATTCATAAATATACATATTCCATTGCAAAAACAGTGCATTTTTAATTATTCTTTTTTTTGTATAAATTCTTTTATTCCTTTTTTACAAATATACTCTTAAGAAATTACAACATACATTTAAAAAACAAACATACAACACTGCAGTGCATCTTCCAAAAATTATCTTCTTATTGAACACATATACCACTAATCACCTATATCTGTGAAGTCTAGAGGATTTTATCTGTGCTCAGGCGATAATAACCTTTATATTTCTCTATAAAGCTCTGATTTTTATTACTCATGTTTGGCCAGTGCATGTGCAACAGTGCGACTTCAGGTTTCCTATCTAGCAATATCTCTGTCTTGTCTCTAATGAATTTATAAAGTAGATCAATTGCGTTCTGAATACCTGGGAAACTCCACCATATGTGGAGATTCTGACCCCTCCTCCCTGTCACATCTCCAACACTTCGCAGAAGCATTTGAATACATCTGTACTAGTCTTTTTGGGACCAGATACCACCTATTCATAACTTTATAATTGGTTTCTACTAAATTCAAACATTGTATTTGTTTGCGGGTAGTATTGATAGTATTGCACCATTCTTGCTAATCTAATAAGCAATTCAAGTCTTTTTCCCATTTATTCTTTTGAGGAAAACATATTGAATAATTTATATTTCTAATAACTTCGATTGCCTTTGCTAATGCTTTAGGAATTATCTCATTTGAAAAAAGAGATTTTAACAACTTTGAAGATTTATTTGTAGCCAAAATCAAGTGTTTCTGCAAAAAATATTTGACCCTTAAATATGAAAAAATCTCAGCATTGGGTAGCTGAAACTTTTGAACAAAAGCCTCAAATGACATTAACTTATCTTGGTATAATATCTGTGACACCTTATATATTCCTCGTCCTCTCCATCTAGCTAGTGATAAGTCTTTGACATTAGCTTATATTACCCCCAAGTTTCAGGAATCAAAAATTGCATATGTAAGACCTATTTTTCTTTTAATCTCTTCCCAAACCGGGAGCAACTGTGCCCATATTTTATTATTATTGATGTCAATACCCATTTTTTCCATTTTATTTGTATTCCATATCAGACCTTCTGAATTCTTTAGCCCCAAGTCCTCCATTTCGATTTTAAACCAACCCTCATCTATAGCTGTTATTATCTGAGTTCTATAAATATGGGCTATTGTATTCGTCCAATACATGAATCTTAAATTAGGAAAGTTTAATTCCCCATCTGTAGATTTTAAAGATAAAGTTGTCCTACTGATTCTATTTTTTTCCCTTTATTAATAAAATTTTCTAGGTTATTTTGGAATAGTGATAACCAGCTATCAGGGATTCTAAGAGGTATCATTTGAAACAAGTAATTCCATTTAGAAATAATATAGGAATTAATAACATTGATACGTCCCCACCACGTAATCTGCAAGTTTCTCCAAGCCTTAAGTGATAAATTTGTAGTTTTCAAAAGCTTTAAAAAAATTTCTTCCATCATTCTATCTATATTCTTAGTAATCGATATTCCAAGGTATTCAAATTTCTTTGTTGCCCATGTGAATTCATATTTACTTTTGATCTCCTCTCTAGCTTCCTTATCTAACCCAATACTCATCAGAGTTGTTTTATCATTGTTTAACTTATGGTTTGCTAGCTGACTGTATTCCTTAAACTCTCCCATCAAGGCGTCTAAGGAATAAGTGGGGTCCGTTATTGACAGGAGAATACCATCTGCATAGAGACTGATTTCAAATTAATTGTCTCTTATCTTATAGCCCATCATAAGTTTTTCCTAATATTTTCCGCTAGGTGTTCCATTGAAAGTATGTATAACAATGGCAATAGTGGGCAGTCTTGCCTGACCCCATTATTTATTGATACCCAATCTGAGCAAACATTTGGCTCAACTGTTCTGGCTGAGGGGTTTTTATACAGTGCCATAATTCCATTTAACATTCAGCCTTTAATACCATATGATTCTAAGGTTAATTCTAAAAACTTCCAGTTCAACCTATCAAAGGCTTTTTCCACATCAACGGCCATGATCAAAATATTTTTCTTTTTTGCGCCATCTATTATATCTATAATCTTGATTACTTCCTTAGGACGGGATGCCAAAATGGAGGAAAATATTTTTACATCAGTATTTAGAGAGATGGGGCGATAAGTAGAGACTACTGTAGGGTCTTTTCCTTGCTTCAAAATAGGAAGCACATTAGCGCTCATAATTTCTTCAGGGAAGCTACCTCTCTGTACCGCATTATTAAAAGTTGGGGCCAAATGTTTGCTCAATAGGGATTTGTAAGTATGAAAAAACAGGTTAGTAAACCCATCTGGTCCCAGCGTTTTGGCTTTCTGAAGTTTAGAAATAGCTGTATATACTTCTGCCTCATTAATCGGGCTATTGAGTCTAATTGCCTGAGTTTGATCGATTTTTGAAAGATTTGTTCTATTCAGATATTGCTTTATTTTATTTATAGATGTTTATGCTGGAAGATTATATAAATCTCCATAGTAGTCCTTAAAACAATTGCCTATATCTTTTGGATTTATGTATGTCCTTTGATTATGAAGAATTTTTGTTATACGAGAGTTAGCTTGCTTTTTTCTTAGCTTATTAGTCAGTATCTTATCTGTTTTGTTGCCTCTACAACAGAATTTAAGTTTTAATTTATCAATATTTCTTGCTATTTTGATGTCTAAGCATTGTGAGATGCTTTTTGGGATTTCTATAATTGTACTCGCTTTCTCCAGCGTGGGGTCCGCCTTATTATCAGATGTTGAATATATAACGCACTCAATTGTTTTTCTTTACTTTTTTCTTCATGATTACATTTAATTAAGTATCCATTCAAGACCGCTTTGAAAGTACACCAAGTAGTCAAACATGATGTATCCAAAGGGTCGTTCTCCCTGAAAAAACATTCTATTAATCTTTCTAGTTTAGTTTTATGGCTATTGTTATATAGTAAATAATTATTTAATTTCCATATTGTATTATTCTTTCCTGAAAAATTATCATGTATTTCAAATATGTACATACTATGGTCCGACCAAACATTCTCTACTATCTTTATATTTAACAGATTTTCCACCAGATTCAAACCATGTAAATTCTTGAGTATGTAAAATGCCCTCTAGATAGATGCGTATAATATCTTAATTCTGGGTTTTGTACCCGCCAGACATTGAATAGATCGAAATTGTTCATGGTCTTTGTCAATGAACTAGCATATTTATTTATTTTATTATTCATAACACTGCCCTTCATTAGTTTTTTATCCTTCTGAGAATCTAGTACGCAGTTAAAATCCCCAGCTACAACATAGATCCCTGTTTTAACTTGTTCTGATTTGTCTAATATTTTATTTAGTAGTGGTACTGGGGCGACGTTAGGAAGATATATATTACCTATGGTGTATTTCACCTCATTTATCAGGTCATCCAAAATCATAAATCTTCCTTCTGGATCTAATTCCTGGTATAAGGCCTCCCACTTAACGTTGTTTGAGATTATTATAGCTACCCCTCTTTTTTTTTTTTAAGCGGCATTGATGCCTGTACAATAGTTGGAAATCTCCTACCTCATACCATAATTTCTCATTCTGACGCCAATGCGTTTCTTGTATCATGCATACAACTTTCTCTTTTATCAAATGATTATATAACAAAGACCTTTTGTTCATCGTGATCAATCCCTGAGCATTTACAGACAAAAACCTAACCATATTCGTATCGATCCATTGTAATTTCCCACTCCTTCCCCTAAGGCTTCGCAGATTACATGTGTTATAAACAAAAGACAGTATTCCTTTCAGGTACACCCTGAATTCCTGCATAAAAAAAAAACTATCCTTCCAAGGACTAGATCTGTCCTTGTTGGATAGACCCCTTCTCGTGGGCACCCAGCCTTCACGAGACATATGTCTTATACAGACATCAAGTAGAGCTTTATGGATATACATCGTGCAGCATAAGCAAGGGAGAAGATTCTTCAAAACGTATTTATTTATTTTATTATTCATAACACTGCCCTTCATTAATTTTTTATCCTTCTGAGAATCTAGTACGCAGTTAAAATCCCCAGCTACAATATAGATCCCTGTTTTAACTTGTTAATTTCCTTAACCTCTAACCCCTTACTAATTATGAAGATATCCTAATATCCTATTTGGATGGAATTTAATAGGGGCATAATCCTTTAATGATTCTCTGGTTTCTTTATACCGCCCTTTTCATCCTCAACCTGACCTCAATCATCCCTTCTGTGTTTGATGACCCTTTCTATTTCTGTATAGCCATTACGAGCTAACTCTTTTAAAGGACCACTCTAGGCACCCAGACCACTTCAGCTTAATGAAGTGGTCTGGGTGCCAGGTCCTTCTAGGGTTAACCCATTTTTTCATAATTATAGCAGTTTCAGAGAAACTGCTATAATTATGAATGGGTTAAGCCTTCCCCCTAATTCTCTAGTGGCTGTCTCATTGACAGCCACTAGAGGCGCTTGCGTGCTTCTCACTGTGATTTTCACAGTGAGAGCACGCAAGCGTCCATAGGAAAGCATTGTAAATGCTTTCCTATGGGACGGGCTGAATGCGCGCGCAGCTCTTGCCGCGCGTGCGCATTCAGCCGGGGGGGGGGCGTAACGGGGCGGAGAGGAGGAGGAGAGCTCTCTGCCCAGCGCTGGAAAAAGGTAAGTTTTTACCCCTTTCCCCCTTCCAGAGCCGGGCGGGAGGGGGTCCCTGAGGGTGGGGGCACCCTCAGGGCACTATAGTGCCAGGAAAACGAGTATGTTTTCCTGGCACTATAGTGGTCCTTTAAATAATTCTCCTTCTTCTCATCCCAATTCAAAAGTTCACTTCACATCGAGAGGACCCGGAGGCGGGGGAGGGATCTGGGAGGCAGATCATTCCTACCGCGAGCAGGCTGTGTGGAGTGTTGCCTGCGTTACCATGGCAACGCTCCACACATCATTCTGTGTGAACTTACCAACACCGGACCACCGTGGCCGGCTGTGCCCCCCTCTCCTTCACCAAAGGTAAGAAGAAGGTGGGGGGGGCAAAGATTTTAATAATGTATAGGTCAGGATTATAAAAAAACAACAAAAAACACATTTGCTACTTGCAGCAACACCCCCTCACACAGAGCACTCCCCCACACACACATCACCCCTCCCCCCACACACACAGCACCACCCCCACACACAGCATGTCCCCCCACACACACAGTGCCCCTCACACAAACAGCACTCCTCACACACAGCACACCTCTCACACACAGAACCCCTCACACACACACACACATCACCCATCAGACACACACACACACAGCACCCTTCACATACAGCAGTGTGTATTTAGCAGTCTGTGTGTGTTCAGTAGTCTGTGTGTGTGTGTGTGTGTGTGTATTCAGTGGACTGTGTGTGTATTCAGCAGACTGTGTGTGTGTACTCAGCAGTCTGTGTGTGTGTTTGTGTGTATGTATTCACCGGACTGTGTAAATGTATTCAGCAGTCTGTGTGTACTCAGCAGTCTATCTGTGTGTACTCAATATTCTGTGTGTGTATTCAGCAGCCTGTCTGTATGTGTATTCAGCGGTGTGTGTATTAAGCAGTCTTCCGCAGTTTGTGTGTATTCAGCAGTCTCTGCGTGTGTATTCAGTGGACTGTGTGCATGTATTCAGAGGTCTGTGTGTACTCAGCAGTCTTTCTGTGTGTATTCAGGTTTAATTGCAGTGTTGGCACTTTGAGGGGGAAAAAGTTGGCATGTATTGCGGTTTGGGCACTCGGGCGCAAAAATGTTTGCAATCACTGCCATGGGGCAATAGAGGGAAGGGGAGAGAAACACTAAGGGACAAGGAATGGTGGGTAGAGGAACACTAAGGGATAAGGAGGGAGGGGAGCGGAAACCACTAAGAGACATGTAAGGGTGGGAGAGGAAACCACTAAGGGGAGGAGGAGGAGACACTAAGGCACAGGGAGGGAGCAGAAACCACTAAGGGACAGGGAGGGGAAAGGAGAGGAGACTGATAAGGGACAGGGTGTCAGGATTACAAGTTACAGCATGCAGTACTGTGTCACACCTAGGACTAAGGATAACGTATAACGGGACCTTAGAATGGCCGGACTTAATGTCTCCAAGAATAGTCAAAATACTTGCCGAGGTCAGGGACACAGAATCAGACACAAAAATGAGGGAATGCCAAAAGTCAAGGATACCAGTTATCAGGGAAGTCAAAACAAAGCCAAAGTCAACTACCAGAAAATCAAGATGAGGAACGCACTCTTGGATGTAAAGTATGCTCGATTGCATATGGAGGACCTAGCGAGGGTCAACGTAAATATATAAGCCCTTGGAAAAGTAAGGGGCACCCCATGACTTTAATACATATTACTATAACAGAAGTTACTTACCTTTACCCCATAGTACCTGCCACATTACTGCTTTAAACTTATAATTGTGCGGGCATCACAGATTAGAAACGTGCAAGCTCTTAAACCTGTATTATAGAATAATAAATAACTGGACAGGTTATTTCCAATTTCTAATTCTTAGCAGATGCTTCCTTTATATAAATCTGTTTAGTGGTAAATATGCATATATGATTGGGTAATTTGGTTATCTAACCATTTTGCTGTGATGCGATGGAAAGTGCCAGATCTAATAGAAGTAGGACTAGCTATGACCCCTTGCATGAAGATGTATCGGACCTAGCAGGAGTGCCCGGCAGGACCAGGTCTTCCATCTTCTTGTTGTTGAGACATGTTTGAATAACCACTTAATTAGTGTACACCATCATGATGTACAGGCTTACTAGCTAATGCAATGAGTCAAAACTAGGGAGTGACAGGTGAGGCCCTCTCTATGCTACCATGCGAGGCTACTAGCTCGGAGTTGGGCCGATGGGCGTAGTACCTCTGAGTATGAGGATGGGTGTTGGCCTCACGGGACCACCAATCGAAGGAATAGAGGCCCATGAAATTATTAACTATTGGACACCTGGTGCCCTGTCAGCCAGTAACAAAGCTAACTAAGGGGAGAAGGGTATGGTAGCGTATAAGTACGTGTAGATCGACGTACCTAAGATAGACACCTGCTGTAACGTACATGTGTGGACTAAAAAGGCCAGTTCGTGGACCCAGTTAAATTAATTTATGACAGACCTACCTAACTAGTGTAGGTTTCCCTAATACCTGAGCACCCTGTAACCTGTAAATAAAAATAGTAAGAGTAATACCCTTGATACAATTATCCTATAACCTATGACCCAAATGGATACAATTGAAAGCTGTAGTCCTCACTGATGAATCCAGTGGTATGATGAAATATATACGAGCTCGGTGGCTGCGTGTTTGTGCTGGAGCCCGGTGGCCCCGTGTTTGTGCTGGAGTCCGGCGGCCCGCCCCTGTAACATATAATATTGCATGAAATAATCTGAGCCCATATGTGGCCAATGACCTGGGACCTCCTTGTGGGTAGAAAACAGATTCAAGATAAACAGTAGGCCTGTTTAAGGCAAAAGAGTATACTAAACAGAGTAGCATTAAAGTAAGCAGTGTTGGAAGCCACCAGCAGGTGATTTAGGATAAGGAGCCTAACCTGGAATAGCAGTAACCTAAGTGAAAAGAGAAACATTCCATGTTGACTCTAGGTAAGCAGTATGAGAAATTGGCCTGCAGGTGATTAGGTAAAAGAACCGAGACTTAGTAGTATGAGTATAGGAATACGCCAGGTAAGCGTTAGAGACGTAATATGAGTTCAATCTCCATATAGAAATCATGTTTATCTAAGTGAAACATATAAGGAGAATGATGAGTCATGTAATGAATAGTGAAACTGAGGCAACGAATGAGGGGGATCAATACGAGGACAATTCCTAGCATTGGGAATATGTACATCATGACATTCAAGCATAAAGAAGAGTGTTTTAGAGGCGTATTTGAAAACCTGGAAGCTAAATAATGAAAACAAAACAGCGTGTCGGAAGCATGAGACATAATCGTGGGGTCCCCTGTGGCCCCTATTCCTAATATATTCCCATTCAAGTGTAAGAGCAAAATTGCCCTGCAAACTGGTGGCTAATCCCAGAGTTTCTTATAGAGTGCAGATAAATAACCAGTGATCAATGAAAATGACTGGACTAATGGTGTAGAGAGCATAGAATATGCTATAAGATGGCAGTTAAGTAGTGTAGAAATAAGATTAAGGTGTTTACAAGAAGCAATATTATACGTATAAGATAGATAAATGCTAGACGGATCACATTAGGAGCAGCTTGGTGTTGTGTCATGAGAAAAAGTATTTATGTAAATCACCCTGTCAGTTATGTTCGGTGGATCCTTGAGATTTGGCAGCTGTAAATTGTAAGGTACAATTATAGGAGATTTAGCCAGCGGTAAATAATTATCGTGGTCTGGTCAACAGGATTATTAACAGTGTAAAAGATAACAAAAGAGAGTATAATGTTTCCACCTAGTGAGAAAGCTTGAAGATAAAGAGAAATAATATAATTATTAATTTAATAATAAATAGGTCACGTTTGCTCTAAATCATGAATGCAGAGATACTCAAAATAACAAAGTCATGAAGGGGTTAAAGCAGTCACTGTGCAGAGTTTGTGTGTTCCTGGAAATAGCTCAGAACAGGTAATTTTAACCTAAGTTAAAAGATGCGGACCTGAGCAGTGCAGTTAATTGCAGTATGGTACTTGCACCTGCTGTGCTTTGTTTGTGAGATTTTAATTCCATTGACATACATGAGAATTAAATTCATTAGTTTATTCCTTTCGTGTCTTTAATAGTTTGTGCAAAACAGTACCTAAAGTACTGTCACGAAACTCCTTAGTTGATTTGCCCTTGTGCAGTACCCACATTCACCACTATCTTTGTTTATATGTATTTCACATGACCTAGGATGCAGAGCAGTGCAAGAGTGCCTTTTAAACTCAGAGAAATTTGATATAATTTTTATTGATTTTTTGATAGAAAGCATATGTTGGATTTTAGAAAATAACTACTTCTCCTTTAATTCTAAATTTTACCTACAGTGTCAGGGTATTGCTATGGGGACCAGGTTTGCCCCCAGTTATGCTAATTTGTTTATGCACAGTTGTGAAAATATGTATATATATGGTAGCACAGAATGGGGGACGAACCTAGTCTCATACCATAGGTACATCGATGATTTGTTTTTTATTTGGAATGGGACTAAGGATAGTTTAGAAAAATTTTTTAGAAAAGATTAATAATAACAATTGGGGTATCCACCTTTCTAGTACGTACAGTAAATCAAATATAAATTTTTTTAGATTTGGAGATTATTTCAGAATCAGGGAATATTAAAACAAAGATTTTTTCTAAAAAGGTGGACGCAAATAGTTATGTTTTATACAATAGCGGTCACTATACTCCTTGGTTGGATAACATTCCAAAAGGACAACTCCAAAGAATAAGAAGAAATTGTACAGATGAGGAAACTTTTAAAGAACAAGCTAATGTACTTGTGAATAAATTTATGGAAAAAAGATATCCCAAAGCAATATTAGATAAGGCCCTGGATGAAGTAAGTAGTTTGGATCAAGACCATTTAATTTTTAAGGATAAGACTTCAACTGAGAAATCTAAAGATAATGTTATGCCTCTAGTGTTTGATTTTAATAATAATTTTAGAAAAATCAAATACATAATTAATAAGCATTTGCCTCTTTTAAAAAAAGAGAGTTGTCAAAAATAATTCTGGAAAAACCTTTTATCATGTTTAGAGGAGCACCTAATTTTAAACGGATGTTATCTTTTAATCACCCTAAAATGGAAACAAAAACAAAATTTCTCAATAATAAAAGTGGTTTTTATGCTTGTGGAAAATGCGCAGGCTATAAAATGCAGCAAAAATAGAACCCTGAAAGGAATAAGTAAATTCAAAACTAAATATAAAGAAGAGGATTTTTGCATTAAGGATTTTATTACTTGTTTTAACAGAAATGTTATTTATTTATAAATTTGTCCTTGTGACCTACAGTATGTAGGTCGCACTATTCGCCCTCTACATAAAATAATTTATGAGCACGTATACAATATTAAAAAGGGTTTTGAGCAACACAGCATTTCAGCTCATTTTAAAAACTATCATAATAAGGATCCACAAGGGCTAACATTTTTAGGGATACAAATAGTTAAAAAATCATGGAGAGGAGGAAACCATCTGATTACTATAGGAAAGAAATTAGATGGGTGCACAAATTAGGGACTCTAGAACCAAAAGGGCTTAACATTGAGTTTGATTTGTATAATTTTCTATAGATATATTTTTTTTGTAGAGGATTTTTAAAGTGCATGTATTTTATAATAGAATATTTTATGTAGAATAATATCTAGAATTGTTCTTTGTGTGCCACATAAACTAATATTTGTCCTTTTATTTTTTCTAATGAGTAGGCTCTCTTTTATTGTTCTTTTAATGTTCTGTGAGCTTATTTATATATTATTTTGTCAGTACCTGTATTTTGGACATTTGGTAGATATACCACTTTGCTTGGGTACTGATTAGCATATAGATCGTTTAAGCACCAATGGACAGTTCATATGGGACTTTGACACACCCAATGTAGGTGTATTTAAGAGCAAGACAATGACAGCAAGGGGAGTGATCTGAGGAAGCATCCCGTGAACCCTTGGATTTAATAACTGGTTGAACCTCCATTGGCAGCAATAACTTCAAACAAACATTTCCTGTAGTTCCAGATCAGACGTGCACAACGGTCAGGAGTAATTCTTGACCATTCCTCTTTACAGAACTGTTTCAGTTCAGCAATATTCTTGGGATGTCTGGTGTGAATCGCTTTCTTGAGGTCATGCCATAGCATCTCAGTCGGGTTGAGGTCAGGACTCTGACTGGGCCACTTCAGAAGGCGTTTCTTCTGTTTAAGCCATTCTGTTGTTGATTTACTTCTATGCTTTGGGCCTGTTGCAACACCCACCTTCTGTTGAGCTTCAGCTGGTAGACAGATGGCCTTAAGGTCTCCTGCAAAATGTCTTGATAAATTTGGGAATTCATTTTTCCTTCAATGATAGCAATCCATCCAGGCCCTGACGCAGCAAAGCAGCCCCAAACCATGATGCCCCCACCACCATAATTCACAGTTGGGATGAGGTTTTGATGCTGGTGTGCTGTGCCTTTTTTTCGCCACACATAGTGTTGTGTGTTTCTTCCAAACAACTCAACTTTGGTTCCATCTGTCCACAGAATATTTTGCCAGTACTGCTGTGGAACATCCAGGTGCTCTTGTGCAAACTGTAAATGTGCAGCAATGTTTTTTTTGGACAGCAGTGGCTTCCTCTGTGGTATCCTCCCATGAAATCCATTCTTGTTTAGTGTTTTACGTATTGTAGATTCGCTAACAGGGATGTTAGCATTTGCCAGTGACTTTAGAGACACTCTAGGATTCTTCTTCACCTCATTGAGCAGTCTGCACTGTGCTCTTGCAGTCATCTTTACAAGAGAGCCACTCCTAGGGAGAGTAGCAGCAGTGCTGAACTTTCTCCATTTATAGACAATTTGTCTTACCGTGGACTGATGAACAGCAAGGAGATACTTTTATAACCCTTGCCAGCTTAATGCAAGTCAACAATTCTTAATCGTAGGTCTTCTGAGAGCTCTTTTGTGTGAAGCATCATTCACATCAGGCAATGCTTATTGTGAAAAGCAAACCCAGATATGGTGTGTGTTTTTTTATAGGGCAGGGCAGCTGTAACCAACACCTCCAATCTCACCTCATTGATTGGACTCCAGTTGGCTGACATCTCACTCCAATTAGCTCTTGGAGATGTCATTAGTCTAGGGGTTCACATACTTTTTCCATCTGCACTGTGAATGTTTACATGGTGTGTTCAATAAAATCATGGCAACATTTCATTCTTTGTATGTTATTAATTTAAGCAGACTGTGATTGTTTATTGTTGTGACTTAGATTATGATCAATTTGTAGACATGTGTAATTCGTTTCGGGCCGAATATGAATTCTAATGAATTTCGGGCAATTCGGACATTCAGGTACTTCCAAATGTCTGAATTGCCGAAGTGCCGAATTGCCGAAGTGTCGAATTGTCGAGGTCCCGAAGTTCCGAAATTATCGAACTTACGAAGTGTCGAAGTGCCGAAGTTCCAAAGTGTCAAAGTGCCGAAGTTCCGAAGCACAGTTTTGCCTAAGTACTAATATACTTACCTAGTGAAAGAAGGCGAATTTTAAATAAAAAGTATACAAACATAGCCAGGTTCAGCTGTAAGTATTTGCAACACTTACAACAATCAAGTACCATACATTCATATAAAATGTTAGTTACTTAGCCAGTCAGTGTAATGACAGGAATAAATAAGTAGATAACTCCCTAATTCCCACGGTATTAGGGAGCTATCTACTAAAAGGCTGAAAGACCCAAATTGGTCCAAATTTACTAATACTAAGCAAAGATTACTTAGTATTGCTAAATTATGCCCCTACTCGCTATATCACAAGTAGGGGCATGTCTATTAAACAGTGACTGTAAAAAAAAAAAAAAAGTCCCCCTCCCGAGCGTCAAACTAAAGGGGGGGGCCCTAAATCAGAATAAGGGGGGGACCTAATGACTTCCCCCTGGCCCCACCCCTGAGCGGTGGGTGGGGGCCCTAAATCAGAATAAGGGGGGGTGACCTAATGTCCTCCCCCCTGGCCCCAACCCCTGAGCGGCAGATGGGGGCCCTAAACCAGAATAGGGGGGGACCTAATGTCCTCCCTCCTGGCCCTCACCCCTGTGCGGCGGGTGGGGGCCCTAAATCAGAATAAGGGGGTGACCTAATGTCCTCCCCCCTGGCCCCAACCCCTGAGCGGCAGATGGGGGCCCTAAACCAGAATAGGGGGGGACCTAATGTCCTCCCTCCTGGCCCTCACCCCTGTGCGGCGGGTGGGGGCCCTAAATCAGAATAAGGGGGGGACCTAATGTCCTCCCCCCTGGCCCCCACCCCTGAACAGCGGATGGGGGCACTAAATTATAATAAGGGAGGGGACCTAATGTCCTCCCCCCTGGCCCCCACCCCTGAGCGATGGGTGGGGGCCCTACAGTAAAATAAGGGGGGCTTAATGTCCTCCCCCCTGGCCCCCACCCCTGAGTGGTGGGTGGGGGCCCTAAATACTAATAAGGAGGGGACCTAATGTTCTCCCCCTGGCCCCCACCCCTGAGCGGCGGGTGGGGGCCATAAATTGGAATAAGGGGGGGGACCTAATGTCCTCCCCCTGACCCCCACCCCTGAGCGGTGGGTGGGGGCCCTACAGTAAAATAAGGGGGGGACCTAATGTCCTTTCCCCTGGCCCCTACCCCTGAGCGGTGGGTTGGGGCCCTAAATAATAATAAGGAGGGGACCTAATGTCCTCCCCCGGGCCCCCACCCCTGAGCGGCAGGTGGGGGCCCTAAATAACAATAGGAGGGACCTATTGTCCTCACCCCGGCCCCCCACCCCTGAGTGGTGGGTGGGGGCCCTAAAAAAAATATTAACCCCCCTTCCAGTTGACTAGTCACCCCCTCCCCCCCAAAAAAAATTAACCCCCTACCTACCCACCTCACCCTAAAAATAATGAGGGGGGGACCTTTAACTAAATACCTGTAAAAGAAAATAAAAACTTACCATTCAATGTTTTCTTTCTTCTTAAATCTTCTTTTTTCAGCCCCCAAAAAGGCCAAATAAAAAAACATAATAACCGACGCAATTATAAATAAAAAAGAGCACAAAAAAAATTAAACCATCTTCACCCATGGAGGGCTACGCACAGACTGAGCTCTGCAGGGCGGGGGAGGGCTTATAAAGCCTTGCCCCGCCCTGCAATTAGGCTTAGAGCACTCTGATTGGTGGGTTTAAGCCATCCAATCAGAGTGCTCTGACAGGTAAAGGAAGAGACTGACAGGTAAGTCTCTACATTTACCTGTCACAGCACTCTGATTGGTGGATTTGAAATTCCGAAGTTGCCGAAGTACCGAATTGCCGAAGTCTTGAAAAGCAAAAATCCAGAATTTCGGAATGCCGAACCGAAAATTTTCCCCATGCACATGCCTACCAATTTGTGCAGAAATCCATATAATTCCAAAGGGTTTACATACTTTTTCTTGCAACTGTATATGCATTGAAAACTGAACCTACGTAAGTTGTTTTGTATCATTATAACACTAAAACACCATAGAAATTTTTGTATTTGTATTTGCACTTTCTTTTGTTGGATTGCGCATAATTGCTATTTTGCACAAAATTTGTTAATTGGGATTATATTCCACACCCATGCAATAATTCATTGGTACTTAAATATTTGAGTCTATATTTAAAGACACAGTGCACCGTTTTTTTCTTTTTTTGTATTGTATTTTAGTGTGGTTTGAGCTATTGCACTTTAAAAGGAGGTGCTTTTTTAAAATAAGATTTCAAAATAAGATTTTTTACTATAATTTTTAGATTTTGATCTAGTGCCTTTGTTCTTATTTTTCTTGTGTATGTATACTATCTTTGTTTGTCACTGTTCCAAATTTCTTTCGTTAAGCACTTCACCTAAACTACGAATGTTGTGGAGAAAGGAGTAGGGAAAACACATGCCCCTCCCACAATTACAGGCCAAAATGGCCTTAATACCTATAAAAAAAGAATGATTAAAAACAATTCAGGTATTCTATACATTTAGGTCTGGAAATATTTTGACACTGACACAAGTTTTGTTATTTCTGCTGTTTACCAAAATAAAGTCAAATTACAGTTAAATAATGAATATGGGCTTAAAAATATTTCAGCTTTAATTTGAGGGTATTTGCATCCAAAGTGTAGGGAGGGTTTAGGAATTACAACTCTTTATTTGTAGCCCCCTCTTTTTCAAGGACAGCTTGGTACAACACAACACTAAAAGACCTGAACGTCCACGGAAAACAACAGTGGTAGATAATTGTAGGATCCTTTCCATGGCATAGTAAAACTCTTTCACAATATTCAGCCAAGTGAAGAACACACTCCAGGAAGTAGGCATATTATTATCCAAGTCTACCATAATGAAAGACTTCACAAGAGCAAATGCAGAGGATTCATCAAAAGTGCAAACCATTCATAAGATTCAAGAAAAGAAAGGCCAGGTTAGACTTTGCCAAAAAAACACCTAAAAAAGCCTGCCCTGTTCTGGAATATCATTCTCTGGACAGATGAATAGTGATGTCCCGAACGGTTCGCCACGGATGGCGAACATATGCGCTGTTCGGTCCGCCCCCTATTGGTCATCATTGAGTAAACTTTGACCCTGTACCTCACAGTCAGCAGACACATTCCAGCCAATCAGCAGCAGACCCTCCCTCCCAGACCCACCCATCTCCTGGACAGCTCACTAAGAATGCAGCTTCACAATGAATGTAAAATGGATGCTGTCCAGGAGGTGAGAGGGTCTGGGAGGGAGGGTCTGCTGCTGATTGGCTGGAATGTGTCTGCTAACTGTGAGGTACAGGATCAAAGTTTACTCAATGATGACATAGGGGGCGGACCGAACAGTGCATATGTTCGCCGTCCGTGGCGAACCGTTCGGCGAACCGTTCGGGACATCACTACAGATGAATAGATGAAACTAAGATCAGCATGCATGGCTTCCAATGGT